>CM040117.1:66581306-67781306 GCA_022559845.1 Amorphophallus konjac
CCCATGCTTGAGGATGTGGCTTTCTTGATGGGGTTGCCAGTGGCGGGGGCCCCGCTACTCGGCCGCGAGCTGAGAGATTATCATGAGGAGATAGAGGACTTGCTCAGGCCTCAACTGGTTCGATCGAGGAGACCAGTGACCAGTCTTTCACCTGGGAAGATCAGTGCCGCGATGGGGCTCTCAAAGATGACACACGGGTCACTAGAGGACTTGGACGCGTACTCAGGGCGAGTGAGACAGAGACTCAGATCCCAGGGGAGGATCGAGCAGTAGGAGTTGCGACTCTTCTTCTTGTACTTCTTTGGGAGACTGATGTTTGCTACCACTTCAAACAAGGTGAATCTGAAGTATGCAAAGCTACAAATTGAAATTCTCTATGAAACCAGATGCTGCTTGGAAAATGAACTCAAGGATGATCGACTTACTTCCAAGGAGAAACAGATATTCAAACGTAACTTCAGCATACCATAACTCTGGACAACTGTCTTTCATAGCATGAGGGATCTAACCTTGTACAAATTGATTGAATGCTAGCTCTGCCCTAGTTCTAGCACTTTTATGTACCTTCTCCACTACAGACCACGTCTGTTGTGGCATGGCTGATTACCTCTAGAGCAATCAGTCTAGGTTTGTCTAGACATTGCCCATCCATTGTAGAGATTTTTATTTTTCTATAATATTTACAAGTTTACCGATCAAAAAAAAAGGTGAATCTGAAGTATGTCTTGCTAGTGCGGGATCTAGAATAGGGACCTCAACTTGCGTGGGGGAGAGCGATGCTGGCGCACCTCTTCGCCCACTTGGACCCAGTACGCCCAGGTTCAGGGAACTTGGGAGGTTTCACGCCCTTCTTACAGGTATAAGTCTACCCCTTCTAGGCATGTTGATTCAAAAGTTTGATTGATTGATTGTTCTTTGTTCTTTTGTGATTTCAGATTTGGGGGTACACTCGGTTCCCTCTAGGTCGCGGCAAGATCCCGCGAGCCCTAATGCAGGTGGTTCCTTTAATGGATCGATGGGAGATGGTCCGGGATCGGCCCTTAGTGGCCACTAGACTCTCCGACCTCAGGACAGCACTAGACGAGTACCCTCTCCACCAGGTGAGTGTTTTGGAAAAAGAGTTGTGTGATTTGTTTTAGCATTTGTTGTGTACTCAATTAGCAAGATGTTCATTTTTCTTTGATGTGTGGCAGGTGATTTGGACCCCTTACACGATGGAGGACATCACCACTCAGCCTTGGGTGAGGGTGGGGTGATCTTGGTTCCACTGGGATACAGTGATGTTCTGCGTGAACCTGAGGGAGCCGCTCTTCCTTCGCCTAGTGCAGCGGACACTAGGGTGGGATCAACCGCCAGTGGCAATTCCAGCTGAGCATGAATCGGACCGGGGACGTCGCCGAACTTCAGCGAGCGATCAGGATTGGGCCTCCCGCTACCGCAAAGAGGCAGAGGCATTACAAGACGGCCCCTCACTGGAGCATGACCGGACCGTGAGGAGTAGCGAGATTTACTTGGCAGATTATTAGGACCCGTATGCCAGACGGCTTCGTCTCGACACCCGAGAGGTGAGTAGCTCTTTTAGCTCTTAATTGTGATGTTCTTGTTTAAGCAAAGTGCTAAGTGAGCTTGAGGATGGGGTGTGCAGATGTTAGAGACTGAGAGTGTGAAGATACTGAAGGATCAGATAAGTGTCCTTAATCAGACGATAGTGAACTTGCGACACGAGATCCAAGAGATGGTAAGTCAAAAACAAATTGATTGATTTGGGATTTGAAATTGATTGAGCTTGACTAACCGTTTGCCCCTTGCCGTGCGAGCGAGGAGAGTTGGCCTATGTGCGGGTGAGAGCAGGCGGAGAGGCTGGCCCTTTGTCCCGAGCCGGTGCCCTGGAGGAGCTGGAGGATCGCCTAGCTGGGGCTATTGAGCTAGCCAAGGAGCGAGAGGCCGAGCTGGCCGAGGCGGTAAGAACCTAGCACTCAAGTTGAAAGTAGTTCTCTTCTTTATCATCTTTGCATGTTCTTATATGACTGTTTGTTTTCTGCAGAGGAAGGAGATGGCGGCCGGCCTGGCTATACGGCAAGAGCAAGGTGCACGGATAGAAGAGTTGACCCACCGTCTAGGAGAGCTGAGTTCCGTCGAGAGGATCGAGTGTCACCTTGCTGAGGCGAAGGAAAGAGAGGCCGAGGCACGCGCTCGAGAGATGGCGATGGCGGTTCAGGAGCAGCGGGCTCTCAATCAGCTAGAGGCCTTGAGATGACGGGTGCTGCGGAGGTACCAGGGCAGGGGTGCCCCAGGAGAGGGAGCTAGGCCCGCGACTCCTTCCGAGTCACTCATGTCTTTGGGAGATGTGCATTTCACCATGGATGAGCTTATGGGTATGATGCGGTCTCCTGCCTGACAGGGAGCGGACCAACCAGCTGCGTCAGGTTCGAGAGCTTCGCGGCCATCACGGCTGCGAGACATGGGAGGCGGAGACGAGGCTGATGTTGACACCTGTTTTATGACCAATAAGTTGGGTCATCTCCTTGTTCATTTTATATGATGCTCCGAGTTGTTAACCCTTATTGGGCCTTCTTGGTCAATTTTAAGTTTATCTCACGGGTCATGTCTCCTTGGTTGGGTCTGGTTCCTTACCTCTTTCCATTGGACGAAGCTTAGCAAACTCTCATTTCATTTGCGCTCTATTGTCTCTAACGGTCCTTTAATGCCGCGTTACAATCATATAACGCATCCACTTTGGTCTGTTACAGCATGCCAGAGTCCTTAAGACTAAGGCTTCCTTTCAAGTTTATCTTTTTAGCCTATCCGTTGGGTGTGACGGTTTATCGTGCGGCCGTTACATTCATTGTGACGCATCTATCCTTGACCGTTACATTCATCTAGAGTCCTATGTTCGTAAACTTTGCCCGTTGATCTTATCTTTCTATGGATAGGGTTGTGTGACAGTCCCTCCCTGGAGCGTTACATCCCTGTGGCGGTTTATCGTGCAGCCGTTACATCCATCGAAGTGTTCTAGCAGAACTGCTCTTCCTCTGCTACTCCGTGGCCAAAATAAGAGTTTGATTCCTTGATTTCTCTTCCAAATATGATCCTCAGAACCTTCTGTTTGTTTCTATGGACTCTTGGGAGTATTATCTTCAAGAGTTTGCTAAGAAACGTCCTACTTTCTAGCTGGATTATCCTCTGCTTGACCTGAGAGTTTGAGGGTCTATAAATAGAACCCTTGACTTCATGGCTTGAAGAGGAGACATCTGGAGTTCGCGTCGAAGTACTGCTGCATCCTGGAGCTAGAACCAACCAAGGAGAGCTGCTCCCCACGTCCATCTGCTTCCAAAGTCCATGGAGTATTGATTCCAAGGGTTTAGTTCAGTCAAGTTGTCATCTTAGTGTCTTTTCCCTCTTCCAAGCATCATAGCATTGTCCCTCTTCCTCTACCACGTTCTTGCATCTTCTGCACTCATTCCAAACATCCTCCCATCTTTTAAAACGCCCCAGGGGGGTTAAAAAAAACCAACCTCTTCGGTATTTCCCTTCCCTTTTGCATGTTCTTAAGTTTCTTTGGTTTATTGATGCTACTTTGCCCAAGGGCTAATCTGGGTTGTTTTTCTTGTGTTCTACATTCTTTTGCAGGTTTACAGAGTCCCTAGCATGAGGCCCAAGCTTCTTGGCCGGCTGAAAAGCTTGGAGATCAAAGATTCCAAACTTCTATTCTGCAGAACCTCTGACGGTCTGTCAGAGGCGCGTTAGAGTCTTGTAGCGGTCTATCGTGGGTCCGTCACACTTGCTGTGGCGCATCAGTCTTCAGCCGTTACATTTGACGGAGCTACAGTTTCCTGGTTATTTTCTCTCTCCCGTGGGCGGGTGCATCATCATCCTATTCTAAGGTACTTATCATGTCATTGGCTTGTTTTTACCTTAGTGGCGATCACATCTTTCCTTAGTTTGGGCATTAGCTTTCTCTCTCATCATATCTCTTCTTTACTTTACTTGTTCCACCTATATGGTGTGTTTTCCTTTATTTCCTTGCTCCACGCCCCGGCGTGTGTTTTTTCTTTATTTTCTTAGTTTAGTCTTGATTGAGATAGCATGCCCATGCTAGAGCTGGTGCTGGTTGTCTAGGTTCATGATTCACATGTTCATAGGTTGAGTGGTTTCATT
Organism: Amorphophallus konjac; assembly: GCA_022559845.1. NCBI lineage: Eukaryota > Viridiplantae > Streptophyta > Magnoliopsida > Alismatales > Araceae > Amorphophallus > Amorphophallus konjac. Next base: position 66,585,465 of record CM040117.1, read on the forward strand.
ACTTGGCTTATGTTTTCATCATAGTTGGCATCATAGCCCATCTTGCAAAAGAAGGGACACATTAAAACCAACAGAATTTTTTGGCGATCACGGTGGGACATCTAGTGCCAATCGTGCTTTGAATCTCTGTTAAACCTACTTTCCTTTATTTGCCCTAAGTTGCTCTGGTTTTCCCCGGATTCTCCCTCTATTTTTCTGCTATTTCTAGTTCTCTGACTACTCTGACGGTCCTGCGTCCACGCGTTACATTATTCTGACGGTCTGGTCTTCGACCGTCACTCTACTTTGGTGCAGGTATTCTAGACCGTCACATACTCCAGACAAGTACACATCCCGAGGTATAGTTTATTTCTGCAGTTTTTGCTGTGATTTTCATACTTGGGTGCTATCTTGTCTCCTCCTTGGTTGGTTTGCATATTCATATTGTTGTGTGCATATTTGATTGCTAGATTTTAGGCTAGAACTTGCATGCACTCCGGTGCACATAGGTTCATGCATATTTTCATACATTAGATTACATTCTCCTACCTTGGTGTGTGGACCTCTCGTCTCCAAATTCCCTAGAGCCGAATAGGAAATCACATCAGGGACCTCCGTAAGTCCCCGCGAGCCGTGGATTCCCACACGGACGCCGGGCCGATTGTATCTTTCCCACACCGTATCTAGGGTTGCATAAGTGAAGGAGTGATTACATTTAGAGTCAACCAAGCCGCATTTCCTTCTCTGTTAGGAACCTATTTTGGAGAGCACATTTTAATCAAATCACTCATCATCATCATCATCATCATCATCATCAGAGCCTTATCCCAATTAATTGGGGTCGGCTACATGAATCATGTTCCGCCAAAGATTTCTATCAAGTGCAATATTCGTATTTAAACCTAAGAAACTAATGTCCTTCCTAATAACATCGCACCATCTCATTTTAGGCCTTCCCCGAGCTCTTTTACTAGCATCCACTAAGATTTGGTCACATCTTTTAACCGGCGCTGAGTTAGGGCGACGACACACATGTCCAAACCACCTGAGTCTATTTTCTCTCATTTTACTATCAATTGGAGCTATCCCTAAGTCCTTACGGATACGCTCATTCCTAATCTTATCTTTCTTAGTCTTGCCACACATCTATCTCAACATCCTCATCTCTGCTACACACATTTTGTGGATGTGTTCCTTTCGTACTGCCCAACACTCGGTACCATATAACAAAGCAGGTCTCACAGCCGTTCTATAAAACCTCCCTTTGAGTTTCACAGGCATACGATGATCACAAAGGACACCTGATGCACTTCTCCATCTTAACCAGCTTGCCTTAATCCTATATGTAAAGTCATCATAAATCTCCCCATTCTCTTATATGATAGACCCTAAGTATCGAAAGCTACTACTCTTCTGAATGTTATGTCCATCAATTAGAACCATGTCTTCCTGAACCACTCTCTCATTACTAAAATTACAGTGCATAAACTCTGACTTACTCCTACTAATTTTAAAACCTTTAGACTCCAAGGCAACTCTCCAACGCTCTAACTTAGCATTTAGAGCATCAATACTCTCATCAATTAAAATAATATCATCTGCAAAAAGCATACACCAAGGGATATCCTCATGCAATTGTTTAGTTACTTCATCCATAACTAAGACAATGAGATACGGACTTAGTGCAGAACCTTGATGCAAACCTATAGAAACGGGAAATTCACCAGTCTCCCCAGCAATAGTTCGAACACTAGTAATAGCGTTGTCGTACATATCCTTAGTCAAATCAACATATCCTTGAGAGATTCCTTTCCTTCTTAATGTCCACCAAATCAATTCTCTCGGTACTCGATCGTATGCCTTCTCTAAATCAAGAAAAACTATATACAAATCTTTTCTCATCTCTCTATACTTCTCCATTAGCTGCCGTAGTAAGAAAATAGCTTCTGTAGTAGATCTATTTGGCATAAAACTAAACTGATTTTCCGATACAGTAGTCATACATCGGAGGCGTTTTTCAATTACTCTTTCCCAAAGTTTCATAGTATGACTCATAAGCTTAATTCCACGATAATTGTTACAACTTTGAATATCTCCTTTGTTTTTATAGAAAGGAACTACAACACTTTTTCTCCAAACTTCGGGCATTCTCCGTTCCTTTAAAATTTTATTAAAAAATTTAGTTAGCCAATGAATACCAATATCTCCTAGGCCTTTCCATACTTCAATAGGTAAGCCATCTAGTCCTAATAGGGATGTCAAAAATATCCGTAAACCCGATTACCCGCATTACCCGACCCGTGATGGGTCGGGTAATACCCGAATAAACGGATATGGATTCGGGTTTGGATATGTTTAAAATACCTGTTTCGTATTCGGATAGGGTATGGATTTAGTGCACCCAAACCCGTACCCGATCCGAACCCGCTCTTAATAACTTATTGTGCATGTTAGGCCTATGATTTTGACATGAACGCAATCCGTTGCCCGTCTTGTTGTGTTTGTGAGTTTGTACTTCTTGCTAAAATTATAAAGTCATTTTTATAAAACATAAAAATTACTTTAGAAAGGAAAGAATTGATTGAATTTCACTTTTTTCTAATTCTCATAAATTTCACATTTCTTTGGATGTGAATGTGGACTCATACTTTGTAGACGGATACGGATATCCGCGGGTATATCCATACCCGTGACGGATATACCTGTATCCATACCCGCGAAAATAATAGGGTACTATCCGGGTATTGGTCTACCCGAGCCAAACCCGATCCATTGACATCCCTAGTCCTAAGGCCCTACCCACTTTCATTTTTCTTAAAGCATCCTCCACTTCTGACATCGTAATACGCCTGAAATATTGATATTTATCAAATATTGTGGACTCTTGGGTACCTTCTAAAGATAAATCATTGACGGAATCTCCATTAAGTAACTTCTGAAAATAGCTATGCCACCTCCCTTTAATCTCAAGATCCTTAGTTAAAACTCTTTGATCTTCACCTTTAATGCACCGAACATGATCTAAATCTCTAGTTTTCCTTTCTCTTAATTTAGGAAGTTTAAATATGTCCTTTTCACCCTCTCGGGTTCCTAATTTATTATATAAATCTTCAAATGCCTTTGATTTAGCTTCGCTAACTATTTTCTTAGCTCTCTTTTTAACAATTTTATAGGCTTCTAGGGTTTGATCATTTTTGTTAGTTTGCCAAACTTTAAAGCATTCCTTTTTTACTCTAATGATATTTTGTATTTCCTCACTCCACCACCAAGTCTCTTTTTCTAAATTCTTTTTACCTTTAGATTCGCCTACGAGTTATTTTACAACCCTCGTTATACAATTTGTAACATTATTCCACATTACATTAGTTTCTTGTTCTAAATTCTAAATATTTTCCTTTAATAGATGTTTTTTAAATGTTTCTAAACTTTTACCTTTTAAATTCCACCATTTAATCTTGGAATAATTATTTATAATGATCTTTCTTTTGAATTTAGGGATAGTTACATCCATTACTAACAACCTATGTTGAGGGGCTAGACTCTCACTAGGAATAACTTTGCAATCTTTACATAAAACTCTATCGACATTCCTAATGAGAAAATAGTCAATTTGACTTATATGTGTTCCACTCTTGTACGTTATTAAGTGTTCGTCCCTCTTCTTAAAGAAGGTATTAGTAATTGCTAGATTATAGGCCATAGCAAAATCAAGAATAGTGTTACCCATATCATTTCTATTGCCAAAACTAAGCCCTCCATGAATCCTCTCATAGCCTCTATTATCTTTACCCACATGACCATTAAGATCCCCTCCAATAAAGATTCTCTCTTCACTAAGGATATTTTGGATCAAACTATCAATAGCCTCCCAAAATTACTTTTTAATGCTCTCTTCTAATCCTACTTGACCACCATATGCACTAATTATATTCAAAGTATCCTCACCTATGATAAGTTTAATTAACATTAGTCTATCCCCCAATCTATTTACTTCCATAACTATGTCTTTTAAGTTTTTATCTATTATTATAGCGACACCATTTCTAGAATTATTATTACCCGTATACCAAATTTTATATCCATCAATGTCTTTAGCTTTATGTCCTTTCCACCTAGTTTCTTGTAGGCAAGCTATGTTAATCCTCCTGTCCTTCATTAACTTAACTAATTCTAAACTCTTACCCGTTAAAGTTCCTATATTCCAAGTAGCTAGACGGATCCTATGTTTTTGGACTTGCTTCTTTACCCGTGTGCGTCCAACCCCACACGAGAACCCTTGCCTATTTGACACCGCAATTGGGCACCATTGCGGCGCGTCGCTTACGGGGAACGCCCTAGCTAGCCCTTGCTCACTTGTCATTCAATCCGGGTTCCGATGTAACGCGTCGCTTACGGGGAACGCCCTAGCTAGCCCTTGCTCACTTGTCATTCCATCCGGGTTCCGATGTAACGCGTCGCTTACGGGGAACGCCCTAGCATTAGCACATAATGTATTTGGATCAGAATTCATGTTGGAGATGTGACAAAATTTTACTGCTGGCTGTCGACCTAACGCAAACCCGCCTCTTTTCTCATCTGGGCTTGGGACCGGCCATGGCAGAGTTATTTTAATCAAATCACTAAGGTTCTAAAAGAGGAAGAGATCAAAAATCTTGTTGCATCATCTAAACAACTTGGTTGACCTTGAGTGTTGTTATCTCTTGCTTCACTTACGTTGTTGTTAAAATCATCTAAGTTTAAATCACTCATTGGGTGTTTGTTGTGTGTTGGTTGCATTTTGTTAAGGTCTTTCGTTGCATGTGGAGTTATCTTTGTCCATTAGAGTCATCTTCTAGGGTCAACTCCTTCCCCAAACTCTACTCCAATCCGCTCTTCGAACCTATCATGGCTTCTTTCAATCCTCCCCGTTCCCAAGAGGATTCTCTTCCTCAAGGGCTTCTTGAAAACCCTTCTAGGGTTATCTCGTTCCCGCCTGGACAGGGGTCACCCCTCTTCCGTCCTCCATCCCTATGGAGGGCGGCCAAACCACTCCTTCCTTTTCTTCTCCTTCTGCTAACTCCATTCTCCAAATGATGGCCCAGTTGGATCCGGCCCAACTCCAGGTTGTCTATCAGGCCATGCAGGGGTCCAACACCCCACCTCCTACGATTGCGCAAGGCCTATCTAATCATTCCGTCGACCAATCTAGAGTTGATGGGCCCTGCATCCAGCCCACTCCAATTGATCTTACTCCAGTCCAACCTCGGACCATCACCTTTTCTGGTATAGAAATAGGCCAATCTTCTGTTTTGGCCCAGCAACCTTCTGATAAGGGAAAGTCTATTCTCCCTTCTTTCATTCAAGCGGATCATCACATGTCCTGCCCATCGGTGCCACAAGTCCTCGTCGGCCCTTCAGATTTCTTGCACCCTCAGCAAGGGGTTGCTCAAGTCTACTCTAATCTGGGTCAGCCTTCGGCCCAATATCCTTCTTATGGGCTTCCTACCTTGTCTGTTTATCCTTCTGCTCCCTCTTATAGGCTTCCACCTCCTACAACAGTCTATCCTTCTGCTCCTCAATTTAAACCTTCGTCTTTCACTACCCCTACTCCATCTAGGGAGTAAGAACTACTTGATAAGTGGGCCGCCATGCAACAACAGCTCGATTTCCTCCAAAAACGGGTTGGCCCACAATCCTTGGCAGATGTTCCAGTCCCGAGCTTCCAAAACATCCGATTCCCTCCGCAATCCGAGCTCCCTAATTACCGCAAGTATGATGGGAACAACAATCCCTTTATTCATGTGAGGGACTTTTTATACGAATCAGCCCAATTTCAGTATGATGATCGCCTTATGGCGTATTTGTTCCGCCGATCACTAGATGGGGTCGCACTGGAGTGGTTCTACTCTCTGCCCCTAGAGGACGCTGAGAGTTTCAAAATAGTGAAAGACAAGTTTATCCAACGGTTTCAAGACAGGGTCGGTCCAGAATATTCCTTCACAGATCTGGTGGCCGAGAAAATGAAGCCTGATGAGGAGTTTGTAACTTATGCCGACAGATGGAGGTAGATGGCTGCCAGGGTGCCATGCCATATTCCGGAGGAAGAGAAGGTCAAGCTACTCATCTCCAACGCTACTCCGACCTTCCGTAACATTCTGGCCATGAATGATATAGCAAACATGCACCAACTATACAGTCGGGCGCGGTTCATTCAAACACAGTTCAAAGACTCCCCCATCCACTCGCTCTTTGAGAACCAAAAGCCCAAATACCACAAGAAACCTCAAGGGCCTGTCACCGAGGGGGTCCAGACCAACGAGCAAGTTCAACCGTTACTTTCCCTTTCCAAGCCGCACCTTTCCGCTTTCCACAAAACCCCCGCACCCCTCAAAATCCCGCTCCACAAAACTTTCAACCCATTCCACAAAACCCTCCGCCTAGATTTGCCTCTCCGAAAAATACCTTTGCCGCTCCGCAACAACCTCCACAGCCTCCTCAATACCATAATGTCCCTCCACCAAACGGCTACAACAACAACAGTAAGCGCCCGGCTCCAAAGAGTGCACAGTACCCACCTCTACCAGAAACCCTCACGGACATCTTCTCAGCTCTTATGTCCATTAACGCTATACAACTCCCTCCGGAACGGCCCAATTGGAACCCGGCCATTGATCAGACAAAGTATTGTATGTTCCACAGGCAACCGAGACATACTATTGAAGGGTGTTTTCAGTTCAGAGACTTGGTCTATGACCTCCATGAAGGACAAAGGATTGATTGGGCCGAAATGCATAAGGCCATTACAGAAATTAAAGAAAAGAGAAGGCAGCCGCCGAGGCAGCAAGTGTAGCAACAACAGGCACCGCAGCCGCAACAGCAACAGCAACCGGTTCAAGATTTGGGGATCCACCAGAACCAAATGCCGAACCATCCTCCCGCTCCACAGCCTTAGCCGCCGGCACCAGCCCAGGTCAATGTAGTTCAACCCCCCACCCCCGACGTCGGGTGGTCCTTTGATGATGACAGCTCTGCACCCCAAGTCATGGCCCTCCACCACAACTACCACACTCCTTACGCTCCCACCATCCTCATACCCACACACCAAAACCCTCCTCCGCCTGCCAGACCACTCATCCTTTCACCCGTTTCTACCCCACCACTCGTCTCTCCCACATTGCTCACCCCCGCTATCACCACGCCTCCGTCTCACCCTCCGCTCATTACACCTCCGCCTACCACCCCACTTTCGCTCACCCCTGCTACCACCATACCCACAACTAACCCTCCACCCATTATTCTGTCATCACAACCCGTTACCTCCGTTCCCACTCCCATTATTGCCTCCACACCCCCTTCCGCACCACTCATCCACCCCACCGGGCCTACTAAGTCACTTATCTTGAGCCCATCCGAGGCCGCGGCAGTCTATAACTTCGCCCTACGGAGCGGGCGCATGTTTCATCGCAATTATCCTTCTACCTCCAGTCCCCAGTCTTCCCAACCGGCTACCGAGTAAGAAGAAGCCGAGCCGTTACCAGGTACCCAATACGATCTGTTGCATCACTTGGATCGGGTGCCCGCCAAGATATCCGTGCTGGAGCCCATCAAAAGATCTACCCTTCACCAAGATGCTCTCAGGAACTTTCTTCAGAAGGTGATGGTTAGTGAAGATGTGGCAGCCGACAGTTTACCCGCAGCACTGGCAACTATTTCCAAAGGACTGGCAATCACCTTCTTTGAGACCGAGCTAGCACCACCAGAAGCTCGGCAAATGCCGCTTTGCATCACCATTATCTTGAACAAAATCAGTATTGATGCGGCGCTAGTTGATACAGGGGCATCTATCAATGTATGTCCACTCAGCACACGGCCTGTAACTTATTAGAGGAACTTTTACGGCCGACCCCCACTACTATAGCTGCTTATGACAATTCTCGGAGGGCATGTCACGGGATTGTTACTATTCAAGCTGAGCTTGGGCCTCTCACCATGCCCATTGAATTCTATGTGCTGGACATTGACCTTATGTTTAAAGCTATCTTGGGTCATCCATGGATTGATACTCTCAGTGCCGTACCCTCCACCGCACATCAATGTCTTAAATTCCCTTTTCAAGGAAGGGTGGTTAAAGTAAAAAGCTTATCCACGGTCCAGTCTGTCAAAGCTATATCAGAGAAGATCTTGCCTACACTATGGCCCAGCAGTCGGCCTATTATCTCGGTATTGGATCTAAACTTTCCTTGGGCTTATGCACCTCGCAGGTCCGCCACTACACCCGTTAACATCAAAGTAAAACCCCAGATCCGAGATTCCATGGGCTGGGATATTATATTGAAATTGGGTTACCAACCGGGGAGAGGCCTCGGTGCGCAGTTACAAGGGCGGACCAAGCCGATGCCCAAAGAAAGAAAAATGGGCAGGAGAGGTCTCGGCTACCGAGAGTCTGTACTCACAATGATGAGCGATTCAGGGCCACTTACTTGGGACTATCGCCAACACTTTGTTAAAGGTCCTCTCCAGCCAGGGACGCTTCAGCCACAGTCAGTACAGTCAGAGAAGGAAGATGCAGCCTGCACAGTTGACAGTCCGCCTCTGTTGCCAAAGTGGCCTATTGATGATATGCCAGATTTTAGTCAGTCATTTACCAGAATGTTCAGCGAGCCAGATGGTTATGGTCAGAAGAAGAATCAAGAGGTACGGCTTGTTCAGTGGAAGCCGAAAAGCCAGCCGACCGTCCACGGGAGAAGGGGAACTCGACTATTGTCTTTTCTTGGTCTCCCTCCCGTCTCATATCTCTTTTTCAACAGCAGGAATCTATACCTCGCTCACCCCCGATCATGGTTGATCCGTACATCACGGAATTGCCAACCGAGGTGTTAATTATACCTTGTGCATGCGGGCAATGCCCGCCCATTGATATATCCACTTTATGGACCTCCTCTTCTGATCCATTCTTCGATGTGTTGTTCCCATCTCTTCTCCCCCGTCAACTTCCCCCTCCACCATCTCCTCCATCCTGCTATGTGATCTCCACTGATCTCCAAAAAAAACGTCAAATTTGAAACAGAGATTTTAGTGGAAGATTACGCTATCTTGTTTCCATCCTCCTCCCAGGGGCACGAGTCCCATGCTCCTTCCTTTCCACTAGATTTCCTTTCTCCTAGGTTAGGAGTAGGGTCCGTCGAGTCTAGGGAAGTAGAGTCAGTGAGGTCTAGAGAAGTAGGGTCTTGTTCTAGGTCGTTCAATCCCTCCAAAGCCTGAGCCGCGCTCGCTTGCGCATCATTCCAAATCCATCCCTGATAGGTTCTTGCAGGATGTAGCTCAGCGATGTCGTGCTCTTTTGAAGTGCCCGGAGTTTGTCGCTACGGCGATCTTCATAGAAGATGAAGAGGAACAAGACGGGGTATGGAGCAATGACGGACTAGGTGTGTACGAAGTCTTGGATGAAAAAGACCTGATTGATGATGAGGACAGCAACGTAGATGACACTGCCGATCTGTATGCGCAAGGATTAAAGAGGTTCGACGAGCCATCGTCGGCAGTGGATGAACCTACAAAGAAAATAAATTTGGGAACTGAAGAAGACCCAAGGCCCATTATTATTTCCGCTAACCTCTCTCCGCAAGTAGAAGAAGATATGATCAAGGTTCTAAGAGAGTATAGTGATTCTTTCGCATGTTCTTATGAGGACATGCCAGGTCTTGACCCCTCCTTAGTGAACACCGACTAGTGCTTAAACCAGGGGCAACACCAGTAAAACAAAGATCGAGAAGATTTCACCCCCACGTGGCCTTGAAGATTAAAGAAGAAGTTGATAAGTTATACAAGGCCAGGTTCATTAGAGTCGTCTTATATCCTCAGTGGGTGGCGAACATAGTCCCTGTTATCAAGAAGGATGGAAAAGTGCGCATTTGCATTGATTTCAGGGATCTTAATAAAGCATGTCCCAAAGATGATTTCCCGCTGCCTCACATAGACGTCTTGGTCGATAACACCGTCGGGTACGAAGCTTTGTCAGTCATGGATGGTTACTCAGGCTACAACCAGATCCGTCTCGCCCCTGAAGATCAAGAGAAAACCTCCTTCACCATGCCCTGGGGCACGTACTACTACTATGTGGTTATGCCGTTCGGTCTGAAGAACGCAGGTGCCACCTATCATAGGGCGATGATGGCCATCTTCCACGACATGATGCATATCTATATGGAAGCTTACGTGGATGACATCTTGGTGAAATCGAGAACCAAAGAAGAACACCCCTCTATTCTGGCAAAGGTGCTGCAAAGAGCTGGAGAGTACAAGCTCAAAATGAATCTGAAGAAGTGCGTTTTTGGAGTCTCTTCAGGGAAGCTGCTAGGCTTTATAGTTAGCAAATGGGGGATCCAGATTGATCCTAATAAAGCAAAGGTCGTCATGGACATGCCTCCGCCAAAGAATATTACGGAACTTCGAGGATTGATTGAACGATTGCAATTCATCAAAAGATTCATATCCCAGCATTCTCAGAGGTGCCGCCCGTTTTATGAATTGCTAAAGGCGGGGGTCAAATTCAAATGGAATCAAGATTGTCAAAAGGCCTATGAGGACATAAAGGTATATTTATCCAATCCCCCGGTTTTGCAACCTCCTGTCCCTGGGAAACCCCTATTCCTATATATCTCGATCATTGAGGACTCCCTAGGGGCGGTCTTAGCACAAGTAGACAATGAAGGAAAAGAGCGGGCAGCTTATTATCTCCCCAGGTTATTTAACCCGGTTGAGACCAAATACACCGCTATGGAGAAGACTTGTGCCACCTTAGTGTGGGTAGCTCAGAAGCTCAAACACTACTTCCTAGCCCACGCAGTTAGGTTGATCTCTAGAATGGACCCGATCCGATATCTCTTAGAAAAGCCTATCCTCTCTAGTAGGTTACCTCGCTGGCAGAGCTTCCTATCTCAGTTTGATATCATGTTCGTCGTTCAGAAGGTGGTCAAAGGATACGCCATAGCTGAGCATCTTGCCCATCTTCCCATTCCGTGCACAGATTCTATTCAGGACGATTTCCCTGATGAGCATCTCTCTGTCCTTACTCATCATCCATTCTGGTCTCTACACTTCGACGGTGCACTTAATTCTCAAGGCCGAGGGATAGGCGTTGTTCTGCTCACTCCGGAGGGAGTAACCATTCCCTTTGCTTATTAACTCCGATTTCCTGCTAGCAACAACATCGCCGAGTATGAATCTCTCCTCGCTGGATTAAAGCACGCCTATCTTTTAGGAGCGCGTTACTTAAATATCATAGGGGACTCTCAGCTCGTCCTGCGGCAAGTTCTCTCCACTTACCGCACCCGTGACCCTAAGCTCAAACCATATCAAGATTTGGTCACCCTCCTTGCTAGGCAATTCCGCAAGCTGATCTATATCCACACTCCCCGGTCTCAGAACATTCTAGCTAATGCTCTAGCATCCCTCGCTTCCTCTCTATCTTTCACTCTTAGTCGGAGCACTGAGACTATCGTCGTTCAGAGATTGGACGGCACCCTCTCTTAAGGATCCTTGGTATGTCAAGCTTAGGAAGACTGTAGAGGCGAGGGCTGAGAAGGAAGAGCTGAAAGAGGTATCTTTGATGGAATTAGAAGAGATCCTAGAGGAAGAAGAGTTGCCCTGGTACCATGAAATTGAGTTGTATTGGAAGGATGGATCGTTCCTGGAAGGGGCAAATGCCGAATAGCGCAAGTCAATAAGAAGAGCCGCCTCAAGGTATACTATCATCGCAGGTGAACTATACAGGCGCGCTACCAATGAGATGCTCATAAGATGCTAATGAGATGCTTAGACGACGATGAAGCTTGGAAGGTGGCCGAAGCAACCCATTCTAGTGAGTGTGGAGGTCATGTCAATGGCCAGACTCTAGCGAAGAAAATCCTAGGTAGGGTTATTATTGACCCACTCTAGAGGAAGATTACTCCCTCTATGTCCGGAGGTGTCTTAAATGCCAACTCCATGATGATAAGATTCATGCTCCAGCTTCATCTCTTCATCCTCTTTCTGCTCCTTGGCCATTTTCTATGTGGGCGTTCGACGTTGTCGGCCCGCTCGGTGATCCCAATTCTCAGATCAAGCAAAAATCATTCATCCTCACCGCTACTGAATACTTCACCAAGTGGACTGAAGCCGAAGCGTACGCGGAGATTAAAGCTACCACGGTGTGCCGCTTCATCATGAAGAACATTATCTTGCGGTTCAGAGTGCCAAGCAGCATCGTCACCGACAACGGACCCCAGTTCGTCTCTCAAGAGCTTAAGGACTTGTGTAAGAAGTTCAATATAGCATTGCATCATTCATCTCCATATTACCCACAAGCCAGCGGCCAGGCCGAAGCCACTAACAAAACCCTTCTCAAAATCATAAAGAAAACATGTGAATCTCACAAATTTTCTGATTGGCTAGAAAAATTAGTGGAAGCTCTATGGGCTTACCGCACCTCCGTCCGTACTCCCATGGGGCAGACCCCCTATGCACTCACTTACGGGATGGAGGCGGTGCTCCCATATGAGATCTTGATCCCTTCCCTAAGGGTACAGCTCGATAAGGAACTTAATCTCGATGAACGTCGAGAGGCGTTGCTCGTCCAGTTGGAACTCTTAGACGAGAAGAGGATGAATGCAGCCGATCACGTATCCGTTCATCAAAAGAGAGTTTCCAGTTATTTTCAAAAGAAGGTAATTGAACGTAAATTTCAAAAATGTGATGTGATTTTGAAACGAAAATTCATACTGTCTGTAGGTCCTAGGTCTAAATTACAACCTAACTGGGAAGGGCCGTTTGTTGTAAAAGAGGCTTATCCAGGGAATGCTTACCGCTTAGTGAATGCAGAAGGTGAGGAGCTCGCTCACGCTTGGAATGGGTTATATCTTAAGCGTTTCTTTCCTTAGAGTCTAAACCAATGCCACCCCGGTAACAAGGTGTCCTTGCCCTTTCACCAAGAAAGAGACCCCGAGCACGGTAATCACACACTACACGACGTCCCTGGTCGGGCTTCCCACTTTGTAGACACCGTTTCTCCTTGGCCATGCTTGGGGGAAAGTCAAAGTCCCTGTCCGTTTCTTTCTTCGGCTGAATCCAGGGGCAAGAGGTGAATAAGGAGGCGACGACCAATCTACATGTCCTGACGAGAGGAGGTCTCAAATAGGGGCAGTCCGTTATGACCTGACGCCACAAGAGAAAAGAAAAAGCAAAGCAAAGGAGTAATCTTCTTGACAAAAGTAAAAGTCTATCTCAAAAGTCCATCAATCATAATTCCAGAGCTCCAAGAAGAAAAATGAAAAGCTAGGCATGGCAAGAGTGGCAGTACAGTTTCCCCGCGGGACGCATGAGCCCGGTCGTATGCTTGTCTAGAGTGGACAAAGGTTCGATGACGGACACTGTAACGACCCGAGAATCCGATTACCGGGAAGGCCCGATAACCCGAGACTCGAACCGCTGCCCACGAGCCGGGAGGGCTCGGAAGTGCTAAAAGGAGTGTGGAGGCACAAAGAAATAGGAAATAAAGCAGGACAATTCAACAATTAACAGAAATAAATAAACAACTACAGCTACAACAGAGTCCAGTCCAACAGAAAGTACAGTCCAAAGCAGTAAAACGTACCGCATGCCAAGTGAACACTCGGCCCGGCAAGCTGGCAACTGAGAACCTCCGCTCCGCACCCTCGAACCTCGAGGAAGAACCGCCACACCTGAAAAGCGGGGAATGAGTCTCCAAAACAGAGACTCAGCAGTGATCCCGCGGAACCCCAACCGGAAACAACGGCGGTAGCAGAAAGGAAGGCTATGAGAGCAACCGCAACAGCAGGAACAGTAAACCAGGTGGCCGGTCGAAACACGGCACTACAACTACTCCTACTGTACCAGGAACACACCCTGACCTCGCGGTCGAGGCTATCGAACTACACTAGTACCGCTTACCGAAGTAAAAACACACGGCAACCACGCCGTAGAGGCCTGTCCCCCGGACACAGCCGACCTGGACACGCTGTCCAAAGTGCAACCCTGACACCTGGCCACGGGTACCGCACAGCAAGACATAATCTCGGTAAAGCTACAAGCACTAGTCTCGCGGCATGAGAACCGACACACGTGCCACGGTGAGACAACCGAAACTCAACGGTCGGCACGCCCGAAAACCTAAAGGTCAAAGTCACTGAAACTAATAGTATGTCACTCCCGACTCGACAGGAGTACCTCCCACTAGAAGCACAGTCGGTGGCGTCCCTTGACGTCTTACACCGCACCGCAGGTGAACTGCCTGACGTGGTAACGCCTACCAAAGGCACGAACACCGTACAAGTAACCACAAACAAGTGACTAGCTGGGGTCACGCCTGTCGACGTGGGTCCAACCGCACCCAACCACGTGTGAACACACAGACCACGTGTCCTAGCTTTGGCCCTCTGACTGGTATTCCCCTGGCACTGGACTCTGATTAGACGAGGGGCCCGACGGAAACCAGTCTAAAACCGTCTCGAAGGGTGAGTGCCCGTACACCACTCCCAGGTGAGACCAGCACCTCGTACTGGTGGGCTACGACTAGCGGAGGGTCACTGAAGGAGTAGACTCTCAAGTCAACGGAAAACAATATCCGCATCCGACGACGTACGGGGACCACCCCACGTACCGGCCCCGTCGCACGGTGACCACAGTCGGAGAAGAAACAGGACTCGCAGTCCACGGCCACGCACGCACCCTGCGCGAGAGTCGAGAAAACCCAAGTGACGCTAAGCCACTGGACTCTGGACAGTCCTCTAGATGCACCACGCCCAACGGTCCTTGAGTCACAAGACTCGGGGTCCAGACCGTTGTACGCAACAGCACAAGGCCGTCAATCTAGTCCAATCTCTAGGTCTAAAACCACGGTAGCACGAGTACCGAGACAACTCACGAGCCGCCAAGACCATTCCCTCGGGAAGGGAACGCAAGGGGCTAAGGCCACCCACACGGGCCACACGGAAAACACAGAAGCACGATTCCAGGGCAACATACAAGCCGCCTTGTCGATTTCCCATCTCAGGGCAAGCGGGAAACCTCCAGCCCCAGGCCGGATAACTGGACTCGCAGTCCAAGGCCAAAGACATGGCCCACACGGGAATCGCCTTCTAAAGAAACCCACGACATGCGGGGGAGACCCCACTGCACACACAGCGATACACGGTGACTCGATCGAGCGTAACACGAAAGCCCGGAACACGTGAGGTCACCCGGACCCACCACACCTATGGGCACGTTAATTAAGATAAATGGAACCTTCGGACACCCAAAGACACAGTCACAAAACTCCTCGGGGTGTCAAAGACATTCACAAGACCTAAAGTCAACCACTGGGTCACAACCGGGTCGACCGGAGGTCAAAACAACGCAAACGGGAACCGCAACGTAGTCACGGTCACCTGGGGACCGTGACCATGGTAGTGGTCGACCGGGGACCGCGACCATGCAGTCACAGTCACCTCACGACCGCAACTAGCCACGCACAAACCCGATGGTAGCGGTCGCCCAAGGACCGCGACCACACAGTCACGGTCACCTCATGACCACGACCAGACTAAAGCGGTCTATCACATGACCGCGACGCTTGAAGGCCTTCTCGACCAAAACACAAGGGTGAACGCGGTTATCCCAAGACCGCGACCAGTGATAGCGGTTACTGGTGGACCGCGATCATTTCGGAAAATCGAGAACGGCGGGAAGACGCCCAAAAATCCGATCCACGCCCCGATCACTCCCGGGTGATGGGGAAACAAAAGGGGAATCCATCCCCAAGCCCCTAGGCATGCATCTAAACCCCTGGATCGGCCAAAAACTCTATAAAACAGAGATCCGGCTCACTCCCCCAAAACATGGATTTTTCCCCAAAACGCCCCAAACGACCCGCTCGGCTCATCACGGCCTACAAAACTCGCGGGAAATGAAGCGCACGAGCTGCGGGTCCATCACTCTGCCTCCACCGAAGATTTCGCGCACCGTGGATGCCGATCCACGAAGAAACGCCTCCGAAACCCCGCCGGTGCCTCCACGCTCACGAACCGGCTTCACCGCGCCCTCGAGCCTCGATCCTCGACCCATCCCCGCCGTCCTCCTGGCCCGCATTGCCCCGCCTCGCCCCCGCCTCGGTCCGTCGGCCGCCAGAGAGGAGAGAGTGAGAGGAGAGAGTGGGAGAAGAGAGAGGGAGAGAAGAGAGAAATGAGAGGGGAGAGAGAGAGAAGGGTTATATATAAGAAAATCTGGAATTTTGGAAAAATCTCAAAAAATAGAAAATCACACCCTCGCGATCCTCAGAACGCACTGATCGCAACGGTACCACACTCGCCTAGGTGAACGGCCCTGTTCACCCGCAACGAGGTTCCGAAGGAATTACCGAAACACACACCGGGAATCGGAAAACACACGCGGAAAAACCGCGGAGCTCTTCCGAGCCTCCGAAACAACTCCGGATCGCGCCGATCCGAACACGAAAGATGTCCGAAACGAAATTTCGGACACAACGGAGTCAGACACTCCGAGAAACCAGATCCGGGACCCACGAAGAAGGATCCGAAAAATGCGGAGCATTACAGACACAAAGCCCCAGCGCAACAGACCGAATCTCTGAACGGGTTGTCTGGAGAGGAACTCAAACCCTAAGAACTTCTATATCTGGCCTAAAGCTTACCCCCGCATTCTATTTTTCCTTTTAAGACAAGTACCCTAGGTATGGCCTTGGTAGAACCACCGTCACGTAAGTAGGCCCTGGCCAGGGGTTGTCACCTCCATTGCACGCCAACCTTGGGAACTCTCAATGGAATAAGGAGGACCCACGTTGCTAGGGAAGGCACTGGTTTTCAAAATCCAAAAAATCATATATTTCAAAATCCAAAAAATATCTGATATTTCAAAATCCAAAAAAATCTGATATTTCAAAATCTAAAAAAATTATATATTTTAAAATCCAAAAACAAATCATATATTTTAAAATCCAAAAAAAGCATATATTTCAAAAACCCAAAAACATCAGATATTTTTGAAATCTCACAAAAATTTAAATATATTTACAAAATTCTAAAAAATACCATCATGTGCATCGCATGCATTGCATTGTTTCCATTATATTTCCGCTTATTTAATAAGGCCCCACCCCTTGACCAAATATCAAGAAGTGGCCGTTCTCTAACTTACTTTAGGCAAGGGGTTGGGCCTAAGAATAGATCTAACTTGTTTCTTGTCTAAGTGTGTGCCAAACGCAGGTTCAAGGCCAAGGTTCAAATTGCAAGCTCACAAAGCCCACGAGGTCTGTAACGCTCCAGTATCAGACCGCCGCATAACTGTAACGGTCATCGTTTGTCCGTCACCCTCTCCCGAAGGTTGAAACTCATTTGCTCTCAGCAAAGTCTCTCTGACGCGTCCGCGATGGACCATTACATCACTCTAACGGTTGGATGTTAGACGTTAAATTCTCCCGAGGAAAAAGAACTCAGTTTTCTGAGTTCATCCTTCGTGACGGCTCATCGTGAGACCGTCAGACCATTGTGGCGATCCTTTATAGGAGCGTTACATCTTCCAGAACTCTGTTTTCCAGAAACATTCAGGCCAAATCAAGCAACAAACTCATGAATCCATTCAACTTAGGCACTTCCATGTCATTTCATTAAACTCAATAAAACATGAAACTGATTGATAAACTTCAAATTCAAAATCGTCATAAGAAAAGTCAAGCTATATTTAGCTTTTTATCCGCAAGAGGGCGGATCTTGCCCAATTCCTTCACATAGCTACGGCGTCCCTCATCGTCTCTTCTACCTCTTCTTGCCACGGGCGAGTTTTGCTGATCTCCCACATGGTCAGTGCGTTCCGGATCGCTCTCTCGTCCTCCTCGGTCCCCATCTTCCTAGCTAGAAGGGGAGGGTAGTGTGCAAGAGCAGGAACTTCGGTTCGGGGTAGCCCAATCTAAAGGTAGCACCGGTGTGGGTTGTAGATCGCCATGGCAGTGTTCCCCACTAGCTGTAGATCAAGGCCTGGTTGCCGTGGTACCTTGACCAAGGTACTCCGCAAAACTCTTGGACGCATCATAAACTTCTCTATAGGCAAGGTGTTGAGGAAGAGGCGCCAATCGTCCTGCGTTTTCTTTTCCGCCGTCCGCCATTCAACCTGTGAAGAGAATGCAAAGGCACCTCCAATGAAGAACAAAGGGTGGCTCTCGAAAATTCGGCTAGCTGAAGATATGTCATCCTTGGGTTGGAATTTGATTCTCACTCCCATCCAACACTCAAGGAGTATCATTGAGCCGAATAAAGGTCCTCCTAAGCAAGCTGAGCTAAGTCCTTCGTAAAGGTATGAAAGGACTGCTTGAGAAATCGATAAACCCTACCACAACCCGCTGATGATGCTAAGGTTTTGGGTATCTAGGAGGTGGTCGGTGGTGGTAAAAAGGAAGACCCCGCATAAGCAAACCGACACGGCTTTGGTAATGGCTTCATATCTTTCTCACTTATTTTTACAATGAGAGACTATCCATTGAGCCATGGGTATCAAGTGAATATGGCATGGGCTGATCATGGTCTTCACGTCCATCGGGTTGTGTATGAAATCACTTAGAATCAAGGATGGGACAATGGGTTCAACCGTATGGCACACTAGATCTTCATCCCCCACCTTAGTCTTAGCAAGGGCTAGGTAGGTCTCTACCTCCTCCAATAGGTAGGGAAGAGGAAGGTGTGTGTTTGTGGATGCCATAGTTCTATGAGAGCTGAAATGCTTGCCCAATCTAAGGACAATTTTTGGAAATTCTTGGCCAAAACTAACAAAGGTTGGAGGTGCCATGTCCTAAGGATCGACAAGACTTCTAATGGGAGTTCTTTGACCATGGGAGCCACCCACTTTAAGTTGGAGTAACACCTTGGACCAGGCAAAGGCTAGAGAGAAAAGGAAAAGGGAAGGAGAAAGAAGGAAGAATCATAACTAGCATGGAAAGTGCAGAAATTGATGAAACTTTTGAATTCAATTGGAACTTACCACTCTTTGGACACTTGAGCTCAGATGCTTGGGGATGGATGTCAATCTTTGCAGCTCCCCATGCTCTTTCTTGGCTACCTTGGGACCGGTGTAGACTCTCTCCTCCATGCCCATCTCTCCGGAGCTTCTCTTCATGGTGTTCTGCCTTTCGAATGAAGTTTTCAACCCTTGTAGCAGAGAATTAATGAAAGCTACGATTTTTGGGCTTGATCCTATCTTATAAAGGCTTGATTTTGGTACTAGAATGATAAGACTTGGGTTGGAAAGCCTTATCCTAAGTCTAGGAGGGTTCTAGTGTGGATTAAGGTCTCCTTGCCTCGAGTTCGGGCTCTCACGGCAGAGTCCGTCTTGGATTGCAGTTTTTTCTCTGACGGTTCATCGTAGGACCACAGATCCTTGACGCTCATCATTGGACCGTCACATTTCCTGCTACACGTTTTTTAGCTAAAATTCACTGTCATGTCTGATGGTCTAATCTATGGCCATTACCTGATCCTTACACTCCATCAGTGGACCATCACATTTCACCTGTCATCTCTGACGGCCTAATCTTTATGCATTACATGAATCTGACGCTCCACCATTGGACCGTCACATCTTCTGCTACAGGTTTTTATTCTTTCCATTGTTCTTTGGTCTAACCTGCCAGTCTTACATTTTTGTCCCCTGTCTCTACTTAACTTGTTTACATTCATTTACATACATCCATTTCATTCCATTCATCCATTCATTCACATCCGTTTCATTCGCATTCATTCATTCATCCATATAAACAAAAACACAAAAAGATTTTTTTTCATTTTTATCATTCCATTTCATTCACATAGGTCATGTACAAGTGTGGGTGTCAAAGAGAGAACAAAAACAAGTCACTCGGCCGGTTTGTCACCCGGGCGATCACTATCACCAGCACCCTCAGGTCTCCTCGCTGGTGGGGCTATGGAGACGCTCCCCTCCTCTCGTTGCTGCCTCTGCTCCACCTCTTCATTTCTCCGCTGGCCGGAGGAGCTGGCAAGAAAATATGCAACTAATCCGCTCGGGGCGACGCTCCTCCGTGCACTGCTCTGAGAGGCACTCCGCTCTGGTCCACGGCCCATCATCCGCACCATCCGCTCCATCGTCCGAAGCTCGATCTTCAACTCGAAGATCTGACGCCGTGTCTCACGGGCCTCGGTCCGATATCGCTCTAAGTCCGCTGTTCCGGTGCAGAGTCTCTCCACCTCGGCTCGTGACTGAGCCAGCTCTGTCCGGAGTCTCTCTGCTTCCGCTCGAGCGTGTTCCGCCTCGGCCACCGCTGCGGTCAGCTCTCTCGCCTGTATTTTGCATTGTCAGTCCATTAAGCATTTAGTGCTTGCATAAGCATTTAAGTCTAAAGAAGCATTTAGGTTTAGATTCTTACCCGCTCCGCAAGGGTGGCCTCCGCCTCCTCGGCCCGAGCTACCGCTCGAGCAAACTCTGCATCCCGCTCAGCTCTGCCCCCGGCAGGCTGTGACGACGAGGACGGAGCGTTCGGTCCCGCTCTTTGGGCTCCCTTAGCCTGCTGCATTTAGAAGTCAAGGTCAGTCACATTTGCATCATAAGCATAAGCATTTAAGTCTTAAGCGTAGAAACTCACCAAAAGCTCCAAGGCAGCCCGGTACTCATCCCGCTGCTGGATGGTGGCATGGAGGAGTCCCTCGAGCTCGGCTATGCGTCCCTGTGGGTCTAGCTACATTTAGAAAGCAATGTCAGTGCATATGGAAGTTTAATAGACGAGAGGGCTTGAGTTTAGAAGTTCATACCGGTCATCGGGTGCCTCGAAACACCTGGTCGCCGTATCTCTGCGAGTAGGCATTGAGGTAGGCCTCATTACTGTCTGCTCGATCCATTATGGCCCGATCTCTCTTGTTATAATCGTGCACATATTTTTCCTTCCGGGCGCACCAATCGACATCTCGCTCCCTTTGAAGATTTGCCCGGCCGCTCATCATCTCTGCGGGGGAATGTCACCTTTGGCTGATGAAGTCCACGTGTCCTCAGGATCAGGCGATAGTGCAGCGGCTCGATCACATTGATGCAGTGCAGCCAGATATCTCGCCCGTTGTATGTCAGGGACGCCTTTACCCATGGCTGTCCCTCATAGCCCTCTTCCCGGTATGGTGTCCAGCGTACCTGAAAAGGTAATTAAGTCCATATCAGCATTTAGAAAGCATTTAACAACATTTAAGGAGCATATAGAAAGTTTAAGTTTGGAGCTTACCGATGTATGTGGGAATGAGTCAAGATCATCCTGGATGGCCTGGGTCAACCGGTTGATCGATCCCGTGTCCCTCGCTACCACCCATCGCCTCACAATCAGGATCCGCTCAGGATACAGTGAGTACCTCGCCTGATCCCCGAGAGGTAGAGGAAGCTCCAGATCTGCATTTAGCGTCAAGTGTCAGTAAATTGCATCATTTGCATAATCATAATCATATAGAAGGCATTTAGAGTTCAACATTTAACTGTAGGAAAGGCGAGAAGCCGCCCAACATCGTCCGCCGGTCAGTCGTACTCAAGGACTCGAATAAGAAGGCAAGCGCTGCCAGCCCATGCATACTTCCCCACTCTGCTCAAGTCCTATAGCAGTGGTAGTAGCCGACAGCTGATCACATCTGCTCGGGTCGAAAAAAGCAACTTTCCGAACAACAGCATCAGAAATTACCTCAGGACTCGGTCTCCCTCCTGTCCTGCCTCTACCGCCACGCGCTTGCGTACCTGCTCTATCACCCGATCTATGTGCTGTTCTGGTAGCTCACCAACCGCTATAGCTGCTCCTCTCAACCCCAGGCTATCTTGCAGTCTTGACCTCGAGAGTTGGATGATGTATGCCCTGGTCTAATCAGATCTAAGCCTAGCAGCTCCTGAGCTAGCACTCTATAATCTTCATATGTCCACCCGGTCACGGCAGCTCCGTGGACTCGCAATCCTGTAATCCTCGCTATGTCTTCTAATGTGGGGATCATGTGGCCCCATGGGAAGATGAAGGCTCGGCTCATGGGGTCCCATCTCTCGTGGAGTGCGTACAGGAGGGGCGTACCTGTCCGGGTCACTTCAATGCTCAACACCTCGGCAAATCCCATGGCAGCTAGTCTCTCTCTCCGGTAATCGGGCAATGCCTGGTACACCGCCCTGATCTGGAGCCAAGAAATTCGGGTTCTTCTTTTCCCCTGCACACATGTAGAACAAAAATTAGTCATCTCATTAGTCTAAATTCATTGCATATTATGTGAATAAAACAACAAAAAAAATGAATAAGTAAAAAAACAAAAAAATCAGTTCTGACGGTCGTACCCTGGCGCGTCAGAGTTCTCTGACGCACCAAGGGTGGTGCATCAGGTGTTGTGACGGTCATTGCAACGACCGTTACGCACCCAGCGCGTGGGCATCATCTCCTTCGTTCCCCTAGCACGTGGAAATGGCCAAACTGGCCTACAAACTCCCCCAATGGGTCCCCAGACCCATTTCTATCCCTTCAAACGCACATGCATGAACTTAAAATTTTAAATTTGGGTTTTTTAGGGTTGGGGACCTACCTCATGGTCACAGCCTCTTTTCTTCTTTTCTGGTCCCGTGGCTTCCTCTTCATCAGCCATAGCCTCCTCCATGGCCTCATCTCTTTCTTCCTCGGCCGTGGGAGGGTCCTCCTCCGCCATTCTCTCCGCCGCCGCCGCCGGTTGCTCGGTTGCCACCGGGGGGACTTCTTCTTGGTCCACTCGAGCACGGAACCGTTTGATCGCCATCGTCTTCTTCCCTTTCTCCCTCCTCATCGGTTTGATTTTTTTGAACGCTCAGGAAATGTAACGGTCTATCGTAAGGTCATCACAGTCTCTGACGCGTCTCTCTTGGACCATCAGGTGGATAAGTCATCTTTTTTTTTGAAAATGTGAACCGACGTTGTGTGACGCGTCAAGTTCTGACCGTAACATGAGTCATCTTCTATGGACCGTCAGAGGTTTTGGAAGCATTTGATGAATGATAAAGCCCTATATATCAAAATTTTATGCTTGAATGATCATCATGCTTTCAATACCTTATCTTATTAATGGAATTCATGCTTATGAATGGTTATGCCTCATTTCATGCTTATGATTATTGTTGTTGGCTAATCTCTTTTTATGGATGAAATCACAAGAACCATTTTAGCCATCATACTTCGCCATTCGCCGCACAAGTAAGTCAGGTATGGTGTCTCGATCTCTTATCCCTTAGTACATTACTATATGTTATATATGATATATTATCTCGAGAACCGGTTGGTCATTCATGTGTTTTGGGATCTGATGTTCCCCTTAAAAAAATTGATGATGATCTAAGTGCACATGTTTAATCGTTGGATAGGCCGTTAGGTTGGAAAATCTTGGGGACGATGGTTCTATCTTGCACGCCGTGGTTGCAGATGGTGTCCTGACCCTAGTTTCTCCGGTCTAGCAATACTATTCTCGGGTATCTTATTATTTTATCTTTCTTTGCATTCATTTTAATAATTTCTTTTTCTTTTAGCCCAGCATGCATCATACGCATCTTTGAGCGTTCGTGAACCTTCATCTGTCCAAGGTGTTCTCGGTAATGGTGAATAACTATGTGTTCAAAGATCTTGAACAGGGAGAGTCATTCCACTCTGAATTAGAAGGTTTTCTTCGACTCATTCACTTGATCTGGTTAGCTGAAGATTCCTGTCTAGAGTTTAGTTGCTTATCTCTTTTCCTTTCCGTTGCTCCAGCCGCTGGCCGTGTTTTTCTTTCCTTAGTTGTTAGTTCATCCAGACATGCGTCATTTGGTTGGCTATTTCCTTGTGATTGGTCTGAGATTTTCCAGAAAATTCATGTCGCTTGTTGGTTGAGAACGGGTGTCATTTGCCTTAATGTCCGCTTTTCAGTCCGCTCCGCTTCATCTCCACTTCATCTCTATGATTCTATTTCACTTTCGCTTCACCTCCGCTCGCTCCCTGCAAAGAGGACGTTAAGGAGGGGCATCTGTTGACACCCGTTTTATGACCAATAAGTCGGGTCATCTCCTTGTTCATTTTATATGATGCTCTGAGTTGTTCACCCTTATTGGGCCTTCTTGGTCAATTTTAAGTTTATCACATGGGTCATGTCTCCTTGGTGGGGTCTGGTCCCTTACCTCCTTCTGTTGGACGAAGCTTAGCAAACTCTCATTTCATTTGCACTCTATTGTCTCTAACGGTCCTTTAATGCCGCGTTACAATCATATAACGCATCCACTTTGGTCCGTTACATCATGCCAGAGTCCTTAAGACTAAGGCCTCCTTTCAAGTTTGTCTTTTTAGCCTATCCATTGGGTGTGACAGTTTATCGTGTGGCCGTTACATTCATTGCGACGCGTCTATCCTTAACCGTTACATTCATCTAGAGTCCTATGTTCGTAAACTTCCCCCGTTGATCTTATCTTTCTATGGATAGGGTTGTGTGACGCTCCCTCCCTGGAGCGTTACATCTCTGTGGCGGTTTATCATGCAGCCGTTACATCCATCAAAGTGTTCTAGCAGAACTGCTCTTCCTCTGCTACTCCGTGGCCGAATTAAGAGTTTGATTCCTTGATTTCTCTTCCAAATCTGATCCTCAGAACCTTCTATTTATTTCTATGGACTCTTGTTAGTATTATCTTCAAGAGTTTACTAAGAAACGTCCTACTTCTAGCTAGATTATCCTCTGCTCGACCTGAGAGTTTGAGTGTCTATAAATGGAACCCTTGACTTCATGACTTGAAGAGGAGACATCTGGAGTTCGCGTCGAAGTGCTGCCACATCCTGGAGCTAGAACCAACCAAGGAGAGCTACTCCCCACGTCCATCTGCTTCCAAAGTCTAGGGAGTATTGATTCCAAGGGTTTATTTAAGTCAAGTTGTCATCTTAGTGTCTTTTCCCTCTTCCAAGCGTCATAGCATTGTCCCTCTTCCTCTACCACGTTCTTGCATCTTCTGCACTCATTCCAAACATCCTCCCATCTTTTAAAACGCCCCAGAGGGGTTAAAAAAAAACCAACCTCCCCGGTATTTCCCTTTCCTTTTGCATGTTCTTGAGTTTCTTTGGTTTATTGATGCTACTTTGTCCAAGGGCTAATCAGGGTTATTTTTATTGTGTTCTACATTCTTTTGCTGGTTTACAGAGTCCCTAGCACGAGGCCCAAGATTCTTGGCCGGTTGGAAAGCTTGGAGATCAAAGATTCCCAACTTCTATTCTGTAGAACCTTTGACGGTCTATCAGAGGCACGTTAGAGTCTTGTAGCGGTCTATCGTGGGTCCGCCACACTTGCTGTGGCGCATCAGTCTTCTGCCGTTACATCTGACGGAGCTGCAGTTTCCTGGTTATTTTCTCTCTCCCATGGGCGGGTGCATCATCCTCTTATTCTAAGGTACTTATCAGGTTTTTGACTTATTTTTACCTTAGTGGCAATCACATCTTTCCTTAGTTTGGGCATTAGCTTTCTCTCTCATCATATCTCTTCTTTACTTTGCTTGTTTCACCTATACGGTGTGTTTTCCTTTATTTCCTTGCTCCATGCCCCGGCGTGTGTTTTTTCTTTATTTACTTAGTTTAGTCTTGATTGAGATAGCATGCCCATGCTAGAGCTGGTGCTGGTTGTCTAGGTTCATGATTCACATGTTCATAGGTTGAGTGGTTTCATTACTATGCTTATGTTTTCATCATAGTTGGCATCATAGCCCATCTTGCAAAAGAAGGGACACATTAAAACCAATAGCTGACAGTCGGCGGAGTCGACCTCACACTGGTACAGATTAGGAGGGGATAGAGAGAGAGAGATCAGCGCAGCTGAGTAGCAGCTTCCCCTTTTGTACACGGGGGGGTATGCCCCTAGGATGTTGTATCAATGGATTGTGATGGACATGTTCGGCAATGAAATGAGCTTTCTTCAGTGTACTTGTCTTGATTCGACCTGACGTCGTCTTCCCTTTCTTACCTGTTTCAACTACACTAAAGGGAAAAGGTTAGTGTAGTATGTTTTTTAGTCCCCTGCCAAAAGCAGATAGTACCTTTCTCGATGCAAGGTCAGAGGGCTAAATCTTATTAACGAGATTTAGAAAATAAAAGAAAAGGAAACGTGATATGCGCATGCAAGCAAGCAAAATGTAAGCAAAAGGGGAAATATGACCATGCAATGCTCATGTAGATGCAAACATATTTTTGGATTTTAGATTTTTATGTATTTTTTATGTTTTGTACTTATACGTATTTTTTGTAGTTATGAATTTTTGAATTTTTTTTGGGATTTGAATATATTGAATTTTTTGTGTTTTGTTGTTGTTTTTGGAACGCCTGGTGACGACCCATATGGCACCTGACCTACATGGGGACGGGGGTTTTCTAAGTTACCTCCCAGGTATCTTGAGCGCACATCTAGGTTGATTTGGGCCTCTAGACTCCTCGAATGATGGTCCCACCGGTTAAGTCTTATCCTGATGACAATGTCGTCATGCCAAGCTTAGGCTCCCATTTGCTTCCGACCATAGGGATACACCCAAAAAGCGTTCAAGGTAAATGATTTTCCCGACCCGGGTCTATTTCCTCACAACTCTAGAGGGTATATGATGGAACACCTTGGAACCCTATCAGTCAACCGCGCGACGCTGACCTGGAATCAGACGCCGTCGCACCTACAGGTGACGCGCTTGCATTGACCTAAGCCCGAGGTAACATAAGAAAGCATTAAGGGTGGTAAATAGGGGTCTTGACCGGCCAGAAACACAGAGACCCCTTCGCAGCAATGGCTTCTGTTATTTAGAAGTGAACAACCAAAATGTTTTTTGTTAAATAAGGTTGCAACCTAGACAGGGTTCATCCTTCAGGACCTCCATCAAGCTTTACATCTTTTGAGGAGAGAAAGAAGAATGTAGGGGGTAAACCTCTTGAGAGGACCTGGCAAAGCCGTTAACCCGGCGAGCTAAGTGAGGGCCTACTCGACTTTCTCCTTTTGGCAACTTCGGGCCATACCCTGAGCATTATGACGTTATATGCCCCTACTGTGGGAAAATTTTTGATTTGATTCTTTGAATAGGAGGGGTTTTATCTGCTAGGGTCAGGCACGACCACGACCAGGCTACTCATATGACTTTGTCACATATCCATAAATTTTCTTTCTTTTTCTTTCTTTCGGGGAGAAGAATGTTGTCATTTTGCTTTGGGATCCCCCTTTTTATGCCTGCGGGGACACTGCCCTCTTCTCGTGCTCTGACCCGGGCTCGAGGGAATGAATCCTACTCTCGCCTTAAGGATCTTGTACTTCGGCTTTCACATGCTTAGCATTTTAAGGGCGCCGGCTGTCTCATTTGGTCGAAGAGAAGAGGAACAAAAGAGTGCCGCTTAGCTAGAAACCTTCGGATGAGGCCCCATCAAAGGTGATGCTACCCATTTTGGATAAACACGTGAGTGTGTGCAAGTTGTTTTTCCTCCTTTATAAACATAGGCCGACGTGGCTGGACACGAATCTCCACGGTTCTGGAGGACCAAGACCCGATACTTACCACATCTTGACGGTCCCTATCTAGCATGAAGGGTTGATGCAATGAGTTTGGACTGCGTGGTGATCACCAGGCGTTGATTTTGATTTTCTTCTCTTTTTTTGTTTGTTTTGAGATTTTTGAATTTTTTTGTGTGTTTTTGGAATAGTTATGTACAAGGTCTCATGAATAGAATTTCTTGAGACCCTATTCCATGGATACGTTAGCTCCACGCCCTCGGAGTCTACTAATTTGTAGGCGTTACCCGAGTAGACTTCTTTGATAACAAAAGGACCTTCCCAATTTTCTTGAAATTTATCCTTTAAATCGATGGTTTTAGTGATTTTCCTTTTCAAAACCAATTCACCTACCCTGAATTTTCTCTCTATAACTTTCTTGGCATAGTAACGTGCAATCCTCTTGCGATATACTTGTGCATGATCGGCCGCGATCATCCGTTTCTCATCTAATAGTTCCAGCTGGGCCAATAGGTTTTCTCGCCGTTGCTCGGGATCGAGCTCGGAATCCAGCTGCACTATTAGTGAAGGAATGAATATTTCATATGGGAGTACCGCATCTGTCCCAAAAGTAAGTGCGTACGGGGTTTGACCCGTGGGAGTTCGGACGGAAGTGCGGTAAGCCCAGAGGGCCTCGATGAGGCGATCTGGCCAGTCTGAATAGTGGTGAGACTTGCACGTTTTCTTGATGATTCTAATGAGAGTTTTATTTGTAGCTTCAGCTTGTCCGTTTCCTTGTGGGTAGTATGGAGATGAATATTGGAAATTGATGCCATATTTACCACACATGTCGCGGAGCTCCTAGGATGTGAATTGCGGTCCGTTGTTGGTGACGATGTCACGGGGAACGCCAAACCTTGCAAGGGTGTTGCGCTTGATAAACTTGACCATCATTGCTGCTTTGACTTCCGTGAACGCCTCAGCTTCCGCCCATTTTGTGAAATATTCCGTAGCGGTGAGGATGAAGGACTTTCTTCGGATTTCTCCGGTTCAATCCTCCAAGGGACCAACTACGTTAAATGCCCACATGGCGAAAGGCCAGGGAGCTATAAGAGGATGAAGTGAGGATGAAGGAGCGTGGACCTTGTATGTGTGGAGTTGACATTTGGCGCAGTGGCGGACAAAATGGGCACAATCCTCGTTCATAGTAGGCTAATAGTATTGACGAAGGAGTTTCTGAGCAAGCATGCGACCAACATGGCCACCGCATTCGCTGGAATGTGCAGCTTCGACAACAGCTCGAGATTCGGTCTCGTCGAGGCAGTGGAGGTAAACTCCATTGAGAGATTGACGATACAAGAGACCACCTATAATGGCAAAACGCTCCACGGCTCGGCGAATGGCACGTCGATCGGAAGTAGTGGCATAATCGGGGAGGGAGCGATCCCTGAGATAATTTTCAATATCGAAGAACCAGGGGTTGCCATCTTCTAGGTCGATCTCAGGCTCATGGGAGATGACGTGGATCTCAGAGGAGGGCTCAGAGAATTGCTGGAACCAAGGATCAGAATGTGAAGGAGTGTGCATTCTTTACACGATGACCGAGGATGACGGCTTTTCGCCAGGGATTGGAAGAGAAGAAGCCAGAGACGCTAGAGCATCGGCTAGAATGTTTTGAGCTCTAGGGGTGTGCACCAGGGTGAGCTTCCTAAACCGCCGGACTACCCTACCAACTAGGTCTTGGTAGGGTTTCAATTTTAGGTCGCGGGTTTGGTACTTGCTGAGGGATTGTCGGAGTATGAGCTGAGAATCTCCAATGATCTGGAGCTCCTTAACTCCGAGAGCCAGTGCCACTTTTAAGCCCATGAGGAGTGCCTCATATTCAGCCACATTATTTGTGGCTGGGAAGGTCAACTGACAAGCACGGGAAATAATGACACCTTCCAGGGACTGGAGTACGGCTCTGACTCCACAGCCCTTGGAATTAAATGCACCATCGAAGTAGAGGATCCACGAAGGCTCACCATCTATAATGGCTCCTAACTCTTCGTCCGGGAAACTCTCATCGACAGGGGAGAATGTAGGGAGTGGATGATGGGCAAGGTGCTCGGCAATGGCGTGCCTCTTGACCGCCTTCTGATTGACGTAGGTGATATTGAATTGATTGAGAAAACTCTGCCACCTCACCAAACGATCGGTTAGGGCAGGCTTTTCCAGCAAGTACTTGATAGGGTCCATTCGCGCCAAGAGCTTGACTTCATGTGCAAGGAAATAGTGTTTTAGCTTTTGGGCGACCCAGACAACGGTCGCGCAAGTCCTCTCCATGGGAGTGTATCTCTGTTCAGCTTCATTGAACAGTTTGGACAAATAGTAGACTACACGTTCTCTTTTGGCATCGTCATATTGGGCCAATACTGCTCCAACAAATTCATTAGTGGTAGAAACATAGAGCAATAAAGGCTGACCCGGGACCGGGGGTGCCAGAACGGGAGGATTTAAAAGGTAACTCTTTAGGTCATTGAAGGCCTTTTGACATTTGTCATTCCAATCAAATCTAGCCTCTCCTTTTAGCATGTCGTAGAAGGGCTTGCATAGTTGAGAATGGTGAGATATAAATCTCTTGATGAATTGCAAACGCCCGATCAAACCACGGACTTCCTTGATGTTCTTGGGAGGAGGCATCTCGACAATGGCCTTAGCTTTGTTAGGGTCGATCTCAATTCCTCTCTTACTGACAATGAACCGCAGAAGCTTGCCTGAAGAGACCCTGAAAACACATTTCTTGGGGTTCATTTTAAGTTGGTGCTCCCGCGACCGTTGGAGAACTGCACGGAGGATCTCTGCGTGGCCACTCCTGGTTCTGGACTTAACCAGAATGTCATCCACATAAACTTCCATATAAGTATGCATCATGTCATGGAAGATAGCCATCATTGCCCTTTGATAGGTCGCTCCTGCGTTCTTAAGACCGAAGGGCATGATGACATAGCAGTAGGTCCCCCACTGAGTGGTGAAAGATGTTTTGTCCTGGTCTTCCTCCGCTAGGCGGATCTGGTTATACCCCGAGAAGCCATCCATGAAGGAGAGCATCTCATAGCCGGCGGTGTTGTCCCCCAGGACATCTATGTGTGGAAGGGGAAAATCATCCTTTGGGCAAGCACGATTAAGGTCACGAAAATCTATACAGATGCGGACCCTACCATCCATCTTCATAACAGGGACGATGTTAGCTACCCATTGCGGATATAAAACTATCCTGATGAACTTGGCCTTACGTCCACTTCTTCTTTGACCTTGAGTGCGAGCTTCGGATGAAGTCGCCTTAACTTCTGTTTGACAGCTCAGCGTCGGGTTTCAAGACCAGACGATGTTCAACTAAAGATGGGTCCAGACCTGGAATTCCCTGAGAACTGCCACAAGCGTAGTTTCCTCTTCATCAGTTAAATTGGCACATATCAATATAATCTTTGGATTATCCTCGGTACCAAGATTAATTTCCTTGGTGGATTCATCAATGGACACATTAGGCTAATCAAATTTCTTGGTTCCATCGATGAAGGAAGCTATCGGATGACTACCATCTTCTAATGACTCTTCTTCTTCTTCTGTGTCATCCTCTTCTTCCAAGACGTACACCCCTAGACCGTCATCTGCTGGAGATCCATCTAGTTCGACTGCCCCTAGGGAAATGGGAATGGAAGTGAATTCAGAGACCTGACAAAGCTGCGCACATTTACCAGCCAACTGGCTGATATAACGTGTGGGAACCTGACGGACACTAGACTTTTTGGAAGGAAAAGACGCTATGTACAAATCTTGACCTAACCTAGACCCTACAATGTACAAGGAAATCTTATGGAAGAGAGTTCAAGGTGGAAAGAGTCGGCCCTTGGCCGAGGGAACCATTTTCCAAGGAGGCCATTTCCTCAATATTGAACTCACAGGCCCACGTTTGAGAATTGGCGTTTTTTTTGGTGGTGGTCATGAGTGAAATGGCAAACATGATGTGTGGGTTGTTCAAGCTGGCCTAGACCTTTACCCATGGTGAAGCCCATCCTGGCCATGATCTCCCATCCTTTACCAAGAGGGATGTTGTGATGTGTGATTGGCCGAGGAAGGAAAGGGGAATCAGGCGGACCTAAAGCAGAAGGCCCCACCGCGCCCTCTATGGAGAGAACGGGTTTCTTGCCCTTATCTGGAATAGTCATGAAGGGAATCTGTTCGGAAGTGATGGCATTAAGAGTTTCCACTAGCGGGATACTCCTGATCTTGATTACCCTACCATTGTAAGGAAATTTGAACCACTGGTGGGCTGTTGATGGAATCCCAAGGGTTTGCTCAATCCAAGGCCATCCTAGGATGGCCTTATATGCAGGGTCGACATCGAGGACAAAGAAATTCGATGTCATAACCATCGGTCCCAAACCAAGTTGTAGGGTCACCTTCCCTTTTGCCCACCTTTTGGAATTGTCATAAGCTGAGATGGTGCTGCATACCTCTTCTTGATTTTCTTCATGGAGGCCAATCTTCTTGATGGTCTTCATGGGACACACATTGATGGACGCTCTCGTGTCTATGAGGGCGGAGTCAACTTTAACTCCGTTGAGAGTGACGGTGAGGCACAATGGGAGTGACCTGCTTTCTGGCAAAGCAAGGTCTTTATCAGAGAATGAGATGGATGGTCCACATGTAAGGGCCATGATAGCCTCGGTCACGCCACTTGCTGGGAGGTCTTCATTGACCATGATTTTATGAAGGAATTGGAGTAGGTGTGATGGAGATTTCTTGAGAAGCTCTAGGATGGAAACCTTAGTAGGGGTCCTATCTAGGTGATGGAGGATGTCATACTCCACGGGAGGGCTTTGAGAATTAACCCCTTCCTCTGGCTGAGATTGCCTTTGGGACGGGGGAATGATGCGATTCCGAAGAGTGACATTGACCGAAGCTTCCTTTGGGTCATTCTGTTCCAAAGGTTTTGGGAGAATGAGCTGTAAGAGAGCTGGAGAGCCAAAGATATATGAGAGAGAAGCTGAATCGTCTCCAGATTCTACAAGAGAAGGAGGAGGGACCGATTTTGGCTGAGGTGGCTTTAGGAGGACCAACGGGCGCTCCTGCACTGACTGAGCTTGTGGAAAGACATAGGGTTCTTGATGTGGCACTTGAGGAGGGTGGATTAGGGTGAGTGGGCTTTGGGTAGCACTTGGAGACCGGCTAGGTGGTGAGATCAAGTTTCTGGATTGAGAGAACATGTTGATGTTTGCCCAGGGTTCATGAGCTTCTACTTCTATCTTCTCGTACCAACCTGAGAATCCTTCTATGCCCCACATTTGAGTCATTTTGAGAACTCGTGGTTCCATTCGGATCACCGTGTTCACCCGCTCGTGTTGCTTTGAAGTGGATGGATCTTTTGCTGGTTGATGAGCTGGCAAGGGGTTATGCACAATGTCGAGGTCCCTATTAGGCTTTTTAAGGTTGGCAATAGCTAGCTTCACATCTGCCCAATTGATTCTTCTCTCATCATTCATATCATATACCCAATCCCAGAATTGGAAGCAATTGAATATATCATGGCCGGGACTTCGGTGATATGGGAAGTATCGGGAGGTGTCGGCGTTGGGAGGGACCCGCTCTCGTTGAGGGGGAAGCTGAATAGAATCTGAGGACATCAGGGCCAAGAAGATGTCGCCTAAAGTTTCAGGCAACGAAGGATAAGTAGCCCTTTTTGGCCTAGGGGGGTGTAGCTTTGAGGTGGAGGGACATTGGAATAGGGCTTGGGATTACCTTGCCCCTGGCTAGCAGTAGCCTGAGTGGGATGGGAGGCCTGGCGATTGTTGGTCTTGAAGGACTGGCCAACTGCATTGACTTGTTCATTTATGGTGACACCCTCGGTGGTAGGGATAGCTGGGGCCTTTCTACCCTTGGTGCGAGGTTCAAAGAAAGGAGGCAGGGTAGAGTCCCTTACCTGAGCTTGAACTATCCGAGCTCGGTTGTAGAGTTGGTGAAAAGTATGGAGTTCACTAAGCATTAGGATGGCCCTAAGCTGTGGAGTGGCGTTGTTCACTAACATGGTGACGGCCTGGGATTCGGGGATAGGAACCTCCGTCCAAGCGGCCAGAATCCTTCATCGGTTTGCAAAACTAATGAAGTCCTCGTCGGGCTTTATCTACTCCGTGACTAGGTCAAATAATGTGGGGGAAATGGATGACATGTGACCAAAGTGAGCGAGGAATCACTCGGAGACTATATCGAAATTGATGAGATCAATGGCCGGCAAGGATACAAACCAATGTAGGGCCTCGCCCTCGAGGAATTTTTGAAACAGATGGACCAACATGACCCTATCGTGCAGCCATTGGTGGGAGTCCATAAGGAAACCCGAAAGATGATGATGAGGGTCAGTGGTGCCATTATACCTCCTATACTTGGGAGCTTTAAATCTGGGTGAGAAATAAACATTAGGAAGCTTGCAATATTGGGCTAGCGAGTGGGGAAGTGAATTGGGCATACTTTCGACCACCGCCTGCCGAATGTAGCTTTGGATCTCCTGCCGGAGTGAGGGGTCCATCCCTTTCAAAGGGGCACCCATGGTTGGTGGAGTTGGGGGTGAAGGAACCAATTGTTAGTTGGTTTAGAATGAAGAAAATGAAAGATTTGGAGGAGGGGGAAGTGTTCTCCAAACACAACCAAGTGTAGGCACAAACAACGCCCACCAATTTTTTTAGATTATCTAATTTCCACTTTTTTATTATTTTTTGTTTTTTCTTTGTTCACTCGGGGAAGAGAAGGGAAACTAAGGATGTGGTGAAATGAACTCGAGAGCCTAGCAGAAACTTCACTCAACCCAAGGTGACTAATAGGACTTCCATGGTACAGCTTGCTTGGCGACCGTATGGGAATCCACGGTTCGCGAGGACTCACGGAGGTTCCCGACTAGACTAAACCAATTACACCCGAGTGGGAATCCCCAAGTGAAGGGTTCAATACCAACGAGAGGGTTTCCTAAGAGGGGTGGTGCCGACTCTTCCTAAACCCAAACCCGTAGATTAACCTGCAGAAATTAATCATACAATGCACAAACCAGCATAGTTAAGAGAGAGAGAACAGATCTGGAGCACATTTAATACTACTACGGGGAAGGAGTATGGAGAAGACAGAAGGCGGCCAAAGTGATGGTCGCCTACAGAACTGGGCAGCCAGATCGACTATCGCCCAATGGAGAGGGCGGCCAGGGTGATGGCCTTCTAGCAGGGATGAGGGCGGCCAAGGCGATGGACGCCTGGAGCCCAGGGAGGCCAGAGTACAGGTCGCCCAGATGCTGGCCTAGGCGGCCACTGGGTT
This sequence comes from Amorphophallus konjac, assembly GCA_022559845.1. NCBI lineage: Eukaryota > Viridiplantae > Streptophyta > Magnoliopsida > Alismatales > Araceae > Amorphophallus > Amorphophallus konjac. The sequence goes on from CM040117.1 coordinate 66,620,240, forward strand.
GGTCGCCCAGGGACCTGGGCGGCCAGGAGTCTGGCCTCCTTCTGTTCGAGTTTCAGAAAACTAAAAAATAGAGCTACGGAAGTAAAGCGAATGTACAAACATGATTGCACTAATGTTGGACTTCAAGCATGAGGGACTTACAGTAGGCACTAGAGGGTCCCACCGTGATCGCCACGTCGCTTGTAGGCGCCCGGAGATGGGGGATGAGGAAGGAATGTCGGATTGATGATGTGCCTCGCGTGTGTGTGAGGATTGGTTGTAGATGAGATGTCTCCGTGCGAGGGTACCTACAGAGGAACAAATAGGGTCCCACCGTGATCGCCACTTCGCTTGTAGGCGCCCGGAGATGGCGGATGAGGAAGGAATGCCTGATTGATGATGTGCCTCGCGTGTGTGTGAGGATTGGTTGTAGATGAGATGTCTCCATGCGAGGGTACCTACAGAGGAACAAAAAGGGTCAAAATGTGATCGCCAGAGGTCGTTTTACCTGAACCTCGCAGGGTGTTGATCGCGGGGAGATGTTCAAGACGAAGAGACGTGGGTTTCCTCTTCCTCATCCTCGGCCGGCCAAGGGCAAGGAGCCATGCTCGTCCCTTGTGCTGAAGTCCTACAACGTAGCTCAAAAAAATATAGAAAATAAAACCATTAGTGAAACTAATAGTGTAGTATGTGATCTAACAAATGGAAAGATGCAAGAAAATGGTGGCAAAGTACCGGGGGGGTGGGAAGGAAGGATGGCCGAGACTTTCGACCATCCACCTACCCTTTGTTTTTTAGGAAGAAACCTCTTACGTTGGGGTCTAGAAGAATACTACATGCAATGCTACACTTACCTGGAAATCAAAATACAAGTAGGAAGCAGAGAATAGGAAGCAGAGAAGTTCAGACCAGGTCAAAGGAAGAGGGAGCAGCCTCCGAGACGAAGCTCCGTGAGTTCTCCGTTCTCCTCCGTGCACCAACTTCCAAAACTCTCCTCTCTCCCGAATCTCCAACTCTCTTCTCTTCTCCCAAAAATCCCTCTTCCTCCTCCCTTCGTACTGGAGGTGGTGGAGTTTTGGTTCGGCAAGCCGGGGGTTACAAAACGTGGGTGGAGATCGTACAGAACGAGAGAAAGGATGTGGCCATGAGCTGGGCCACTTTCTCTGACCGGGTAAAGAGGGAGAAGGCGGTCAAATCGTTGGCCACCTTGTGAGGAGGGCGACCATCGCCCTAGTCGCCCAGGACTGGGGGCGGCCAGGGCCTTGGCCGCCCAGACCTATGGTATTGGGCCCCTAAATGGACGAGGCCTTAAACACCGGTAAAAAAGAGTACAACAATCAAGCGTCATTCACACGAGGGCCCATTGGGGATCCGCGGGATGTCCGAAATTAGGCGTCTACACTGGGTTTCAGTGTGAGATGGAGGTAATCTCACAGAAGCGTGAACAAGAGTCTGGCTTCCCCACCGTTTGCATCAATGGGTTTGCCCTATGCTTCACCAAGTTAGTTTTGAAGTTCTGAGTTGCATGTGGTATGAAATCGTTCCCCCATCTTTAGATTTCTGAGCAAGTAGGCTTTAACATGGAGTTACAGGCGTTGTAAATCTCAGTCGTTCAGTTCAAATGTTTAAGAAAAATTGAAAAGGGAGACCATGTGTTCCGACAACCCACCAAGGGAGTCATGCGATTCAGGAAGAAGGGCAAGCTCAGTCCTAGATATATCGGGCCTTTCAAGATTTTGCAAAAGGTTAGCGAGGTGGCTTATCGACTTGCACTTCTGCCTGCTCTGTCACATGTACATCTGGTCTTTCACTTATCCACGGTCAGAAAGTATGTCCCGGATGCCTCACATGTTATAGAGTACGAGCCCTTGGAGGTTCGAGCAGATTTGTCATATGTGGAGCAGCCTAGTGAGATCATAGACTGGAAGGAATAGGTGTTGAGGAATAAAAATATCCGGCTGGTGAAGGTGTTATGGAAGAATTCTCATTCTGAGTAAGCAACATGGGAATCGGAGGACAAGATGCGCCAGGAATATCCTCAACTATTCAGTAAGTAATCTTAAAAATTTTCAAGTTAATTTCGAGGATGAAATTATTTTTAAGGGGGAGAGGATGTTAGGACCACCAATTGGGCACTGGCCCAATTGGGTACAATTCAAGCCTATTAACACAATGAACTAGAAATCTAAATAGAATATTGGAGGGATCTTTAGAGAATTCATAACTCAACCTAGGAAGGTCAAAATTAGGTGAAACCAAAGCCCATGCAATGGCCATTGGGTAAAGAACAACTTGGATGAAGATTTTAACTTCTAGGAAATAGGCCTAATAGGGGATAAGAGGGAGTTTATGATAATAGGTCGAAACAGTTACATAAAATAATATCATCTGTTGAAATAAGGACATCTTGGCCCATAGTCAACCAAATGGGCTGAAACCAAGCCTATTAGAAAGTTTGGGGCCCTTACCCAAACTCTTCTTTTTAGATGGAAACCCAATTCGAACTAGAACCCAAGGTTCTGAGCCCATTGTCACCAACTGTCATGAAGAGGTGTGACTATTAAGGAAAATTCACACTTAACTAATTAGAAATTCATAAATTCGTTTGTAGTTATTTGCATGACCTGAAACTAAGGCCATAATCTCGAATGGGATGTTAGCTACATCTTCTATGTTGAGGTTGAGGCCAAATTCTACCTGGATACTAGAGTTATACCCGAATTACCTCGAGCTACCAAAAGGTCGCGACTGGAACGGGGGAGAATAAACGTTAATTTTGAGAAAATCATAACTCATGCTTGGGTTGATGAAATTCACTAAAACCATGTCCCAAGGTTATATTTGGAAGTCCTCTCAACTTCATCTGAAGACGTCCTAACCCATATCTCGACAGAAGAGCGCGTCCACCCGCATTTATGACCGATGGACGAAGTTTCGCGTCTGTTCAAATCTGAAAAGGTGCATGACCTTAACTTCTCCCCAACCAGCAACCTTGGGAGTGGGATTAAGCCTGTGGGTCGTGGGCAAATCCTAGGGAGGCTTGAAAACCATATAAGGAGGTGGGTTTCATGGGTAGTAAGCCTTTAGCAACCATTCTCTTCAACTTTCCACCATCTACTGTCCTTCTTGAGTGAGAGAGGGTGAGGGACCTTGACCCTATCCGGCGCGTGGAGGACGATCTTGTAGTGCCGTTGGACGAAGGGAAAAGCTTTAGGAGGATCTGGGGTGTGGATCTCATCCCCGGATCGTTGGTTTAACACCTTGAAGGTAGGCACCTACTGGTTAGTATTGGTGTGCTACAGGCCAATTTAGGGTCGGGTAGACCCGATAGATGTACGATCTTGTTCATTATTAATAAAGTGGTATTTGAGCGTAAATATGCGATTGTGTATTACTTTACGATATCCCTGGGATATGTGGTTGTAAAGTTAGCTCGAGATGGGATCTCGAACATGAGACTGACTTTACAAGGACGCATACCTTAAACTGTTCCTAGTTGGAGGGTAATCACTCGGGGACTTTGATTACCTATTAAACTAGTACACATGATGTGTTAGTGACCAGTCTCATGGTCATTGGTGCGGGGCTCCAACACATATGTGTAGGTGTACGTCCTGGGAGGAAGTGCACTAAACTGATCCGCTATTGGATCTTCAGATGGTTGATTATACCTAACGTCAACTGAAGATCCAACTGTCTCAGTAGCATCGTTGGTCCTTTGACCTGAGACATTGATCGGATCTTACACGAGGACTGGAATGGTTTAATTACTTGGCTAAGTGACTTTAACCATAAGTCATGAATTACTGAGTCATTAACCATTTCAGGAGACGTGTGAAGATCATCAATGGTCAAGAGGGGATCGCTCACTGTTGGGTATATATCAGACAGTTAATGGGTCATGACATTGACGCTCTGTTAAATCCCTGGCCAGGGTCGTGTGAGTTCGTTTAGAACGGACGGAATACACTTTAAGGAGGTCATAGTCAAATGGCACGATCATGGGGTTTGACAGAAACTATACTCTCGATCGTACTAGACTCGTAGAAGGAGCGAGGATTATATCGATGCGGTAACTGTGGACTTACACGTACCAGACCGGCTGGTTTTAACTCGGCGTCCTCTAGGATCACGCGGATTTGCTTGACCCAACGTGATTAAAGGTTCGGAATAAAATAAACTATTATTCGGCTCTAGTAGAAGCGAATAATAAGTTTAATTTACTTCTAATTGGGAATTAGAAGTTAATGGGCCTTAAACTAGAGTGACTAAGGGGCTAGAGGATCACACACAATGGATTCTTGGGTGACGAATTATTATTGTACAAATGCATATATTAATTTCCTTTAATTCTTTTGGAAAGGAGTTTAAAAGAGGGCTTAATATATATGTACAATAATAAAAGGATATATATACGATTTCGATCCTTATGGGTTCTTTTAGAAATGGCCAAAATCCTATATATAGACATGTTACGAGAGCTTCTCCTCTCCTCTTGGCTAATCAAGCATTAAATCTTAAGAGAGGAGGATTAGCTCCTCCCCCCCTTCCTCCCTCTTCCTCTCTCTCTCCCCAGAAGGTGAAAGGGTCGGGGAAGGTCGTGCCGGGGGGTATCGTCACTGCGCAAGGATCCGTGTGGATCATCTCTAGAGGCCGTGCATCTGTGCGGCTCGGTATTCTGCATTGGACTTTGCGGATAGCGTCGTTCCGCGCAAGGTATAAATACGCAACCCGTAGTTAGAGGTTGGGGTGATTAAAACGTCGATCAGAGCATGGATCTGGGATTCCATGTAGCGGGGTTCGGGCATATGAACTTTTTGTTATCCGTTGCGTTGCCCGATGGTGCTGTGTGGAACCTTACACTATCAAATCTTAGGGGTCAACGATGCATTTGAACGATTTCTAAGTTGTTTCTATACGTTAAAGAGGGACTAAGAGTATGTGGGATCATCTTGCAGTCGTGGTTCTATTTATCAGTTCTATGGCTCAGTCCGAATCCTAATTATTCACGTTAAGATTTCAAGTCAGACACTATTCTTGTTGCATCAGTACGTTACTGGAACTCATCATGGAGTCACTTCCGTTTGGTGTTTGTCATGACATGTAGGGATCATTATCATAATCAAATATGTCCTGAAGGGGCGTGATCTCGCGCTTGTCCTGAGCTGGGAAGATGATCACCAAAAAGTGAACTGCAGAGAAAGGGAAACGGATCAGGAGGCCCATGGATGGTTCCCTGGGGAAAACCCTCCGATGCCTGAGTCAGTAGAGCAATGGTGAAAGATATGGAGGGAGGTAGAAAGAGGTGCGCGAGATCCCCCAACACCAAGGTGGTGAAGTGGTTCCTGCTCAGGGGTTTTTGGGCGTGTACTGCCCTTACCTTTCACTGGAGGGAATCCATGGTTTATATAGTGTGCTCACCTTATGAGTCCCGTAAGCTGAGGAGTTTCAGGCGGGAGTTACGTCTTCATCATGGAATCGTTACGTCCTCGTCGTGGGATCGTTATGTCCTCATCGTGGGCTCTTCATGGCCTTGAGGGATCATGGATCATTTATCCTCTTAAACTCCTGTTCATAAAAGGCTCTTCAAACGGCTGCGTGGATAAGCACTCGTCAGTTGGTCCGAGCATAAAAGGTGCCAGCCCTGTCCGGGCGATAAGCATAGCTCGGACGGAGTCAGGTCGGAGTGGGCGCATGGCGCTTGCCTCTATCCCGATGAAGGGATAACTCGGGCATGGGTCCTCCTCCGTTCTGACGCTCGGGCCTTCCGAGCCTAAAGGCCGCCAAGGAAGGGTGGGATCCCGAGTAAATTTTATTGGGCTTTTTAGCCTAAGTGGGCCCTGTGGGGCTGCCACTTGGATGAGCTGAGCCTCGTTCGGTCCTGATGGGCCTAGTTTGGCTGCTCTTAGATGGGCTACAGAAATCCCCCTCTCCACTTGTCCCCCTACTCCCGAGCTTTAGTAAGCTCGGAAGAGTAGCTGTTTGGGGTTTTGGACCAGCGTGGCTCAGGTGGGTGGAGATCTGACGGTGTCAGTAAGCCACGTGTCGTGGTCACCTGGGCCCGTGTTAATGATGATCCTGACAGATTTGAACTGAAGGGGCCCCCTTTTCTCGGAGGTCGGAACGACGCGCCGCCTCCCGCGTGGGGATATAGGCGTTGGGCGCTTGTTGTCATTCCAGACTCTCTTCGTCTTTAGGGTTTTGGCTTTCCTCCGTTCTTTGCTTTTGGGGCTCTTTGATGCGCCGTGAGGACGCGACGGAAGAGCAGAGGCTTGCAGCGGCGTTCGAGGAGTTGGCGGAGATAACCGCGGAGGCAGTCCGGCGGCTTCCTCCTCCCCCGGAATCTTCAGAGTCTCGAGATCGCCTTTCCTTAGAGTCTTCTCCGAATTCCATGGCGGACCAGCGCTCGGAGGCTGAGGAGTGGGAGGACGAGCCAGTGGCGAGGGCGCTGGTTCCAAACTGTAGCGAACTGGGGGAGGCAGATGTGAGGAGGTTGGAGCACCCGTATCGCCTTCCCCACAAGTTCAGTTTTGCCGCAGCTTCCCCATATGAGACGAGCCCGGACTCTCGTACATGCCACATCTATATGTTTCTTCTGTCGTGGAAGGGTGGATTCTGCCTTCCTTTTGAACCTTTCGTTCTTCAGCTTCTCAACTTTTTCCTGTTGGCGCCCATTCAGTTGGTAGCCAACTCTTATCTCCTTCTTTTCGCCTTCCGCATTCTCTACCGCCAGTGTGGGGTTCCTCCTTCTATGGACCTCTTTCACTATTTTTTTGAGTTGAAAGCACACTCCTCGGCTGGGAAGGGCTTCTACTTCATCCAGGCGAGGCGGAATAGGAGTTGCATCTCCCTGGCGGCGAAGGATTCTTCTCACAAGGGGTGGAAGACTCAATTCTTCTGGGTGGGGATTTGTTCAGTGGAGGAAACTTGGAGGTGCCTAGTTATCCCCAATTTCCACCCAAATATCCCTCCCAGGCAGGATGAGTTCCCTCCACATGTGGAGAAATACGCAGCCATCTTACTGAAGCACCGGCAATCCACTGAAGAGCTGGTTACTCCAGAGAATATCGAGCGGTGTCTTCTTAGCTCAGGTGCCACAAACTAGATTCTCCTTCGGATGTGGGGGTCATCTTTCTTTTCTGAATATGTCTTCTTCTTCGTGCAGACACCAGGCGGGAAGCTCTGAAGGAGGCCGCCGAGGTGATCGAGCTTGGTGATGACTCGGCTGCTGATGACCTGGCTTCTCCCGTGGGTCGCTCCCGAACCAGAGATAAGGGCAAGGGAGCGGCCCAGGGCGAATCCTCCAGACCGCGGGGGTCCAAGCGCAAGGACCCTGTGGAGGGTATGATCCGGGCCACTACGAGGGCCAGGAAGCGGGCCAAGAAGGCCGGGGTCATGCCCGCAGTTGAGGGCGACCTTGCCGCGGCTCGCCCCTCCGCCGAGCGTGATGGGGCCGACCCTACCGGGCGAGCTCTCCCACACGCCGAGTCAGAGGGGCGAGGAGGTTGGGGCTGCCCTTGCGGGCGGCGACGATGCGGGCTCGGTTCCTCCTTCGGCCGGGACTGAGGGGGCCGAGGATGCTCCTGCAACTGGCAGCGGTGCCGACCCGACTCTCCCATCGGCAGGAACTGAGGGGGCCATGGCCGAAGTGGGGGATGCTGGGACCGTGGCCGAGGCTGGCGCTTCAGGTGGTGGTGCAGGTGCCGAGCCGGTCTAGGTTGAGGGGCCGCAGGAAAATCTGACCGGGGCACGAGGGGCGACCGAGGCTGGGTCTCGATTCGAGCCATACGGTGGGGCGCCGGGCGATGGGGGGTTCTCCATTCCGGCGGCCTTGGAGAGGCTGGGTATCTCGAGCCCCCTGCACCAGGTATGCCGCGGTATAGCCCCGAAGGTGAGGGGGGGAGGTAGGCAGCACTCCCCGTCCACGCTCTCGTCGGGGTTATGGAGGGCGGCCTAGCCTTGGCCCAGATGGGGGCTGCTCTGGCAGAAGCCTACGCTCGGTCGGAGTGGGAGCGAGCGAACCTAGCCTGGACCCTCGATGGATCGGACAGGAGGTTGGCTCGGCTCATCGAGGAGAGTGATGGGCTTCGGCGGTAGCTTTCCTCAATCAGGGAGTTGGTACGGTCGAGCCAAGTGGAGACCCGGGCGCTAGCCGAGCAGCTAGCCAAGGCCCGTGAATCGCTCGAGAGGAAGAACTGGCTTCTTGAAGAGAAGCGCCTAGCACGCGTTGAGCTGGATGGCTGGTGGGAGACCGAGCATGCCGAGCTAGTAGACCCAGCGGAGGAAGCTGAGCGCCTTCAGCGGGAGGCCGAGGCTGATCGGGCCGAGGCGGAGAAGCAGGTGGCGGAGGCCGAAGAGCGGACGGTTGAGGCCGAGCGGAAGTCAGCCGAGGCGGAGCGGAGGGTGGCCGAGCACGCTGGTAGGGTGGGATCGGTAGGGGCAGAGGCTCTCGAGTAGTACAAGAGCTCAGAGGCCTACCGGGTTGACCTTAAGGAGGCTGCCCTCCCCTACTATGAGCTGGGGCTTCGTCGGGGCATCCGCAAGGGATTCAAGCAGGGCTACGACCGGGCCGTCTTTTACGCTGAGGAGCAGGCGTCTGGAGTAGTTGACTTCCCATCCGGGCAATGTTAGGACTTGGACTTGTCATCCTCCAATTCCTCTGCTTTGACGCAGGATGAAGAGGATCAAGGGGGCTCATCATTCGAGGAGTCGCCAACTCCGGATGCCTCGGGAGGGCATGCAACCGAGACAGTTCCCACACCGGTGGGGTCAGTGCCAGGGTCAGCCGACACCGAGGATGCCGGGGGCAGACCGCTCGAGCCCTCTATTTCCGAGCTTCAAGGTGGGCCGGAGGCCTGATGTATCTGCTTCGCTTCCTCTTTTTGTATGCCTTTTTTTCTTTTTGAAGGAAAAACTTCCTATTTTGTGTAGAAATAAATAAGGCAATAGCGTTATGATGGAGACTTATCTGTTCCGTATCACCATTGCCGTATCTTGTTCAGCGTATCTGCAGTGGTTCGAAAGAGCCGATACTTTCTGCGTGGATCTCGCCTGATGGTTGGGTGAGCGTCTGACAGGGTGTCTTTCCATTTTCTCATGCTTTGAATGCATGGCCGCTTCGTGTGTCCCGTTGGGGCGGAAGATGAGAATTTTGAGGTGACTGTTCGTAGGGAGAAATCCCTTTGGCGTATTTTCGAGGAGAGAATCATTTAAGGCAAATAGCCTCCCTTTGCCTATAAAAGGTCTGAAAGGCGTCTCTTCCTCTCCACCGCTTAGGGGTTTCCCTGACAGTCTTTCCTCATTCCTTCTTCACGTGGCGTTGTGACGCTGCATCTGTAGCATGGAAGATGCTCTGGAAGATGAGGCTGCCGACAATGGGGGGCAGAGAGTTCTCGCTGCTTCGGATTTGAAGAGGGTTCGACGGTCGTCGAACGGAATTGAAGAGGGTTCGACGTGTGGAGGCATGTCGTCTTCCCTTTATCAGTTCCGACGGTGCTTGCAGGGGGGGCGAGATGGAGGACGGATGGGGGCATTAGACATCCTAGCCGCCCGTCCCTTCCTGCTCGCTTCACGGAGGGGAGGAGCAAACCAACTAAGCTTCCTCCTTTCCGGGCCTTCCCCTACCTCCTCGTCCAGCTCTGCTGGTTTCTTTTTCTTTCTCGCAGCCTCTTTTTCCCTCTTCTGCTCTGGTCCTCCTTTCTTTCACTCTTCGGAGGGTGCCTGCACCCTCTTTCTTCCAAAGAGTTCGTAGGTTGGCGGGGAAGATACTTTCATATGCATTCCCTCTCCCCCTTCTCTTCCAAGTTCAACTTGGAAGGTAGCCTTCTCTTTCCTAATCCCTCTGTCACCTTTGTCTCGAGCTACCCGAGCCAACGGGGTCGACTATCCTTTATCCGAGCTAGTTTCTACACGAGGCAGAGTCAGTGGCTGGACGCAGGAAGGTCATCCGAGTCAGCCGAGCGATGGGCTCATACGACGGTGCCAGATGGGTTTTTTGCTTTTTTGACATGTATTTTCTTGGCTTCGGCCTTCCTGATGTACAAGCGGGTTGTTTGAATAAAAGAAAGGAGCCTTTTGTTTTATCTCATGTCGTTTGCATAATACTCAGTACTCAGAAGTAGAACTTGCATAATGTAGTCGCGTTCCAGGTCCAAAGGATGAGCTCTCCTTCCATCGTGGATAGACGGTATGCTCCTTTTCCGAGCGTCTCGACCACTCGGTAGGGGCCTTCCCAATTAGGGGATAACTTGCCCGCCGCCTCAAGTGGTCGAGAGGCTTCGACATTTCTGAGGACGAAGTCTCCCGGCTGAAAGTGTCTATCTCGGACTTTGGCGTTGTAGTATCGAGTGAGGCGGCGTCGATATTCCGTTGCTCTGATGTTGGCAATCTCTCGGACTTCATCTGCTAGGTCGAATTTTTGAGTAGTTTCTGGTCGTTTGCCTCGGACGAGAAGTAGATGACTCAGAGGGAGGGGTTGCCAATCTCCAACGGGATCACGGCCTCGGTGCCGTATACCAGCTGAAAGGGGCTTTCACCGGTTGCCGTTCTGGGAGTCGTTCTGTGTGACCAAAGTATGTTCGGTAGTTCCTCAAGCCAGCTGCCCTTGGCTTTGCCGAGTCTAGTCTTGATGCCTTTCAAGATAGTCTTATTGGCATTTTCGACCAGCCCGTTAGCCTGAGGGTGGGCGACCGAAGTGAAGTGATTGCGAATGTTAAGGTCGGCGCACCTGTCTTGAAAATAACGAGAATGAAATTGCCGACCGTTATCGCTTACTATCACCCGGGGGATGCCGTAACGACAGATGATCGACTTCCAGACGAAATTCCATACGACTGTCTCGGTGATCCTTATTGTGGCTTCGGCCTCGATCCACTTAGTGAAGTAATCGATGGCGACGATGATGAACTTCTTCTGGGCCTGGGCCGTGGGGAACGGCCCGAGGATGTGGATTCCCCAGCGAGCGAAAGGATAAGGCTCGGCTAGGGTGATGAGCTCCGTTGCTGGCTGATGGACCAAGTGGTCGAAACGCTGGCAGCGGTCACAGTGTTGTGTGTAGGCCGAGCAGTCGCGCTGCAGGGTGGGCCACCAATAACCTTGCCGTAGCAAGATCCTGGCGAGCGACCTTCCCCCTAAATGTGCTCCGCACAGACCTTCGTGAACTTCTTCGATCGCTCAGTTGGCTTCGTCAGCGCTGAGGCACTTCAAGAGAGGGCCGGAGAAGGATCTCCGGTAGAGAGCGCCATCCAGAGTGACGAATCGCCGAGCTTGGTACTTCAATCTTCGGGCTTCCTGAGGGTCGGGAGGCTCCTGAGAGTCTTGAAGCCACGACAGATAGGGGGTACTCCAGTCGCTTGGGGAGGCCGAGTCAACAGCTAGGAGCTCCGAATCGATGCTCGGTCACACTAGCTCTTCAAGAAGGACCGATCGAGTACCCTCGGGGTCAAGAGAGGAGGCCAGCCGAGAGAGGGCGTCCGCTCGGGAGTTTTCCTCCCGAGCTATTCGGACTACCACAAAACTCTCGAACTGTTGTGCCACGGTCTTGACCAGTTGGAGGTATTTGATCATTGGTGCTTCTCGAGCTTCATAATCGCCGTTGACCTGGCTAGCGACCAGTTGGGAGTCAATGTGGATCCTGACTCGCTCAGCCCCTAATCGCCGGGCCATGCGGGCTCCCGATATGAGGGCCTCATACTCGGAAGCATTGTTAGATGCTTGGAAGTTGAACTTCAGGGCGTACTGTAACTCTGCTCCTTCGGGGGACTTCAGGAGAATCCCGGCGCCGCTCCCGGCCGAGTTGGAAGATCCGTCGATGAATAGTTCCCAGGTCGGCCCGGGCGCAGACGCAGATCTTTCTTCAGTCGGGATGGTGCTTTCGGCGATGAAGTCCGCGAGCGCCTGGCCTTTGACAGTCGAGCGAGGCCGATACGATATATCGTAGGCCCCGAGCATTATGGCCCATTTGATGAGGCGTCCCGAGGCTTCAGGGTGAGCAAGGATCCTCTTCAATGGTTCACCGGTCAGCACAGTGATGGAGTGCCCTTGGAAATAGAGTCGGAGGCGCTTGGCCGAGGTAACCAACGCTAGCACGAGTTTCTCGGTTACGGGGTACCTTTTCTCAGCCTCGTTGAGCACCTTGCTGGTGTAGTAGACCGGTCTCTCGATTCCCGAGTCATTTTTGACTAAGACCGAGCTAACTGTGGATGGAGTTACCGAGAGATAGAGATACAAGGCTTCACCTAGGACAGGCTTGGAAAGCACTGGGGGCGAAGCCAGGAACTCTTTAAGCTCGGCGAATGCTCTTTGGCATTCCTCGTCCCGGTTCCGCCTTTTTCCTTGGCCCGAGCTTGGCTCGGGTGCCCGCTTTTTGTCCCCCTCCCGACCCGAGCCGGTTGCGTCCCGCATGCGCTGAGCACTTCTTCGCACTCGGCGTGGCGCAATGTCAGAGTCACTAGCGTGGCAAGGGTCGAGGGAGGGTGGAGGACAAGTTCGCGGCGGAGGTTCTCATCGTGGGTGCCCCCGGTCAGTGCGGTTATGGCCGAGGCGACGTCCAGGTGGGGGATCGTCAAGGCTTTCGATTTGAATCAGATAATGTAGGCCCGAAGCTTCTCCCCTTGCGCCTGTTTGAGGGCCAAAAGCCCCGCTACCGACCTTGGGGGACCGCTGCCGGTGAAACTCTCCTTGAATACTCGCCTGAATTGCTTGAAGTCTCGGATGGATCCGGGGGCGAGGGCCCGGAACCATGCTTGGGCGCCTTGGACCAAGGTGGTCGCAAAGGCTCGGCACTTGATGGCGCCGGACGCTCCATGAAGGGTCATCAGGGCGTCGAAGCTGTCAAAGTGGTCGGCCAGGTCACCCTGGCCGTCGTAGGGCTTGAAGGTCGGGATGGAGGCTCTGGGAGATACCTCTGCCTTCAAGATATGGTTGGAGAACGGGAATCTCTCCTCGTCCTCTGGTGGAGAGGTCTTCTGCAGGGCTCGTAGGGCGCGCTCCTGCTCTGCGAAATGCCTCTCGAAATCTCGCAGTCGGAGGGATAGCTCCAACTGCCGCTGCGCCGTAGGGCTGAGGGGGCGTGATGGCAAGCTGTCCTGGCGCTCCCTGGGGACTTCGGTCTGTGAGAGGGGATGGCGTGCCCCATGCCTACCCCGCTTCGGCGTGGAGGAAGCCTCTTGCTCTAGATGGGGGGCTTGCGAGGGTCCTCCGGTTCTGTTGCGGATAAGCTGCTGCCCTCGGAGAGTGAAGCGACCTCCGGTGGTGTGCTGGGACACGTTCTCGCGGGGAGGGCTCTCCGGAGCGACGCGTGACCTTCCATCCCTGGCCGCCTGGGTCCTCATGAGTTCCACGAGGACGTCCAGTTTCGCGTTGAGGGCTTGGAAGGCGTCAGCCCCGCCGTTAAGCGATAGCCCTGCCGCCGCGGGGGGAGGGGGCGGTAGCCCTACCGCGGGGAGAGGGGGCAGTCCGTCGGCGGGAGTGCTGGCGCCGGAGGGGGGGTTTTGGGAGGCTTGAGAGGGGCCTCCCCCCACCGCCACCATGGCCTTTCCCCTGTCGCCGGCGGACCTCCTCCCTGAACTTCTTCTCACCATACTGGCTCTTTGGTCGTTTCCCACAGACGGTGCCAGATGAAGGGGCGTGATCTCGCGCTTGTCCTGAGCTGGGAGGATGATCACCAAAAGTGAACTGCAGAGAAAGGGAAACAGATCAGGAGGCCCAGGGATGGTTCCATGGGGAAAACCCTCTGATGCCTAAGTCATTAGAGCAATGGTGGAAGATATGGAGGGAGGTAGAAAGAGGTGCGCGAGATCCCCCAACACCAAGGTGGTGAAGTGGTTCCTGCTCAGGGGTTTTTGGGCGTGTACTGCCCTTACCTTTCACTGGAGGGAATCCCTGGTTTATATAGTGTGCTCACCTTATGAGTCCCGTAAGCTGAGGAGTTTTAGGCGGGAGTTACGTCCTCATCATGGGATCGTTACGTCCTCATCGTGGGATCGTTACGTCCTCATCGTGGGCTCTTCATGGCCTTGAGGGATCATGGATCCTTTATCCTCGTAAACTCCTGTTCATAAAGGGCTCTTCAAACGGCTGCGTGGATAAGCACTCGTCAGTTGGTCCGAGCATAAAAGGTGCCAGCCCTATCCGGGCGATAGGCATAGCTCGGACGGAGTCAGGTCGGAGTGGGCGCAGGGCGCTTGCCTCTATCCCGATGAAGGGATAACTCGGGCATGGGTCCTCCTCCGTTCTGACGCTCGGGCCTTCCCAGCCTAAGGGCCGCCGAGGAAGGGTGGGATCCCGAGTAATCTTTATTGGGCTTTTTAGCCTAAGTGGGCCCTGTGGGCTGTCACTTGGATGAGCTTAGCCTCGTTCGGTCCTAACGGGCCTAGTTTGGCTGCTCTTAGATGGGCTACAGATATCACTCTCTCCATGTCCAAATGCATGAAAGATATCATAATTAGATTCTGCAATTTTATAATTCTGTAATAGAAACCTTGCTGGTAACCTCATCATGTTCTGTTCCACAACAGTAAGCTTCTGATTAGCCCGCTTAAACCATATGGAAGCATGCTTATGTTATAATAAGATTAAAGTATGATACGAATATTGTAATATGAAAATGAATGTGAATGCGAATACGATGTGAATGTTATGAATGGAAAACAGCAGCATTCTGTGAGGTTGGACTTCGGTCCCTTCTGCGAGACGGCGATATGTAACGCGGTGGAAGTAAAAGAACCCACGGGACGGCGATACATAACGCCTTGGTTAAAATCCTATGATTCGGCTGGTTCATTCTGTGGGACGATGATACGTAACGCCATAGAACCTGGGGACGGCGATACGTAACGCCCCTTGCGACATAAAGTCTAGGTGGGAGTTCGCTCTTGGGTCGGCATAGTACTCTTTCGTTCCTTCATGTGTGGGCCTCCTATGTTTGCGACAGCTGTTTGGTTCCATGAATAACGTAAAAGGTGTAACTCATGAAAATGTGAAGATGTGCAACTGATCATTCATTGTGGATTTAGTGCATGCATGGGTATTTTATATGTTAGATATGAAACGTGTATTTTTCACGTATGATTACCTTTAAGCAAATGAGAACGAATGGACTTCGATATTCGTTGTGCGTATTGCGTATGATAACTAAACTTCATGTTGATCTTGGTGGAAAGGAGTTGTATCAAGCTTTCATATTATTTTATCAACTAACCCTCTCCGGTTTCCATTGGACTTTCACTTATGGGACTGAACTGCTTGCTTTCTAGAATTGTAGCAGGGTTCAGCCGACCAACCTAGGCATTTCGGTCGACCGAATTTGCCAGTGTTGGCCAGCCTATAAGTTGTTAATAAACTCGGTCGACCGACCTGGGCATTTTGGTCGACCGAAATTGCCAGTGTTGGCCGGCCAGTAACTTGTTACAGTTCGGTCTACCGATGGCCTAGTTCGGTCGATCGATTCCGTTGGGCAGTGGATCGGACTTCCTGAAACCCATCAAACTTGATCAATTTGAGTTCTATCTTTTACCCATTTATCCTTGGGTTCTTGATTGACCTATTAGGGTTACTTTGGAGGGTTCTAGAAGGGACTATATGGGTCTTTTGCACTCTTTTATTGTTAGTATTTGAATTATGTATATGAATTGGATATATGAATGCGAGTTAACCCTGATTTGAATAGGCTGCCTACTGAGCGTCACACTCATCCCCTTGTGGCACACTTTTTCAGGGGACGCAATGGAGGAGGTCGAGGAGAAGGCTGCGACAGAGGAGTAGTTCTTGTCCTTCCTACATCAGGGTAGACTATGGATATTTATCTTTCATATTATGGATAGTTTGTGGATTGGTGATCATGTATCGACTTATAAGTATCTGGGCAATGGACATGTATTTTTTTGGATTATGAATGGTTGAGATACTATTTACATTTCATGTAATTATGGTTTCTCTCTCTCTCTCTCTCATGCGAATATATATATATATATATATATATATATATATATATATATATATGCTTCTGCGATACGTACGACGTAATGTTTCGAGGTCCAATTGAAAAGAAATAAAAAAAGGCCCACAAATTGGGAATCAAATCTCGGGGCGTTACACGTGCCGTAAGAATGCTACGACTAGTGGGGGGTCACTAAACGTGGACACTCTACGTAGAGAAGAAACACCGAAGGTCACACACACATGTCGCAAGTAACACGAAGTAACGGGTGACTCGGCGCCTCCAGACCCTGGACGGCTAGCCAGACCTACAAATTCAACAGTCCTTGAGTCACGTGACTCAGGTCCAGACCGTCATAGAATACGGCTCCATGCCGTCAATCTGCCCTACTCCCAGGGTCAAAAACCACGGTTAAAATAACCCTTAAGGCGGCTCACAACCACCAAGTTCATTCCCTTTCCAAGGGAGACCAAGAAGCCCCCAGCCCTAGGCTGGGTCACAAAACACTCGGTCATAGGCCACACGGATGGCCCACAAGGAAACCGCTTTCCAAAGAAGCTAACATCGTGCGGGAACAGCCCTCCGCACTTACACCAACACACGGTGACTCAATCTAGCAAAACAAGGAAGTCCGGAACACATGGGGTCACGCGGACCCTCAAACCATATTAGCATGCTAATCGAGATAACATGATACCTTCGGACACCCTAAAACACAGTCTCGATCCCCACTGGGTGTCCGGGACATCCACAGGGCCAAAGGTCGACCAAAGGGTCTCAACCGGGTCAACCGGGGGCCTAAAAGGGCAAGACAGCTACATTTCGGTCGACCAACCTACATGGGCCGGTCTACCAACATGGGTGGGTCGACCGACCCGCAGCCGGGCTGAACACAGCCCTGGTCAGTCGACTAGACCAGGCTGGTCGGTCAACCACCCACAGGGTGGGTCGACCCACCAGCAAGGTGCGTCGACCTCCCAACAGGGGGTCGGTCGACCGAACCCATCTGGGTTTGCCCTTCCATGGTGAGTCGTTCGGTCGACCGGCCTCAACCAGTTGGTCGACCGAAAACGGCAGGGAACCGTCCGACCCCAACCTCGGTGGTCCGATTCCACGCCTACTCTATCCTGATCAAGGGGTAAAACAATGGGGTCCATTCCCCGGGTCCCAAACCACAAAATGCAAGGAAATAAATGGGAAAACATCGCACAATCTGACGAAATCTGCCACTCGCCCTAAACATGGTAAACCACTCCGACATGAACGAAAACCCACACTCGGCTCACCTCGGCTTACAAAATCACAGGGAAATAAACTACAAAGCCTAGGGATCCATCCCCCTACCTCCACCGAAGATTTCCCACGTCGAGTGTTGGGTCCCGAGGTGCAAGGAATAGGATGTAGAGGTTGAATAGATCCCTTTACAAAACTATGTCCAATTAAAATCTTATCAGATTTCACACAACGGAAAGCTTACTATCGATGATGTGAGAAATGATCAATCATGAACCAATGATGAAAATAGTTTAAACAAATGAGATATGCAAACTGAAATAAATCCCTGTGAATGGGGTAGAAGATATGGAGACAATCACACCATCCAAACCACAAGGCACATGGGTTTTAAGGTGGTTCGGGACCACGACGGGCACCCTACGTCCACCCCTCACCGAAACCTGGTGAGGCTTCACTGCTGGAACACCAGCACGGGGACAACACCCCAAGATGGAGAAATGCTCCAACCACACGCAGGACAAGCCTCCACACACGGAGACACGCTCCAATACACACACGCAGGTTTGACCCTACACAACCACGGGGATAAACCCCAAACGTCTTGGGTCTGAAACCCAGTGACACACACACACTCAAACACTACTCAACTCCGAGCCTGTGCAAACCTTGCACAGCAATACACACACAAGGATATATCATTCAAAGGTGCAAAAACAAACAACATATAAGCTTGACAACGATTGACAGAAAATAGCTTCAATGAAAAACTTCCTAAACCCAAAATCCGATGCTCAGATTCCTTGCAGCAGTAGGTGAGATTCTTCTTCCATGTCTCTGCTTCTCTCTTCACTCATTCTTCAGTGGATGAGGCTTTTTCTTCACAGT
This sequence comes from Amorphophallus konjac, assembly GCA_022559845.1. Taxonomy (NCBI): domain Eukaryota; kingdom Viridiplantae; phylum Streptophyta; class Magnoliopsida; order Alismatales; family Araceae; genus Amorphophallus; species Amorphophallus konjac. Next base: position 66,638,277 of record CM040117.1, read on the forward strand.
TCCAGCTAGCCCAACAGGTTCACCTTCGTCTTCTATCTTCTCTTGCAAGCACCGCTGGCCCTTTGTATATATCTGCAGCTTCATCTACAGCTCCCTTTCTCTTCTTCTTTGCAGCCTCTCCTCTTCCTTCTCTTTTGTCTTGCAACGCAGGTAGCAGCAGCAACACCTTCTTCCTCTTCTTTCTTCTGGCAATGAAGGCAGCAGTAGTAGCTCCTTCTTCTTTTTTTTCTTCTAGTAACGAAAATCGGCAACAATGGCTCCCTCTTCTTCTTCTTCTTTGGACGAACTACTCCTGCTTCGAACGTATCTTCTTTTTCTTTTTCTATATTCGTCGTTCTTCACTGATGGAGAACCATTAGCATTTATAGGGGATTCAGATCGCAGAGAGAATGGCCACTGATTGGCCCATTGTAGATGAAAACCAGGCAGTACTGTCCACGTAGGAGTCTTCTTCCCCAAGAAAAGAGGTGAACCGTACAGAAGCTTCTTCTTCTTCTATATGATTGGTCCAGTAGAAAAAGTTAATTTAATTTTTCATAAATTCTTTTGTAACCTTGGACCATCGAACCAACATCCTCTTAATTTAAATTCTATATGATTGGGTCCTGGAGTTATGTGCCCAAGCCATCCCACATGGTAGAATCGAACCGCCCAAACTAGAGGACAAAACCAGTTCTAGGTTCGCCAAAAGAAGTGTCGACTCTTAGAGTCGACACTATTTTTACCATGTTCTATCTGCACTGCAGAGTGCAGACAGCAGCCATGTAAGAAAGTGTCGACTGGTAGAGTCGACACTTGCTTCTTCTTCAGCCTGAACCTTCTGAAAAATGGTGTGCCTTCCTTGCCTTGGATCACATTCCCATCACTGCTCACTTGGGATCACGTGCCACTTGCCAGATGCACCAATGATTGGCTGAACCCTCGTGACTGCCTTGAGTTCGCACAGTTTCACTTAAGTGGCGCTGCTGCCAACCAAGTATTCATTCAGGCATTACATCAAACACCTTACCATCAACCGTATAGTCATATGCTTCGACTTCAGTTTGATTCATAAGTTGTTCAGCTGCACCTACCTCACACAGTAATATGCTCAGACCTTTAAACAATGCACAGACCTTTTCTTGTAGTGGAATGAAGTTCATTGACTTTGGGACCAAATGTGCATGGACCTTGTGGTCATAAGTGCACAGACCTTGGTTTGTCAAAAGTAGACATGCATAGACTTCATGCTACACGCTCAGGCAACTAGCATTGACCTTGCTTGCACTGCTACAGTACCATGCACCGACGCTCTTTATATGCTCAAACCTGAGCTTCATATTTGCTTGGACTTGTACAGTGACTAGCGTCGACCTTCATGGCTGACGGACCAAAGGTGCACCGACCTTGTTTTGAGTTGATAGCTTTAGGTATCATCGACCTTTGCCTAGTCAGTAAGCATTGCACCGACCTGAGCTCTGTGCTGGCCAGAGTTGCACCGACCTTGGTCTGTGCTAACTGGATGTGCAACGACCTGTATGTAGCATTGGCGAGATGTGCATCGACTTGGTTCTGTGTTGCCAGGATGTGCATTGACCTTGATCCTGCATTAACTGAGGTACCATTGACCTTGGACGCTTGAAAGCAACACTAGCATCGACCTTTGTTGCTGAAGTGCGAGACTAGCATTGACCTTAAGTTCTTATCCGACTAAGGTAACATCAACCTTAGTGCTTGTGCTAGCGTCAATGTGCCTCGACCTTAGTTGTTGGTAGAAGGCGATATGCATCGACCTTACCTCCTAGCATCGACCTTAGTCTGTGTAGACTAGGATGTGCACCGACCTGGGTCTGTGCAAGCTGGAATGTGCACGGACCTTGATCTCTTCCAGCTTAACTGATTTTTCCAAGTCTTGACTTAACCTTTGACCTTTTCTCAGTGGACTTTGACTTGTTGACAGTGCATTGACTTCTCTGACCACATTGACCATTTTCTATTGATTTTTTGTTGACGGTGCATTGACTTCTCCTTTCCTCAATGACTTAACCTGTTGTGTGCAACTTGAACACCTCTACAACATAAGTAGAAGTATGAGAGCAATAAGCATGATTCTTTATCTACAAAGCACAATGATTGATCAAGTTAAAGAGTATACATGACTTATAGTTTTGTCATCATCAAAACATAGGGACACAACAATCTCCCCCTTTTTGATGATGGCAAAACTATGAGTCATTACAGGTCATTTCAATCACTTTCAATTAAATAACTAACTGGCTCCAATCAATGAATCATCAAAGACCTCTATGCATCATGCATCACTCCATTCTTATGACCTCTCAATGACCTTAATGACTTACAAACTATTCCCCCCCTTTGACAACATCAAAAAGAAATAGTTTGAGAGAAGAAGTGAAGCAAGAGGGCTTGGAAGGTAGGATCATCAAGAAGTGAGGCCAGAGGGCAACCAGACAGAAATGAGATGCATGTAGGCCAATGTAGCAGATAGGAAAGAAGGAATTCCCAGTCAGATACTAATTTTATAAAACAGAATAGATTCATGTTCATACTCTTCGATTATAAAGGTGTTATGATAAGATCCTTATTTAAATGCATGGTTCAAATCTAATAAATTGAGAGTTTAGTAATGAAAGTCCTTTAAAAAAAAGAGAACTGCATTCTTGTTTAATAGAGGTGAACCAATTTTCCATAATAGAGTCCTGTCAACCTCCTATTATCTTACTCAAATAAACCAATGGCATCTCTAGGAGATACTTGAAACAGTATTGAAATTAAACACAAAAATAGTTCTGTTCAAATCTTCAGGGTTTCAGCACAACTAATAGACCTTCGGTCACAAATTCAGATTTTTATTGTTGGCTCAGAATAATTTTTAAGAGCAATCAAGTGTAGTCAAGACCTTTTGACTTAAGGGTACACGTTGATCAGACGCCAATATCCCTAGTTACTCAGTAAGACTAACTGTCTTGTCTCAGATTGAACAGAGATAGCAAGGACACCTCATGCCTAGGTCCACTCCATTTCTTTGATGGAGGGCTTAGTTTCTCAATGTAGCCTTGTCATTGCTCTGCTATGAGCATTGAAAAATAATTTCATCATGCTGCCCTGTAGTGTTTTCAGATTGTTCTATGTTTAACAGCAGTATTATATCCAAGTAACACAACCAAAGACAGCCATAAATCTAGATTTTCAGATTCTAGAAGATTTTACAAGACACAACAATGTGAAAGCTGGTTAAAGCCTATTAAACTGAATACAGATTCTTTTCAAGGCATTTATCTTTAAACTCAAGGATATCATTAAAATCAAACCAGCAAATTATTTAGGGGTATCATAAACCTGTATAATAGAAGATTCCAAAACAAGGATGTTCAGATTTATGATTATGGTACACAGACTGGAATCCTTCTGAATTTGAGTTTTCTTGAAGAAGGTGACACAAAGGCAGTGAAGATAGTCAAGTGGTCAAGTATAGAGTTAACAGATACCAAATGATTTTCAGAAAAAAAATCTCCAAGGTGGTTGGCTGAAAAGTATGATAATAGCATCCAGCAGAAAATCAAGCACTGATATTTCAAACAAACTCCCCCTCAAAAGATGTAGAGAATAGAAAGGAGTTTCAGAACCAATTGCCAACTGTTGGGGTGCAGATTTCTCATTAAGTCATTATTACATATCAAATTTTATCTTTGCTCCCCCTATGTGTATGCTAGAGCTCACCAATAATTGCAATGACTCCCCCTAACTAAATGCAATGTATGACTAGACTTCTAGTGCATGCATAGCAAACAATCTTTTTAAATTTTCATCATGAATATAAATGATATGCAATTTACAAAATGTATGCAATCTATGACCTACATGAGAGTGCAGTGCAGGATTGCAAGAGTTTGATTTACATACCTAGTGACCTGATTATCATGAAATATTGCACAAGAAAGCATTCGGAAAGCAAGTCATAAACTCACAGTTTTAAGTCAAAACAGATCTAGGTCTGAGGGGATATTCAGAAAACTTGCACACAGAATTTGATAAGAGCAAAATTCTTCAACAACTCACAGTCAAAAGCATCCATGAAACAAGCATGCAGTTCACAACTGAGCAGTGACTTAGATCAAAACAAGACAAATCATTGTAAGTGACCTTTTCAGAACCATCTCAGAACCTTATTTTTAGAGGATTTGACTTGAGGATTCAAATGTTCTTCCTTAAAGATTAAATGCAGGTAGTTCAGTCAAGATCACCCCTTATGTATGTGCATTGAACTGCCATATATGAGGTGAAGATCGTGTAGGGAACTTAGTTCAGACAAATATGCATGAATTGCAAAATTTATTTTGATAGACTCCCCTTGACTTTGTGCATTGTATGACTGAAATTTAAGTGACTCATGAAAATCTAGACTGCTCTAACATGCAATTTGACCCATGGTACTTGGCGGAGGACTTGGTCTAAAGACCACCTCACACATGGTTAGAACCTCCAGACAGACTTCATCTGCCCTTTGGCACTATAGCATTTGATATACCTCTGGGTCAGTCATGAGACAACATGCAGGCAAAAAATTCAGTCAATTCAGAATTTTTGATGTGCAATTTAGTTTCAGCTCAACATTTACAGACAACTCAGTGTAGGCATTAATAGACATGAATGCTCATATTAGATGCAAATGAGGACATGCATGCAACAGACCAACATAATATGCAGCTATCTAAACAGAATTTAGAAGACTCAAATGACCAAACCTGTAAAGGACAGAAATGGGGTTTTACCACACTTGGGTGCCTTGGTTTATTGAACCACTTCTATTCTTCAGCTCCCAGGGCACTCCTGCAAAACACAGATCTCATTTTGTAATTTTAGGTACCCAAGATTTCTTGGGTCCTGTAGTGTTAGTAGCATCTCTGAAGGATGCTCTCCACAACTTTTGGGCTTTCATATCATCAAACATCATTAGAGAACAGTCAATTCATAGAATGCCCAACTTCCCCAAAATAATGACATGAGACAACAGGTTTTGTGTTCCTCTTATGCATATTAACATGAGCATGGAGTTTCTGACCATAACCAACCATGTTATCATATCTTTCATGAGAAGCTATCTTCTTTTTCTCATGCCAACAGTCCTTGACTGTACGGCCATGCTTACCACAATTGAAACAAGAAGACATATTTCTCCTTTTAACAGCCGACCAGCAATCATTAGCTCTATGGCCTAGCTTTCCACAATTGAAGCATGCAAAAGTTTTTCCTTTAAAAATAGATTTATTTCTATCAAAGAAATTTTGATTAGCAGGGAGATTGACAAGTTTTGAATTAAATCTTCTCCCTTGAGCATGCCAACAAGGTGGCCTAATTTGTCACAACTAAAACAGTGAATTCTTATTTGCATAAGTACATGATTCCTATCATGAGAATTACTGGCATTCTTTGCACTTGCATTTAAACCATCTTGTTCTATTAATCTACAATCATGCATCAAATGACTAAATTTGTGACAATAATGACATGACATTTTCTTTTTGTGTGCATGTGTATTTGTGTTCGAGTTGTGTATAGCATGCACAGTTCTAGCATGAGTGTTTCTTGGCCCTTTTTGCATGTGATCATTTTTTATCACTTTTTTAGTTTGCTTCTGAGTTCTCTTGACAGTGGGCTATTTTTCCTTTGAGGTGGTGGCTACATTGGATGCTTTGACAAAAGATGTTGTCAACTTATTTTCAAAAGATTTTTTATTGACCGGATTGTAGCCCAACCCCTCTTTCCTGAAATTAACTTTTGTTCCTAACAGTTTGTCTAAATTTTCTTGTCCTTCCACAAATTTGGACAATGATTCTCTCAAGTCCTCAATTTCAGATTCGAGTGAAGAAATGTGCAGCTCATAACTTGCAATTTCTTGTTCGCTGTAATTAACACATTCATTCAACACCTTGTTTGTAGTTTTATAATTTTTAATTTCTATCTTAAGACTGTCCAATTCTTCTAAGCCGTCTGACATCACACACTTACCTTTTTCAAAAATCAGCAATCTGTCAGACATGGTGGTGTTTAAATGTTTGGGTTTTTTGCATGAAAACCTTTGTTAAACGTGAATTTACAAAAAAATCACTCTTGGAAATGTATTGTCAGGCATATCACTTTGTAAACTCTAATTGTGCAAAAATGCCATCCTAGTTAACTTTCGTCGATGAAAAGATGAATATTCCATATATATTATGTTATCCCCAACAGTTAGATGTAAAATGACAAGAATACCCTTAGAGAGAGAGAGAGAGAGAGGGAGACGTCGGGGGACTCACAGTGTGGGGATGGGGGGGCTTACTCCGGCGGGGAGGGGGGCATGGTGGGGTGGGGTGGGGGTGGCTTGTGTATTCCTCCAGGAGTTTGAGGCTGGTTCTACAATGTTGCCTCACGTGGAGCAATAATGAACCATGACGGATTCCATCCTGGAGGCGGAGGTGGCATGGGGGATAGAGGGGAATGATATGGGCACACTTCTGCAGAGCGCAAAATTTAACCAAATGCAAGACCCAATGAGAAAATCATCTGAGAACAAGAAGAGCATAGTGAGGTCTCGATAGTTTATGCCCCACCGGCAAAGCACGGGCCAACGGGAGGGGCAAGGGTGCCCATGTAGGGAGGAGCAAGGTGGGGGTTGGGGCCCCATTGCAGAATCGACATGGGGTTGAATCCCCAATCTGGAGGAAGATTGGGGAAGCCCATCATCGGCTGGTTCATCGGATGATAGAAGTTCTCGTTAACGAACTGGGTAGGAGGCTACTGGTGAAAAAACACGGTGTTCCAGTGCTGTCGGGGCCGCCGTTGCTGGTGATTGCCACTGTTCCTGTTGCCACTGTGATCGCCATTAATTGTTTTGGTGGTAGGGGACCCTTCCCCTCCGGCCGTTCTGGGGTGGCCTCCCCTACTGATGCCGGGGAACCGGAAGAAGAGGCAGACACGCCGCTCTAGGGTTGCTGATGGCCACGGGCGGAGCTGGGTCCGCCCGAGGGGTGGCCACGACAGCGGGGTCTGATCCCCGCGGCCATTCCTCCCGTGCTCCCTTCTCCATCTGTAGTTGCTCCCGCGGATCCGCCGTCGGGACATCCGAATCACCGCTAGGAGCAGATTCTACCGGCGAAGACGACGCCGATGCCGTCACCGCGGCCACCTGAACCGATTCCAACAACCATCAGCAACAATCGCGAAAAGATCACAGCGAGCAGCAACAGGGAAGAAACCCTAGAAAGGAGAGAGGGAGATTAAGGCGACACATACCTCTAGGGAGCGCTGCGGCGGGGGCTTCTTCCTGCCGAGGGCGTCGTCGCCGGAGGGGGCGAGTCAGGAGGGGGGTTTCCGACGAGACGGAGGGGAGGGGTGTTAGAAGATATTTGTATTTTATTTTATTTTATTTTAACTAGGGATATCTTAGTCTTTTTTCATGTCAGGTTAAGATTAACTATGGTTAAGTTCTTGGGTAATAACAGATAGTTACGGAGATGGCATTTTTGCACAATTAGAATTTACGGAGTGATATGCCTGATAATACATTTTCAAGAGTGATTTTTTTATAAATTCATATCTAACAATGGTTTTCATGCAAAAAACCCTAAATGTTTCAACTTCTCATTCTCTTCAGCAAGTTCTTTATTTAAGATCAATTTATCAAGAATGTATTGATCATCAGACATGGATTTCATCTCACTTTTAAGCTTCATTTCATTTTTCTCTAATTCAGAAATTTTAGCCAGTAAAGTTTCATTTTCAGTTTCCAAACTACCAATTTGATCCTTATCCACATCGGCGTTGAGCATGAGAGTTTCATATAGATTCTCAAGTTCAAAACATTTATTACAAATAGGATTTTCATGAAAGGTATTCTCAAGTTTCTTTCTAAGCTCTTTATTTTTAGACTTCAAATTATTGTACTTATCCGACAATTCTTCATAAGCATCAAGGAGTTCCTCAAATGTAAATTCTTCGTTATCAGAATTTACCTCCGAGTTTTCTTTGCTTGACGTGTCCTATTTGTTAGCCATGAAGCATAGACGTTCTTCCTTCTCTTTTTGAGCTTTTTTTTTTTTTGATCGGTAAAGTGTTAAATTCTATAAAAGTAAGGGAGGTACAAAGTTGAGCAGAGTCTAGGCATGCCTAGACTAGGTGCTCATGAGAACTAGTAATCCATGACCACACACAACCGTGGACTATGAGAAGGAAGGAAATGAAAGGTTAAAGTACAAGTACATAGTGGTCAGTCCAACCAAAGCTGATTCTTACAAGTCACTCAATAGTCAATCATAGTGAATCATCCATCCTGTGGTAAGAGTGACTAATTTGAAAATACCCTTTCATGTTGCACCTTTATGTTCCACAATAATAAATCCTCCAGCAAACAAAAGCAAATGGCCCAAGCTATCAAATGCTGAAGTTATAACGTTTGAGAATATGTTTCTCTCTGGTGGTGAGTCTATCAAGTTTGAGCTCATTTTCCAAACAGCATCTGGTTTCATAAAGGATTTCAATTAGAAGCCTTGCATAACCATTTTCCTTGTTCTCGAAGATTCGATTACATCTCTCCCTCCAAATCCACCAGATAGTGCATCGGAACAGGAGTTTGATCAGCTTAGTCAGGCAGCCTTTGGTGGGAAAATTGGCCTCAAGAGATTGTATCTCACATAAAAGTGAGTTCATCGGGCCCCTCAGAATATCAAATCTCTGTAATATTTCAGTCCAGATATTTTTTGAGTATTTGCATGAGAAGAAAAGGTGGTCTGTACTTTCGTCAGACTGTTTACAAAGAGTACACATATTTGCAAGAGAAAACCCTTTTTTCTGAATCAAGTCTATGGTTGGTAGCCTGTTATGGAGTGCTTGCCAGCAGCATAGTGAATGCTTGGGGCATAAAGGTCTGCCCCAAGCCCAGCTCTCCGGTTGCCATATCTGGTGCCTTTGCCTTAGTTGATTCCATGCAGAAGTGCACGAAAATTTGCCGTTGTCATGAATCCAGATCAAGTTATCCTTGGGTTCTGTTACTAAAGGAATAGCAGAGATAACAGGCCAAAGCAGAATCATGTCAATGGATGTTGGAATTGGAAGATTCCAATTACCGTTACATATGAAGTCAGAAACACTATTATTCATATTAGCTCCCAGGTCTTGTCTGATCCTATCTCCATAAAGTTGGAAAATGCTTTTCCCATTGACCCATGGATCATACCACATGCTAAGTGAACTTTCAGTGGAGATGGAAAAATTGATTTGTTTAAGTAACCATGTTCTCAGTTGTAGGATACCTTTCCAAGCTGCAGAATGGTAAGACTTAGCTTGAATGTGCCAGAAGTTACCTTTGGAAAGATATTTACTATGTATCCATTTGATCCACATACTGTCCTTCTTGTGTAATATGTCCCAGCACTGCTTCGCTAAACTAGCTTTATTCCAGTCAGCTAGTCGTCTTAGGTTTAAACCACCTTCTTTTTTTGGTCTACATATAATGTCCCAGTTGATCATGTGAAGAGCCTTATTAGCACCTGTTCCTTGCCAAAAGAACGTTGCCAAAATTTTCTCAATCTCTTGAATTAATCCTGCAGGAAGAAGAAAAGCAGTAGACCAATAGATGGAGTAGGTGGATAAGGTGCTTCTAATCAATTCCAGCCGTCCACTCTTAGAAAGGAGTTTCATTCTCCAAGAGGTAATTCTGTTTTTGGTTTTCTCAATGATTGGTTGGCAATGATGCTTCTTTAAACCAGTGGAGATAAGAGGCAATCCTAAGTAAGGAATAGGTAGATTACCCGCATCCACCATCAAAGCTCTTGTAATTACTGTTTTGTCTTGGACCTTTGCACCGATGTAAACTTTGCTTTTGTCGTGGTTCAACTTAAGGCCTGACCATTTCCCAAATGTTTGTAGAATGTTTGCAAGGTAATGAACTGAATCAATATCATTTTGAATGAAAATAATTAAGTCATCTGCAAAAGTAATATGAGAGACATGGACTTCAGGCATCGTCGGAACCTTGAGGTGACCTCGGTGCACCGCTTCCTCTAGCAAACAAGTGAGTCCTTCCATAGCAATGGTAAAAAGGTAGGGGGAAAGTGGGTCTCCTTGCCTAATGCCGTTAGTGCTTTGAAAATAGCCTGCAGGGGATCCATTGAATAGAACAGAGAACATGCAGCTTTCAATGCAGCTTCTAATCCATTGGATCCAGTTGGCCGGAAACCCAATTCTCGTAAGCATATGATAAATAAAACTCCTATCAACAGAGTCAAACGCCTTCCTCAGATCAGCCTTAAGGCCAATTATCCTTCCCTTGTCTTTGGAATGAAGGTCTTTAGTGAGATCATTAGCCAGTAGGATGTTGTGGGTAATGCTTCTACCTTTGATGAATGCAGTCTGCTGGGGACTAATGATCTTGTTAATCACCTTCTCAATTCTGTTAGCCATTAGCTTAGAAAGCACTTTGTAGATGAAATTGCATAAGGAGATTGGCCTAAAATTTTCCAGGTTGTCAGCCCCTTCCACTTTTGGGATCAACGCTATGAAAGTGTTGTTGAACTGTTTGTAGAGGTGTCCCGTTCTGAAAAAGTGAATGCAGGTGTTGATCACATCATTACCAATTATATGCCATGTTGATTGGTAGAATTCCGCTGGAAAGCCGTCTGGACCTAGGCTCTTATTTTTTGGAGATTTGAAAACAACTTCCTTAATTTCCTCTGGAGTGAAAATAGCATTGAGAGTTTCTCTGTCTTCTTCAGAGAGTCGCAACAAAGGGTTGATGTCATAAGCTTCCTGGATATAAGATTGGTTCAGTAATTGATAATAGTAATCGATGGTGTGGTCCTTTACCTTGTTTATGTCATCAATAGTATTTCCATCATGATCTTTAAACTGTCTGATGTGATTAATTGTTCTTCTGGCCCCCATGCTAGCATAAAAAAATTTAGTATTTGAATCACCCAACGTCAGCCAGTTCTGTCTTGATTTCTGTCTGATAAAGTTTTCCTCCAGCTCTAAAGCATTCAGATATTCTTTTCTTGCCTCCTTTTCTTGGTGAATTCGGTCATGGTCAAGGGGACTGTCATGAAGAGAAGTTTGAGCCTGGTGCAGGTTCTGCTTGGTGGTGGCCACCTTAGTCTGGACATTACCAAAGGTGGTCCTATTCCAATCCTTAAGAGCGATCTTGCAGGCCTTAAGCTTCATACAAAGGACATGTGGAGGAGACCCTACTACCGGGGTTTCCCATGCAGATGTAATCACTTTAAGAAATTCTGTATGATAGGCCCACATATTAAAGAAGCGGAATGGGAGCTTGCTCTTCATAACAACTTTGTCTGTACTAATAAGTAGGACTGTATGGTCAGAGAAATATTCATTCCCATATTCAAGCCAGCTGTCCGGGTAAGATGCAGTCCACTGAGAGTTGATGAGACATCTATCTAATCTTGCCATGATTCTGCGATGAGCTTCTCCCCTATTAGTCCAAGAAAACTTATTGCCACAGCAGTTAATATCCTCAAGCTGCGAAAGTTGAATGCACAGGTTAAACTCTTCCAACATGGACTCAGTCAACATACGCCCACCAAGCTTTTCATGTGGGTATCTAATTGTGTTGAAATCCCCAGTGACCATCCAAGGAGTATTGATGTTGTTGGAAAGACTAGTGATGTCCTTCCATAAGCTGCTCCTGTCAGATGCACAGTTGGAAGCATATACACTAGTGATTGCGAATTCCCAAAGATTTAACTTGTTCCTGCAGTGCAAGTGAAGGAATTGACTGCTACCTGCAGACAAATGAGCATCAATGAGATTATGGTTCCAAAGAATCCATACTCTCCCTGTACCACCGTACCGATCATTAGTAATAACATCAGCTTCTGGCCAAATGATGTTTTTATAGTGCATAGTATGGGCAGAGTTAATCTTAGTTTCAAGTAGGATAACCAAAGCACAATCTTTGGTTCTGATAAGAGTATTTAACTCTCTACATTTCTCCTTCTTATTGAGGCCTCGAACATTCCAAACCATAATCTTCATATCAAATACCTTGATAGAATAAGGTGTACATTTAGAAGTTTTTGGGCACTGAAGCTCGACCAACAGCATCTTTGCTTTTTGATTTTGTTTTTTTCCTATCCATCTCATACACCGCCTGCAGATTCCGGAAGTAAGATTGATTGGGGCGGTGTGGAGCCCGTTGAGCTAGCACCCTTACTTCGGATTGTTCCTCTGAGCCAAGCGTTGTACCACCACGAGTGCAAAGGCTTGAAGCTGTGGTAGGAGGTTGAACTTTTAGAACTGAGCTATGGCCACACCCCCCTTCCACTAACTCATCATGCAAGACGCCACCAATAACAGAAGCAATAGCAGTTGGGGGGTCGAATGGCCCATCACATTGTGCATTCACATGCTCATGTTTTTGGTGTTGGTGAGAAGCTAGGCCGATGGCATCACCAAGGACACAAGGGGTGCTTGTCAAGTTGTGGAGGTTGGCGGTCCCCCCATGTGAAGTGGAGTAGGAATCTCCACCATGGTGCGCTACTCCAAAGGGAGATGCCTTAGAAAGGACAGAAATGGAAGGACAAAAGGTGGCGGCCCCTCCAAGAGGAATAGAAGTGGAGGACGGTGGTGGGTCTTCAAGGGATGAAGGACTACTATACAGCATGTTGCCACACCCCCCTTCCACTAACCCATCATGCAAGACCCCACCAAGTGGCCCATCACAATGTGCATTCACATGCGCATGATGTTGAAGATGGGGAGAAGCTAGAATGATGGCAGCCCCAAGGGCTTCACGTGAAGGACACATGGGGCTTGGCTTGTAGTGGTGGTTGGCGGACCCTCCATGTGTAGTGGAGTAGGAGGGTCCATGCGCTACTCCATTAAGTGGTGCCTTGGAAAGAGCCAAAGTGGAAGGACAAAAGGGGGCGGCCTCTCCAAGAGCAAAAGAAGTGGAGGACGGTGGAGGGTCCTCAAGGGGAGGGAGGCCACTATGTAGGTTGGCATCATGATAACTTTGCTTCAAAAGAAGGGCAACCGGTGGTGGGTCTACAAGTGAAGGAGCACTAGTAAACATGTTGGCGGCATCCACATCCACACTAATAGATGTATGATCTCCTTCACCGTTGAACATGAAGAAACAAATGAAAATGTGTTAGGATTCATAACAGCCTTCAGTAAACTAAGAATTGTAACATTTTCATGGTTTCTCAACTTATCCTCTTCAGACCATGTGGTCTCATCCAGAGGTAATTTGTTAGGGCCGTAATATATCAATTTCCGAGTTTAGGATTGACAGAGTTAATCAACCCACACATTTTTCCTAGACATGAATCAAACTCTTCGCCATCAAAAACAGGTAAGCAACTCATCGAAGTATGATCAACTAAAAAGTTCATGAGTGTACTTGCACTTGGATCACTCTGAAGATCGTTAGATCTAGGGACAGCAGAGCCTAGCTCTGATACCAATTGTTGGGTCCCGAGGTGCAAGGAATAGGATCTAGAAGGGGGGTTGAATAGATCCCTTTACAAAACTATGTCCAATTAAAATCTTATCAGATTTCACACAGCGGAAAGCTTACTATCGATGATGTGAGAAATGATCAATCATGAACCAATGATGAAAACAGTTTAAACAAATGAGATATGCAAACTGAAATAAATCTTTGTCAATGAGGTAGAAGATATGGAGACAATCACACCATCCAAATCACAAGGCACACGGGTTTTAAGGTGGTTCGGGACCATGACGGGCACCCTACGTCCACCCCTCACCGAAACCCAGTGAGGCTTCAATGCTGGAACATCAGCACGGGGACAACACCCCAAGACGGAGCAATGCTCCAACCACACGCAAGACAAGCTTGCACACACGGAGACATGCTCCAATACACACACGCACGTTTGACCCTGCACAACCACGGGGATAAACCCCAAACATCCTGGGTCTGAAACCCAGCGACACACACACACACACTACACTGCTCAGCTTCGAGCCTGTGCAAACACACACAAGGATATCATTCAAAGGTGCAAAAAGAAACAACATACAAGCTTGATAACAATTGACTGAAAATAGCTTCAATGAAAAACTTCCTAAACCCAAAAATCGATGCTCAGATTCCTTGCAGCAGCAGGCGAGATTCTTCTTCCATGTCTCTGCTTCTCTCTTCACTCATTCTTCAATGGATGAGGCTTTTTCTTCACAGTTCCTGCTAGCCCAGCAGGTTCACCTTCGTCTTCTATCTTCTCTTGCAAGCACCGCTGGCCCTTTGTATATCTAGATATGCAGCTTCGTCTATAGCTCCCTTTCTCTTCTTCTTTGCAGCCTCCCCTCTTCCTTCTCTTCTGTCTTGCAACACTGGTAGCAGCAGCAACACCTTCTTCCTCTTCTTTCTTTTGGCAACGAAGGCAGCAGCAGTAGCTCCTCCTCCTCTTCTTCTTCTAGTAACGAAAACCGGCAACAATGGCTCCCTCTTCTTCTTCTTCTTAGACGATTTCCTCCTACTTTGAACGTATCTTCTTTTTCTTTTTCTCTGTTCGTCATTCTTCACTGATAGAGAACCATTAGCATTTATAGGGGATTCAGATCGCAGAGAGAATGGCCACTGACTGGCCCTTTGTAGATGAGGTACGAGGCCCTCCTATTGGACATCGAATGAAAACCAGGCAGTACTGTCCACGTAGGAGTCTTCTTCCCCAAGAAAAGAGGTGAACTGTACAAAAGCTTCTTCCTCTTCTATATGATTGGTCCAGCAGAAAAAGTTAATTTAACTTTTCATAAATTCCTTTGTAACCTTGTACCATCGAACCAACATCCTCTGCAATGATTGGGGCTTGGAGTTATGTGCCCAAGCCATCCCACGTGATAGAATTGAACCGCCCAAACTAGAGGACAAAACCGGTTCTGGGTTCGCCAAAAGAAGTGTCGACTCTTAGAGTCGACACTATTTTTACCATGTTCTGTCAGTGCATGTAAGAAAGTGTCGACTCTACCAGTCGACACTTGCTTCTTCTTCAGCCTGAACCTTCTGAAAAATGGTGTGCCTTCCTTGCCTTGGATCACGTGCCCATCGCTGCTCACCTAGGATCACGTGCCACTTGCCAACTGCACCAATGATTGGCTGAACCCACGTGACTGCCTTGAGTTCGCACAGTTTCACTTAAGTGGCGATGCTGCCAACCAAGTATTCATTTAGGCATTACATCAAACACTTTTCCATCAACCTTATATAGTCATATGCTTCGACTTCAATTTGATTCAAAAGTTGTTCAGCTGCACCTACCTCACCCAGTAATATGCTCAGACCTTTAAACATTGCACAGACATTTTCTTGTAGTGGAATGAAGTTCATTGACTTTGGGACCAAATGTGCATGGACCTTGTGGTCATAAGTGCACAGACGTTGGTTTGTCAAAAGTAGACATGCACAGACTTCATGCTGCACGCTCAGGCAACTAGCATCGACCTTGCTTGAACCATTATAGTACCATGCACTGACCCTCTTTATATGCTCAAACCTGAGCTTCATATTTGCTTGGACTTGTACAGTGACTAGCGTCGACCTTCATGGCTGACGGACCAAAGGTGCACCGACCTTGTTTTGAGTTGATAGCTTGAGGTATCATTGACCTTTGCCTAGTCAGTAAGCATTGCACCGACC
Source organism: Amorphophallus konjac (assembly GCA_022559845.1). Lineage (NCBI taxonomy): Eukaryota > Viridiplantae > Streptophyta > Magnoliopsida > Alismatales > Araceae > Amorphophallus > Amorphophallus konjac. Next base: position 66,653,935 of record CM040117.1, read on the forward strand.
TGAGCTCCGTGCTTGCCCGAGTTGCACCGACCTTGGTCTGTGCTAACTGGATGTGCACTGACCTGTATGTAGCATTGGCGAGATGTGCATCGACTTGATTCTGTGTTGCCAGGATGTGCATCGACCTTGATCCTGCATTAACTGAGGTACCATTGACCTTGGATGCTTGAAAGCAACACTAGCATCGACCTTTGTTGCTGAAGTGCGAGACTAGCATCGACCTTAAGTTCTTCTCCAACTAAGGTAACATCAACCTTAGTGCTTGTGCTAGCGTCAATGTGCCACGACCTTAGTTGTTGGCAGAAGGCGATATGCATCGACCTTACCTCCTAGCATCGACCTTAGTCTGTGCAGACTGGGATGTGCACTGACCTGGGTCTATGCAAGCTGGAATGTCCACGGACCTTGATCTCTTCCAGCTTAACTGATTTTTCCAAGTCTTGACTTAACCTTTGACCTTTGCTCAGTGGACTTTGACTTGTTGACAATGCATTGACTTCTCTGGCAATGTTGACCACTTTCTTTTGACTTTTTGTTGACTATGCATTGACTTCTCCTTTCCTCAATGACTTAACCTGTTGTGTGCAACTTGAACACCTCTACAACATAAGCAAAAAGTATGAGAGCAATATGCATGATTCTTTATCTACAAAGCACAATGATTGATCAAGTTAAAGAGTATACATGACTTATTTTGTCATCATCAAAACACAGGGACACAACATCGAGGATGCCGATTCCTCGTGAAAACGAGCCTCGAACCCACGCCCGCGTCACGAACTCACAAACGAGCCTGGCTGCACCACTCCCTCGATCCTCGCTCCATCCTCGACCACTCGCCACCCTCGCGTCGCCTCCACCTCTCCCGCCTCTCGCTCTGTCGGCCACCCAGAGAAGAGAGGGAGAGAAAGAGAGAAATGAGAGGAGAGAGGGAGAGAAATGAGAGTGAGGGGAGAGGGGGGTAAAGGGTTATATTTATAGGAAATAAATCGGGGTTTTAAAAATCTAGAAAATTGAAAAATTGGGAAAATCATTCCCATGATCCTCAAAAAATGTACAACGCGCTTGCAATGTTTCGAAGCCCAAAAAGACGTCGGTTCACTCTACACAGGGATCCGAAAGCCCGACAACCAAAAATCTGATTTAATCATAAAACACGTTCCGGGACCCACGAAAGCGCTCTGAAACCCACAGATTCTGATCCGAAAAATCCTAAGTATTACAAAGAAGGTTTAAGAGGATCCAAGAAAAAGGAAGAAGAAGAGGCTCGAAGAGGAAGAAGGAGAAGAGGAAGAAAAGGAGGAGCGCCTCTTTGTTGCCAAGAAGAGTTCTACATCGGACCAAGCAACTTCATCTGTTCTGGATGGTGTTCAGGGGGCGATCTACATCAAAGGGTCATCATCCCATCATCTTCATGATGACTCAAGTACCGGGTTGAGTCATCTAATGGGGGAATCTCATCTTGCTGGATTTTCTATTTATAGATCTAAAAATGTGGTGTCATTTGATGTCGCTCTGATTGACATACTTGTTTAAACATAAGAAGGTACTATGTGTGGTCAGAGTGTGCTGAGTGCACATCCGAGTGTGTTTGTGATTGCTGTGGTTTAGCAACGTTGGTGCTTGTTTTGGGGTTCATCCCCGTCTGTGCTATTGTTTGATAGCGTGCAGGTGTTAGCCTACGTGTGTGGCTAGGGAGTTTGTTCCACGTGTGTGTGTAGGTGTTTAGCCAAAAGTTGATGCACACCGACTAGTGTCGTTAAGAAAGCCGTGCCACAATTTCAAAATATTCACACTCACTCACTTTAAAAGATTGAAAAATCAAATTATATAGTGGTAAGCGGAGTCGATCCCACGAGGAGGAAAAATCCTTATTTTATCAAGTTGGAAAAACACCTTATGCTTTGAAAATCGAATTTTGAGTGAGATTAATCTAAGGAAAGACAAATTGCATGAAAACTATTTAAAGAACATGAGAGGGTTTAAGAAGAGAAATTAGAGGAGATAGAGAGAGAAACATAATTTCACAAATGATGAATTTCATTAAGATGATAGTGGAAAGTCACACTAGAAAAATAAGAATTACAACATGGGAACATCAAAAAGAAAAGATAAGAAAATATAGCCAATGCATGAAGAATAACGCCGCCTCCTTGCCAAGCCTTGGATGAAGATCGCCTCGCCTTGGATGCCGACGCCGTGAGAAGACTAATAGATGAAGATCCGCCTTGGGATATGAGAGGAAACTAGAGGAAGAAAGAAAATAGATGGAGGATATTTGAAAACAATGCAAAAGGGTGTGTATGTGTTGGTGTGTTTTAAGAAGAAACAGTGAAAAACTAGATTGAAAACAGAGAGTGATTTGGCGGAAGAATAACTTTAAAATCAGAAGGAATTAGGAAAAGTGGAAAACATGAAAGTAGTAGAGATTGAGAAGATGAAGAAGATTGATGAAGACTTCAGCGTTTAAAAACGAGAGGAAGATGGAGAAAACTGAGGATGAACAGGAGGTGGTCGCGGATGAACAGTGCAGAACTCTAAAAATCTGAACTTTAGAAAATTGACTATAGCTTTAAAACGGTGAGGAATTGGAAGATGGGGTAGAAGAAGAAGTTGAAGAACTTTCAAAAACGCACAACTTTTGTGAAGACAGCAGAAAGAGATGAGGATTAGAAGAGGGAGAAAAATGATGAAGAATAGAAAGTATGAAAATCGGGTGAACAGTAAAAACCGTAGACAGAGCTTTGAAAAACTAATTATAGCATAAAAACGAGAAAGAATTAGGAGAAGAGGAAGAAGAAGAAGTTGGAGATCTGCCTTAGGGTTTAATTTCGAAGCCTTTCTTTTCATCTTTTGCAGTTAAGTTCTTCATCAAAGTTCTTGTGTGGTGGAGCGTAGTTCCATGTGTACTATCTTGTAAATGTCTTTGCAAGATAGTGGAAGACTCACTAGTCTAGTGAGGGGTGGACGTAGGCACACAGGGTGTGTGGCCGAACTACCTAAAAATTTTGTGCCTTGTGGTTTGTGTGTGGTTTGCATTTCCTTTGTTCAGCTCTTCTTAAAGTTTAGGATTCGGCACACTTTCACACACACCTACACACTTGTGTTATTAGTATCACACTCAAGTGAGTTTTGAGAGTATACTCGACTTGCCATATCTAGTTCTTTATTCATCAAATCTAATAGGGGTTATCTGCTGAACTATCTATTGATCTTCAAATTGGTTTTTATCTTTGCGGAAATTAATTTTAGTGGGCCAATCAATTCACCCCCCTCTTGATTACCGTTGTACCTGGGCCAACAAAGCTCACATGGAATCCTACTCTGGAAACCAAATATTGTGTATTCCATCGGTAGCCTGGGCACACAATGGAAAATTGCTATCAATTCTGGGATCTGGTCTACGATCTGCATGATGAATAAGGGATAGATTGGATCAAGATGCATAGGGTCATTATAGAGATTAAAGAAAATAAGAGACTATAACAAGGTCAAAGACAATAGTCGTCGTAGCAATATCAAGCACCACAGCAACCACTGCAGGATCTGGGAATAGTTCAAAATCCTCTACCAAATCATCCACCTGCTCCAAACCCACCAGCACCAATGTCGGCCCAAATGAATTCCATTAGGCACCACTCGACTCCTAACAGTAACTGGACCTATGATGTTGAATCGCTCGATCACCAATTGATGGTCCTTCTCCATGCTCAACGTCCAATCAACTCTCCATCCCCGAAACCGTGTACCACACCCACCATCCCTTCTCTAACCATTGGGCCTTCCACTACTCCCATTACTCTTGCTACATCCGCACGGCCACCATCTAAACTTCCCGTCCCCTCAATTGAATTTCTTTAGCCTTCCCCTATCTCCTCGACCCCTCTCATTGAACATATACCGCCATCCACTAAGCCTCCTATTCCTACCTCCGCCGTACCCCGATCGCTTGTCGAACCCCCTATCCTTCCTTCACCCGAGCCTACAAAACCTCTCGCCACCATTTCCCCTAACCCACTAAGCTTAGCCATCATCCCCATAAACCCATCGCTGATGGCGCCAAATCTAAGCCCTTAGGAGCAGGCATGTGCTTCATACATATGGTCCATTCGTAACAACTGACTGGTAACAACTGACAGCTAGTCCCTGGCCCTGGCCGTGATGGACAAGAGGTCGACCCTTGAGAACGGGGGGTAGATCATACATGAGGATATGCAAGAAAGGGTTACACCACCTGGGCATATTGAAAATGAGTCTACCCTCTATATCACACCGAAGCTTGCATTCAAAGCTCTAAAGGCCTCTCGCTGTTGCAAGCAATGGAAAGACTAAGACCCGGGAGCCGACTGGTGTCGGTGGGTCGATGTGGAGGATTTTGTCATAACCCTTAGGTGGCTATTCTGTGAAAAGGAAGATGATAAAGAGCCAGATGAAGAAAGAAGCACAGTTGGAAACTTGGAGAAGGGCAGTTCTATTTTCACCCATCACATCCACCTTCCCATTTGTTCTCCTCTTTTCAAACCTTCAACTTTGCACCACCCTCGCCCCCTGTTCTAGTCCATTCATGACCACCCATCATTCCGTTCCTTGATCCTAACCCTCAAAATCCTTCAAATGGCTCCTCTCTATGTGTTAAACCTCCTGATCCTGGCTCACGTATACATCAACTCTCTTCCTCCATGATCTTTGGGGTATCTCCCCATAAAAAGAAATCAACCTTCAAGCTCAGATCCATTCCCACAACTTTGCTACCCTTAACCTGGCTCTTAGCCTTGGGTCCTCCTTGGGGCGGGACGCCCCCTCTCCCTTTTCATTGATTTTCTCCTTTTCCTTGTTTAGGATCAAGTAAGTTAGTAGGGTAGTATCAAGGGTTAGTTTAGATTATCCTTTTAGTTTTGTTATGTCATCACCTAATAATGCTCAACACCTTCACCACCACCATCTCATCAAGCAAAGATTGTAATAGCACCATGATGATTAAATGTTGCTTCGGACCTCAACTTGTTTCAAGGAATATGCAACGGTGCAAGGTACCTTTTGATTTTTCATATGAATTCATTTTCATGTCTCATTCTTTGTGCATATTTAAAAAAGAGTGTGTTTCAAGCATAATCATGAGTAGTAATTTCAGGAAATGGTGAATTTAAAATTGCACTTCCGCAAGCACTTAGGTTAATGTGGATCCGCATTGGGAGTCCGGAATTCCCTCCCCGTTCATTAAGGGTGACCTTTGGGCACGGCTTTCACACACTACACGACGAACTATAGCTGATTCCTTTGAAAAATACTGTCATTGCTTTGGCCATACTTGGGTACGCACAAAGGTCTGTTCTCTTCTCCGCTCGGCCACATGTAGGGGCAGGAGATGGGAGGGGTGAAATAACCAACCTAGGCACTCCTAACGAGAGGAAGTCTAAAATAGGGGAAGTCTCAAGGACCTAGAAAAATATGAGTTATCATGTAAAATCTAGCCAACAAGGGCTATCACAATGTAAATCAAAGAAAAATTCTTAAAGAAAAGGCATGGCAAGAGTGATAGTACAATTTCCCTGCGGGACGTCATGAGCCCGGTCATATGCGTGCCTTGAATAAAGTAGGTTCAAAAGTAAAGACACAAAGCCCTGGCGCAATAGACGGAATCTCCAAGAGTAGTGCCATGGAAGGAAGTTGAACTCTAAATGTCTCTCAACCTAGGCTAGGCTTACCCCCAAATTTTCTTCTCTTGTTCCCTCTAAGACCGGGTTGTGTCCCTGGTATGGCCTTCGTAGGGGCACAGTTTGAAAAGGATAGTTGGTTGTAGAATGCCACCTCATATGCACGTCTTGCCCTAGGAAATCCTTAGCAAAAGGGGAGGGAACAAAGACTTCTAGCCAATAGTTTGAATTAGTCTTGATGTTGTGGTTAAAAAAATATAAAAAATATAAAAAATATATTTTTTCAAAATCTAAAAAAATCAGATATTTTGAAAATCCCAAAAATAAGATATTCTCAAAATACAAAAAAATCACATATTCTCAAAACCCAAAAAATCACATATTCTGGAAATCCCCAAAAAACATATATTTTTAAAATCCCAAACATATTATCATCATCCTCGCATTGCATTTTGTTATTTCCAGTATCTCGCCTATTTAATAATACTTAGCCCTTTGATCAATATCAAGGATAGGGTTAAGGTAGTCACTCATATAATGGCAATTTGAGATCGGGCACTCAAATCGCCATTCGACGGCACTAGCGGTGATACTAAACCAGCAAGCGAAAGATCAGCAAGGGGTAACCGAGGCTCACCTAATCGGTGTGAAGACACCGATCTCGGTCGGAGATCAGGGCGAGCGAGGAAGCGTGGGCTTACCCGCACGCCGCGCCGATGAAGCTTCAACATGAAATTTCAGTTTACATGCACTACGCCCCCCTGTTGGACTAGGGGTGGGGATTAGCTTTTACAATTAAAATGTACCTCCACGCAAGGAGGGGCGGTCAGCCAGTCAGGCGGGGTAGGGAAAACTATGCTAGAAGCTGAAGTGGACGAAGATCATCGGTTCTGCCAGCCCTCTAGAACAATAGATAGACAGTCGGTTTTGATGCCGCTACGGACTTCCCCGAACTGGGTTTGCAACGAAACCAATGGCAAAACCTCCGTAGTTGACCCAGGATGCGTCAGAATTTTTGGGGATTTTCTTGTTGGCAAAAACGGTTGGGGCAAAGGCGTGAACAGGGTTGCAGGCTTCTAATTCTGGTAGCTTCTGTGTCACTACAGCTGGAAGGCGAGGACACCACAGTTGCTCTTGAGCTCTGATTCTGGCGAGACTAGAGTCATTGGATTCGTCGTCGAACCCTCTTCGAACGGAGACCTGCGGGGATGCTGTCAGAGGTTGGAGCTGACCGAGAGAGGCTGAGAAGTGGGAGGGGGTCGGATCTATCTTCAGTCAGACTAACCTGCGCACTAATGGTAGGAAATTCAGAACTTTGTGCTTCGGGCTTCAAACGACGCTCCCCTTCTTGTCGATGCTAGGGGACTTGGAGGAGAATGTTTCAGCCAAGCACCGCTCCAAGAAGCTCAGAATTCTGGTCGTGCTAGCCTCTGCAATCTGTTTCTGGATGAATGTCAGGAGGATGATGCGCAGTCGGCGATGTCGGCTCTCCTGGGCAGCCACGAACTCAGACTAGGACGAGACCACCACCGTTGCGAAGAGGACTAGGAGGTGCTTCTAACGGTATATGGTATGCCCTCTGAAGCTTTTTGGTGATGACGTGGCAGCCTCAAAAAGTCTCGGGTACTCTTCTGCCTGCGAGCTGGGAATAGGATGAAGGTGTAGGGTTGTGTGCATGAGGGTGGGAAGGCCAAGGGAAGCAAGGGGAAAAGGGGAGGGCGACCAGGGTAGGAAGGGGGTGTTGGGGAGGGGTGAGGGGCAGCCAGCAAGGGAGGGATATTCAAATTTGGCCAAGGGTTTGAGCCCCTTCAGCCTTGGGGAGATGGAAGGGTGCTTGGGAAAGGGTAGTGGGTGGTTGGGGGTTGGAGGGTGGCTTGGAGATTGGTGGGTTCTCCCTTGGGACTAGGGGTGGAGTAAAGAGGTGTTGTGGGAAGTTGTGGTGACTATTGAATGAGGGGAGGAGAGAAAGAAAGTTGGTGGGAGGGGGAGGAGAGAGAAAGGGGATAGGGGAGGGGAGTTTCTCACTCCTCTCTAATGGCTTCTCACCAAATGAACTTAATTTTCTGGATTCACAATAATAGATATTCATTCATTCATTAACTAAAAATGGAGAGAATGGGGTCCTATTTATAGGGAACCCACATTTTACAATAATTCCCTGACTTTAGGACTAATGACAAATAACCAAGGGGGAAGGGGGCGCCCCTGGGCCTAGCCCAATGAATTGGGCCCATTAACCAAACTAATCAACCCTATGACACTTAACTTAGGTAGATGACTCATTAACCTAGGTACTGGACTCAAATAAAAGGAAAATTACAATGATATGACTCAAATAAAATAAGAAAATTACATGACAAGACTCAGAAAATGTGACGGACACAATGGAGTACTGTCAGTGAGCAATCGGAGCTGTGGAAAAATGTGAAGGGCGAGAGATGCCCCCATCATACCCCCGGGGTGCGAAGAACTCGACTCCGTCGAGTATGAGTCCACCGGGGAAGTGGTCCTCCAAAGCAGCTCCGGGCGAGCCACGACCTCCAAACTCAACCCTGCGTCTGCAACCAGGGGATGATCTTTCATCCTCTCAAGGTGGCTAAGGCACACCCTCTTGCTGGTGATGGAACCATGCTTGCCTAGTATTACCTCCGTGTGCACACGTCGGGCTCTCAGGCTGATATGTGGTGGCTCTCCGAGTGTGTCTCTCACAAGGGTAGGGGTAGGCCCGAAACTCTCACTAGGACACACCGCGGTGCCCATATAGGGTGCCGGACCCGCCACATGGGAAATGGGGTGAATCCCAAAACCCATTAGAAAGCCCAGCCCATAAGTCAGGTTGTCAAGGCCACTTGAAACAAGGCAAGGTCCAAGTCCTCGTGCCCTCAAGTTAGAGGTGACCCTAGAGTAGAGCCACTCCAAAGTCACCATCGCCAAGTTGCCAACTTAGAATTCAAAGTGGCGTTCGTAAGGTTTTACCTGCTTCTTGTGATTCTCACCGCTCGTTGCTTGTTGCTTGCTTAAATACTCATGCCATGTACTACGATGCGGTGTGAGGGGGAAATGTATGATATGCAAAGGTGGACCGGGGCAGCCAAATGTAGACCTATCATGCATTGATGTCATAGGTGGACCGATCATGCCTTGATGTCACATGGACCTTGATGAACCTAGGGTGGCCGGGGCAGCCATAGGTGAACCTATCATGCAAAGGGGTGGCAAATGCCGGGGGTCCCGGGCATCCATGAATGCATTCTTCATGCTTTGACTTCACAATGACTATCTTTGCGGGGGCGGGGCATCCAAGCGTGGCCCTATCATGCATGGACTCCCTATCAAAGGTTGGATGACTAGGGCATCCAAATGTGATCTTAACATGCATGTGTTTCCTAACAATGTTGATTGCCGAAGGGGGACCGAGACACCCAGAGATGAGCCTACCATGCAACTCTACCCAAACGCTAAGTTCTACCTTCCCGAGCGTAGGTGTAGGAAGGGTGGGGTTGGTGCAATAGATGTGACATGGGGTGTAGGGTAGGACTTGTTGGGGGATTTGAGATGAGGATGGTGGGTTTTGGGGGCTCCAAAGGAAGGGATCAAATGGATCAAGGAAGGACGGATTCTTGGGGAAGTGGGCCTCTTCCCATACTTGGTGTGTAGATACCCAATCAACAAGTTCTCATAGGTGTGTTGAGTCTTTGCTAGATAGCGGAGCCATTACCATGGTGGGTCTATTGATTGGGGAGAAACATAGGGAGGCATACGGCTCATTCCCAAGGAGGGGTGTGGGGTCAAATGGACATATGGGTGTGGGTGTGTGAGGTGTTTGGTGGTTGATTGTATGGTAGGAGGGGAGGGAGTTAAGTTGGTGCCATGGCTCCCACCCGGTGGGGTCAAAGGGATCAAAGAAAGTATGACCGGATAAGGTGGCTTCTTCCTTTAGGTTGGCCAAGGTGAGGTGTTCCCTAATGAGTAAGGGGCCTTCTTCCACCATAAGAGTAGATGGGATAATGATTGCTTGATGGTTGGGCTCCTGTCGTGGGCTGTCATTGGCTTGGGATGGGATAAAGATGCCCAATGTGAGAAGGAACATGAGGACCTCACTAGTGCATTGGCCCATGGTTAACACGGGAGTAATAGGAGAAGGTCGGACGGTCACAACTTGGGATGGATGATTCATGGTTTGGTGGTATGGACTTGACCTTGGGAGGGGGCCTTTCTTTAGCCACTTGACTAGAGGTTCTCCTATGATCACTAGTCCATTGAAGGGGAGAGTTAATTCTCGGTGGAGTTTATGGTTGGGTGGGAAACTAGGGGTTTGTCTCTCCTTAGTTTGAGTGTGGCTGTCCTTCGGTGGATGGGTAATGTTGAAAAAAACACCATCGTTCTTTGGGACTTCCATGGCCAAGCTTGTGTCTCTAGCATGGATGATTTTGGTAGGAGTTTGGGTTGGTGGAGCTAGAGGGTGTGATGACATGAGGTTAGGGGGGGTTGTCTGAGGGATCATTGGTAGAGTGTGGGGTTCCCGTGGAGGGGTGGAAGTGGCATGCTTGGTGGGGTAAGGGACGGAGGGTGACGGCCACACGCATGGGCCATATTTTTGGTAGAAGGTTGTGGGTAACTTGGCTTGCTCATTCAACATCCCTATGACAAGCTTATCCCACGCATTCATCTTGGGAAGGGGGTAGTGGAGTGGGGAGGGGTGATCCTTCTAGACTCAATGACGATGCAATGCCCAAGGACTAGACTTAGTAGAGACAAGTCTAAAACTTGCTCTGATACCAATTGATGTGACACGAACAAGGATGTTTGATGAAGCCTTAGGAATGTAGCAACTAATCTATCAATCCCTCGGACCGAGCAAGCAAACAAGATTCATAGACCGGCAACTTCACTCGAGCGGACTCTCCCGCTAAGCGCACATTAGTGCCCGTAGGCAACTTGGTGATGGAGGTGAGGGTCCGAGACGGGACCTCGCGGCTCCGGGGATTGGCTAGCTTAAGGTTGAACCCCTAAGGGTCCTAGGATGCCCACTCTCGGGGGCGGCCAGCACGCCGAGGGCGTGGGAGATAATGGCTCTCTCACAACTCGCCCGCGGTAGTCACTCATATAATGGCAATTTGAGATCGGGAACTCAACTCGCCGTCCGACGGCACTAGCGGCGATACTAAACCAGCAAGGGAAAGATCAGCAAGGGGTAACCAAGGCTCACCTGATCGGTGTGAAGACACCGATCCCGGTCGGAGACGAGAGCGAGTGAAGAAGCATGGGCTTACCCACACACCACGCCGATGACGCTTCAACCTGAAATTTCAGTTTACATGCACTACGTCTCTTGCAAGGGGGTTGGACTAGCGGTGGGGATTAGTTTTTACAACCAAAATGTACCTCCACGCAGGGAGGGGTGGTCAACCAGCCAGGCGGGGAGGAGAAAACTATGCTAGAAGCCGAAGTGGACGAAGATCGCCGGTTCTACCAGCCCTCTGGAACAACGGATAGACAGTCGGTGTTGATGCCGCTGTAGACTTCCCCGAACTCCGTTTCCAACAGAACCAGTGGCAAAACCTCCGTGGTTGACCCCGTATGTAGTTAGAATTTTTGGGGATTTTCTTGTTGGTGACAACGGTCGGGGAAAAGGCGTGAACAAGGTTGCAGGCTTCTGATTCTGGTAGCTTATGTGTCACTACAGCCGGAAGGCGAGGACACCACGGTTGCTCCCAAGCTCTGATTCAGGCGAGGCTAGAGTTGTTGGATTCATGGTCGAACCCTCTTTGAACGGAGACCCGCGGGGATGCTGTCGGAGGTCGGAGCAGACCGCGAGAGCTGAGAAGTAGGAGGGGGTCGGATCTATCTTCAGTCAGACTAACCTGCGCACTAATGGTAGGAAATTCGGAACTTTGTGCTTCGGGCTTCAAACGACGCTCCACTTCTTGGTGATACTAGGGATTTGGTGGAGAACGTTTCAGCCAAGCGCCGCTCCAAGAAGCTCAGAACTCTGGTCGTGGTAGCCTCTGCAATCTGCTTCTAGATGACTGTCAGGAGGATGATGCACAGTCTGACGATGTCGGCTCTCCTGGGCAGCCACGAACTCAGACTGGGACGAGACCACCACCGTTGCGAAGAGGGCTGGGAGACGCTTCCAACGGTATATGGTACGCCCTCTGAAACTTCTTGGTAATGATGTGGCAGCCTCAGTAAGTCGCTGGTACTCTGCTGCCTGCAACCTGGGAATAGGATGAAGGTGTAGGGTTGTGTGTATGAGGGTGGGATGGCCAAGGGAAGCAAGGGGAAATGGGGAGGGCAACCAAGGTAGGAAGGGGGTGTTGGAGAGGGGTGAGGGGCAGCCAGCAAGGGAGGGAGATTCAAATTTGGCCTAGGGTTTGAACCCCTTCAGCCTTGGGAGATGGAAGGGTGCTTGGGAAAGGGTAGTGGGTGGTTGGGGGTTGGAGGGTGGCTTGGAGATTGGTGGGTTCTCCCTTGGGACTAGGGGTGGAGTAAAGAGGTGTTGTGGGAAGTTGTGGTGACTATTGAATGAGGGGAGGAGAGAGAGAAAGTAGGTGGGATTGGGATGAGAGAAAAAGGGGATAGGGGAGGGGAGTTTCTCACTCCTCTCTAATGGCTTCTCACCAAATGAACTTAATTTTATGGACTCACAATAATAGATCTCCATTCATTCATTAACTAAAAATGGAGAGAATGGGGTCCTATTTATAGGGAACCCACATTTTACAATAAGTCCCTTACTTTAGGACTAATAACAAATAACCAAGGGGGAAGGGGGCGCCCCTGGGCCTAGCCCAATGAATTGGGCCCAATAACCAAACTAATCAACCCTATGACACTTAACTTAGGTAGATGACTCATTAACCTAGGTACTGGACTCAAATAAAAGGAAAATTACAATGATATGACTCAAATAAAATAAGAAAATTATATGCCAAGACTCAGAAAATGCGACGGACACAATGGAGTACTGCCAGTGAGCAATCGGAGCTGTGGAAATATGTAAAGGGCGAGAGATCCCCCATCAGTTCTGTAATGACCCAAGATCCGAGTACCAGAAAGTAACTCGCACGACCTGAATCTTGACCCGTCACTTATGAGCCACGGAGCACGGAAAGGGCTAGAGTAGTGGTGTGGGAGTGCATTATAATTTAAAATAAATGTAGGAAATTGATTACTGAGTACTTAAATGACAGAAATAAAACTTATATTTAGATAATCACAATCTAGAGTCTAGTCCACAAAGTACAGCCAACTAGAAAGAAAGCACACTGACATGGGGCATACTCGGTACTGACAACCTGGCAACTAGAAACCGCTGTAGGCACTACACCAAACCTCCGAACCATGACAAAAAATGCCGCACCTAAAAAAAGGTTGAGCTTTATCTCATTGGCTCAGTAGGGATCCTGTGGATCCCCACCATAACACAACGGAAACAAGCCACAATAACAATAAATAATAACAACAACAACAACAACAACAACAACAGGTGACGGGGAAACACTAAGCTCAGAGCTACCTAGAACGCCGTCGCACAATAGCCCATCGGTCACTCAGAATCACGATGGCACCATCTCTATCCTCTACAACGAACCCTTGACTACCTTAGTTGAGAAAACACAAAGTCAAGACCGCCCATAAACCACACGATATCTCGAGTCCCGAGGAAACCACATTCCTCGACAAGTCACACTCACACACACCAAAACCCTTGACCACTATGGTCGGAAAGACCTTGTTAGGTCCCTTAGTGCAGTAGGGAGGATCTAGAGGGGGGTGAATAGATCCCTATGAAAACTTAAGCCCAATTTTAAAAACTTAAAGCTGAGGTCATTGGATCTTAGAAGAAACACACAGCCAATTACATTCAAGCACTGAGAATCTTCGGAAGTGAACTCAGAAATATATACCACACCAAATATATTTGAACCTGTGAATGGGGGTAGATGAAATGGAGCAAACCATAAAGGCACACCCACTACATAGAGATTTTTAAGGTGGTTTGGGACCACACCGGGCTCCCTACGTCCACCCCTCACTCAACTGAGTAAGGGTTCACTGCTATTAAAACAGCACGGGGATGAAACCCCACAAACACGGAGCCACGCTCCACCACACACGCAGGCAGATGCCTGAACACACACGGGGAACAACCTCCCCACGAGGAGAACACTCCTCACGCTGTTTACACAGCAAAACACGGGACAAGTCCCACACGCTCTAGGTCTGAAACCCAACAGCACACACACACACACAAGAACGCTCAGACAATCTGAGCATGTGCCAACATTGCATAGATACACACACACTAGAATGCAGAGTATAGGAAATGTTAAACGATCAAAACAAACGAGACAAAACACTGAAAGCTGTAGCTGCATTTATGCGACAGAAAAGATTCTTCAAGGTTGCTTCTTCCTTCTCTTCTTCTTTAGCTGCAACTCAACGGTGGATGCTCTATCTTTCTCTTCCTTGAAGCTCTCTTGCCGTCTCTTCTTACTCTCTCTCTCTTTTTCCCTTCTCTCTTCAATGGAGGAAGCTCTCTCTAACTCTGAACCCATGGCAACTTTCTCACTTTCTATCTTTATTTCTTCTTCCTTTCTTTTCTCTCTTGGATGAGCTGGGCTTTTTCCTTGAATTTCTGCTAACTATGAATATGCTCGTCAATCTCTCCCAGTTTGAGATCATAGGATATTTATAGTAGATAGGTTAAATCTGAGCCCTTTGATCTTGATAGATGGAAATCTGTGCCGTTGTTGGCACTAAAAAAAAGGGAGGAGAGAAAAAGAAGAGAAGAAAAGAAAAGGGCCCAAGTATGAGCGAGCCAAACAAAAATGGGCCAAATGCGAATTGGGGCAAACATGAATGGGACCAAATGTGATTGGGCCGAATACAATATAAAAAGCGGGGGTCAAAGAAAAAGAAGGGAAAATGAATTTTAAAAAAGAGAGAGGAGAAAATAGAAGGAAAATTGCGTGGACCCCCCCCCCCCACGTCTGTGTCCCTCATCGCGATATGTTACTGTTCCCGTGTTTCCTTTTTCCCCCCCTCCGAGCATTGAATGCTCATCGATGTTGCGGATGGCTCTGTCATGCGTGCGTAGCCCGGACACGCGTGCTTGAACGCACACCAGGGAAGCGGCCAGCCCACTCTGTGCCCCGTCGGTCAGTGGCGTACCCATCCCGCGTAGGGAGAGGCTCCCTCTCCCCTGCTCCACCGCGCCTAGTAGCAGCAGCCACGCGGTAGCAATAGCAGCAGCAACAATAGCCACGGAAGCACCGGTGACAGTAGTAGCAATGGCATAGCTGTGGCAGCAGTAGCATAGCATGCAGTAGATAACAAAAAAAGGGGGGGGGAGGAAGCAGGGGCTCTCCCTCAAAACGGGACACCTGCACCCCCTGCTTTCCCTATAAATACAAGCCCCCATGGCTAAAGAAAAGGGGGGAGATACTGAAATGCTGAAGAAGTTCTGCCGTAGAGACTAAAGAGAGAGAAAAAGAAAGGGAAAGACAAAGTGTGTGAGAGTCACTTGCAAGAGGGTGGGTCTTGTAGTTTATTGTTCCTTTTCTCTTCTTTGTGTTCTTGTATGGCTTAGCCCGGATGTAATCTTCTCTTTTCAAGAATGAATAAGATGTAGGGCCTTTGGCCCAACTTTTTCCTCTCTTTTATGAACATGATGGTGTGCCTCCAATGTGTTTGATATTTTGTCCCCGCTTTGCTTCTTTTTGTTCCCACAGTAGATAGGTTTATTTCTCCTCAATTTTTAGCATGCCATCCATATGGTGATGTAGTTCTTATCACAGTGGTCATCGGCCCGGGGCTTGCTCAAGCTCATGAGTATGTCTCCGGGTTGCCAACTGCCAAAAGCGCATATGATTTCCATCTCTTCTTCGTAATGCACCTTCCAATCTATTGTTTTCCTTTAGCGAGCAATGATCAAGCCCGGTAGGAAGATTTCCTTCTCTCAATACTCTGCTTAGGGATTTGACCAATTTCATGGTCATGATGCCAATGGGGTGAGGAAAATGGGACTTACTCCCAGATTATACGCCCGACAACATTTTCTTACCACCGCTCTTTTGGGGAAGAAATGCAAAAAACTGGCTTAATAGGAAGGGTCCCGGGTTTACACACTCTATGAGTATGACTCGGGATTCACGCTCTCCCTGGCTGCTATGGGGCTGCTTCCCGATTTTTCTTAATTTTCCCTTGGCTCTTCTCCGAGATTTCTTGATCACTCTCGGATCCCCGGGGCTTGCTTCCTTATAGCATGGCCCTTGCGCGATCTCCCTTAAATGGGTGAATATTAACGGCCATATAATGTCGCAATGATATAAGTCCACGCCTCGGAGACGAGATTGTGGCAGCCCTCGGGTCATTGGAGTCCCTTGTAGGCTAGTCCTCGGGATCTCTGTGCCCAATTTGGGTTATAGGATGTTGTCGTTTCCGTGCGCATCCTCCGGTGTTGCCACTTCCAAGCGCACCCTTCTCACTTTGGGGCCATCTCAAAGTTTTTTCTCCATTGATGTGTACCTAATTAACACCCCCAAAGCTCCGAGGGAGGTGCTACTGGATTTTCGCCGGACAATTTGAAGACCGATGACATGAAGAATGATGGCAAATGAACTAAACTAACAAAAAGGGGGGCACTATAAACTAACGTACAATACATATGAAGAGATTACAAAAAAAATGAAATGAACATGAACTGAACCAAAAAAGGGGGGGAAACATCATGAACTAATAATTGGATTAAAGAAGGGCTATGTGAGCTTATGAGCAATATATGTGAATTAATGACCCCAATCCTACCACAGAACTAACAAATTGAACCAAGACTGCAAGATGATCCCACATACCCTTAGTACTCTTTAACGTATAGAAACTACTTAGAAATCGTTGTAGTGCATCATTGACCCCTAAGATTTGAGAGTAGGTGCCTACCTTCAAGGTGTTAAACCAACGATCCGGCGATGAGATCCACACCCCAGATCCTCCTAAACCTTTTCCCTTCATCCAAGGGCACTGCAGGATCATCCTCCACGCGCCGAATCGTCCTCCTACGCAAAGCCAAGGTCCCTCACCCTCACTCAGTCAAGAAGGACAGTAGATGGTGGAGAGTTGCTAAAGGCTTCCTACCCATGAAATCCACCTCCTTATATGGATTCCAAGCCTTCCTAGGGTTTGCCTAGGACCTACAAGGCTTAATTCCACTCCCAAGGTTGCTGATTGGAGAGAAGTTAAGGCCAAGCACCTTTTCGGGTTTGAACAGACGCGACCCTTCGTCCATAGGTCGTAAATGCGGGTGGACGCGCTCTTCTGTCGAGATATGGGTTGGGACGTCTTCAGATGAAGTCGAGAGGACTTACAGATATAACCTTGGGATGTGGTTTCAGCGAATTTCATAAACCCTAGCATGAGTTATGAGTATCACAATATTAACATTTATTCTCCCCCATTCTAGTCGTGACCTTTCGGTAGCCCGAGATAATTCGAGTATAATTCTAGTATCCTGGTAGAATTTGGCCTCGACCTCAACATAGAAGATATATCTAACATCCCATTAGAGATTATGGCCTTAGTTTCAGGTCATTCAAATAAATACAAACGAAGTTATGAATTTCTAATTATTTACGTGTGAATTTTCCTCAATAGTCACACTTGTTCGTGACGGTTGGTGACAATGCGCTCAGAACCTTGGGTTCTAGTGCGAATTGGGTTTCCATCTCAACATAAGAATTCGGGTAAGGGCCCAAACTTTCTAATGGGCTTGGTTTCATCCAATTTGGTTGGGTATGGGTCAATATGTCCGTATTTCATCAGATGATAGTGTTTTCTGTAACTATTTTGACCTATTATCATAAGATCCCGCTTATCCCCTATTAGGCTTGAAGAGGGCGATCTCGCGCTACTCCTGAGCGGGGAGGAAGATAGCAACGTATCCTTGAAGTATGACTTGCAAGAAGGGAAACAAGTCAAAGTGCCCAAGGATGAATCCCCGGGGAAGACCCTCCGATGCTTAAGTCAGCGACTGTAGTAGAGCACTGGTGCGAAGGGAGGAGTTAGGAGGAAGATGGGAACGCGAGATCCCTCTCCACCAAAAGGTGAAGTGGTTCCTACTCAGGGTTCTTTGCTTACCTTCTCACAGGAGGGTTCTTCCAATTTAAATAATGGCTCGTTGAGTGAATGATCCCAATAAGCTGAGGAGTTTCGGGGGGGTTATGTCCTCCTTGCGGGCTCTTTATAGCACGCGGACTCCTGATCTCCCCTATCCCCTTGAGCTACCAGCTTTTGAGGGACACGTAACGGCCGTACAGATAAGCTTCTATCAGTTGGCCCGAGCATGAGGCACTGGCTCAGGAGATGTCTTCCGGAGCGATGAGTGCGTGGTCTGGGTAGAGAATACGGGACTCCGATGGAGCTCACCCGATCGAACTGATGCTCGGACTTCCCAACCCAAAGGCCGCCTAGGAAGTGCTTGGTCCGAGTGAGTTATTAAGCTTATCTTTAGTGGGCCCGGGGGCTACCACTTCAAGGAGCTGGGCCTCGTTGGGTCGGGTCAGATCTCATTTGGCCTCTCCATATGGGCAATTAGATTTCCCCTCTCCACTTGTCCCCCTCCTACTCCCGGGCCAAAATTAGGCTCGGTTGAGTAGCATTTGGGCTGGACTTTTTGTGGCTCTAGTTGGGTGGAGATCTCTCTCTTGCAGGGGCCACATGATGCGGCTTGTCATGAGAATATGCCCATCATGATGAGTAAAAGAAGCCCCCTCCTCAGGAGATCGGAACGCCGCGCCGCCTCCGACTAGGGGTTATAAGCATGGCACGTTATTTACGTCCCTTTATCTCCGGGGTTTAGGGTTTTGCCATCCTTTTCATTTATATTGGGGGGCTCATGCGCCGTGAGAGTAGTTCGGAGGAGCGGAGAATCGCAGCGGCTTTTGCGGAGCTAGAAGAGATTACTGCGGCGGTGATCCATCAACTTCCTTCTCCTCCGGAGTCCTCTGATCCAGAGATTTCCCCTTCTTCTTCCAGTTCCTCCATCTGTTCAATGGCGGACCAAAATCTTGAGGCCGAGGGGCGGCAGAAAAAATAGACCCCAAGGGTTTTGTTGGTACAGTCAGAGCCTCTCCGCAGCGAGTTAGGGGGGGTTGAGGTGAGGCGATTGGAGAACTAGCGAGGCCAAGGAGATTCATGGCGAGACAGCTCATCCCGAGCCAACCGGTGGGGCCCACGCGACGGGGTTGCTCGGGGGAGGTGCCCCAATCCCGGCCGCTCTGGAGACAGTTTCTCCTCCCTCGGCCAGTGCCTTCAGCGTCTGGGCCACTCTGTACCGGACGTGCCATTCCATAGCTTCAGGAGCCTTGCGAGAAAAACTCCGGAAGGGTCCCCCCTCCACGCTTTTCGAGCAACTTATGGAAGGTGGGCTGGTCTTGGCCCAGCTTGGAGCGGAGGCAGTGGATGCGTACGCTCGGGTGGAGTCAGAGCGGGAGACTCTTTCATGGGCCCGTGGTGCGCTCGATCGGAAGGTCGAGAGTTTGACCCTCGATCTTCAGGACCTTCGTCAAGAGGTGGCCCCGCTCCGAGCACAGGTGCAGTCGAGTCAGGAGGAGGCTCGGTAGTTGGCAGAGCAGCTGGCCCAGGCCCGTCATATGGTCGATCAGCAGAACAAGCTCTTGGATGCGGAGCGCAAAATTCAGGTCGAGCGCGGCGAGCAATGGAAGGCAGAGCGAGTGGGGCTCGCGGACCGAGTCCGGGGGGCCGAGGATGCACGGGCCGAGGTCGAGAGGAGGCTATCTGAGTCAGAACAGAGGATAGCTGAGCTTGAGAGGAAGGCGGAGCTGGTGGGGGTAGAAGCTCTCGAGTAACATAGATGCTTAGAGGCTTACCATGCTGGTCTTCTTCAGGTTGCCTTCCCTTACTATGAGTCGGGCTACCATCAGGGCCTTCAGAAGGGCTTCTGCCTGGGCTTCAATCGGGCCATCATAGAGGCTGAGGCCCAAGCGAATGGGCTCATTTTTCCTTCCGGGCAATGCTATGACTCGGACTGGGGTTCCACCGACTCTTCCCATTATACGTCGAGCGAAGAGGGGGGTCGGGAGTTCTCGAGCTCGTCCGAGCGATCGCCAACTCTAGCAGCCTCGAAAGAGCACGCGACCAAGATAGTTCCCACGCAGGTGGGGTCTGTGCCTGGGTTGGCCGTCGTCGAGAATACTGGGGGCAGATCGTCTGGTGCTAAGGGGGCCTTGTCTACCGAGCCTAGAGATGGGCCCGAGGCCTGATGTACAAGCTTTTCCTTTCTTTCCCTTTTGTTGCCATGTAAGACCTTTTTGTTTTTTGGAAAGTATAGTAGCGGCAATATTAGGTGCTGAATTGATTATTTCTTATCGCTTTTGGTGTGATTCGACTACCGTATCCGTAGTCGCCGATTTTCTCTACAGATATCGCGCGTGCCGATCTGTCAGATAACTGACATGGCACAGGCACCTTTCCGTTTTTCCATGCCGCCGTAAATGACTTGCCGCTTCGTATGTCCCGCTGGGGGGAATGTTGAAAAATGAGGTAACCGTCTCAGGGAAGGCTCCTTTTAGCGTGTTTTTAAGGGGAGAGTCATTTAAGGCAATCAGCTCCCCGTTCGGCCTATACAAGGTCCGAGGGGCATCTCCTCCTTCCATCGCTTAAGGCCATCCCTGACGGTTTCTCCTTCTTCCCTTTCCGCGAAGCGTTGTGCTGTCGATCTCAGCGGAGCATGGAGAGCGCTTCAGAAGACGATGATGCAGACGACAGTAGGAGGGGAGCCCCTGCTATTCCAGTTTGGAAGAGGGTTCGACAGCCGGGGGTCAGTTTGGGAGAGGGTTCGACATGCGGGAGCATGTCGCCTTCCTATCCCTAACCCGCCGACGCCATCCCTAGGGGGAGGGGAAGCACTTTAAGCTTCCTCCTTCTTGAACCCCCTCCTTGAGTGAATGTTTACATGTGATGGCTTTTGATGATGACCAAACACTATATGTATATAAATTGTCTTTGACGTGTTCTAGCATAAAAAGTCTTGCAAAGCTCATATTGAAGTCTTGGATCTTAGATGGTTAAAGAACAACCTTAACTGGTAAGCATTTTTGAACTCCAATTGCAAGGCTAAATCTGATTCAGAATTTATATCTTTGCAGGACAAGGAATGTACCTAAATGCTTAAGGAACTCAAGGACAGTCGGTGAGATCAACTTCAATTTATTAACTCTTGATCTTGTGGTTTGAAGTTCTTTAAATTGATCTCAAGGGTTAATTTGGTTTGGTCTTATCTCAACTTACATGAATTGGGTATTTTTATTCATGTCTTTGAAACATTCCATTTGATGGTTTGAAACCCAACTTGAAACCCCTTGGCTTGATTTTTGGACTTAGTGTAGTCTTCATTAATTTCTTGGAAGTTCAGGGACAAGGGTCGACCCCTGATGGTATTTATTTTTCACCCGACTGGTTCTTTCTTCACACCTGCTAGGGTCGACCCACTCACCCGAGGGTCGACCCCTGATAGTTTTATTTTTAACCCGCGCGGGAGGGTCACGAGGGTTGACCCCAAGGGTCGACCTATTGGACTTGGCCCTTTAAACCTCTCACGAGGGTCGACCCCAAGGGTCGACCTATTGGACTTGGCCCTTTAAACCTCTCACGAGGGTCGACCCTTGGACCCTTTTCGGTCCGGGGTGGTGCCGTCAAAAATGACCTTCGTGTAGGTGCGCCAAAAGTCTTCTAACTCCGGTCCAAATGCCCCAAATCACTCCAGAAAATGTGGATCTGGTCCCTAGGCTGTCTCTTGACCGTCCTAAACATATAAAACATCTTGTTGGGTTGTAAACCCTAAGGGAATTCGAAGAGAGATCTGAAGTGCATTTTGCTCTAACATTTGTGAGTGTAGGGTCGCAGCAACAGCTCCAGGGGTTTCTTCCATCTTGATCTGAACGTGAATGTGAAGAGAAGAAGCTTGAACCAAGTGTCCAAACCATCTCCAAGTAGAAGCAGCGTGGGAAATCAAGGCTGAAACCTCATTCGTGCGCCATTGTTCCATTCTTCATTCAAGATTGATCTTCCTCCTGCAGAAGTGCTCAACTACATTCAGAGAAGAAAAAGGGGGAGCTCCAACCACGATAAACCATTCTTCACCCTTTATTCTCCAAATCATTTTTGATTGAACTTGAGTATCTGTTGTAAAACTTGAATCAGATTTCTGTGTGTGTGTTGTTCGTGTTTGGAAACACGAAGGTGTGTGTGTGGCAACCCAAATCGGGTGCTGTGTGTGTGTGGCTCACTTCATAGTGAAGCATTAATCCTCACGTGTGAGGGGTGGATGTAGGGGACACGACAGTGTACCCGAACCACCTAAAAATCATGTGTTTCACTTGTGGTTTGATATCTCATATATATTGTCGAGTGGGCTTCACGGTGAGCTGAGTGTACACCATTTCTATCATCAACCACCTACTCTTATTCACACGCATTCACGAGTGTGGTCCTGATCGAGTGAGGCCAAATGCTTGTGTGTTTATCAAACAAGGTTGTCACGTGAGAATAAATTTTAATTGGCCAATCAATTCACCCCTCCCCTCTTGATTGCCACCATTCGGGACTCAACAATTGGTATCAGAGCTTTGGTCTCTGTTTAACTCGATCACACGGTCGAAGAGCTAGATCTCTTTAGATGGCAAATAAGGGGATGATGCCCGAAGGGCATTCGATTCGAAGGCCTCCATTCTTTGATGGATCTAACTACCCATATTGAAAAAATAGGATGTATGTTTTCCTGTGAGCCCATGATTATGATGTGTGGCGTGTCATAAGTAAGGGTCTGTATGTCTTATCTGAGAAAGAGGATGAGTGGGATGAAGAAGACATAAAGAAGTGTTCAGCAAATTTTAAAGTTATGAATATAATTCAGTGTGCCATTCATCCTAACGAATAGTCACGCATTTCTATGTGTTCCTCGGCGCAGGAGATGTGGGACAAGCTGCGACTGATCTATGAAGGTACATCGGAAGTAAAAGAAATAAAGGCAAACTTGTTAGTCCGAGACTATGAGTTATTCATGATGAAGCCTGAAGAATCTATCTCAGATATGTTTGCAAGACTAACTGAGATCACCAACGGATTAAAGGGCCTTGGAAAAGAGTACTCCAACAAAGATCTCGTCAGAAAAGTCCTAAGATCCTTGTCACCACAGTGGCATACAATGGCCACTGTAATCGAGGATTCAAAGGATCTTAACACTTTGACTCTGGACGAGTTGATATGTTCTTTGATGACCTATGAAATAAACATCAAAAGGGGCGAGGAGGATCACAAGAAAAAGAAGGTAGTCGCACCATTGGCCCTGAAGGTGAACCCACAAGAATCAGAGGGTAGTGATAATGATTCCACCGACAACACCGAAGATGAGGAGCTGGTTGCCATGATCACAAGAAGAGCAAGAAGATTCGTCAAAGGAATAAGAAAGTTTGGTGTCCAATTTAGAAAAGGACCAAGGAAGCAAGGTCCTAACATAGGTGAAAGTAGCAAGAATGAAGAAGTTATTTGCTATGAATGCAAGAAACCCGGTCATATACGGGGTAAGTGCCGAGATCTGATGAAAAAGTTCAAGAAAGGAAAGTTCAAGAAGGCAAAGGCCATGGTGGCCACTTGGAGTGATGAAGATAAGGAAGAGTCCGTGAATGAAGATGAACTGGATGAGCTGGTTCAGAATTTGTGTTTCATGGCAAATGAAGACGACGCCAATTAGGTAAATTCTGAAACCGAATCTCATACATGTGAACAATGACAGATTACTTTTGAATCCTTGTATGAAAAATGTAAAAAATTAAAATCTGAAAATAGAAATCTGAAAAAGAAAATTTATCATTATGTGCATTCTACAAAGTCTTGTGAGAACTATCATGCTTTAAAATGTGAAACTGAAAAGTTGAAACATGAAAATGAAATTCTTGTGTCTAAAATTGAGTTGTTTGAAGATGAAAGTTCATGCATGCGTGAGGACCAAACCACTTTTACCAAAATGCATGAAGACTTAAAAAGAGATTTAGAACAAGAAAAGTTGGATAGAAGTGCATGCATTCAAGCCAAAGAAATGGCTGAAAATAAGATTCATTAATTAAAGCATGAAGTCAATGAGTTGAGGGATGCTATTACTATCCTGGAAAAAGGAAAAACATCACAGTCAAGAACACATTCAACTCATTTGGCTCCCAGAAGTTCATCTCCGTCCTCGTCAAAAACACATGTGCATAATTCATTTTTGAATGTAGGTAGGAGGAGAAACAAGGATAGAGCCATCACATGTTTTTATTGTGGAAGGTTGGGCCAGGACATGTATGATTGCAGAATTCTAAAATTTGATAATGAAAGTTTTGCTAGAATGAGAAATAAATCATACATATCTCATGTCTCTAACCATCGTGGACCCAAGCTTGCTTGGGTACCAAAATCTGCATAAGTACTCTTGTTGTGTTTGCAGGTCTACTTGAGAAGACAAAGGAATAAATGGTACTTGGACAGCGGATGATCTCGGCACATGACGGGAAACAAAGAGATGTTCGCAGACCTGCATGAAAAGGATGGTGGGACAGTAGCATTCGGTGGAAAAGATAAAGGAAAAATTATCGGAGAAGGTAAGATAGGTAAGAATCAAACTCAAACTATTGAAAATGTTTTACTTGTGAAAGCGCTGCATCATAATCTCTTAAGCATAAGTCAATTGTGTGATAAGGGATGCAACGTGATTTTTGATTCTACCCACTGTACCGTTGTAAATAGAAATACTCATGAAATAAAATTCATAGGTTTCAGGCATAACAATGCATACATGATAGATTTGGATGATGTTTCTCATGATAATTTGTGTTTGGTTGCAAGGAATAATGATGATGCTTGGCTTTGGCATCGCCGTCTTGGGCATGCCACTTTTAATGTTTTGCTAAAATTATCTAGAAGTGATTTAGTGGTTGGTTTGCCTAAGTTGAAGGCCCTTGATGAAGGAGTTTGTGGAGCGTGCAGTAGGGGTAAGCAAACAAGAACATCATTCAAGTGTAAGAATGATGTAACCACATCGAGGCCCCTTGAATTAATCCACATTGAACTTTTTGGACCAAGCAGAACACATAGCTTGGGTGGTAAACTCTATGATTTTGTAATTGTGGATGATTTATCAAAATTCTGTTGGGTATATTTCCTTTCTCATAAAAGTGATGCCCTAATGGAATTTAAAGGATTTTGCAGGCAAGTTCAGAATGAAAAGGGGTGCTGCATCAAGACCGTGCGGAGCGATCATGGTAAAGAATTTGATAAGCATGAGTTCAGTAATTTTTACAGGGCTCAAGGTTATATGCACGACTTCTCCGCACCAAGAACCGCTGAACAGAATGATGTTGTTGAAAGAAAGAACATGACATTGATTGAAATGGCCAGAACCATGCTGAATGAGAACAACCTACCGAGGTACTTCTGGGCTGAAGCAGTAAACACTGCCTGCTACATAATCAACCGTGCCATGGTAAGACCATTGTTGAAGAAAACACCCTATGAGTTGTATCGAGGTAAGAAGCCAAATATTTCTTACTTCAGACCTTTTGGCTCCATTTGCTACATTCATAACAATGGTAAGGTGGACTTGGCAAAATTTGTTCCCAAAAATGACAAAGGAATATTTCTTGGGTACTCTCTTAGCTCAAGAGCCTATCGAGTTTATAACTTGAGAACTCTTGTAGTTGAGGAAAGCCCCCATGTCATTATTGATGAATCATCTTCCCAAAGAACTAATGAAAAATCTGTTTTGCAGGATGAAGAGTTGGATGATGGTGATACCGGGAAGATGGGAGGAAAAACTGAGAAACAAGAAGTAAAAGAACCCCAAGAAGATGATGCAAATCAGGAAGATCAAGTTGAACAGCAGCTAAGGCAACGGACATTTGCAAAGAACCATCCGCCGGAGAATGTGATGGGCAATGTAGATGAAGGAATAAGAACACGAGCCTCTTTCAGGGAAGTTGAAAATATGGATTACATAGCCCTACTTTCCCAGTTTGAACCTCACTCCATAGAAGAGACCTTGAAAGATGAGTCATGGATCAAGGCTATGCAAGAAGAACTACACCAGTTCCAAAGGAACAAAGTGTGGTTTCTCGTGCCGTGTCCTAGAAATCACTTAGTGATCAGAACAAAGTGGGTTTTTCACAACAAAACAAACGATCAAGGAGTGGTAACTAGGAACAAGGCCGGGCTAGTAGCTAAAGGCTATAGCGAGGAGCTTGGAATTGATTTTTATGAGACTTTTGCTCCTGTAGCAAGGCTCGAAGCAGTGAGAGTCTTATTAGCATTTGCATGTTGAAACAATATTAAATTGTTTCAAATGGATGGTCTTGTAGTGATCACTCTCTAGAGTTCGTGGCTCTGTGCTCTCAGGAATACCTCCATCCTATTTTTTTAGTAAAAATAGTTATTACCATCGAAAAAAGGAGGGCGACTAATAGACTGTCCCTCAGCCATGAAAATGCGAGGAGTGCTAGATCCATATTTACCCTGGTCGTTGGACCACATGTTGGGTAACCTACTCTGATACCAATTGATAGTTCACATAGAAGGGGGGGGGGGATGAATAGATCACCCCTAATTCAAAATAATTCAAAAAATGACTTATGTAATCTCGAAACGCAGTAGAGAAACTTCCTTAGTCTAGCCACGGAGTAGACAGATAGACAGATGCTTAACTAGAGAGAGAGTTAAGATGAGACAATAACCGAACAGTTGATGTGCTAGAGCCAAATCGAGAGAGCAATCAAACAAACCACACAGATGGAGCAAAGAATTTTTAAGGTGGTTCGATTACAATCCACAATCTACATCCACCCCTTACTCTACCAGAGTAAGGCTTGCTTGCACTCAGCAATTAAGAATCATAGACTCAATCTGCTAACATCCACTGCCTTACAGCTTGCCCCGAGGAACACTCTCCTCGTTCTTCCTATGACTATAAGAAACACTGGAGGTCCAACCTCACTTCCTTTGCACACCGCAAAGGGAACCCCGTGAATTGCTCCCAGCAACTCACGAACTAGAGGATCAGTCCTCTCTTCCTCTAAACACGATGGAGGGAAACCGGAGAACCTCTGCCTTCCTCCAACTGAGCTTCGAGGGTAACAGAAAGGAATTGAGAAATACAAAACAAAAACTCTAAGATGAAAAACAATTAGAAAACAATCGCTCAGAGACAATAATAATGTAGCTTCCTTAGAAGCAAGCTCTCAGACTCTAATCCTGGCGATCACTCATGCTCTTCTATTTCTGGACTGGCTCTCTTCTCGAATGGGGGAACTTTCAGTACTAGCTCTGGCTTCAGATGCTCTCTCTTGATTTTCTCCTCTGTTCAGTTCCTCTATCTCTTTTTTTCTTCTTATCCTTTCTCCAGCTTTTCGATCCACTTATAGGCAGACGATGGCGCGTGGATACCACGTTTCCTGCCCAAACTTTCACACAGATCTAATCCTCTTAGGTTCCACGTGTCAAGGAGCAGGAAAGGCAATGATCCACGTGGCAGTCGCTCCAGTCAGAGTGGCCTTCGATCACGTGCCAATCATTAGCCTTACTTAGAACCCACGTGGTTGTGCTTTCATCAAGTCCCTGTCAAAATAGACAGTCATTAGGCATTTTGTCAAACATTTGAAGGCATGCGTGAATAATCAATGTGCATAGACTTTATAAAATTAAGACAGGTGTAAAGAAGTCATGCACAGACATGATTAAGGCAAATGGATAAAATGCACTGACTTGATTTTAAGCATAATGGAAATGTATGCAGACTTGGTTTTGCTGCAAACAAACATGTGCACAGACCTTATCTTGCGAAGGCCAAATGTGCACAGACTTGAAGTGCATTGCTAACACATGTGCACTGACTTGCATGAGGCATGTGCATGGACTTGATAGTGTAGTGTGCAAACATGCATAGACTTGATTATGCTACTGCCAGAAAACATGCACAGACTTGCTTATGCTATTGTGAGAACATGCACGGACTAGATATGAAAGCTTGACGCACTAGCATCGACCTTGTGTGTGCGCAGGCAAAGTATGCACTGACCTTGGTATGTGCAAAACAGAACCTACACCGACCTTGTCTTGCTCTAGACATAATCTGCACAGACCTTATATGCAGTTCTAAGAAGTCTGCACCGACTTGATATGGCACGAAGCAAAAGATGCACCGACCTTGTATAAAATACACACTGTGCTAGCGTCGACCTTACCTTCTTAACCTTGATGCTAACATCGATCTTAGCTACAGTAACATGCTCAGACCTTGTAGGGTAGAGTGCAAACATGCATGGACATGAGAATGAGCAATGCAAAATGTGCGTCGACCTCAATCAGCATAATGCAAAACGTGAATAGACGTTATATGGCTATGTGCAAGATGTGCATCGACTTGCAACAATATGTGCACAGACTTCATATGTATTGGAGACAAACATGCACAGACCTTCTAATATGCTAAACTGAACACATGACGTTATATGAATGCTAACGTAGAATGTGCTTAGACTCGATAGCAACATACAATGACTTCATGCAGACACACTGACTCCAATGACTTAAGTGCACAAACTCATGAATGCTTCAGACATATTCTATTTGATTTAAGGTGTTTGACTTTTTATGATGTCTGAAATTTGACTTATGGTGTTTGTCATCATCAAAACCACAGGGACACAACATAAGGAGCCTCCCAAGGCCTCCCAAATCAACCATCAACACTCACTACTCTCCACCGCCATCGCCGCGAGCGCGGAAGGGGGAGGAGGAGAGAGAAGATTAGGGTGCGAATGAGATGGAATGGGAAGAAAGAGAAGAAGAAGAAAAAGAAAATATATAGTGGGGGCCTTCGATGGGCTAATCCTGCGCGCTAAAAGGGCGCGCCATTTCAGCCGTTGCCGCCCAAAAATTCAAATATTCTGTGCACCGGATTAACCCAGTTAAGGGGCCGCGCCGGAATAACAAGGCTAAGGGGGGCGCGCCGTTTTAGCAAATGGTCACGACCATGTCGTTTTAAGGCCAAAGATCTATCCCCGTGCCATATTAAAGCCGCTATGATGTCGTGGTACTCCGACAGCATCTTGACCGCGCCAAACAAACGCTCTATGCATTTCAAGCAAAGAATATGTCTAGTCTGGGTACATCCGGCGGTCCCACGTCGCTCATGCCTCACTTGCGACACCCGCGACTGGGGGGCATTTGTTGGCACCCGAAATATGATTGATGGTAGTCGTGCCTGAACGATAAAAGGAATGCGGCCCGCCAGAGTGCAAAATCCAAAGAGGATCAATACACAAGGGTCCCCCCAGACTGCTGAAGCTTTAGGTCACCTGACGAGAGCATCAGGGACTCCACCTCAGGATGGTCAGAACAAATCCACAACAAACCGGTAGTGCCATTCGGCTTGCCCAATGAACTGGTATCGACTCAGTCGTGTCGAACAAACTCCGTCTGTCGTCCGATCTGGGAGAGAATATACCTGGTGGTTCACCACCCGACAAGAAACCTTCTTGAGGTGAAGAAATGTCTCCGACTTCTCAGAACAAGGTCACGATGGCCGCGTTAGCCGGAAATCCGAATGTCTGAAGTAAAGGCATGAAAAACATCAGAATTAGCCATTTAGTGGCCTGAAGATCCTCCCAATACTTCTCATGTCGATCCCACCAGGACACGATGAGATGAAAGTTCAAGTTGACTCTCGGAATAAGTCCTAGTTTCACGAGCGAAAGCCCGGCTCGAACAAGCACAACAAGGGGAACAACCCGGCACGCCCCTAAATCGGCGCGCCCCTAATCTGGCGTGCTCCAATGCTCCTAATCCGGCGCGCATAAAGCAACCCTCACTAAATCGGCGCGCCCACCTATGCGCCAGGTGAGGCCACATCGGTTAAGGCTATGAGAAGGGGGCTTTCGAACAAAAAA
Source organism: Amorphophallus konjac (assembly GCA_022559845.1). Taxonomy (NCBI): domain Eukaryota; kingdom Viridiplantae; phylum Streptophyta; class Magnoliopsida; order Alismatales; family Araceae; genus Amorphophallus; species Amorphophallus konjac. Next base: position 66,683,585 of record CM040117.1, read on the forward strand.
AATGGGGGGGGGGAGTGCAAAGGTCAAAGTGAGAAAAGAAAGAAGGGGAATCAGAGAGGGGAAGCTTGGAAAAGAAGAAAAAAGTTGAGAGAGACTTCCCTGGGCAGTCGTCCACCATTCACCAATAGAGAGGAAAGGCTCAGAGCGAGGGAAGAGAAGAAGATTACTGATACTCAATTTTCGCTGTAAAGAGCAGAGGTGGGGGTGTGGGATATCGCCTTCATTCTTCATCTAGCCCACCCTTTGTCAATGTCTCATCTGTGGCTTGTAATGAAACAGGCGATGATATGCGCCAGCATCCCCCTTCATTTCCTTTTTAGTTTGGCCTCGGCTCTTTTTCTTTTCATCTTCTGATGCAAAGATGTAATGGAATGGGCTCGTGCGGCAACGCCAGGCCGAATGCAATATATATTCCTTTTCTTTGATCATTCCTTAAGTTGTGTCTGAATCCCTCCTCTTGTTCTGCTACATTTACTTTCGTATCATTTTTGACGCGGGACGGATGAAGACCGGGCTAAGACGTACGACGGACTTGATGTGCGGCCAGCACTAACATGCTAAAGACAAGCCGGGCGGCAGACCACCGTGGTGTTCTCCGGGTGGAGACGTCTCTCAACAGCACTCTAACTAGCCCGACGAGCGTCCCTTGCGAGGGAAACGTGGGGATCACAGCGGTTAAGGAACCATTGTCGTCTAGGGTGGTGCAGTCCGAGCTCGGTGCTCGACTGGAGCTAAGGAACGGCTCTCACTCACACACAATCACAGTAATTGAAACTAGCTAATAGCCCTAATCTCACAAACGCAGCATATATGACAATATACTAAACCAGTAATGTGAGAGAGGAACGAAGCGCATACCTCGACGACTAGGCGTGGGGAAGGATTCCCGACCGAATTCAAACAACCCCAATACACACAATTGTTAAGTTTACAATTTCAGAACCTGATGCCCACTCCACGCAGGGAGGTAAAGGGCTACAAACACCAATTTTGGGGTTGCTGGAACCCGGGTTGACGGGCCGCACTCGCAGGAGGCGAGGGAAGCGAGCCGGAGCCGATCGGGTGGGCCGAATGGAAGTCGACTCGGTTCTGCCCGCGCTGCTCACCCTGCGCAGCGAACTTGCGAAGGCCGGGCGCCAAGATCCGATGCGTGATCGGAGTTCCGTTTGTTGGAGAACGTCGGCGACAGGACGAAGATCATCTGCTCCGAAGGGCGTGATCAGATCCTTTCAGATCTGGGCATAACAGTGACTGATCTGAGCTTCTGGTTTTGTGCACTCAGAACTGCACACAGGAAGACAAATAATTATCGAAAAATTGGCTCCCGATGTCGGATCGAGGCGCCGTTTGTGGGAGCTCATCGGAGACATCTAGAGAAAGATGTAGACCGAGGCGTTTGCACAGATCTGCAAGGGATGAAGCGGGGTAGACTCGGGAAGTTGACTCTGGTTCTGAGTCGGATCTGCATAGATCAGCTTGCGCGATCCCACGAAAATCGTTGCCACGATCAGTACAGATTTTGGATCGAGACGAGATCGGCGGCAGTGCGAAGAGGACTCAAAATCCTACGATCACTCCAAAAATCAGCTCTAGAAGACTTGCGAGGAGATCTAGAGAATTTTGGAATCAGTAAACTCCAGATCTAGACAGCAGGCTCGGGCAGATCTGCGCGCTGTCACGAAAAGAATTGCTGCCGGCGATCCAGAACTCCGAACTACGCAAAACCACCTCTGAAATTTTTTCTGACTCAATGAAGTATCTAGGATAATTTTTGTGAAACCAGATGAGAAGGGGATGGGGGGAGGATATAGGGGCGAGTCACACGCCCAGATTCAATCCCGTCACAGGATTGGGCAGGGCATCACACCCATGGGGGGGGAAAGAGAATCACTCTCTTAACTCAAAATTCTTTCACCAAAAACTTCATTAACTTCTTCCCTTACACTATACACATGTTTGTATAGGAATTGGCAAGGAGTAGGGGGGATGGGAGCTTCGATGGAACAAGGGGAGGGGCTGCGCCCCTTTGACAATGAGAGGGAGAGAGGGGGGGACAAGGAGACATAGACTCACCTACTTTCACCTACCTTTGAAATTCAAAGGGGAGTGGCAGCCATTCTTTTGGACCAACAGCTTTCTCCATATTCCCTTGTGGTAAATGAGGGAGAGAAGAAAACAAAACAAAGAAAACTAGCCTAATACATCCAAAGAAGGGGGAGCCCCCTTCATGGGCCAAGCTTGGGCCAAGTTTGGTCCAAGGCCACCCTTAATCCCATTCACCCATGCATGGCTTATGGCCCATCCAACCTAGGTGGCCCATGATAGAAGGAAGCCCAATTGGGCCTTAAGTGTCATATGGATCTATCATGAAGCCTAATGGCCACTCCCCCTTAATGGACTCTAAAGGGCTTAAACCAAATGGCTTATTAAGAGCCTTACAATCAGCTCAAAATGAAAACCCAAGTAACAATACACATTTCAAGCCCAAATTCAATGCAAACAAAGGCTACAAGTACCCAAACTCAAGCCAAACTGTCTCCATTTCAAAGGGAAGCCGATGTAGCCCGATTGGTGTTCCGCGTATGGTACCGTCGGCTCGCCGGTTCGTGCTACTCGCTCGCTCTGGTGTCCGCACCAATTTTTTAACATCTGGTTTCTTCGGTCGATGCCGAGCATGCCCTGGGATAACCAAGGGCTACATTAACGTTATCCCCCTCTTTGGGGCTCTCTTTCAGTGTGGTAGCTATGTTTAATGCACCATATGCTCGTCGTTGGTCTCACCGCTAGAGTCATACATATATGTGCCTCTCCGTTTCCCCCCGGGGATTAGCTTCCCTATTGCCTCTCCGTTCATAGTCATGAACTTGAGAGAACAGGGTCACCCCTATAATCTGGGTGCGAGGGCTCTGGGTATGGCCATTTTTTTTATATGTCACCCGCCAGTCGCTCAAGCGTTTGATTCTTACATTCTTCGTGGTTCCCTGGCTCATGGCTGACTCCCAAATGCTAACTAATTAGCTTTCTTCCCTGTCTAGCCTACTGCTGGTAGTGTAGTGGATGAATAATATACTACTGTGATTCCTTTGCCCCGAGTAGGGTGGGGGGAAGGTCTACCCAATGTGGCCTGCTCCCTATCACAATTTCATGGGTAAAAATTAAAGGTTTAATGCGAATACCGTGTTCCGTCTCGACCGTTAGGACTCACTGACAGGGGAGGGGGAACACCCCCATCGAACGTTCACGTCGCTTTCCTTCTGAGTCACCACCAAGCTATAGGATCCCATCCACCTATGGCGCGGAGTCCTATAAGCCACCTGAGGTGAATAAGAATGGGTCTTTTGACCCAACATTAAATCCACATTCCTCTGGGAGTGGTGGTGGCTGTGGGTAAGGGACCTCTTGTAGGCTAGTCCTCGAGGTTTCCCCCCTATTCTGGCCATCCCTTTTGGGCAATGTTTTTGTCCCATGGAGTATTGACACCCCTTTTAGGCTAGTCCTCGGTGTTTCCATCCATCTGTGTCCACCGGTCACCGTTTGGCTTTCCGACTTTAGGGAGCGTACCCCAATTTATGTGGGAACGCCTCCACTTTTCCCCCGCAACCCTCTGGGCATGGGGAGGTGCTGCCAAATTTTTGACTGAATACTTAGTCTGAATCATGATGGAGCCTCAGTTCTGGGGACTGTAAGCTTGTTACGGACTGTGCTTGAGTAGGAACCTCGCACAAGTCTTGGTTTGCTATGTCTGTAAGACAATCAAATCTGAATTTACTCAATGAATAAACCCTTAATCAATGTCAAAAGACTGAGCAAAATCACAGTGTAATCCAACAACTTAGAAAAGATCATATTCTGCCCCAAAATCCGGCGTGCCCTAATCCGACGCCCCCCCCCCCCCCCCCCGCGCCGCTTTCATCCCACACTCATAATCCATTCCAATTCCATGGGCTCTAATCCGGCGCCCCCCCTCTACGCCATTTAACCTATCTCAATGCCCCGCGCCATTTTCAAACCCCCAGCTGCATCGACCTTAGCCCCGCTGCATCGACCTCCAACCCCCAGCTGCATCGACCTTATACCCCGGCTGCATCGACCTTATCCCCCAACTGCGTCGACCTTAGCCCCAACCTCTGGCCTTTGTCGAAGCCTGATAAAAGCTTCTAATAAATGATTAATGAGCTCAACCTCAATAAATCATTAAAAAAATTAATTAAGAAATAAATAATAATAATAATAATAAATCAATTAGCTAAGCTTGCTTTCTTTTTGAATGTACAATTGTGTTTGAACACACTTATCTTTGTTGCCTTGCTTGCTAGTTTCGCATGCATGTTTGCCGAATATTTGTCATCATCTCGAGCCTCGGTATATCAAATGGTGATCTGCCGAAGGTCAGACTAGCTCTGACCAGAAGCTCTCACTATGCGCGATGGTGGTCTTCAGACCTACGTTCTCCGCCATGTACCAAGGGCTCCGGGTAGTGAATGAATTTGAACTGCGTGTTAGAGCTTATATTTTTGTTCTCGCATTATGAATTATCACGTTCGCTGGATCACTTATTCCTACACGTTTATATAGCCTCAGTGGCCCATTACCTTGGAAATTAATCAAGGGTTTTCCTTTTCTTGGAGGATGTAATTAACATCATAACCTTTATGGTATGACGGACTGCCGGTCATAACACGAACTTCACATTCGTCTGACTAAGTCAGATCGAGCGCACAATAAATTTGTCACTTGTGTGACTGGCACGTCTACGCAATAAATAAATCAAATAAATAAATAAATAATAAAAAAATGTGTGTTCTACAGGTTCTCGGTAAGGTAACCGAGGTCTTACCCGTAGACAGCGTAGGGTTCACGACGGTGAGGTCGTGACGGTACCCCCGGACCACGTGGTCTTGTGTTGGGCCACCGTCTATGAGGACGGGCCTGCACGACAGAGTTGTCGTGGTATTTTCTTCGGTAGTGTAGTCAAGGTTTCTCGGTGTCCCTGACCGAGAGATTGGGGTTTTCTTTTCGTGCTGTTAGAAGTAGTTTATAAAGCCGTGGTTTCATCGACTACCGCATTACGGCTGTTCCTTCCGCCGTTGTTGTTACTGTTGTTGTTGTTGTTCTTGCTAGCACTGCTGTTTACCACCGTTGTTTTATGGTGGGGATCCGCCGGACCTCTATTGAGCCAATGAGATGAGGCTTACCCCTGTCTTTTTAGGTGTAGCGGTTCCTCCTCGGGATTCAGAGGTGCAGCATGGAGGTTCGTAGTTGCCAACTCGCCAGAGCTGAGGGTGTACACAACATTAGAGTGCATTCCTTTTCCCTGTAGACTGTACTTTGTTAGACTGGACTCTGTAGTTAGTTATTTAATTATAATTATAATTTTATTTTATATTATTTATACAGGTAATTATATAGTTGTTGCCTACATTATTTTAAATTTCAATGTACCTCCACACTCCTTTTAACCCTTCCAAGCCTCCCGGCTCGTGGGTGGCGGGCCATGATTCAAATGGTATCGGGTTATTCCCGATATCTGGATCTTGGGTCGTTATAGGTGGTATCAGAGCGTGGTTATTTAAACATGGGAATTTGAGATAATTACAGTGATCAGAGTCCATAAGGTCTAGTACAGTCGGCAGCTGGCATAGGGTTTTGTGTTTATTTACCATTTTGTTTCTTGCGTGAGAGCTAGAGTGCGCGGCGTTAGTGCTGTGAAGGCTGTTTCTATTTTCGTCAGAGTGCCGGAATGAGGCCTAAGGAATGAGATAAAGAGTTGCCTCCTCCAGAGGTGGTGGCCCCAGTTGTACTACGTTGGGTAGAGTAGTCGACAGGTGTGAGTTTGCAGTGCAGCATTTAAGGAATCTGCGGAGAGGCTAGGTGGCTGGGGAGGATCCTTTGTGACTAGGTGGCCATGAGTGTGCTCTGATGGAGTTATTATCGTTTAGGCCACCCCAGCTTGAGGTTTAGCTAGCCCCTGAGATTTGACATCGTGGTTTGAGGTGGCAGACCGGATGTTCTGATCGAGAGATGTGCTCGGGTGAGCAGAGGATCTTCCTAGTGAGCTGCTGATTATCGAGCCTGACTTTCTCGTTATTCTCTGTGGCGTCGGAGATGATGTGCCAGTCCTGATTATTTTTATCTCGAGGTAGGATCGGGCGAGTTGTCCCAGTAAGTTCTAAGTTCTACACTTCTGCATGTGAATGGGCTATGTTAGCTCTAGGCTTGGTTCGAGGTTGTGTGGCGGCGGCTTGGTTCATGTCCCAGATTGTGGAATTAGGCGTCATTATGTGCCACCTTGGATGCACCGTGCGAGGCGACAGATGAGATGTAAAGGTTTTGCGACAGATTCTGGATCAGAGGATAAGCGTTGGCAGGTGCTGATCATGGTTCGTGTTGTGGTTCTTGGCGTGGTGGTCCGCGCGGCAGCAACTTAGGAGATGAATATTTTGAGGACCCGAGAATTGAGAATGGATTGGTGTCAGTAAGGATAGATTGTAGGGAATAATATCCGGTGGCTAGAGGCGTAGTAGCCTTCGAGCCTGGCGTCTTTTCTGGTTTCTTCGCTCCTCAATAAGTGTTTTGGCCTGTTAATGATTCAGGGATCAGAGACAGGCATAAGGAGGGAGCACGTGGCAGCAGCTAGCTTAACCGCTGTGACAGAGTGTGACTGGCGATCAGCAGAGCCAATGCTAGAGGCATGGTGAGTTGCAGTTCGGGGACCCAGCGGTGATTCCTAGTGAGTCTTCGAGCCGCCGCCTCCCCTTTGAGAGTGACCCCACCCCGGAGTGTCCACTATTAGCCTCATTCCTACAGCAGCATGGGCATATCGCTTATATACGGGATGAGCAGGTGACGATTACTTGGAGAGGAGCGTACTCCGCGCTACCAGGTCGATGACGGATCCGCCGGAGCCACACAAGCAGCCGCACCCCTTACTCGATGGGGTCGAGATCTTCTCACCCGGGGAGAATTGATGGGAATCAACACCGAGCACTAACATTTTTATTTTGCATTTGTATCCTTTTATTTGTATTTATACCCTTGGCTAATTGGGTTTGTAATTGTAAGGCATTATAAGCCAAAGGGTTAGTCTTTAAAGTCTTTGGGTTTATTTGTAAAAGTCTAGTAGGTCCAGCAGGGCCCCCCACCCTCTTTCCCATTGGTCCACCTTGGTTCTAGGGCCCATGTGGGGCTAGTTCAAAGTCCAAAATTGACTTAGACTAAGGGGGGATAAGGAGAGAAGAAAGTCCAAGTTGGACTCCCCTTTAGTCAAGGGGGCGCCCCCCATTTATAATAGTTTAATGCTTGTTGTATTTTTATTTAATTTGGCCATTTGACCACATGGGGATTAAATATCCTATCCCTAGTTTACCCCTCCCAAACTCTAGATCTAGGGCTAGTTTTGGTCATTTGTATATTTCTATATAACCCATGTATTTTCAATTTTGTAAGAATTAATGGGAAGAAAAAGTATTCGTGCAAGAATTGCCCAAGGGCGCCCTTATCTCCCTCCCCCCTTGCAGCTGTGAAGGTTGCCCTAATCTATGGTGTGAAGCCATATTCTGAGAGTGATTCCCACCTCTACCACCTCCGCTGGATGCGACGTCCAGCCACCGCCGCCGCCGCCTCCGTTCGTGCCGCCGAAGAGCCGCCACAAGCCACCATTCCCCCTGCTGTCCTTAACTCCGAGATCCAGAACGGCAAGCTAAAGAAAAGGTCGGTTCTCCCAACTCCTAGATCTGATCAAGCTGAGATTTTGAGAGATTGTTCCTCTTTGAGTTAGCTTTCCATCCATATAAATTTTGCCCATTTCTGATCCCGTTTGATACTTTTTCTGGTATTTTCATTCCACCCCTGATAGTCTGCCAATCAGCAGATCTGCTGGATAGGAGTCTGTTCTTCTATTTTTCCGACCGCCTAAACATTGTTAGAAAATTCCCAAAAAATTCATGCATATTCCTCACTTCCCCACCTTCCACCCATAATTTTCTTAGAGTCTAGATCTATTGTTTTCCTATCGGTCAAAAATCATTTTCAGGGAAAACTCAATTTGTCCTATGTGTCTGTAATTCTGAGCCAATAAAAGACTACAACAACCCACAGAGTTTTTTCATTTCTAATTCGCTTGTTGGATGGATCTGAAATAATTATATGTTGTAGCCCTTCGAGTCTGCTTTCCAACGGCGCTGATCTTGCTACGATCCGACACCGGATCTTGGAGAAGCAATTATTTTCGTGAAGGCGCGCAGATCATATCCGAGTCAAGCCAACAGAAGCAGTCCGGGAATTAATTCCTCAGAAAATACGCTGGCATACCTACGGTCACCGCCGCTCCCGGAGATCGGTCAGCAACCATCCAGCAGTGCCCCAACAAGCCACCACAGCAAGGAGATGCCTAAGCACTGCCGTCCCAACAGTCGGACCCACCTGCTATCCCACGGGCCCCGCAGGAGCGTGCCGACCAGCATCCCGTCTCCGGCCCAAATTATTGCCCGTCAACCCAAGCTTGGTATTCCCGGGTTATTGTTGTCACCCTTTACCTCCCTGCGTGGAGTGGGCCATAAAATTACTGCTGTAATTATTTAATTACTGTGTACCGGGAGTACGAGTCTTGGTCGGGGTCGTCTTCCACACGCCCGAAGCGTGGAGGTATCGTGTCCGCTCCCCACTTGGCATTTGCTTTACTGGTATATTTTTGAATGCCGCTGCTAGAGTGATAGGTAATTAGGTCGATAGTTAATTTTTATCATCGCTGCGATAGTGAGTGAGTGGAACCCGTCCCGTGACTCGACCCGAGCACACGAAAAAGCCGATACCCGAGACTCAATGCCGGTTTCTCAACCGCGCAGATCTCGCGTTTCCCTCGCTTAGGGACATCCGCGAGCTAGAGCCCCAGGTTCGCGTCCCGTCCCGCATCAAATTGGTATCAGAGCAGAAGGTTGAGTCTAGGGTAGTCTTTGTTTAAGAACAAAAAAAAGTCATTTAAGTCTAGAGAGAGTCTAAGTCGGTCCAAGGTTGCATTTGCATCCCTTTATTCAGTATATCAAAAGGTGTTGCCCGAACGTTAGGTTACACCTATCGGGAAGGTCGCACATTTGCGTGAGAGGATCTTCGGATCCCAGAGCTCCGCCTAGTACCGGATATGGGTTGAGTCTAGGTTTGTAGTCGAGTCGGTACTCCAACTTTGCATTAGTGTTTAGGGTCGTGTCTAGTGCTTGTCACCAAGTGTCTACAAGTGTCTACAAGGCCATCCTATAGCTCCCCGTGTCCCATGGATTCCCAAACGCCCACGTCATATGAATGGTGGCGACACACCCAAGGAAGGGGAACCCAATCCTACCACATCCGTAGGCCCGAAGCCCCGGACTTCTATGGCTCCAAAGTCCCGAGCGATTACCTAGAGTGGGAAGCCGCTATGGACAAATACTTTGAGTGTTACATTATGTCCGATGCCATGGAAGTTGATTTTGCCACAATGCAACTTTTTTACGAAGCCGCCGAAAAATGGAGAGACATTGAAATCTTGAGAGAAATTAGGAGGCAATGGCCTATCGAGTCGTGGCGAGAGATGAAGGGTGAACTTAGGAAGGTCTACCTACCCGGCGGTCACCTCCAATCGACCCCACCCAATCACCTCCAACCAAGTGGGTCATAGTCGGAGGCAAAGAGCCCTACACGTAGTAGAGCCTAGACCCAAGCCTAGGCCGGTTGATTACGGGCGAATCCACCACGATACCCCTACTCCAACCCGCACCATTGCTGAACTTGTGCAAATGATTTCGGATCGGGTGGATAGGAGGTGTGCTTATATTGAGTCATTAGTCTCCCCTTGCCCACCTCCGAGACAGGAGGTAGCCATACCCGAGCCTAGGGAGGTCATAGCCGGTAGCCCCAACCCGGCCCCACCTAAGGGGTCCCAAGGACCTCTTCCCCTCCGGGAGGACAGTCCTTCCCCACCCATGAGAGCTCCTTTGCCCCCACCCCCACCCTCCGATCTTTATTCAGAGCTACTTTTAGCCGAAGCCACCCGTGTTTCTAACGGGACAACTTTTCATCGCCGAGCCACTACTTAGTTGGCTCAAGATAGGCTTGATCCATAGAGCATCATGCTATCCATCCATGGACCCCACACTACCTTTAGTGCCAGTCAACTCATTCCACATACCACATTCTGGTCTAGTCACCATGTGGATTGGATGACCTCCTTAAGAGATTAGACCGACAGTTACAGTTGATGCACTTATTGGCCCGAGGCTTCAACCAACCCAATAGTCGTAGCTTCACACATCCGGCCTTAGGGTCCATTACCTCTGTGTGCACCATGGGTCATGTCACCACGGAGGTTCTCTTATTCCTCCCCATGCCGGTCGAGCCAAACTTCATTCCCTTTACCTCGAGGGAGGAACCATACCTTCTATATGAGATCACTGTCCCCTATACCCTAGTGCATGAAGGTGACCACCTACACCTTCAAGAATTCCAAACTTGGGACCGTGACCTATGGGAGCCCAGTTCGAGGGGTCATACTTTCTTTGATCCCTTCGACCCATTCCCTAGTGAACCTCTTGACCCACCACATTTACTCCACTTTTTCGAGGGAGTCCACAACCACACCCCTTCCCCACGGGTCAGTCCACCTACACTCAGCTAGGGGACTGTTCCACGATCATCATACAGGGGTAACGAAGAAGGAGTATTCGACTCTCCTAGCCCTCCCAAGTCTCCCAAATCCAATAGGCAGCCGCATGTTAGGGACATATTAGGATGTCTAGGAGTCCCCAATTCCGTCAATCATCGATTGCATCTAGTGTATGCATGGCACACATTTAGATGTCCTGGTCCACCATTGCATGTGTATGGGTCGAACTAACAGTAGGTTTGTTTAGAGTGCATATGCATACATCGATTTTGAGTCGGTCTTTTGTACGCTCGCATTGTCAGTCCCTTTCGAGTGCAAGGCAAGTAGATCCAATGCGTATGTTGTAGACTTGCCGGAATTTGGGATCGGCTCTACCTCAACATATCGGATCTAGTCACATAAAGGGAGCCATCGGTGATTCCTAATGAGTCTTCGAGCCGCCTCTCCCCTTTGAGAGTGACCCCACCCCGGACTGTCCACCATTACCCTCATTCCCACAGCAGCATGCACATATCGCATATATACGGGATGAGCATGTGATGATTACTTGGAGAGGAGCGTACTCCGCGCTACCAGGTCGGTGACGGATCCGCCGGAGCCACACGAGCTGCCGCACCCCTTACTCGATGGGGTCGAGTTCTTCCCACCCGGGGAGAATTGATGAGAATCAACACCGAGGACTAATATTTTTATTTTGCATTTGTGTCCTTTTGTTTGTATTTATACCCTTGGCTAATTAGGTTTGCAATTATAAGGCATTATAAGCCAAAGTGTTAGTCTTTAAAGTCTTTGAATTTATTTGTAAAAGTTCAGTAGGTCCAGCAGGGCCCCCACCCTCTTTCCCATTGGTCCACCTATGTTCTAGGGCCCATGTGGGGCTAGTTCAAACTCCAAAATTGGATTTGGACCAAAGGGGGAACAAGGAGGGAAGAAAGTCCAAGTTGGACTCCCCTTTAGTCAAGGGGGCGCCCCCCATTTATAATAGTTTAATGCTTGTTGTATTTTTATTTAATTTGGCCATTTGACCACATGGGGATTAAATATCATATCCCTAGTTTACCCCTCCCAAACCCTAGATCTAGGGCTAGTTTTCGTCATTTGTATATTTCTATATAACCCGTGTATTTTCCATTTTGTAAGAATTAATGAGAAGAAAAAGCATTTGTGCAAGAATTGCCCAAGGGCGCCCCTATCTCCCTCCCCCCTTGCAGCTGTGAAGGTTGCCCTAATCTATGGTGTGAAGCCATATTCTGGGAGTGATTCTCACCTCTACCACCTCCGCTGGATGCGACGTCTAGCCACCGCCGCCGTCGCCTCCGTTCGTGCCGCCGACGAGCCGCCGCCTCCGTTAGTGCCGCCGACGAGCCGCCACAACCCTGCTCTCCTGATCTCCGAGTTCCAGAACAGCAAGCTAAAGAAAAGGTTGGTTCTCCTTGCTCCCAGCTCTGATCGAGCTGAGATTTTGAGAGATTGTTCCTCTTTGAGTTAGCTTTCCATCCTTATAGATTTTGCCCATTTCTGATCCCGTTTGATATTTTTCCCGGTATTTTAATTCCACCAAAAGCAGTCTGCCAATCAACAGATCTGCAGAATAGGAGTCTGTTCTTCAATTTTTCCCACCCCCCTAAACAGTGTCAGAAAATTCCCAAAAAATTCATGCGTATTCCTCACTTCCTCCCCTTCCACCCATAATTTTCTTAGAGTCTAGATCTTTTGTTTTCCTATCGGTCAAAATTTGTTTTCAGGAAAACTCAGTCTGTCCTGTTTGTCTGTAATTCCGAGCCAGCAAAAGACGACAACCCACAGAGTTTTTTCATTTCCAATCCACTTGTTGGATGGATCTGAAATAATTATATGTTGTAGCCCTTCAAGTATGCTTTCCAATGGCGCTGATCTCGCTACAATCCGACACCGGATCTTGGAGAAAGAATTATTTTTGTGAAGGCGCACAGATCAGATCCGAGTCAAGCCAGCAGAAGCAGTCCGGGAATTAATTCCTCAGAAAATACGCCGGCACACCTACGGTCACTGCCACTCCCGGAGATCGGTCAGAAACCATCCAACAGCGCCCCAACAAGCCGCTGCAGCATGGAGACGCCCGAGCACCGCCGTCCCAACAGTCGGACCCACCTGCTGTCCCGCGGGCCCCACAGGACCGTGCCGACCAACAGCCCGTCTCCGGCCCAAATTGCTGTCCGTCAACCCAAGCTTGGTATTCTCGGGTTATTGTTGTTGCCCTTTACCTCCCTGCGTGGAGTGGGCCATAAAATTACCGCTGTAATTATTTAATTACTGTGTACCGGGAGTACGAGTGTTGGCCGGGTTCGTCTTCCCCACGCCCGGAGCGTGGAGGTATCGTGTCCGCTCCCCACTTGACATTTACTTTACTCGTATATTTTTGAATGCCGCTGCTAGAGTGATAGGTAATTAGCTCGATAGTTAATTTTTATCACCACTGCGATAATGAGTGAGTGGAACCCGTCCTGTGACTCAATCCGAGCACGCGAAAAAGCCGATACCCGAGACTCAATGCCGATTTCTCAACTGTGCAGATCCTGCATTTCCCTCGCTTAGGGACGTCCGCGAGCTAGAGTCCCAGGTTTGCATCCCGTCCCGCATCAGTAAGGGCTTCCCGTTGATGAGCAACTGGTGACAGGCAAATGGATTTTCACAGATAGAAGATGCTGGTTGTGGTGAATCGGGAATGGCGAGAGCAGTGTGGAAGAGAGGCCTTGCGTGGTCGATTATAAGATATACCTTTTCCTAGATTGGATTTGGGATCTGTTGAAGGTTGGTGTTTGGACAGGAACTGGTCCAGTGCTGCTATTGGCGTTCGGCTTGCCATGTACTAGATGGCTCATGGCATGAGGTCAGTCAGCAAGTAGAGATGTTGTTGTTTGATTGGTCCGCTGAGTGTAAGATAAGTGGCATGTTTTAGTGACGGTGGTTGCGTCTCCCCGGTGAGCGATATGGTGGTAGCGATGCCATGGTCGGATCTTCGTTGTGGCTGAGGTAGGGCCAGACTTGTACCCTTGCATGTGCTGTGCTCGCTTTGAGAATCGGTGTGTATTGGGTTATGGAGGGAGATGTTTATGTTCGTGGTAATAGTCTGGCTGTGTCCCTCAAGAGCGGTGGCTTCACGAGAATCAAGATTTTTAGCTGGAGCTCTGGGAGCGTGGCCAGCTAGATAAGTTGCTCTTCCCCTGTGGCATGGTGGTTGCCTCAAAATTCGAGCATGAAATTTCTATAAGGAGGGGAGGACTGTAATACCCAAGATTTTTTGGATCAGAATTCATGGGTTTCGGAGCACTTTCGTGGGTCTTGGAACATGTTTCATGATTAAATTAAATTTTTGGTTATCGGGCCTTCCGACCCCTGTGTAGGGTGAACCGACGTGTTTTCGGGCTCCGAGAAGTTACAGGTGCGTTATGCGTTTTTTGAGGATCATGGGAATGATTTTCCCTTATTTTGGTATTTTCTATATTTTTAAAACCCTTATTTATTTCCTATAAATATAACCCATCACTGCCCCTCTCCCCTCACTCTCATTTCTCTCCCTCTCTCCTCTCGTTTCTCTCCTTCTCTTCCCTGGGCGGCCGACAGAGGGAGAGGCGGGAGAGGGGGAGGTGACACGAGGGTGGTGAGTGGTCAAGGATGGAGTGAGGATCGAGGCGGTGGTTCGGTGAGGCTCGTTCTCGAGTTCGTGACGCCGACGTGGGTTCGAGGCTCGTTTTCTCGAGGAATCGGTGTCCTCGACGTGGGAAATCTTCGGTGGAGGTAGGGGGATGGATCTTTGGCCCCTATACTTTATTCCCCGTGGTTTTGTAAACCGAGGTGAGCTGAGTGTGGGTTTTGGTTCATGTCGACGCGGTTTACCATGTTTAGGATGAGTGGCGGATTTCGTCGGATCTAGCGATGTTTTCCCATTTATTTACTGACATTTTATGGTTTGGGACCCTAGGAATGCACCCCATTGTTTTCCCCATTGATCAGGATCGGGTGGGTGTGGAATCGGACCATCGAGGTTGGGGTCGGACGGTTCCCTGCCATTTTCAGTCGACCAACTGGTTGAGGCTGGTCGACCGAACGGCTCACCACGGAAGGGCAAACCCAGATGGGTTCGGTCGACCGAACCCTGAGGGCCGGTCAACCGACCCCCTGTTGGGAGGTTGACGCACCTTGCTTGTGAGTAGACCCACCCTGTGGGTGATCGACCGACCAGCCTGGTCCAGTTGACCGACCAGGCCTGTGTTCAGCCCGGTTGTGGGTAGGTCGACCCACCCCGTGGGTCAGGTCGACCCACCCAAGTTGGTCGACCCACCAATAAAAGTTGGTCGACCGAAATGCAACTGTCTTTCCCTTTTAGGCCCCCTATCGACCCAGTTGAGACCCTTTGGTCGACCTTTGGCCCTGTGGATGTCTCGGACAGCCCATGGGAACCGAGACCGTATTTTTGGGTGTCCAGAGGTATCATGTTACCTCGATTAGTATGCTCATGTGGTTTAGAGAGTCCGGGTGACCCCGTGTGTTCTGGGCTTCCTTGCTTCAGTAGATCTAGTCACCATGTGTTGGTGTAAGTGCGGAGGGCTATTCCCGCTCGACGTTAGATTCTTCGGAAAGTGATTTTCATGTGAGCCATGCGTGTGTCCTATGACCAAGTGTTTTGTGACCCAGCCTGGGGCTGGGGACTTCTTGGGCTCCCTTGGAAAGGGAATGAACTTGGCAGTTGTGATCCACCTTAAGGGTTATTTTAATCGTGCCTTTTGACCCTAGGAGTAGGGCAGATTGACGGCATGGAGCTGTATTGTGCGACGGTCTCGACCTAAGTCGCGTGACACAAGGACCGTTGAATTTGTAGGTCTAGCTAGCAGTCCAAAGTCTGGTGGCACCGAGCCACCTAGTACTTCGTGTTACTTGCGACGGGTGAGTGTGTGACCTTCGGTGTTTCCTCTCTACGGAGAGTGTCCACGTTCAGTGACCCCCTACTAGTCATAGCTTTCTTATGGCACGCGTGTGCTGATTTTCCCGGGAGTGGTAGAGCGGCTTTCCCATGAGAGATGGTTTGGGGCTGGTTGCCGTAGGGCCTCTTACTATGGCGGCTCGGGTACGGGCCGTGAGGAAAACTAGCTAGAGGGCCTGACGTAGCACAATCAGTCAGTGTGTGCACACGTGGTCGGGGACTTCAAACACGTGCTGAGGAGCACGACCTCGACTAGACCCTTGTCCTGTGTTCTTTGGTTACTTTATATGGTGTCTCTGTTTCCACCTGGGACGAGTAGGGAGACACCCAGGGCCGGCTGAGGAAGAAACACCTCTAGCCACCGCAGCGGGAAGGGGGCAGGGCGGAGGGTAGGAGGGGGAAGAGCAAGGCCCCCCCCAGGCCAGTCATGGTGGCGGGAGCGCAGCCTAAGGAAGAGGTACGGTGGCTCTCAACAGAAGCTCGGTATTGGAGCTAGTACTCTCCTGTAAGGGCTTAACATCCCGGAGAGTCTGGTGAAATGGATACTAGATGTTACATAGCTGAAGGTCATGCTGTAAATAAGCCTCCATTCTTTAATGTAGCTGACTATGCATATTAGAAGAATCGAATGCAGGTGTTCCTAAGAGCTCAGAATCATGAGATCTGGAAGGTGGTGAATCGAGGTCCCTTCTAGCTTCCAGAAGATGAAGACAACTGCAAATTATATCCACTAGAGCTGGGAGATTTTTGTTTATTTTTTGGAAATCTACCGCCCGCGGGCGAAGTACCTTTCTGTCCAACATCTTGCTAGAGGAAGAGTGTGAGTCCCTTTTCATGGATCTAAGCTTGTTGTTCTTTGACCTTTGTTCCTGAGCTCTGCTTGATTCCTCCCCCTTGCGAGAGGGACGCCTCTTTGGGGCCATATGGATCACAAGACAAATAAGAACGCTAGATGGTGTTGCCGATCGCGTTAGTTTGAAAATGGGATGCATTTACCTAAAATATTAATATTGTCTACACACCATGGCTTACCTCAGAGGAGATTGGGAGGAAAGATGAAGCTTTTAGACGCAATGGAAGGGGGTTGCGAGTTGTCACCAGTTGGATCTCGCCTTGTGACCTCGGACGTGTTAGGGTTGCAAGGAGTGGTTTTAGGGCTTGAAGGAGATGGTGGCAAGTTGTAGAAGGGGGTTGGAGTGTTTTTATAGGCATGAGGGAGGGTTTTAGGTCGAAATCCCTCTTTGCGAACCGGCCCGAGCGCGGCAAGTGCGTCCGACCAGAATGGGTCGACCCCTATTTTTCCAAGCCCCGGACAGAGACGAGCAGACACGAGGATAGGGTCGACCCTTCCCCTGTTCTTCAACAAAAAATTATATAAAGATCATGTGAAGTCCAAGGAAGTTAGGCCCTATTCCCCAATGATTAAAACATGTAAGAATAAAGGAAAATGAGAGTTTTGAGGCTAAACATCAATTGGGGAGAATATTTCAAGGAAGTTTAAGATCACATTAAACGCTTATTTTCCAACTCTGCAAAATGCAGATTTTGAATGTTTTTGCTACATTGGTAGGCACTTGAATGTATTCAAGGTGACGTCGGCCATAGAAGAAAGCAATGAAGGAGTTCATACTACATAAATAGAAGAAATGCAATTCACGCACATGATGATTTTTCACACAGATTGATTTTATGTAGTTCAAGCGATATGATACATATGCATGAAGAAGGAGACTTATTAATGCAAATGCGTGCAAGACACATTGATTCTTGGTACGATAGCGGAGTATGGTCTCTCGCATAATGAATGCTTTCAGATGGACTTAATCCACCTTTCCACAATTCACCATTTATATACCAAGTAATCTTATAAACACTGATGCACAATATGCAAGTAAGCAACTTATTCACAGAATGTAATGCATGATGCATAATTTCATGAGTTAGACTCCTCTATCCGACAAACCCCTAATTCTCTCCTAAATGATGTGAATTTTTCTTCATTTAGAGGTTTGGTAAAAATGTCGGCAATTTGATGGTTGGTTTCAATGAAGTTAATTTCAATATCACCCTTACTAACATGATCTCGAATAAAATGATGTCTAATTTCAATATGCTTCGTACGAGAGTGATGAACATGATTTCTTGATAAATTTATGGCTGAGGTGTTATCACACAAGATTGAGGTGTTTTTAAAGGAGATGTCATAGTCAATCATTTGTTGTTGGATCCATTACACCTGGGCAACACGATTGCCTACAACCACATACTCGGCTTTGGCTATTAATAATGCCACTGAATTTTGTTTCTTAGAGGCCCATGAGACCATGCATCCCCCAAGAAATTGGTAGTACCCGCTGGTGCTTTTCCGGTCCACTTTACAACCCGCATAATCGACATCAAAATAAGTAACTAATTCAAAGCTCGAATTACGCGGAAACCACAAACCCAAACTAACTGAACCAACAATGTATTTAAAAATCCGTTTCACGGCTGACATGTGTGATTCTTTCAGATTGGACTGAAATCTCGCACATAAATAAACAACAAATTGAAGGTTGGGCCGGGTGGCAGTCAAATACAATAAAGATCCTATCATGCTTCTAAAAAGTTTTTGGTCCACGATTTTACATTTAACATCTTGATCTAGCTTGATTGAGGTAGACGTGGGTGTAGGTTGAGGTTTCACCTTGCTGAAGTTATACTTTGTAAGTAGATCTCGAGCATACTTCCTTTGACATATGAATATTCCATCCACCATTTGCTTGACCTGCAACCCAAGAAGAAAGTCAATTCTCCTATCATGCTTATCTCAAATTCACATTGCATTAGTTTCGCAAAGTTCTCACTCAAGGTGTTATCAGTAGAACCAAATATGATGTCATCCACATACACTTGAACAATTAGAAGTTTCTTACCATTTACTTTGGTTAACAAAGTTTGATCAATGTTACCACGTTTGAACCCATTGTCAACAAGGAAGGATGTCACGCCCTGAGATTATGCAGCGGAAACAATCGTGAACGTGAATAGTCGGCTAACAAACCTCAAGCGAGCAATATAATCAGAGCACTAACACATTCACACATAAGAAATGAATGCATAATATTTGGATAAAATCTTTGTTTTATTCAAATAATAATTAAAAGTACATAAGGTTGACTCTTGACTTTTTGACTAACTAGACTCAAAAAAATGGAAAATTACATAGCGATTCTTGACCATCAACTAATGAAATCTAAGACTTCGCTCCTTCTTTAATCACTCTCGGATCCATCACTTGAATAGTCAGAATCTGACCTGCTAGAATTTCTTGAAAAAGATTAGAAAAGTAGGGAATGAACACACATGCCCAGTAGGTATCTTCGTATCAACATGAAGGTAATGTTTAAGTAATTCATATTTTCGCTCTAGGGTGTAAGATAAGTCATGGAAATATGATGAAACACATAAATAAACCAAAGTAATACAAATAACAAGATAGGATCAAGGTGAGATATGAGAATTCTTGTAGACTATAAATATGATCAAGCAAGAATATAACATGAAAGTAATTTGGCCTTTCATGAACAAGAATGTACTTTTCATAACCATAAAGGCTATGCACTAGAAAGTCAAGTAACGAGAATGTACTAGCAAGCATGTAATTTCACAAGATTATCTCGTGGATCTTCACCCGTTTATAAAAAAAGTACTCGCAGCGTAATATGATGCCAGTGTTCATCATACCCCATGGTTTATAGTATGTTTCTGGCTATCTATCGAGGGGACTAGAGTGGAGCCCTTGGACACTCTCCGTGCCCACTCTTGCATCTTCAAGTTATAAATCAAGCTACTTCCACGAGAAATATAAATATGGCCAACAATGAACAAGTTCAAACTATAGTTTCATGATAGAAAATATCAAGGTAAGAATACAGCAATTAAGAATATACGAGTTCAAAGATTGATTTAGAGCAAGGTTATGCCATGGAGAAAATTCGGCAGCATAATGGTATATTCTTTAATTTCCACTATTCATTAGGTAGCTTTGGAAACAAAGTGTGAGGTTCTAGATAATCATAGACTATCTCGGATCATAAGAAAATCAACTCGTGGGTCAAACTTTGGGTTAATCCATACTTAGACATAAAATAGTCACATCGGGCCGTTTCTGGAAATAATAGTCGTTTATTGGACCGTATGTGGTTCTATGCAGTCATGACTGTACCGTTTAGTAACAGAGTCAATGAAATGAATGAACTGGAACCATGCGGTCTAGGCAGGGCCGCTAGGCGTCCTTGGCGGTCAGGTAAATGGCCGCTACCAGACTCTGGCGGTCGTCCATAGGGCCGTTAAGGTCCAGAACACATAAAACACCGGTAAAGTGCCTTCTTGACAATTGGGTTTTGAGGGTACAACTAGCTCGGCATCCTAGTGAGAATCCCAGGCTCGCGAAGTCTTATGGAGGCCTTGAAACAAGATCACCTTGTTCTGTAGAAGGAATATCCAACGGAGAGGATCACAAGTCCAAGATTGGGAGCTTAAGTGCCAAGTGTATCTAATGATATCGTACCGGAATATGTGCCATGTACTTAAGAAAAGACTCTAGATAAGAAAGGATCGTGGTAAAACAATAATCAAATCAAAACTAGACAAGTCCATGAACCATATGAAATTTAAGATAAATACAAGAGTATATGGTTTTGGCATAGAATTAACATAAGTTTAAATAAGTCCAAAGTGCATAAAGAACATGAAATCTACTAGGATGAACAATTAACGTAACCAAGTGTATGAATACAGTACTTAAAACAGGGGTAAGACCTAATTAGCTAGGCTTATCATATGATAAATAGGACTATTCTGCATTATGTTTCGAGTTAACAATAATATAGAACTCAGAACACTAAAGCGGTCTCGGAAGGACCATTTAAGGGGCTTTAGCGATCTATCATAGGGCCGCTAAAGGGACTCTGGCGGTCTGAGGAAGACCGTTTCTTCCTGTCTACTGTAAACAGTAATAAAATCGAAATACATACTAATCTAGGGCAGTAAAACATAAAATACATGCTAGGCTCAGAGAGAAAATGTTCCTACAATAAAGATAACTCATGGAGATGCATAGGTTGTCATGGATTAAACTAGAATTATAATTTTCATTATTAAGGGTAGGAACTATGCATGCAGAATAGCCTAGATGCGCAGTGATAGTAAAACATTAAATACTCCGTGTAGAAAGCATGAAATTTCATGAAATCAAAGGGCTTTTACTCCTGACATGTTATTCTATCCTTTTCATGAGATAACCTACCTTTGATTCATTCTTTAGACTTTAGATTTTCGACTGGAAGTAGATCCTAATTCTTGCACGACCTGTGCCAAACTAGTAACTTCCTGTCCCTCTATCTCACGATCCTCTTGACCTAAATCCATGAAAATTAGAGGGTAGATAGAAGATACGAAGAAGAACAGAAAGTTCTAAAGAATCAACTCCTAAATACCTCGATTAGGGCTTCTATTTTTTTGATCTTCACCGGATCGTCACACTAGTTCCTGTGCAGTCTGTTGCGATCCAGCGACTTATAGAGGCTCTAACTCTGAAACGGCTATGGCTTCTAGCATGAAAATTAGAGGTGTGTTAGATAAAACTAAGAAGAACAATTTCTTCTAAAGGACCAACCTGAGTAGACGTCTCCTTACCTTCGAAATACATGAGCCAACATTAGGGTTTGCATGAGTCGAAGTTAAGGTCTATTTATAGGGTTTACCTAGGGTTTAAGGGATTAGATCGATCCTAGAGTCCTAAATTAGAGTAGAGTTAATCCCTAGAGAGTTCTAGAGTGTCTTCCACATCAGGTAGCTTCGATCTAAGGAGATTTGGTCGTCAAAGATCTAAACTTTTCACGTTTTCTCCCATTCACAGAATCAGGAGGGCTTAGCGGTCATGGGAGGGCTGCTAGGGTGGATCTGGCAGTCGCGCGATAGACTGCCAGGCTTCATTAAATCCAAAATTTTTAGATTTTCGTATTATCCCCCATTTATCCCCTAATTGATGTATATATCCCATTCTAAATCCGTAAATTACCTAATTTACGTTTCTATTAATGGGCTTGGGTGTCTATAAGTCTTGGAATTGGGTCTTTAGGCCTATTTGAGTTGGGCTTATCCCTTTAGTTGATATAGGCCTTAAATGGATTAAATAAATCTTAATTCTTCTTAAAAGCCAATTGAGTCTTTTAAATTGCTTAGTAATTATATTTTAATTCTAGAAAATTCCTAGAAAATTCTTGGGCGTTACAAAGGAACTTAGTCTACGAACCAGGCGCGGGAGCTTGTTTCAAACCATAGAGTGCCTTGTCCAACTTGTAAGTATGATCTGGATATGCGTGATCTTCAAATCCTGGAGGCTACTCCACATACATGTCCTCCTGTATGAAACCATTCAGAAACACACTTTTCACATCCATTTGAAAGAGTTTAATATCATTGTGGCATGCAAGGCTAAAAGATTTCTCACAACCTCAAGTCTTGTCACAGGGGCAAAGGACTCGTCAAAATCAATTCCTATTTCTTGGCTATAGCCCTTGGCTACTAGCCTGGCCTTGTTCCTAATTACCACTCCTTGATCGTTTAATTTATTTCAAAAAATCACTTGGTTCTGATCATAGAGTGGTTTTTAGGATGAGGCACAGAGAACCACACTTTGTTCCTTTGAAACTGGTGTAGTTCTTCTTGCATAGCTAAGATCTAGGAATTGTCCTTTAAAGTATCATCAACAGAATGTGGTTCAAATTGAGAAAACAGTGCAAGATAGACCAAATTGTCTACTTCTGTCACGTCCCGAACAAGGCGGAATTATCAAGGCGTGAACAGTTAGTTATACGGGTAGGTCGATCAAGAGATTAGGATGATGAGTATGAACAACAAATGGACAAAATCACATCTTTATTTCATAATCTGACATTTCTAACAAATATCCTTCAAGGACATACAATACTATTCAAACTTGATACAATCATTTATAAGTAGATAGACTAGGAAAAGAAATTTATTAAAAACTATCATCACTCTCATCACTCCAGCCCATTCCCGTCATCTTCGAGATTTCTTGAAAATTAACAACAATACGCAAGGTGAGCTATAAAGCTCAGTAGGACTTATATCTCTTCACCAGGTCACTTTAAGTAATTTACATTTTGAATCATTTATATGGCCTCGAATAAAATAAGTAGTAAAATAAATGACAAATAGAGAACAAGATCAGGAAATCAAGAATTTCAAGAATAGATATTGTAGAACTCAAGTGTAAGCATGAAGATCAATAACAAGTAT
Source organism: Amorphophallus konjac (assembly GCA_022559845.1). Taxonomy (NCBI): domain Eukaryota; kingdom Viridiplantae; phylum Streptophyta; class Magnoliopsida; order Alismatales; family Araceae; genus Amorphophallus; species Amorphophallus konjac. Next base: position 66,706,489 of record CM040117.1, read on the forward strand.
AGAATTGTAAATATGGCCATGTAACAAGATATTAACCCTTCCGGTCAAACATGTCATGTATAGGAAGTTAAGCATGTAACGAGTCAAGCATGTAATAGTGAATTATCTAGTTCAATCTTGCATATCAGTTGGTGCAATACCACACCTGATCATTCAACTCCCTTGGGCACAAGTACTTTCAGGCTTTACTCGCCTAGGACCAGATCAGGGCCCCCATGTTTGCCAGGTATTGAGTAACAAGTGGACCAAAAGTCTCAAGTAATTTCAAGAATAATTCATTTATAATTATTGTCAATCCGAGTTTCAAGAAAAGCTTAAGAAACGTAGTATAGCGCATAACTAGTCATTTAGTTATGGAGGACTCTAGAGGTGGCCCCTACATGCTCAAGAGGTGGCTCCCATTATGTAGCACTTTGCGTCATTCCGGACTCAAGGGGTGGCTCCCATAACGTAGCACTTTTCCCTGCATGGCACTTAGCTCCTACACTCCCAAATGGTTGTTTATGGCTAAAGTACAGATCTTGCAAAATTTCCATTTCCAAGGACATGTAGTATGAAGAAAGGGCATCTAATATGAAGAATAAATGAAGTTTATAAGAGAAGTTTAAGAATGATTTAAGACATCATGTTAAACGACATTAAGATAATAAAGAGAATGAATTGCCAGTCAAGGAGCGATCAACTCTCGCAGAAAATCTTATAAAATAATTTTAGATCAAGTTTTTATCAGTCGGGTAATCAGCAAAAAAATCAAAGAAAATGCGGTTAGGTAAGAGGTGGGACAGTGGGTGGCTCCCCTCGTATTCACGAGGTCCTAATTAAGTAACCACTTATCCACTTAAAGTGTTTACCCGTGGACCTCTAGCCTTGGACACCGATTCTTCTTGGTGAACTTGCTAGCTACACGATTTTTTGGAGACACGAAAACACGTAAATCGAACGGAAATCATTCTTGTATATTCTAACATGTTCATTTGTAAAAGAATTTCAATGAAAGAAAAGACATTAAAAAAGATGTCAAGCTTCCAATTGCATAATATGTTCTTGTATGAAGAGAAGTTGAAATGAGATGTCAAGCTTTCAGATAGAGCTTAGATAAAAGAGATAGGGTCAATCATGTATAGGAATTGTATGAAAATTAGAGTATAGTTATTTGAACAATTAACGATAGCTTTACGAGTTCATTCACCTAGTCATTTCTTTGTTAATTGTATTCTTAAGGCAAGAACATAATTTTAAATTTTAAATTTTAAGTTTTGAAATAACGTACATAAACGAGGTAAATCGGACATGGTTACCGTATTCAAATCATGGTCCATATATGATCCACGTTATTGAAACACGTTGTGATAATGAAAACTCTCATTTTTGAATTTTAAATCTTAAAATAAGCCATAAATACATGTTCATGAAAAATTTACATAGAATCGAAATACTCATGCAAAGAAACATATATGGAGATCTAATTAAGATTTCACCTGAGAGAAAACTCACCTAGTTGAAGATCAAAGAAGAAGAAATTTAAGAACGAAGAATGCTTTCGAACACTCCTCCAAATTCGAGCTTTCTCCCTCTCTCCAACCAGTAATTCCTTCCAATAGATTTGTGCTTGGAGTACGGAAGAGCCCAGCCCTATTTATAGGCCAAAATTCCCCACCTAATTTTTCTATTTCATCAACCTTGTTACTATTACACCAACTTATGTTGAAAATTAATTCCAACATGTGAATAAATCTCCCCTTTATGACATAATCAATGACCTCATTTATTCTGTAATATAAGAATGACCTCATCTATTAATTAAGATTAGATTAAAGCTAATAATTCTCTCTTAAATTGGATGCTATAGTACTACTACAGTACTGACGTCTTCGCCTTCTCAGAATCGTGCCGTGAATCTCGTCATTCGTGTTAACAAGTGGGATATGGTTCATGTTTATGTATTAGATACTTTAAAGACATAACGGAAAAATATTCATAATTTATTTTATTTTCATCTTTTCTATTTCTTTTTGCATATAAATGCATATAAAAATTCTCGAGTTGCTACGTCCTCCCCCACTTAAAAAGAATTTGGTCATCCAAATTAACAATATTAACCTGAAAATAATTCTGGATACTTCTTCTTAATCGCATCCTCCAGTTCCCAAGTGGCTTCCTCTTGTCCAGGATGGCTCCATTAGATTTTGACCATTGGTATTGCTCTATTCCTTAGTTGATGTAATTTTCGGTCTAGCATCTTGATGGGTTTCTCTTCAAAGTTAAATCCTTTTGCAGTACCAGATCATTATGTTAGATCACATGTGAAGGATCATAGACATACCTCCTCAGCATTGACACATGGAAAATATCATGCACTCCTTCCAACTTCGGGGGTAAAGCCAGTCTGTATGCTACTTCTCTAACTCTATCAAGGGTCTCAAAAGGACTAATAAATCTCGGACTTAACTTTCCTTTGACTCCGAATCTTTGGATTCCTCGAGTAGGTGATACCTTCAAGAAGACATGGTCACCAAATTTAAATTCTAAAAATCTTCTTCTATTATCAGCATAACTCTTTTGTCGGGATTGGGCAATTTTTAGTCGATCCCTAATCATCTGGATATTTCGAGTAGTACCTTGAATCATGTCAGCACCTACTAACTGCTTCTCGCCAATCTTATCCCAACATATGGGTGATCTACAACTTCTACCATATAAAGCTTCAAAAGGTGTCATTTGAATATTTGATTGGTAGCTATTATTGTAGGAGAACTCAATCAATGATAAATGTTCATGTCAAGTACCACCAAAATCTATCATGCATGCTCTAAGCATGTCCTCTATGATTTGATTAGTTCTTTTTGTCTGACCATCTATCTGAGGGTGAAAAGGTGTACTAAAATTTAATCTCGTTCCCAATGAAGATTGTAATCCCTTCTAAAAGTGAGAAGTAAATCTAAGATCTCTATCAGAAATTATAGATGAAGGAATACCATGCAATCTTGCCACTTCCTTGATACATAAAGCAACCAGCATATTCACCGTCCATTTACTTTTGATGGGTAGGAAGTGAGCAGACTTGGTTAATTGATCAACTATTACCCAGATTGTATCAAGTCCTCCTCTAGTTTTGGGCAATTTCATAATGAAATCCATACCAATGTTTTCCCACTTCCACTTCGGTATTTCCAGAGGTTTCAATTTACCAGCAGGTCTGAGATGTTCTACCTTTACTTGTTGACATGTCAAGCAACGGCTCACAAACTCAGCCATTTCTCTTTTCATATTTGACCACCAAATTTTTCTTTTCAAATCTTGGTACATTTTAGTGGCTCATGGATGAATAGTATACCTGGATTGGTGCGCTTCTTCTATTATCTTCTTCTTGATTTTGTCACTATTAGGCACACAAGTTCTTCCTCGAAATAATAATCTCCCATCATTAGTCAATTGAAAATTAGACATTTGGCTCAAATTTTCAGTAATTTCAACTAATAAAGGATCGTTACCTTGTTGCTCTTTTATTTCAGAGAACATATCAGGTTGTACCCTTATACTGGTAATCAAGACACGTTCCTCCTTTGGTTCCACATTTAAATTTAATCTTGTAAATTGATCCAACAATCGCCATTCATTAATCATCAAACTTGATAATAGAGCTCTCGGCTTTCTACTAAGAGCATCAGCCACAGCATTACCTTTTCTAGGATGGTATTGAATAAAAAAGTCAAAATCTTTAAAATATTCTAACCATCTTCTTTGTCTCATGTTGAGCTCCTTCTGAGAAAATATATATTTTAAACTCTTATGGTCAGAATAGATAATGAACTGCTCACCATATAAATAATGCCTCCATATCTTTAGAGCAAAGACTACTGTGACTAATTCTAGATCATGCACAGGGTAATTAACTTCGTGGGTCTTCAGTTGCCTAGATGCATAAGCTATCAACTTGTCTTGTTGCATTAATACACAACCTAGGCCAATTCTCGAAGCATCAGCATATACCTCGAATCCTCCTCCCATAATAGACAGAGTAAGAATATGTGTAGTTGTCAAGCGCTCCTTTAGAGTTTGAAAACTCTTCTCACATTCCTCAACCCATACATAAGAATTTCCTTCCTTGTTAGTCTAGTCAATGGCACGGCAATTTTAGAGAAGTCTTTGATGAATCCGCTATAGTAACCGGCCAATCCTAGAAAACGTCGGATTTCAGTCACACTTGTAGGCCTTTCCCAGTTATTGACAGCTTCTACCTTTTGAAGGGTCAACAGAAATATCTTCCTTAGAGATCACATGACCGAGAAATGAAACTTCTTCTAACCATAACTCACATTTGCTCAATTTAGCATATAATTGATTCTCTTTCAATATTTGCAAGGCAATCCTCAAATGTGCTTCATGTTCTTCCTTGGTTTTGGAGTAGATCAATATATCATCAATAAATACCACCACAAATTGTTCTAAATAGGGTCGGAACACACTATTCATGAGTTGCATAAAGGCTGCAAGTGCATTAGTCAGCCCAAAAGACATGACAATAAATTCATAGTGTCCATATCTACTCATGAGTGCTGTCTTATAAATATCTTCTTCCTTGATTCTCAGTTGATGATAACCCGACCTGAGGTCAATCTTAGAGAAATAATGAGCTCCAGAGATTTGATCAAATAGTTCACCAATTTTTGACAGAGGGTACTTATTCTTGATAGTCAATTGGTTCAACTGCCTTTAATCAAAGCAGAACCTCATAGATCCATCTTTCTTCTTCACAAAAAGAACAGGTGCTCCCTAAGGTGATGTACTAGGTCTGATGAATCTCTTCTCTAATAATTTCATCAATTACTCTTTTAGTTCCTTCAGCTCAGTAGGTGACATTCTATAAGGAGTTTTGGATACAGGGGTTGCTCCTGGTATCAAATCGATTGAGAATGAAACTTCTCTCTCGGGTGGTATGCCAGGTAATTCCTTAGGAAATACATCCGGATATTTCTTAACAACAGATATTTCTTCCAGAATGGGTTTCTTGAGTTCGGTTATAAGGACATAAGCTAAACATGCAACACATCTTTTCTTCATCATTTTTCGAGCTTGAAGGGCAGAGATGAGAAAAGGTTGTCTAGGATGGCTATTTCTAGAGAAAGATAGTTCAGGATATCATGGTTCACCAAAGGTTACACTTCCTCACCTGCAATCTACCTTAACATTATACTTGGCCAACCAGTCAGCACTTAAGATTACATCATAACCCTCCATGTTCATGCATATCAAATTAGTGGCTAAGTTATGACCACTAATCAACACTTCACTAGAGGGAAAATAATGTTTAAGCTCAATGCTTACTTCTAAAGGTGTGGAAATAACAAGTTCAGTTTTCAAAGGAATAGGTTTTTCATGTAAGGTGGCAGTAAAATTCTAGGATATGAATGAATGGGTAGCTCCAATATCAAATAGAACAAAAGCAGTTCAAGAATTGATGGTGAGAGTACCTTCCACTACTCCTCCTTCTTCAGTAGGTGTAGGTTCTATCAGAGCTTGGAGTCTTCCTTGACGCCTTGGTCCTTCTTGAGTTTTCTTCTCCGATGGAGATTCCTTCATAAGGGGACAATCGGAAATGCGATGATCCCCACTTCCACAATGCAAGCATGCTCCCTTCTTTCTTCAGCATTCTTCGGTCTTGTGGCCAGCCTTGTCACAATACTTGCATATATCTTTTGAAGATGTATAAGGGATGGCTTGCCTATTTCCATCTTGAGGCCTTTTGTCTTATTGAGGGGTTCTTCCTTCATTTGGCCTCTTCTTTTCAAATGTTGGTTTAAAGTTTCCGATGCTAACGACTTGTTCTTTCATGACTCTTCCCTTGATTCTATCCACCATCTCCATGGCATCTTCTAGCAGTTGGGCCTTCCGAACCATCTCGGCATATGTTTGGATGTCCATAGGCGCTAGTTGGGGAATGTATTAGGGCCTTATCCCATTCATGAATCGCTTGGCCTTCATTCTCTCCGTATTAATGAGGTGTGGAGCATAACGGGCCAGTCGAGAAAACTGAGCCTCATATTCAGCTACAGAGAGACTTTTTTGTTTAAGAGTGGCAAATTCTACTGCCTTCTTTTCTTGGACTCTCTCCGATAAATACCTGTCGTTGAAATATTCTAGAAATTCCTCCCAAGTGATCTGGGGATCGGGCAAGGTTGCCTCCACGGATTCCCACCAAGCTCCTGCATCCTTTTCCAATTGGAAAGTAGCAAGCAAAACTCTATCTTGATCCGAGTATTGCATGACTCGGAATATTCTTTCTATCTCCTTGACCCAATGTTTGGCTTCATCTGGGCTAGTAGAACCGTTGAACCTCGGGGGATTCATGTTGATAAAGTTGCGGTGGAGGTCTCCCGCAGCATGGAGATTAACTCCTCATTGAGCCACTTGTTGTAGGGCTTGAGTTAGCCCTTGGACGGCCCTTTGCATTTCTCTCCATTGACAACGCTCAGCGGCCATTTTCAACCGTTAAGAATTTCTGCAAAACAAGCTATAATGATTAAATGTCTTTATCTTTACATATCTTAATATCTAGCCCAAGTCTCTACCCAATCTCACGGGTCAAGTATAGCTATCCATTATCCTATAGTGTGGAGAACCTAGAGTTTTCAATAACTAAGCCTTTATCCCCTAGACTCTTTTTAACCATAGGCTCTGTGATACCAACTAAACTGTCATGTCCCGAACAAGGCAGAATTATCAAGACGTGAATAGTTATACGGGCAGGTCGATCAAGAGACTCAGATGATGAGTATGAACAACAAATGGACAAAATCACATCTTTATTTGATAATCTGACATTTCTAACAAATATCCTTGAAGGACTTACAATACTATTCAAACTTGATACAATCATTTATAAGTAGACAGATTGGGAAAAGAAATTTATTAAAAACTATCATTACTCTCATCACTCTAGCCCATTCCCATCATCTTTGAGATTTCTTGAAAATTAACAACAATACACAGGGTGAGCTATAAAGCTCAGTAGGACTTATATCTTTTTTTACCAGGTCACTTTAAGTAATTAGCATTTTGAATCATCTATATGCCCTCGAATAAAACAAGTAGTAAAACAAATGACAAATAGAGAACAAGATCAGGAAATCTAGAATTTCCAGAATAGATATTGTAGAACTCAAGTGTAAGCATGAAGATCAATAACAAGTATATAATTGTAAATATGGCCATGTAACAAGGATATTAACCCTTCCGGTCAAACATGTCATGTATAGGAAGTTAAGCATGTAACGAGTCAAGCATGTAATAAGTGAATTATCTAGTTCAATCTTGCATGTCAGTTGGTGCAACGCCACACCTAATCATTCAACTCCCTCGGGCGCAAGTACTTTCAAGCTTTACTCGCCTAGGACCAGATCAGGGCCCCCATGTTTGCCAGGCATTAAGTATCATGTGGACCAAAAGTTCCATGTAATTTTAAGAACAATTCATTTATAATTATGGCCAATCCGAGTTTCAAGAAAAGCTTAAGAAGCGTAGTATAGCGCATAACTAATCATTTAGTTATGGAGGACTCTAGAGGTGGCCCCTACAGGCTCAAGAGGTGGCTCCCGTTATGTAGCACTTTGCGTTATTCCAGTCTCAAGGGGTGGCTCCCATAACGTAGCACTTTACCCTACATGGCACTTAGCTCATACACTCCCAAATGGTAATTTATGGCTAAAATACAGATCTAGCAAAATTTCCATTTCCAAGGACATGTAGTACGAAGAAAGGGCATGTAGTATGAAGAATAAATGATGTTTATAAGAGAAGTTCAAGGATGATTTAAGGTATCATGTTTAACGATATTAAGACAATAAAGAGAATGAATTGTCGGTCAAGGCGCGATCAACTCCCGCAGAAAATCTTGTAAAATAAGTTTATATCAAGTTTTTCTCAATCGGGTAATTAGCAGAAAACCAAAGAAAACGCGGCCAGATAAGAGGTGGGATAGTGGGAGGCTCCCCTCGTATTCAGGAGGTCCTAATTAATATACCACTTATCCACTTAAAGCGTTTGCCCGTGGACCTCTAGCCTTGGACACCGATTCTTCTTGGTGAACTTGCTAGCTACACGATTTTTCGGAGACATGAAAACACATAAATCGAACGGAAATCATTCTTGTATATTCTAACATGTTCATTTGTAAAAGAATTTCAATGAAAGAAATGACATTGAAAAAATATGTCAAGCTTCCAATTGCATAATATGTTCATGCATGAAGAGAAGTTGAAAGGAGATGTCAAGCTTTCAGATAGAGCTTAGATAAAAGAGATATGGTCAATCATGTATTGGAATTGTACGAAAATTAGAGCATAGTTGTTTGAACAATTAACGATAGCTATACGAGTTCATTCACCTAGTCACTTACTTGTTAATAGTATTCTTAAGGCAAGAACATGATTTTAAAATTTAAAATTTAAGTTTTGAAATAACGCACATAAACGAGGTAAATCGGGCGTGGCTACCGTATTCAAATCATGGTCCATATATGATCCACGTTATTGAAACACGTTATGATAATGAAAACTCTCATTTTTGAACTTTAAATCTTAAAATAAGCCATAAATATATGATCATGAAAAATTTACATAGAATCGAAATACTCATGCAAAGAAACATATATGGAGATCTAATTAAGTTTTAGCCTGAGAGAAAACCTACCTAGTTGAAGATCAAAGATAAAGAAGTTTAAGAACGAAGAATACTTTCGAACACTCTTCTAACTTCGACCTTTCTCTCTCTCTCCAACCAAAAATTCCTCCCAATAGATTTATACTTTGAGTAGGGAAGAGTCCAACCCTATTTATAGGCCAAAATCCCCCACCTAATTTTCCTATTTCACCAACCTTGTTATTATTACACTAACCGTGTTACTATTACACCAACTTTGTTGCTATTACACCAACATTGTTACTATTACACCAACTTTGTTACTATTACACCAACTTATGTTGAAAATTAATTCCCACATGTGAATAAATTTCCCTATTTATGACATAATCAATGACCTCATTTATTCAATGATGTAAGAATGACCCCATCCATTAATTAGGATTAGATTAAAGCTAATAATTCTCTCTTAAATCGGATGCTATAGTACTACTACAGTACCGACGTCTTCGCCTTCTCAGAATCATGCCGTGAATCTTATCAAGGTTAGTTTCAAATAAGAGATGTTGGGCTTCTTACCTTTGAAAAGTTCATATGGTGTTTTTCTCAAGATTGGTCTTACCATGGCTCAGTTTATAATGTAGCATGTCGTGTTAACGGCTTCCGCCCAAAAGTATCTAGGTAGGTTGTTCTCGCTTAGCATCGTCCAAGCCATCTCAATGAGGGTTGTGTTCTTTCTCTCTACAATGATGTTTTGTTCTAGAGTTCTTGGTGTTGAAAATGTATCCTAGTATCCATTTCTCCTGCAAAATTCGTCAAAGTCATTATTCTCGAACTCCTTACCATGATCACTTTGTATTCTCTTGATGAAATATCCTTTCTCAATCTGCACTTTCCTGTAAAAACCTTCAAATTCCGTCAAAGCATTACTTTTATGTGACAAAAAATATACCCAGTAAAATCGTGCGAAATCATCTACAATGACAAGCCCATATAACTTTCCACCTAGACTGTGAGTTCTACTAGGTCCAAATAGATCAATATGAAGAACTTCAAGGGGCCTATAAGTTGTCACATCATTCTTGCTTTTAAACGAGGTTCTTGTTTGTTTACCTTTGTTGCACGCCTCACACACCTTGTCCACTTCAAACTTCAGCTTTGGCATTCCAATTACTAAATCATTTCTTGAGAGTTTTGTTAGAACATTAAACCTGGCATGCCCAAGACGGCGATGCCACAACCAAACACTATCTAAATTATTAGCAACTAGGCAAAGATTATTGTGTGATGTATCATCTAGGTCTACCATATATAAATTATTTTGTCTAATCCTTATGAACATTATTTCATGTGTATCTTTATTTACAACAGTGCAGTGTGTGGAGTCAAAAATCACATTGCACCCTTTATCACATAATTGACTAATACTTAGTAAGTTGTGATTGAGACCTTTGACCAACAAAATATTTTCCACACTATGAGTAGATCCCTTACCAATCATACCTTCGCCGATAATTTTTCCTTTGTCCTTGCCCCCAAAAGCAACTAATCCACTATCCTTTTCTTTGAGGCCTGCAAATATTTCCTGTTCCCTAACATGAGTCGCGAGCATCCACTATCGAGGTGCCATTTATTTCTTTGAGCCTTCATGCAGACCTACAAAACCATCAAGACAAGAAAACTTCTATGATTTTGGTACCCAAGCTTGCTTGGGTCCATAATGGTTAGAAGTTCTTGATCTATTCAACCACTTTGATTTTCTTGCAAATTTTTCATCATCGGTCAACATTAATCTACATGTATACATGGTGTGGCCATACATTCCACAATAGAAGCATGAAACAACTTTCTTGTTAGGATTCCTTTTCTTATTTTCATTCATGAAGGGTTTGTGAACATGAGTGCGTTTTTAATTCTTTTTGTGTGAAGAACATGATGAAGATGAAGCATTCACATCCACATAGGAAGTACGAATCTTATTTTCAAATGCTTTCTTGTTGCATGACTCATATCCTAACCCTTCCTTTCTGAAATTCACTTTCATTCCTAGCATGGTGTCTAAAGTTTGCTTCCCTTTGACAAATTTTGCTAATGTTTATTTTAGATCTGCACTTCACCTCTTAGAAGCTCATTAGCATTTTCAAGTTCCATTTTATCATTTTCCAAGCCTTGTACTCTAGCATTCACTTCCTCAATGGCTTTCTTTAGCTTCCCACTTTCTTCAATTTCTTTCATGGACTTTTCATCATTTTGTTCTTCTTCTTTTAAACATGCTAGCTCTTCTTCAAACAAGATGACTTTAGAATTAAGCAATTCATTCTCATAAGACAATGTTTCAAGCTTGGAGGTTAATTCAACACACTTCACACATGAAGTTTCATTGAGCATGCTTTGGTCAATCTTTTTCTTTAACATTCTATTTTCAGACTTTAACTTTTTACATTTTTCATACAAAGCTTCATAGGCTATTTCCCATTGTTCACATGAGAGAGCCTCAGTTTCAGAATGTACCTCATTGAAGCCTTCATCATTATTAGCCATTAGACACAAGGTTTGGACAAGCTCATCCAGCTCATCTTTCGATTAATCATCGGCGTCATCTTCATCACTCCAGGTTGCCACCGTTGCCTTGGTTTTCTTGAACTTCCCTTTCTTGATTTTTTTCTGAAGTTCAGGGCACTCTCCACGCATGTGCCCTGGTTTTTTACATTCATAATAGATGACTTCTTCCTTTTTGCTGTTTTCTCCCTTCTTAGCTATCATCTTTCGTGTTGCTCTTCTGAATGGAGCTCCTGCTCTTCTGGATTTCTTCATGAATTTTCTGGCCCTTCGTGTTATCATGGCCACTAGCTCTTCATCCTCACTGTTTGAGGCTAATCCACCTTCACTATCATCTGATCCTTAGAGGTTAGTCTTTAAGGCCATGCTTGTAATCGACTTCTTTTTCTTGATGTCTTCCTCATTCCTTTTTATATTCAGCTCGTAGGTCATCAATGACCCTATGAGCTCATCCAAAGTTAACACGCTGAGGTCCTTGGAGTCCTCGATAACCATGGCCTTGGTGTGCCACTGTGGAGAGAGGGACCTTAATACCTTCCTTACAAGATCTTGGTTGGAGTATTCCTTCCCGAGTGCTTTCAACCCATTGGTTATCTCGAACAATCTAGCAAACATCTCTGAAATGCTTTCGTCTAGCTTCATCATGAACAATTCATAGTCTCGAAGGAGCAGGTTTGCTTTAGTCTCTTTCACCCCCGAAGTCCCTTCATACATCAACCAGACTTTGTTCCACATTTCCTGCGTGGAACCACATATAGAAATTCGTGAGTACTCATTTGGGTGAATTGCACATTGAATTATGTTCATTGCTTTGAAATTCACAGCATAGTTCTTAATCTCTTCTTCTTCCCATTTATCCTCGTTTTCAGGTAATTCATATGGACCTCTACTAATAACACGCCAAACATCGAATTCCTGGGCCCTCAGAAATACATACATCTGATTCTTCCAATGTGTAATTCGACCCATCGAAGAACGGAGGCCTATGAATTGAGTGCCCTTCGAGCAACATCCCCTTGTTTGCCATTTACTGGATCTTACTCTTAGATCGTGAGATCAGTAAAAATCAGAGACCGGACTCTGATACCAATTGTTGTCCCCGGTAGTTGGCAATCAAGAGGGGAGGGGTGAATTTATTGACCTTTAAAATTTTTGTTGACGATTCGACAGAAAATGCAGATACTGAAAATATTAGAAGATGAGACACACGAAGATACCAATTGTTCTCACCCGAAGATGTACCAATTGTTCTCACCCAAATATTAGAAGACCGGACTCTGATACCAATTGTTCTCACCCGAAGATGTACCACACGAATAATGAAAAGTTTGCATGATGTGAAACGACCTATAGAACGCAGCAACTAGACAAAGAACCCTCGGACTTATCCATCACAAGCACATTTCGCAATTTACAGACTATCTTTGACGGTCGCTCACCGATGCGCACACTCAACCCAAGGGTGACTCGATGATGCCGAGTCGAGGGTGGTGGGACTAGACCCTTGCTGGTAGAGGGCCAGCAAGGTTATGAATGTGTTTCCCCCCCAAAGATGTAGAAGCCCGAAGTGATGGGCTGACCAAATACTACAAGGGGCTTGCTCCCACGGTGGTCACTTGAAAGCAATGGTGCTTTAGGATCGGGCGCTCTCTTACACTCCAGTGGAGCGTTGACGGATATTAAATGAACAAACACTAATTATGAGCAAGGGCTAAGAGATTACCTGGCCGGTTTGAAGAAACCGACCCCGGTCGGAGACGTTGGGCGAGCGGGGAAGTGTGAGTTCCCCGCACACTGCGTCGATGAAGGCTTCGTCCTGTTAATATAATTACACCCACTACTCCTCACGCAGGAGGGTTGGACTAGGGGTGGGGAAATGTGGGGTACAAATAAACACTACCTCTCACAGGGAGAGGCTTTAACCCGGCCGGGCGGGGTGGGGAAAAATTTAAACTAAGTAAACTTCGGCCGATGATCCTGGTTGCCAGGGCAGCGGGCTAGATTTGTGGCTGATGTGACCTCCTCAGGGTGCTGAAAGTAGCAGAGCCGATAGCCGAACGTCAAGGGGCGTGGTAGCAGCGAGGAGGTATGTCCGGGTCCACTTCTGAGCTGAGGAGGGACCGCTACCAAGTCGACTTCTCAAACCATGCTGGTTCTGTCCGCACTGGGACAGCAGGAAAGTGGGTCGAAAGCGTTGCTGCTACGTGCTCCTCGGATGGCCGTTGCAGGTGGGACTAAAGCCAAATTTCTCCAGACTGAACCAGAAGAGCTCAGTTAAAATTGTGGGCCGATCAGAGATCATGGGTAGCCGGTGCAGCCTCAAGAGTTGGGGTGGGCTGTTGCTGCTCTGACTGTTCCAGTACCAAAGGCACTGGAAGATATCCTCGCTCCGAACAGCTCCGAGCTCCGTTGGTGGCGTAGCTTATATCGACACGATCGTGGGAGGGTCCTCTTCGAACAGCAACCAGAAAGGCCACCAGGGAATGTCGGAGCAGGGAGATAGAGCCTGAAGAGTGAAGGGGGGGTCTGTTCAGGTCCTGACTGGACTGACCTGCGCACCCGGGGAAAATCTACTGGAACTGGGAGCTCCGAACTCCGAATGGTGCTCCGCTTGCTCCGTTGGATAGAGGACTGGTAGTATCTCATCCCGGTCAGCTGGCGCACCAAGAGGAACAGGGGTGTGGCTGCAGGAGTTCTGCACTGGGGCTCTGATCTCCACCCGGATGTCGGAAGCGCAGTCTGACAAGAATGACCCTTCTGGACAGCACCAAACTCGGATTGGGATGAAACCACCTCGCCTTTGTAGCTGCTTAGACAACCTTTCCAGGGATATATGACTTGCCACCAGAAGCTTTGAAGAAGGGCTGGTGCTGGCGCTGCTTCTAGGGGCCTTGTCTGCTGCCTGCAAACTAGTTCTGGCAGGTTGAAGATGGTGGAGGGGAATGATGGAAGGGCGGCCAAGGGAAGGGGAAATGGGGGATGGAGCTTGTGGGGAGATGGCTGGGGATAGTCAGAGGCGAAGGTGGAGGCTGGGAGATGAGGGAGGATGGGGTTGGGGGGCTGTGGAAGCTGGTTGCAACCAGGGTAGGGACTGGGGAAGAGGGCTGGATGGGGGATGGTGTGGCTGCTTCCCCAAACTAGGGTTAGGGTTTTGGGCGACCAAGGGAGCTGGGGAAGAGAGAGAATGGGTAAGAAATTCGAATTTTGTCTTTGGGTGTGGATGGGTTGGCTTGGGAAGTGAGGGGGTGTGTGGGGAAATGCCAAGAGATGTCTTGGAAGAGGGAGGGAATTGAATGGAAGAGTTATTGTGGTCTTGGGATGTGAAGGGGTGGGTGAGGTGGCAGAAGGAGAGTGGATGAGCTAGAGATGATGTGGTGGAGAGAGGAGAGAGGGGCAAACCCCTTAGAGAGAGGAGAGAGAGAGGGAGAGAGAGGAAGAGAGAGGGCTTCTCACCCAAGACACTCAAGGCTTCTCACCTAATGGCAATCAATAACTGGAATTCAAATTCTAATTCTTCATTACCTCAAATGAGAGATTTGGGTCCTATATAATGACCAAAATAGGAGCTCAACTCTTTACATGACCAAAATAGGAGCTCAACTCTTTACATGACCAAAATACCCTTGACTTAACACATAATGACCAAACCTATCCAAAAGGGGGGGGGGCCATGGGCTAGCCCTTTCAATTGGGCCCATTAAGCCTAACATGCTATCTAATTAACCTAATAACTTACTCAACTGACTCAAATAAAGAAAATTACAGTAATAAGACTCAAACAAAGTGGAAAATACATGATACTTCTTTGTAAATTAAGTCAAAAAATCATGCCGATTGCTGCCGAAGTGATGTGGCGAGTAGTGGGAACTAGAGCTACAGATGATGCCCCATCATCGCAAAAGATTGTTGCTAGAATAACAGTGAAGCAATTTGCACTCTCGACAAGAAGCCCACACGAGTAATACGCTAACAGCAAACCACGATGAACAAGGAGATTTTAGGTGGTTCGGGTTCACAACAGTGCCCCCTACGTACACCCCTCACAAAGTGAGGATTCCTTCCACTATATAGTGAAAAACCACACACACACAAGCGCTGCGACCCACAGACGCTCACACACACATTATATGATGAGAGAAAATATTCGGATATACAAGATGCTCTTTCAACTGGAAGAATATGATCAAGATATTGACAATATCAACTCTAAGGATTCTAGAAATCCCCATTTGGACTATGAGCACTTGACATATCTTCTTCTCTTGGATGATGATGCAGGATGAGAACAGATTCCACAAGAAGAAGGCCGGAGGATGATGCTTAGCTCGAGATGTGCTTGGCTCAACTTCAAACTAGGAGGAGGAGCTTTGAATCCTGCAGGAACAACATCAAAATTTCAAGGAACTCAGATGGTTTTCACGCTTGGGGCACCTCTCCCGTGTTTCTTCTCCTACAACAATACAAAGATGAAAGAGTGAAAAATATTCCCTTCTCCTTAACTTTTGGGTCGCCCCAATCATGGGTTTTATACCCCCAAGGCTGGGGGACACGTGTATGGTGATGGGATCCTCGGATCCAACACTTTTAGGGCAAAAGATGGGAGAAAAAGTAACATCGATCCAGATTCAAAACAGGCTCGGCGGCGGATAACGGAAAGGGTCAACCCATGGGGTCGACTCTTGTGGCCGATCGAGCAGAAACTAGAGAGGTCCAAAAATAAAAACACTCAGGGGTCGACCCCATGGGTCGACCCTCGTGGCCAAAACCTGGAAGACAGAGCGCACAAAATTCTCTAGGGTTCAGGGGTCGACCCATGGGGTCAACCCTTGAGACCAACAACAGAAAAACTGAAAACCCGATGGCTCGGGCGGACCCAGGGGTCGACCCTTGGGGTCGGCCCTTCTTCTCAGACACACCAGAAAATAAACTAAGTGCTAGATTCAGTCAAGGGGTCGACCTTTGGGGTCAACCCATCCACAGGGTTTATTTCTAAGACATGTATGAGTGAATTTGAAGATCAAAACCATATCGAGTCGACCCTTGGGGTCGATGCAATGATATCTACCATGGAAAGTCTACTTAACAAGGGAAATGAGTTTTGTATAGATCTCACCATGCGTCCTCGAATTTTTTAGGAAGTGAGCCTCATTCCGGAGTTCTACAGAAACACCAAAATCAGAGTTAGATTTAATCTTGACAGTTTCAACTCAAAAGACTTACTCAAAAGGGGATTTTCTTGATCCTGCGAATTTCATCCTTCGACTGCACTAGAAGATCATGATATAAGGAGAAATAGGAATCAAATACAAGTTCTTTATACTAGAGCAGTCCAAAATAAGTTTGTTCAAATTTATTCACCCAACAATTATTCTAGACTCATATAGTGTTTGGTCATCATCAAAATCTAACTAATAAGAGCTTTCACTCAAGGGGGTTCATCAAGTCTCATCATGAGTAACAAAACCCTTAAACACAATACTCTATGGTTTTGGCATAAAATTATCATAAAGTAAAAATAAGCCTTTAAAAACATGCTAACCCCAAGCAAATAGCCATGACATGATCAGAAGGTGCAATTAACGAGATAAGGCATGAATAATAATATACTTTAAATAAGAAATAAACATGGTTTCATCTAGTTACAGGAACTAGATCGCGGTTGATCGAGCACCGCTACTTTAAGGTAGCGGTCTCTGAAGGACCGCCTTCTGTCTGCAATAGAGAGACAAAAATCCGGAATGTAGAGCCTATTATATGGCAATTAATGGATGAAAACTTTTTAAAATAGAAAGATAAGGTAGGATAGCATGCTTAGCATGAGGTTAATGCTTGAAAAAAACATGAATTTGATCACAAGTTCTTATCTTTTATTAGTGTTACAGGGATAGCATGCCTTGAAAAACATAACTGTGTAGTCATGGAAAAACATAAAATTCTCAACATGGAAAGCATGAAAATGATCAAGACCAGAGGGTTTTTAATCCTAACTTGATGTTTTAGCCAACCATGAGATAAACTACCTCTGGTATGTCCTTAAACTTCGAATTTGTCATCGGAAGAGGGCGCTGGTTCCTTCGCGTCCTGCGTAGAAACTGCTACTTTCGAGCGCTCTAGCTCCTTAACCTCTTGATCTCCTAACACGAAAGTTTGCAGAGGGTTAGAAGACACTAAAGGGAGTAATTAACTCTAAAGGAAGAACTTGAAATAACGATCCCATAGCTTCGAACCAAACGATCCAAAATTTAGGTTCATATAAGATGAATCTGGGCCTTATTTATAAGGAATGACCAAGGGATGAGGGATTAGGTCAAATTAGGAGTCCTATGGGATGTCAATTCGACCCCCTAAGAGTCTTTGACACGTTTCCTTTTTAGATAGCATCGATCCATGGCGATTGGTTTGATTAAAATCCAATTCTTTCTATGGTTTCTACCATTCCGTTCACGGAACCTAGACGCGGTCTTCCCTGGACCACAACAATCCAGAATACGATCGCGCAAATGGATTTGACATGGTCTCGCCATTGAAATTTAAATTATTGTCAAACTCCACTCTTCATTATCCCCTATTTATCTAATTCAAATAGAGAAATTACCCTAATACGTCTCTAGGGCTGGGCTTGGGCCTAAAAGGCTTTGAATTTGGTGTTATGGTTCATTTTAAGTGGGCCTAACTCTTTAGTTAATAATTGGACTTTTAAATTAAAGGCCTTAACCACTAAATCAATTAATTAACCCATTAAGCCTTTAAGCCTTGTTAAATAGTTAATTAATTCTAAAAAAATCAAAAAAATCCAGATAAACTCTAGGGGTGCTACCCCTACTTAAGAATAATTTAGTCCCCAAATTCATGGCATGGGATTTATGGAGAGTGCACTTTACTTACAATTAATAGCTTCGGAAATCTTTTGTGCATAGCTTCTTCCGTCTCCCACGTAGCTTCTTGCTCCAGACATTTACTCCATTAGATCTTCACCATCGGAATAGTTTTGATTCGAAGCTGACGTACCTCACGATCAAGTATTTTGAGTGGCCTTTGCTCGTAGGTCCCCTTTTGTATTACCAGATCGTCATGACTTATAATATGAAATGGGTCATGAACGTAACTTTTAAGCATCGAGACATGGAACACATCATGAACTCTAGATAATTGAGGGGGGAAGCTATCCGATATGTGACCTCGCCAACCCTTTCAAGAATTTCAAAAGGCCCAATAAATGTCGGAGTAAGCTTGCCTTTGATGCCAAATCTTTGAATCCCATGACCTGGGGAAACCTTGAGGAACACATGCTCTCAAACATAGAATTCTAGGTCTCTTCTTCTAACATCAGCATATGTCTTTTGCCTTGACTGGGCCATCTGGAGTCTCTCCCTGATAAGTCGTATCTTCCTGGTGGTATCCCTGACAAGATCTGAGCTTAGAAGTTATTTTTCCCCAACTTCATTCCAACTGATAGGTGAACGGCAACTCCTTCCATACAATGCCTCGAACGGTGCCATTTGTATGCTAGCTTGATAGATATTATTGTAGGCAAACTCGACTAGAAGCAAGTGGTTGTGCCAGCTTCTACCAAAGTCAATTGCACATGCCCTGAGCATATCTTCAAATACCTGATTGGTTCTTTCAGCCTGGCCATTGGTTTGTGGATGAAAAGCAGTGCTGAAATTTAACTGGGTCCCCAATGAGTGTTGTACACCCTTCCAAAATTATGATGTGAAACGAGGGTCTCGGTCAGATATTATAGTGACAGGTACACCGTGTAGTTTAACAATCTCCTTTATATATAATGCTGCCAGAACATCCACGGACCATCGACTTTTAATAGGTAGAAAGTGTGTAGATTTTGTCAATCGCTCTATTATATGCCATCATGTCCACCTCTTGTCTTAGGCAGACCCATAATGAAATCCATCCCGATACTCTCCCACTTCCACTCAAAAATTTCTAAGGGATGTAGTTTTCTAGCGGGCTTTAGGTGTTCCACCTTAACTTGTTGACAAGTGAGGCAGTGAGATATAAAGTTTGCCACTTCTCTCTTCATATTGGGCCACCAAAAGTTTCTTTTTAGATCTTGTTATATTTTGGTAGCACCAGGGGGAAGTGCATATCTTGACCCGTGAGCTTCCTCCATAATTAATTTCTTCGTCACCTCAAGATCTGGCACACAAATCCGACCTCGGAATAATAATCTTCCTTCGGTCGTGACAGAAAAATCTGGTCGTTGCTCAATATTAGCCCTAATCTCAACCAGTGTGGGGTCATTTTCTTGCAAGTTGACTAGATCTTATATAAATGTGGGTTGTGATCGAGTATTGGCGATAATACACCTTTCATCCTCTCTGTCAATATCTAAGTTCAGCTGAGCAAAGTCTTCTACAAGGTTAGTCATACCTTTCCTGAGGCTTGATAAGGTTGTCAGTGGCTTTCTGCTGAGAGCATCTGCTACAGCATTTGCCTTCCCGGGGTGGTATTGAATAGAGAAATCAAAGTCCTTGACATATTCCTGCCCCCTTCTTTGTCTCATGTTCAACTCCTTTTGAGAGAAGAGATATTTCAAACTTTTGTGATCTGAGAATACAGTGAATTTCTCTCCATAGAGATAATGTCTCCATATCTTCAAGGCGAAGATGATAGCAGCTAGTTCCAGGTCATGCACCGGGTAATTTTCCACATGACACTTCAACTGTCTTGAAGACAACAAATCACCCTACAATGTTGCATAAGGACACACCAAAGGCCAATGCCTGATGCGTCGGTGTAGACTTCAAAACCAGCACCTTCAACAGGCAGTGCTAGCACGGGGGTAGTAGTGAGGTATTCCTTGACGGTCAAGAAACTTTTTTCACACTCTTTCGACCATATAAAAGGATTTTTCTTCCTGGTAAGTCTGGTCAGAGGGACGACGATTTTTGAAAAATCCCTTATCAATCGCTTGTAGTAGCCAGCCATACCAAGAAAACTCCTGACTTCTATCATGGTCGCAGGTCGGCTCCAATTTTTAACAGCTTCGACCTTAGAATGATCCACATCGATACCTTCCTTTGAAATAATATGGCCAAGGAAAGAAACCTTCTTTAGCCAAAACCCACAATTGTTGAGCTTCACATAGAGTTGATGTTCTCTTAAGTTTTGCAAGACTATCCTTAAGTGTTCTTCATGCTCCTCCTGTGTCTTGGAATAAATAAGGATATCGTCTATAAAGATGAGCACAAATCTGTCTAGATAGGGCTTGAAGACATTGTTCATTAGTTGCATAAAAGTTGCTAGGGTGTTGGTTAGCCCAAATGGGATAACCACAAATTCGTAGTGCCCATATCTGCTTCAAAAAGTAGTCTTGGAAATATCTTTATCTTTAATTCTCAGCTGATGATAACCAGACCCGAGGTCTATTTTTGAGAAATACTCAGCTCCAGAGATCTGGTCGAACAACTCATCAATACGCGACAATGGATATTTGTTCTTGATGGTGAGTTGATTTAATTATCGGTAATCAATATAGAGCCAGAGAGATCCATCATTCTTTCTAACAAATAGAACCGGCACACCCCAAGGAGATGTGCATAGTCGAATAAAACCTTTCTCCAACAATTCTTGGAGTTGCTTCTTCAACTCCTTGAGTTCCGTGGGGGACATCCTATAGGGAGCTTTGCAGATAGGTTCGGCTCCAGAGATCACTTGAATGGAAAAGTTTACTTCCCTTGCGGGCGATAAACTAGGTAGTTTGGAAGGAAAAACATCAGGAAAGTCTCTTACAATAGGGATTTCCTCTAGAATGAGTTCTTTGGACTCAATGATAACTACAGAAGAAAGAAAAGCTTCACAACCTTGTGAGATGAGTTTGCAGGTGTGAAGGGATGAAATAAGAGCAGGATGCTTCCTGTATTTGATGCCAGGAAAGAAAACCTTGGGTGGTCTAGTTTGTGGAAAGAAATTCATCTATTACGACAGTTGATGTCGGCATAGTGTTCACATAGCCAATCTACACCTAAGATGGCATCGTAGCCTTCCATGTCAAGGCATATGAGATGTGCAGGGAGATTATGGTCTTCTATAGTTACCTCACTATTCGGATAGTGGGTTTGAGTTCAGTTCCAGAACCTAAAGGTGTGGTAATAGCTAGGTTCAAAGGTAAAGGAATAGGTGAAACTGGCAGAGTTTTAGCAAAAGCAGTAGATATAATAGAATGTGAAGCACCAGTATCAAATAATACAAAGGCAGAATGTGAATAGATATGGATTGTACCTTTGATCAGACCATCTTCCTTTTGGGCTTCATCTTCCATCACAACATTTAAACGAGCCTGTCGCCTACACCCACCATCATTTTTGGAGGGTTGCTCTGTCATAAGGGGCAATCGGGCATGCAATGCGCCTTGCTGCCATAACGGAGATAAGCGTCGAGGCGCTTCCAGCACTCTTCGGTCGAATGACTGAACTTCTCACAGAATGAGCAAGCCGCCATGACTTGCTTCTCCTCTTCTTTTGCCCGCTTATTCTTCCCATTCCCGTTGCCATTGCAGGACCTCTTCTTGTTATCTCGGGACTTGTAGGTTCCCATGATGCTGAACTTTTCTTCCTTCCGTCCTCTCTTGTCATGCTTCCGGCTAGATTCTTCTCCTTTACCCTTGAACTTCTCGACCTTCTCAAGGGTCCACTCACATAAATGCGCCCTATGCACCATCTCCGTATAGGGTCGGATATTTTACGGGCCAAGTTGTTTGACAAACATAGGATGTAGCCCATCCATAAATCTGTTGGCCTTTAATAGTTCCGTACTAACAAGGTGGGGAGCATAGGGTGCTAGCCGTGAAAATTGTAGTTCATACTCGGCCATGGTCATTATGCCTTGCCTTAAAGAGGCAAATTCTGTCGCCTTCCTCTCGCAGACATGTTCAGAGAAATACTTTTCACGAAAGAGTTCTAGAAACTCCTCCCAAGTGAGTTGTACATTGTGCAGATGAGCCGAGGTGGCTTTCCACCACGTACAGGCGTCCTTATTTAGTTGAAATGTGGCTAGCAGAACCTTCTCCCGGTCCGTGCATTGCACAACTTTAAAGATTCTATCCAATCATCAATCCAGTTCTCTGCTTCATCGAGGTTGGATGATCTCGAGAATCGTGCAGGGTTCATACTCCGGAAGTTTCTGATGAAGATCACCCGAGCCAACTTGGGCTACCATTTGTAGGGCCTTGGTGAGACCTTGAACGGTTTGCTGCATGGCCTCCCAATTTGCTCGGTTAACGGCCATTTGGAAGGCAAGGTTCCTGAGAAAAATAGACAATTGTCATTTTCTTTGGAATTTAGAGGCTTAACCTAAAGGTTATTTTTTTCTAAAAACTATCTTATCCTGGGCTCTACCCAATCTCGCATGGGTTTGGAAATTTCTTCCTAATTCATGGGTGAGAAATCCTTAAACCTTGGACTTAACCTATGACTTGACATTTTCCTAGGACTTACTAAGCCTAGGCTCTGATACTAACTTAACTGTCACGTCCCGAGATATGCAGCGGAATTAAGTCGGGAATGTGAACAGCCGACAAATAAAGTCTCAAGCTAGCAAGACAATCAGAGCGCTAAACATCCACATAGAAGAATGAATGTACAATACATAATCAAAACCTTCACTTTATTAAATAATAATGATCAATGTTTACATCCGACACTTGACTCTTCTTTGACATAACTAGACCCAAGAAAAAGGAAAATTACATCATCACGACTCTAAATTACACAAGACACTCATGACACTTCTAGGGCTTCACTTGTCCTTTACTCGCTCTCGGACTCGCCACTTGAAAAGTCCGATTCCAACTTGCTAAAGTTTCCTGAAAAAGATTAGAAAAGTAGGGAATGAGCGCACTCGTCCAGTAGGTATCTTCGTATCAACATGATGGCAATGTTAAAGTAGTTAACATTTTAGCTATAGAGGGTATGACAATGAAATAAGACACAATAAAACATGCGAATAAAAACCAACGAAAGATCAAGTAGCAAGATAAGTGTAGAGACATGAGATTTCAAGCAAATATGAGAGAGCATGATCAAGCAAGATTATAATATGGCCTTTTAATAACGAGAATGTACTATCATATAACAAAAAAGTAATGTAACTAGAATGTACTTTAACAAGCATGTAAATATCATGGGATTGCCTCGTAGATTTCACCCGTTTATAAAAAAAGTACTCCTAGCGTAATGCGACGTCAGTGTTCATCATACCCCATGGTTTACAGTATGTTTCTGGCCATCTGTCGAGGGGGCTAGTGTGGAGCCCTCGGACACCGTCCGTGCTTGCCCTTGTATCTTCAAGTTATAAATCAAGCTACTTCCATGAGATATAACAATAAAGTAGGCCGATAATATCAAGTTCAAACAAAAGTTTCATGGCAACAAAACCAAGGTAAGAACGTACCAAAATGAACATGTGAGGTCAAGAAAGAATTAATGACAATGTTATGCTACGAGAGGAATCTGGCAGCATAACGGTATATTCATTAATTTCTATGATTCATTAGTGACTTAGTGAATAAGGTTTGGGTTCCAGATAACTAGAAGATCACCTGAGAACAGAGCAAGATCAACCCTCGGGTCAACCCTCGGGTTGGACAAAAATATGACAGAATGCGATAATGACCGGATCGCTATCAGGAAGTAGCGATCGAGCGGGGTCCGCTATATGTCAGTGCACAGAAGGTGGGTCGACGCAGGAATAAAAATGGGTCGACGCGATGAACAAGTTGGAAGAACGCGGTTTAAAGACAACCACTATCAAGAGGTAGCGGTCAAGTCAAGGCCACGATTAGGAGTGGAGTCGATGCAGAAGAAGGAACAGGTCGACTCAGCCAGAAGTCTGTGGCTAAAAAAAGAACACGGTCAAGGGACAACCGCTATCTTCAGGTTGCGGTCGCCTACTGGCCACGATCTGGACAATTCACAGAAAATGCAAAAAATACGAAGTGCTCTCTAGACTTTTGGGTTTTTAGTATACAACCAGCTTGGCGTCCAAGTGGGAATGCCAGGGTCGCGGAGTCTTACGGAGGCCTTGATATAAGATCACCTAGTCCAGCAGAAGGAATATCCGATAGAGAGGCTCTCAAGTCCAAGAAAGTTTCTTAACAACAGCAAGTGATCTAATAGCAATGTACCAGAGTACGGGCTATGTGTGTAGTAGGCAAAACATAAATAGGATGAGAGGGAAAGTGCCAAAGTATAAATCGAAGTATAAAAACTCTCATCGTGAGTAACAAAACCCTTAAATACAATACTATATGGTTTTGGCATATAATTATCATAAAGTAAAAATAAGCCTTTAAAACCATGGTAACCCCAAGCAAATAGCCATGGCATGATCAGAAGGTGCAATTAACGAGATAAGGCATGAATAATAACATACTTTAAATAGTAAATAAACATGGTTTGATCTGGTTACAGCAACTAGACCGCGGTTGATCGAGGACCGCTACTTTAAGATAGCGGTCTCTGAAGGACCGCCTTCTGTCTGCAACAGAGAGATAAAAATTCGGCGTGCAGAGCCCATTCTAGGGCAATTAATGGATGAAAACTATTTAAAACAGAAAGATAAGGTAGGATAGCATGCTTAGCATGAGGTTAATGCATGAAAAAAAACATGAATTTGATCACAAGTTCCTATCTTTTATTAGTGTTATGGGGATAGCATGTCTTGAAAAACCTAACTACATAATCATGAAAAAACATAAACTTCTCAACTTAGAAAGCATGAAAATGATAAAGACCAGAGGGCGTTTAATCATAACTTGATGTTTTAGCCAACCATGAGATAAGCTACCTCTGGTATGGTCCCTAAACTTCGAATTTGTCACCGTAAGAGGGTGTTGGTTCCTGCGCATCCTGCGTAGAAACTGCTACTTTCGAGCACTCTAGCTCCTTAACCTCTTGATCTCCTAACATGAAAGTTTGCAAAGGGTTAGAAGACACTAAAGGGAGTAATTAAACTCCAAAGGAAGAACTTGAAATAACGATACCATATCTTCAAACCACGTAATCCAAAATTAGGGTTCGCGCAAGATGAATGTGGGCCCTATTTATAGGGAATGACCTAGGGCTGAGGGATTAGGTCGAATTAGGAGTCCTATGGAGTGTCAATTCGAGCCCATAAGAGTCCCGAACACATTTCCTTATTAGATAGCATTGATCCATGGCGATTGGGTTGATCAAAATCCAATTCTTTCTATGGTTTCTACATTTCTGTTCACAGAATCTAGACGCTGTCTTCCCGGGACCGCGACAATCCAGAACGCGATCGCGCGAATGGACGCAACCTGGTCTTGCCATTGAAATTTGAATTTTTGTCAAACTCTTCTCTTCATTATCCCCTATTTATCTAATTCAAATAGGGAAATTACCCTAATACGTCTCTAGGGCTGGGCTTGGGCCTAAAAGGCTTAGAATTTGGTCTTATGGTTCATTTTAAGTGGGCCTAACTCTTAGTTTATAATTGGGCTTTTAAATTAAAGGCCTTAACCACTAAATCAATTAATTAACCCATTAAGCCTTTAAGCCTTGTTAAATAGTTAATTAATTCTAAAAAAATCCAGATAAACTCCAAGGCTGCTACACCCTCCCCCAGTTAAGAAGAATTTGGTCCCCAAATTCATGTCATGGGATTTATGGAGAGTGCACTTTACTTACAATTAATAGCTTCGGAAATCTTATGTGCATAGCTTCTTCCGTCTCCCATGTAGCTTCTTGCTCCAGACATTTACTCCATTGGATCTTCACCATGGGACTAATTTTGATTCGAAGCTGACGTACCTCTCGATCAAATATTTTGAGTGGCCTTTGCTCGTAAGTTAGGTCCTTTTGTATCACCAAATCGTCATGACATATAATATGAAATGGGTCATAAACTGTAATGCCCGAGAATTTTCTAAGAATTTTCTGAGACAAAATCTGGTTACTAAGCAATTAAAAAGGCTTAATGGACTATTAAGAAGAATTAGGGATTATTTTAATCCATTTAAAGGTCCTATATTAACCAAAGGGTTAAGTCCAACTCAAATAGGCCCAAAGACCCAATTCCAAGACCTTTAGACCGAAGCCCATTAATAGGTAAATTGAGTAATTTATAGATTTAAAATGGGATATATATAATACACCCACTAAGGGATAAATAGGAAATAATAAGAAAATCCAAAATTTTTGGAATAATGGCCAATTGGCGGTCTATCGCGAGACTGCTAAACCATCCTAGTGGTCCTTCCATGACCGGTAAACCCTTCTGATTCCGTGAATGGGAGAAACGTGAAAAACCTTAGATCTTTGGCATCCAAATCCCCATGGATCGAAGTGGGTAGACATGTAAACATGTCTAGGACTCTTGGGGATCGATCCTACACCTAATTAGTACTTCTAATTCGCTCAAATCCTTTGCCCTGATTCAAAAGCCTATAAATAGACCCTAACTTCGACCCATGCGAACCATAATTTTGGATTGCACTTTTCAAAGATAAGGAGGCTCTAACTCAGGTTAGACCTTTTAAGGATATTGTTCCTCTTACTATGGTCTAACTTTCCTCAAATTTTCGTGCTTGGAGGTCAAGTCTTTAAGGAGATAGAAGCCCCCAAAGTTGTTGTTTTACTACAAGCTGTACTGGAACCAGTCTACCGGTCCAGTGAAGAATAAGAGAGTAGAAGCCCTAAATGATGTTAGTTTACATTGTGGTTTTAGAACTTTTTGTTCCCCTTTCTATCTTCTTCATACCCTCCAATTTTCTCGTATTTAGGTCAAGAGAAACAGAAGATAGAGGGGCGGGAAGTTGCTGGTTTTGCACAGGACGTGCAGGAACTAGGGTCTGCTTCCAGTCAAAAATCTAAAGTCTATGGATCAAATCAAAGGTAGGTTATCTCATGAAAAGGCTAAATCAACATGTTTGGAATAAAAGCCCTATGGTTTCATTCCGTATCATGCTTTCTACTGGTGGTATTTCATATTTTTCTGTGACTGTGCATGCATGATCCTTATAGCATGTTATCCTTATACCCCTTAACCAAAGATGATAATTCTTGTTTAATTCATGTCCAATCTTGCATCCTAGTTGATAAAATATGTTAGCATGCTTTACCCTTCTAGTCCTTATAAGTTTCATGCATAAATTCTCCTAGAAATTAGCCCTGTACGGCTGTACCTCGATTTTACTTCTGTCTGCTACAGGGAATAAACGGTCTCTATTAGACCGCTATATGGAGATAGCGGCCCTGCGATAGATCGCTAATCACAGCATGCAGTCCTCGCCTGACCGCTATTTGTTCTATTCTCTACTGCCTGTTAAACTCTAAACAGATTGTAGATTTGCCCTATCTATCATATGTTAAGCCTAGTTAAGTAGGTTTTATTCCTAGTTTCGACTTCATATTCGAAATATTGGTTATATAGTGCACCATCCTTGATCAGTTGCATGTCTTACATGGTTTAAATGCTTATTTTTGAACTTATGTTAGTTTCATGCCAAAACCATATACTCTTGTATTAAAGCTAAAGTTCATGTGCTTATCAGACATGTGTCATTGCTGATATTTGATCACTGTTTTACCACGATCCTTTCTCATCTATAGTCTTTTTTTAAGTACATGGTGCGTACCCCAGTGCCTGGCCATTAGATACATTTTACACTTATAAGCACACAATCTTGGCCTTGTGATCCTCTCCGTTGGATATTCCTTCCACCGGACTAAGTGATCTTATTTCAAGGCCTTTATAAGTCTCCGTGAACCCGGGATTCTCACTAGGACACTGAGCTGGTTGTACCCTCAAAACCCAATTATCTAGAAAGCACTTTTATCGGTCTCTCTTGTGTTCTGGTCACTAGTGGCCCTCTGGAGACCGCAATAGTCAAGTAGCAGCCATTTACTCGACCGCCAAAGACGCCTAGCGGCCCTGCCATGGCCACAAGGTTCCAGAGATTTCACTGCGTCGACACTTTCTTTCTTCATGCGTCGACTCTGTCAAAAACGGTCCTGTACTGACCGCTAAAGTCTATAAACGGTCTAGTCATGACCGCATGTGTCTTCAATGTTCTTAACCCAAGGTTTGACCCAAGGGTTGATTTTCCTAAGTTCCTAGAAGCTCTATTGATGATCTAGAACCTAACACCTTGTTCAAGAAGCTATTAATGGATTATGGATGTTAAAGAACATGTCGTTATGCTGTCGAATTCTTTTCATGGCATGACTTTGTTTTAAATCATCTTTGAACTCTCGTGTTCTTAATTGAAGCACTCTTACCTTGACATTGTCATTCTAAGCTTATTATTTGAATTGATACGCTATTGGCCTACATTATTGATATTTCTCGTGGAAGTAGCTTGATTTATAACTTGAAGATGCGGTTCAGGCACTGATTGTGTCCACTGGCTCCTTGCTAGCCCCCTCGGCTGATTGTCGAAAATGTGCTGTAAACCATGGGGTACGATGATACTGGCGTCGCATTGTGTTGGGAGTACTTTTTTTATAGACGAGTGAAAGCAATGAGGCTCTACATGAAATATACATTATTGATTACATGACTTTCTAGTGCATGATCTTCATGATTATGAATAGTACATTCTTGTTACATGAAAGACCAATATACATTCTTAAATGAATATCCTCTTCATCTCTATATATAATCTCATATCTTCATAGTCATATCTTGTTACTTACGTTGTTACTGTGGTTTTATTCGCATGTTTCATCATATGCATTTATCTTTTATTTCTAGAGCGAAAATACTAATCACTTAAACATTGCCTTGATGTTGATACGAAGATACCTACTGGGCAAGTGTGCTCATTCCCTACTTTTCCAATCTTTTCAGAAAATTCTAGCGGGGATTTGGACTACTCAAGTGATGAGTCCGAGAGTGATTAAAGATCGAGAGAAGACCTAGTAGAGTTATTAGTCAAGTCGAGTCTATGTAATTTTCTCTTTATTTGAGTCTAGTGAAATGAGTCAATTATCATTGTATTTGAGTATTATTCAATAAAGTGAAGTTTTGAGTATATTATCTTGTGCATTCCCTTTTATGTGTGAATGGGACACATCATAAAGGGCTCTGATTTATTGGTCGCTTGAGGTATACCAGCCGACTGTTCACGTTCCCAATTATCTTCTGCTGTACTTATATCTCGGGGTGTGACATGAACGTACCTTTTAAGCATCGAGACATGGAACACATCATGAATTCTAGATAATTGAGGGGGCAAAGCTATCCGATATGCGACCTCGCCAACCCTTTCAATAATTTTAAAAGGCCCAATAAATCTCGGAGTAAGCTTGCCTTTGATGTAAAATCTTCGAATCCCACGACCTGGGGAAACCTTGAGGAACACATGGTCTCCAACTTGGAATTCCAGGTCTTTCTTCTAACATCAGCATATGTCTTTTGCCTTGACTGGGCCATCTAGAGTTTCTCCCTGATAAGTCGTATCTTTTTGGTGGTATCCCTTACAAGATCTGGGCCTAGAAGTTATTTTTCAAACTGTGTCATTTGTATGCTAGCTTGATAGCTATTATTATAGGCAAACACGACAAGAAGCAAGTGATCATGCCTGCTTCTACCGAGGACAATTGCACATGCCTTGAGCATATCTTCTGATTGGTTCTTTCAGTGTGGCCATCGGTTTGTGGATGAAAAGCAGTGCTGAAATTTAACCGGGTCCCCAGTGAGTGTTGTAGACCCTTCCAAAATTATGATGTAAAATGAGGGTCTCGGTCAGATATTATAGTGACAGGGACACCGTGTAGTTTAACAATATCTTTTATATATAATGCTGCCAGAACATCCATGGACCATCGATTTTTAATAGGTAGAAAGTGTGCAGATTTTGTCAATCGGTAAATTATCACCCATATGCCATCATGTCCACCTCTTGTCTTAGGAAGATGTGGACGCACTTTTTATTAAAGATCGTTGTTTTTATTTGTTTATTGGGTTTATTATGTGCGTGGGCGTGCCAGTCACAAAGGTGACGATTTATTGTGCGCTCGATCTGACTAATCAGATGATTGTGTCGTTCGTGTCAGGACCGACACCCGCCGTGCCGTAAAGGCCACGACGTTATTTACATCCCCGTACGGGGAACACCCTTGATTGATTGCAGGGAATAAGGGCCCTACGGCCTGAAATTATAACAAAGTGAGAGTAAAGATCTCGGATCACATTTAAACAAACCCACGTTGGGGCGTAAAATGTTCATAGATACGTATATGTTGGTCACTCACGGACCATTTCGTGTTCGGACGGAAGTCCGCATTAGTAGCATCGAAGATGACGATAAAACCGTACGGATGTCTGCCGTAGGAACGGCAAGCTTAATGTGGATGTGGGATCGGATCCCGGTAGAAGTGGGTCAAGCTGATGAACTATCGGCCCAAGATGTGCTCGGATCACGACCATGTCGAGGATTCCGAGGTCCACGTCCGATACCACGGGGCATCATTACTTTTCTCTTCACGCACAGTCCGGGGGGGGGGGGGGGGGTGAACGAATTGTTAAGTGTGAAGCCCGAACTCACCAACATACGCCCTCGCACGCGGATCGACCTGCGCGGTCATGTCACGGCGGTCAAGGGGGCAGCGCCACTTGCGGGGGTTTCCGGGGGCTCCGAACAAAAATTCGATTATAACAGGGGCTATACGGCCTGCGAAGGTGAAAGAAATGGCTAAAACGGCGCGCGAGGGTGAAAGAAGCGGCTAAAACGGCGCGCCCCATGGAAGGTTAATCCGGCGCACATATAGAAGGCTAATCCGGTGCGCCAATTGGAGTTAATTCGGCGCACCCAGGGCACGCCAGTTTAGGACCCATGGGGATAGAATGATTTTTGAGTATGGTGCTAAAGCGGCGAGGGGGGGTACCGCGCCGGATAAGTGCGCGCCGGATTAGGGGCACGCCGGATTAGGCTATTTTACGCTTGTCAAAGTCTTACAGGCTAGCAGATGGTTAAGTTGTTTGTTTACTTAGCAAAAATAGGCGGATTGGAAGGTTTGAAAGTGTTTTGTTTGTCTATTAGGATCAAAGTTTAGATGGTTTGTTCAAAGGGGTTTAGAAACTCCAAAGCTCAGTTCATGTTCTGAAGGAACTTAGTTCGTTCTTGTTGTTCATGCCCCTGAAAAAAATTGGGCAGCACCTCCCCCAGACTGAGGTTTGCTAGGGCGAATGGGGGATTGTCAAACGGAATACTCCGAGACGACCCCCAATATTCGAAGTGGCCTAACGGTAGTCCGGTGTCCCATAGGCGAACGCAGAAGCCCCGAGGACCATCCTTCAAGGGGTTCTAACAGTTCATGGGTTGTAGCTGTGTGAGAGCTCCGACGGGGTAGATGTTCGCCATGGGGTGGCCATGAATGTTCACCCTCATACGGTTACTTCAAAGACCATGCTATAGAGGAGCAGGGTTTGAATCACCTTAGGTGAGTAGAAGACGGAGAGAAGAGGGAAAGCAATAACTAAACAAACAGTCGTGCCTGCCAAAAGACTCTCTTTTTATTCATCCGCCAAAAGGGGGAAAACCAAAATACAAGAACAAGGGGGATTACACCGTGATATGGGAGATCAAAAATCAAAAGGGAAGAGATACAGTAGGGGGAAGAGAGTAAAGACCCAAGCCCCTTCCCCAGCTGGACTCCTCCTCTCTCACACCCTCTCCCTTTTTCTTCACCTTTAGGCGCCAGGGAACGAAGCTCTTCTTCTTCTTATGCTGGAGGAACCCGAATCTCCCAGTCCTCCTCTTCAATAGCCCACACTCTCTTTTCTCTCGTCGAACATGCAGAGTATATATAGCTGGCTGCCCTTTCTTTGCTCAGACGGAAGCAACTCCCGCCACTTACTTCGTCTGTCAGACGAGCAGGATTGACAGGTTACGCTGGCATCCGGTGATTCATGCCGTACCTTGTCATTGATCCGAGGACAGGACGTTTGCGGGTTTGCCGGGAGATCTTCTGTTGCTTCTCCACCGTGGATCCATGCCTTCACCGTTGATGCCATTGCGTTGTCGAACGGAGGCGGAGACACGGCTTGATAGCATTGATGCCTTTTCGAGTCTACGTCCGAAGCCGACAAGAGAACAGAGTATCGGAGTATGGAGGGGATGGCATTTGAGTTAAACCGGCGCGGTGTTGTGCGCGCCGGATTAACAACATACAAATGGGCGCGCCGATTTGTAGCCAAGAAGGGGCGCGCGCCGGATTAAGGCCCCTTGGGGGGGCGCCGGTTTAAGGCTCCTTGGAGGGGCACGCCATTTTATGCGTAAAGGGATTCCTCCGAGCTTAGTGGTGATTCAGGCGGATGCTTGCCCTCTTGTGCTGCTTCAGTTGTAATGAACCACCTCCGAGGTGCTTGATTTGAAGCCTCCAAACCCCGATTCAGGACTTTGAGTAATTTCCAACGCATGCCGAACATGTGTTCGAATTCCCAAGTTTCTTCTGATTCGGCCTTCGGCAATGCCGACTGGGGAGCTGGGGCCGTCTCTTCTGCCCGAGGGGATTCTCGTTGGGTGCCAGAGCACCGAGTATATACCTATTCGTCCGGCCTGGAGGAGGTGTGGGGTTTGTTTGGCCTTTCCATCTTCGACTTGCTCTCCAGGTGTCGAGACGTCTGTGCCGCCGGAACGTTCCTCTTCTTCTCTTCTTTTCGACGTCCACAGAAGACCCATGATGAAATCCATCCTGATACTCTCCCACTTCGACTCGAGAATTTCTAAGGGATGTATTTTTCAGTGGGTTTTAGGTGTTCCGCCTTAACTTGTTGACAAGTGAGGTAGTGAGATACAAAGTTCGCCACTTCTCTCTTCATATTGGGCCACCAGAAGTTTCTTTTTAGATCTTGATACATTTTGGTAGCACCAGGGTGAAGTGCATATCTTGACATGTGAGCTTCCTCCATAATTAATTTCTTCATCACCTCAAGATCTGGCACACAAATCTGACCTCAGAATAATAATCTTCCTTCGGTCGTGACGGAAAAATCCGGCCGTTGCTCAATATTATCCCTGATCTCAACCAGTGTGGGGTCATTTTCTTGCAACTTGACTAGATCTTCTATTAATGTGGGTTGTGACCGGATATTGGCGATAATACACCTTTCATCCTCCGCAGCAATATCTAAGTTTAGCTGAGCAAAGTCTTCTACAAGGTTAGTCATACCTTTCCTGAGGTTTGATAAGGTT
Organism: Amorphophallus konjac; assembly: GCA_022559845.1. Classification (NCBI taxonomy): domain Eukaryota; kingdom Viridiplantae; phylum Streptophyta; class Magnoliopsida; order Alismatales; family Araceae; genus Amorphophallus; species Amorphophallus konjac. The sequence continues at coordinate 66,739,865 of CM040117.1, forward strand.
GCCAGTGGTCTTCTGCTGAGAGCATCTGCTATAGCATTTGTCTTCCCAGGGTGATATTGAATAGAGAAATTGAAGTCCTTGAGGTACTCCTGCCACCTTCTTTGTCTCATGTTCATCTCCTTTTGAGAGAAGGGATATTTCAGACTTTTGTGGTTTGGGATTATAGTGAATTTCTCTCCATAGAGATAATGTCTCCATATCTTCAAGGCGAATATGGCATCAGCTAGTTCCAGGTCATGCACCGGGTAATTTTTCTCATGACACTTCATCTGTCTTGAAGCATAACAAAGCACCCTACCATGCTACATAAGGAGACACCCAAGGCCAATGCCTGATGCGTCGGTGTAGACTTCAAAACCACCACCTTCAACATGTAGTGCTAGCACGGGGGTAGTAGTGAGGTATTCCTTGAGGGTGAAGAAACTTTCTTCACACTCCTTCGACCATATAAAAGGATTTTCCTTCCTGGTAAGTCTGGTCAGAGGGACGGCAATTTTTAAAAAATCCCTTATCAATCGCCTGTAGTAGCCAGCCAGACCAAGAAAACTCCTAACTTCTATCACGGTTGTAGGTCAGCTCCAGTTTTTATCAGCTTCCACCTTAGAATGATGCACAACGATACCTTCCTTTGAAATAATATGGCCAAGGAAAGAAACCTCCTTTAGTCAAAACTCACATTTGTTGAGCTTCGTATAGAGTTGATGTTCTCTTAAGGTTTGCAAGGCTATCCTTAAGTGTTCTTCATGGTCCTCTTGTGTCTTGGAATAAATAAGGATATCATCTATAAAGACGACCACAAATCTATCTAGATAGGGCCTGAAGACATTGTTCATTGGTTGTATAAAAGCTGCTAGGGTGTTGGTTAGCCCAAATAGCATAACCACAAATTCATAGTGCCCATATCTACTTTGAAAAGTAGTCTTGGAAATATCTTCATCTTTAATCCTCAGCTGATGATAACCAGACTTGAGGTCAATTTTTGAGAAATACTCAGCTCTAGAGATCTGGTCGAACAACTCATCAATACGCGGCAATGGATATTTGTTCTTGATGGTGAGTTGATTTAATTATTGGTAATCAATACAGAGTCTGAGAGATCCATCCTTCTATCTGACAAATAGAACCGGCGCACTCCAAAGGGATGTGCTTGGTCGAATAAAACCTTTCTCCAACAATTCTTGGAGTTGCTTCTTCAACTCCTTGAGTTCCGTGGGGGACATCCTATAGGGAGGTTTGGAGACAGGTTCGGCTCTAGGAATTAGTTCAATGGAAAAGTTTACTTCTCTTGTGGGCGGTAAACCAGGTAGTTCGAAAGGAAAAACATCAGGAAAGTCTCTTACAATAGGGATTTCCTCTAGAATGAGTTCCTTGGACTCAGTGATAACTACGGAAGCAGGGAAAGCTTCACAACCTTGTGAGATGAGTTTACAGGCGTGAAGGGATGAAATAAGAGCAGGATGCTTCCTGTATTTGATGCCAAGGAAAGAAAACCTTGGGTGGTCCGGTTTGTGGAAGGAAATTCACCTATTACGACAGTTGATGTTGGTATAGTGTTCACATAGCCAATCTACACCTAAGATGGCATCGTAGCCTTCCATGTCAAGGCATACGATATTTGTAGGGAGATTATGGTCTTCTATAGTTTCTTCACTATCCAGATAGTGGGTTTTGAGTTCAGTTCCAGAACCTAAAGGTGTGGTAATAACTAGGTTCGAAGGTAAAGGAACACTTGAAACTGGCAGAGTTTTAGCAAAAGTAGTGGATATAAAAGAATAGATACTAAGGCAGAATGTGAATAGATATGGTTTGTACCTTCGATCAAACCATCTTCTTTTGGGGCTTCATCTTCCATCACGCCATTTAAACGAGCCTGCCGCCAGCACCCACCATCATTTTTGTAGGGTTGTTCTTTCATAAGGGGGCAATCGGGCATGCAATGCTCCCTACTGCCACAACGGAGACAAGCGCCGAGGCACTTCCAGCACTCTTCGGGCGAATGACTGAACTTCTCCCAGAATGAGCAAGTCGCCATGGCTTGCTTCTCCTCTTCTTTTACCTGCTTGTTCTTGCCATTCCCGTTGCCATTGTAGGACCTCTTTTTGTTATCCCGGGACTTATAGGTTCCCGTGATGCTGAACTTTTCTTCCTCCTGTCCACTCTTGTCATGCTTCCGGCTAGATTCTTCTTCTTTACCATTGAACTTCTTGACCTTCTCAAGGGTCCACTCACATAAATGCGCCCTATGCACCATCTCCGTATAGGTTCGGATATTTTGTGGGCCAAGTTGTTTGACAAACATAGGACGTTGCCCATCCATAAATTGGTTGGCCTTTAATAATTCCGTACTAACAAGGTAGGGAGCATACGGTGCTAGCCGTGAAAATTGTAGTTCATACTCGGCCACGGTCATTATGCATTGTCTTAAGAGGTAAATTTCACCTCCTTCCTCTCGCGGACATGTTCAGAGAAATACTTTGCAATGCTCTGAAATTTTTTAGGAATTTTTAGGAATTAAAAACCATATATTAGAATGTAAAAAGGATTATGGGATATTAAATGAATTATGGGTTAACTAGAATTAATTTAAAGGCCCTATATTAACTAAAGGGTTGGGCCCACTTAACTTAGGCCCACAAACCCAATTCTATGACTTTTGACCCAAGCCCATTAATAGAAACGTAAATTGGGTAATTTACGAATTTAAAAATAGGATATATATACCAATCAGGGCATAATAGAAGATAAATGGAAAATCTAAATTTTTCGGATTAAATACCGTATGGCGGTCTATCGCAAGACCGCCACGTCATGAAAGCAGTCCAGACATGATCGCTACTTCCTTTCGATTCTCTGAGTGGAAGAAATGTGGAAAGGTTGGATCTTTGGCATCCTAATCCCCATAGATCGAAGTGTGTAGACATGTAAACATGTCTAGGACTCTTGGGGATCTATCCTACCCCTAATTCGGACTCCTAGATCGATCTAATCCCTCAAACCCTAGTAAACTCTATAATTGAGCTCAGATTCAACCTACGTTAACCTTACTTTTTGGCTCATATTGTTTGACAGTAAGGAGTTGGTATTTTAGGTTGGTTCTTTAGAACTTTTTATTTACCTTAGTTTTATCTAACTCCCCTCCAAATTTCAAGCTAGGATGTCAAGCGTCGGGAGAGTTAGGAGCCCCCGAAGGTGCTATTCCTCTGCAAGGTGCTTAGGAAGCAGCGTGTCGGTCCAAGGAAGATCTAGAGATTGGAAGCCCTAATCGAGGTATTTAGAAGTTCATCCTTTAGAATAATTTGTTAACCTTCATATCTTCTATCTACCCTCCAAATCTCATGGAATTAGGTCAAGAGGCTGAGGAGATAGAGCCACTGGAAGTTGCTAGTTTGGCACAGGATGTGCAGAAACTAGGGTCTTCTACTAGTTAGAAATTCGAAGTCTAAAGCCTGTAACAAAGGTAAGTTATCTCATGAAAAGACTTAAACATCAAGTTAGGAGTAAAAGCCCTCTGGTTTCTCGTGATTTCATGCACTGTACTTGGAGTATTTGATGTTTTATTTCAACTGCGCATCTAGGTTATCATAGCATGCATGAATCCGACCCTTTAATGAGAAATGGATAATTTTGACTTAATTCATGCAAACCAATGCATCTCCATGACTTGATTTTTGTGGTAGCATATTTAGCTTCATGTCTAGCACGTTTACTTGCATTTATTCTCCTTAGAATGGGCCTTTCATGCCCTAATTTATTTCTGATTTGGTTGAGAATCCACGGAGAAAATCGAGGACCAAGTTGAGGGTTTAACCACGGATAAAAGAGAAAAGAGATAGACCGCTCAACAGGATGGGCGGCCACATACTGGCCGTCCAACCCCGTCAGTGGAAATTCAAAATAAATTATTAATAATCCCAAATTATCCGTTGAACTGACCGAAACATTCGCCGTTGGACTCTTAGAGATAAACGGCTCAGATGATACCGTTCAAACAAAGAGCGGCCAAAGATAAACCGCTCTAGTCCTGTCGGTGGTAAAATGAAAATAAATAAGATAATTAGAAAATTATCTGAAAGCCAACGACGTTTAGGACTCTGGAGAAATGAGCGGTCACCATCAGTTCGTTGATCAAGTTGAACGGCTAGGGGAAGGCCGCATAAAAGCTTGTCGGTGGAAATTCAGAAAATTAACTAAAATGCTCCACAATATATGAACGGTCCATAGTCAACCGCACATGAGTTGAGCGGTCATGGATGAACCGTGCATGCATATGGACGCTTGAAACTTATAGAAAAGCCCAATCAACTAGAACCAAGGCTCGTTAAGCCCTGAATCGACTTGGACCTAACCAAAGAAGGAGGCAACCCATAAAATTGACTCAAAACATGCCTGAAAATAGTTCCAACGAGTGATGGACAACTCGAGACATCAAAAAATGGGAGTAAGAAAAATGACTCAACTTATCGGCATAAAACGGGTGTCAACACCGTTGATTTCATCAAGGTTGATGCTAGACTTTACGTCGGGGTCAGCCACTAAAACCCAGTGGTCTAGACCTTACGTCTGGGGCCGACTTTAATGATTTCCTTCCAAGGTTAATGCTCGACTTCCCATCGAGATCAACCGCTGAAACCCAACGTCTTAGACCTTCCATCTAAGATCGGCTTAAAGCTATCCTTGCGTTGGCATATATCCAATGTCGATGATTTCATCAAGGTTGATGCTTGACATTACGTCGGGGTCAGCCATTAAAACCCAATGGTCTAGACCTTACGTCTGGGGCCGGCTTAAATGATTTCCTTCCAAGGTTAATGCTCGACTTCCCATCGAGATCAACCATTGAAATCCAATGGCTTGGACCTTCCATCTAAGACCCGCTTAAAGCTATCCTTGCATTGGCATTTACCCAATGCCGATGATTTCATGAAGGTTGATGCTTGACTACGTCGGGGCCAGCCACTAAAACCCAACTGATGTGACACCACCTTGGGGGTGATAGCCACTAGGCCAACGATCCTTGGACCTATGACTCGCAAGCAACCCAACGTACCTGGTGATATCACTTAAGCAGACTCACCCGCGTAACGCACACATGTGCCCGTGGGCAACCCGATGATGATGGAGAGGGTCCGGGGCGGGACCTTGATGCTCCGGGGACTTGGCAAGCTTGAGGCTGAACGCCTAAGGGCCCGGGATGCCCAATTTCACGGGCAGCCCGCACGCCAAGGGCGTGGATTGTAGGGTCTCTCTCACAACTCGGTCCGCGGTGGTCGCTCAATTTGATGGCAATTTGGGACCGGGCACTCTCTCACCGTTCGACGGAGCTAAGAGATAATACTAATCAAGCAAGGAATACCAGCAAAGAGAAGTGATCAGAAGCTCACCTGATCGGCGTGAATACATCAATCCTAGCCGGAGACGAGGGCGAGCGGGGAGGCGTGGGTACGCACCCGCACGCCGCGTCGGTGTAGCTTTGACCTAAAAATTAAAATGTTACACCACTACACCTCTCGCAGGAGGGGGATCTCGGGGCGGGGTCTTATCAAAACTACATCCAAAACTACCTCCACGCAGGGAGGGGTGATCAACAGGCCAAGCGGGGTGGGGGAAAAACTAAGCTAGAATCCGAATTACCGAGCTCCCCGGTGGTGCCAGCTTCAGGAACAGCCGGATAGGCAGTCACTATCGGTGCTGCCACGGGCTCTCCCGAACTCCTTTGTTGACGAAACCAGTGCCAAAATCTCTTGGGTTGGCCCAGGAGGACGTTAGAATTATTGGAGAATTTCTTGATGACAACGACGGCCGGGGTAAGGTCGGGATCAGGACTGTTGCACTCTGGTCCTGGTAGTGTCTGGACCGCTATTGTTGGATGGGAAGGCTGTCACGACCACTCCTGTGCTCAATTGACGATGAGACCGGGACCGTTGCGTTCTTGGTTGAGTTCTCTTCGAACGGAGACCCACAGGGCCGCTGGCAGAGGTCGAAGCAGACAGCGAGGGCCAAAAGAGTGGAAGGCGGTCGAATCTGTTTCCACTTGGACTGACCTGCGCACTCTGGGTAGGAAATTTGGAACTTTGTGCTTCGGGCTTCAAACGACACTCCGCTTCTTGGAGATCAAAGGGGACTCATAGCAGAAGTCTTCAACCAAATGTCGCTCCAATTTCTTAAGGTACTGGTCGTGGTAGCCTCTGTAAGCTGCAGTTGGGTGTCTTCCAGGGAGGAATTGCGCAGTCTAGAAGTGAAGACTCCTCCAGGCAGCCATGAACTCGGACGGAGGCGAGACCACCTCCGTTGCGAAGTAGACTGGATGACGATTTCACCGGTATATGGTATGTCTTCTGAAGCTTCTTGGTGATGACGTGGCAGCCTCAGAAAGTTGCTGGTACTCTACTGCCTCCGAGCTGGGAATAGGCTGATGGTGTAGGGTTGTGTGTATGAGGGTGGGATGGCCAAGGGGAGCAAGGGGAAATGGGGAGGGCGACCAGGGTGGGAAGGGGGTGTTGGGGAGGGGTGAGGGGCAGCCATGGAGGGAGATTCAAATTTGGCCTAGGGTTTGAACCCCTTCAGTCTTGGGGAGATGGAAGGGTGCTTGGGAAAGGGTAGTGGGTGGTTGGGGGTTTTAGGGTGGCTTGGAGATTGGTGGGTTCTCCCTTAAGGCTAGGGGTGGAGTAAAGAGGTGTTGTGGGAATTTGTGGTGACTATTAAATGAGGGGAGGAGAGAGAGAAAGTAGGTGGAAGGGGGAGGAGAGAGAAAGGGGCGCACCCTTATGGAGAGAGAGAGAGGGAGAATGGGGAGAGTCACACTCCACTTGAAGAGGGGGAAGATTTCACTTAAATGTGATTTTTTTTTCTAATTCTCAAAACATTAGTTCTACAATGGAGGGGTTGGGGTCTATTTATAGGCACCCAACTTTCCTCTTGATCAAACTGACCTTGACAAACAAGCAAATGACCAACAAGTCCAAGGGAGGGGCGCCCCTTGGCCTAGCCCACTAGTTGGGCCCAATTGACTCCACTAACCATTCTAATGACCCATTAACTGACTAAGTGACTCAAAAAAGAAAAATTACAAATAAAGAGACTCAAATAAAATGAAAATTACATGCTATGACTCGCAATTAAGTGGAGAAGAAAATGTAGCACTACTGGCGATCATCAAGAGCCTAAAAAAAGTGTGGACGGGCAGGAGATGTCCCCATCATACTCCCGGGGTGGGAAAAACTCGACCTCGTCAAGTATGGGTCCACAGGGGAAGTGGTCCCCCAAAGCAGCTCCAGGCGAGCCACGACCTCAAAACTCAACTCTGCATCCTTAGCCGAGGGACGGCTCTTCAGCCTCTCAAGGTAGCTCGGGCACATCCTCTTGCCGACGATGGTACCCTACTTGCCTAGTATTGCTTCCGTGTGATCACGTCGGGCTCTCAAGCTGATTGGTGGAGGCTCTCCGAATGTGTTACTCTCAAAGATAGGTAGAGGCTCGAGGCACTCACTAGGATCCACCGCGGTGCCCTTATAGGGTGCCGGATCTGCCATGTGGGAAGTGGGATGAATCCCAAAACCCATCAGAAAGTCCAGCCCGTAAGCCGGGTTGCCAAAGCCACTCAGAACTCGGGAAGGTCCAAGTCCTCGTGCCCTCAATTTTCTGGTGACCTTAGGGTAAAGCCACTCCAATGTTACCATCACCAAGTTGCCTACTTAGAATCCCAAGTGGCACTTACGAGCTGTTGCCCGCTCTTTGTGATCATCACCGCTCGTTGCTAGATGCTTACATGAATGCGTATGCCATGCACTACGATGCTGTGTGGGTGTGAAAAGTATGGTATGCAAGGGTGGACCAGGACAACCATATGTAGATCAATCATGCTTTAATGCTATTAAGACTGTGATGGACCTAGGCGGGTCGGGGCAGCCAAAGGTGGCCCCACCATGCATGGACTTTATAGCAAAGGTTGGAGGACTTGGGCATCCGTAGGTGAATCTATCATGGATGGTTATAGCAAATGCCGGGGGATCCGGACATCCGTGCATGCCCCTAACATGTATAAGACTAATGACAAATGATGGAGGACCATTACACCCAAATATGGACCACTCATGTTTCCTACTTGACATGTGGGTGATGTGAATGAATGGACCCAACATAGTGTTCATGCCAAGTGGTGTGGTAAGCCTTGACACATGCATGTTTATCCCAAAAGTGACTCCCATGTGCCTATGATCTTTGATCTTCCATGTGAAAGGGTCGAAGGGATCTAGGAAGGTGGATATGGGGTGGGGCACTTCCTCGATCTCTAGGTGGGTGTTGCCTAAGGTCATGATTCCTTTGGTGTAACCTGGGTCATAGATGAGGTGGGCTTGGCCCAACATGGTGGGTGAGGGTAGGAAAGGGTGGGAGGTGGGTAAGGTGGTTGGGTCACATGGGTTCCTTGGCTCCCATTGGAAGGGATCAAAGGGATCTTGAAATGGGTTACTAAGGGAGAGGAGCTCTATGTCCTCAAGGTCCTCAATTGGTCTATCATCCTCCTCTAATGAAACAATTGGGCCAAAGTATTTGGTGAGTGGGTCGGCCATGAGGGAATGGCTTGGCTTCCTACCCGAGATTAGAAGCTCCAAATTGAGGAGAAGGTCGGGCTCATCGGGTGTGGGGAGGAATAGTAGAAGGTCGATATTGTAGCAACCAATGGTGCAAATTGAGGTGATAGACCCGACACAAAGGTGTAGGAGGTCAAGACTCCTAGATTAGTTGGTCACCGGGGTCAACATGCTCGTGCACTCGATTTGCCATGCTAAGCCCTTAAGAAGATCCCCTAAGGGCTCCACTTGGTAGGATGATTGGATTGTGGTGTGATAGGAGGAGAAGGGTATTATAGTGAGGTCTAGCTCCATGAAAGTGTAGGCATGGGATGTGATGGGAGGGATCGGTCTCTCCTTTAGCCATCTAGCTAGGGGCCCATCTATGATTATGGTGCCATCTGTGAAGGTTTGTTGTTCTTGAGGATCCGGACTATTTGGAGTGGTGAAGGCTTGAGATTCTTCCTTATCATTGGTGTGAACTTACGTTTCCTCATGGGTGGGGAGAAGGTCCAGACTAGCATCTACTCCTATGTGAGTGGGTGTGGCCTCCTTTCCCAAGGGAATGGGAAGGTCTCTTGGGGATGTGGTGATGATGGTTGGTGCAGCAGGGAGGCGTGGGTATGCACCCGCACGCCGCGTCGGTGTAGCTTTGACCTGAAAATTAAAATGTTACACCACTACACCTCTCGCAGGAGGGGGATCTCGGGGCGGGGACTTATTGAAATTACATCCAAAACTACCTCCACGCAGGGAGGGGCAGTCAGCAAGCCAGGCGGGGTGGGGGAAAAACTAAGCTAGAAGTCGAATTATCGAGCTCCCCGATTCTGCCAGCTTCAAGAACTGTCGGATAGGCAGTCACTATCGGTGCTGCCACGGGCTCTCCTGAACTCTTTTGTTGACTAAACCAGTGCCAAAATCTCCTGGGTTAGCCTAGGAGGACGTCAGAATTATTAGAGAATTTCTTGATGACAACGACGGCCGGGGCAGGGTCGGGATCAGGACTGTTGCACTCTGGTCCTGACAGTGTCTGGACTGCTGTTGTTGGAAAGGAAGGCTGTCACGACCACTCCCGTGCTCAGTTGATGATGAGACTGGGACCGTTGCGTTCTTGGTCGAGTTATCTTCGAACAGAGACCCACGGGGCCACTGGCGGAGGTCGGAGCAGACCGAGAGGGCCAGAAGAGTGGAAGGAGATTGAATCTATCTCCACTTGGACTGACCTACGCACTCTGGATAGGAAATTTGGAACTTTGTGCTACGGGCTTCAAACGACGCTCCGCTTCTTGGAGATAAAAGGAGACTCGTAGCAGAAGTCTTCAGCCAAACGCCGCTCCAATATCTTCAAGGTATTGGTCATGGTAGCCTCTGCAAGTTGCAGTTGGGTGTCTGCCAGGGAGGAATTGCACAGTCCGGTAGTGAAGACTCCTCCGAGCAGCCACAAACTTAGACGGAGGCGGGACCACCTCCGTTGCGAAGTAGACTGGATGACAATTCCACCGATATATGGTATGCCCTCTGAAGCTTCTTGGTGATGACGTGGAAGTCCCAGAAAGTCGCTGGTACTCTGCTGCCTCCGAGCTGGGAATAGGCTGATGGTTTAGGGTTGTGTGTATGAGGGTGGGATGGCCAAGGGAAGCAAGGGGAAATGGGGAGGGTGACCAGGGTAGGAAGGGGGTGTTGGGGAGGGGTGAGGGGCAGCCAGCAAGGGAGGGAGATTTAAATTTGGCCTAAGGTTTGAACCCCTTCAGTCTTGAGGAGATGGAAGGGTGCTTGGGAAAGGGTAGTGGGTGGTTGGGGGTTGGAGGGTGGCTTGGAGATTGGTGGGTTCTCCCTTGGGGCTAGGGGTGGAGTAAAGAGGTGTTGTGAGAAGTTGTGGTGACTATTGAATGAGGGGAGGAGAGAGAGAAAGTAGGTGGAAGGGGGAGGAGAGAGAAAGGGGTGCACCCCTCTTGGAGAAAGGGGAGAGTCACACTCCACTTGAAGAGGGGGAGGATTTCACTCAAATGTGATTTTTTTTTCTAATTCACAAAACATTAGTTCTACAATGGAGGGCTTGGGATCTATTTATTGGCACCCAACTTTCCTCTTGACCAAACTGACCTTGACAAACAAGTAAATGACCAGCAAGTCCAAGGGAGGGGCGCCCGTGGGCCTAGCCCACTAGTTGGGCCCAATTGACTCCACTAACCATTCTAATGACCTATTAACTGACTAAGTGACTCAAAAAGCAAAAACTATATATAAAGAGACTCAAATAAAATGAAAATTACATGCTATGACTCGAAATTAAGTGGCAAACAAGATGTAGCACTACTGGCGATCATCAGGATCCTCGAAAAAGTGTGGACGGGCAGGAGATGTCCCCATCACCAACGGTCTAGACCTTACGTCTAGCGCCGACTTAAATAATTTCCTTCCAAGGTTGATGCTCGACTTCCCATCGAGATCAGCCGCTGAAACCCAAATGGCTTAGACCTTTCATCTAAAGCTAACTTAAAATAATTTCCTTGCAATGGCATATACCCAATGCCGACGATACCATCATAATTAGCGCTTGGCACTTCATTAGAGTCAAGTAACCTAGTCCCACCGGGGTCCACCCCAACGCTTTATTACAGGCCTTTTGCCCGATCCTACATACAAAACCTCTTTTCAAGGATGGTGCTTGACTTCTCACCAAGACCAGCCACTAAAACCCAATGGCTTAGACCTTCTGTCTAAGACCGGCTTAAAAACTACACTTGCGTTGGCATACACCCAATGCCAATGATTTCCATCAAGGCTGATGCTTGACTCCTAGTCAAGGCTCGCCCCTAAAACCCAACGATTCAGACCTTCTGTCTGAAACTGGCTTAAACAAGATCCTTCCTAAAACCGCTCAACCTGCTACACAAGTCCTTAGTCCCACCAGATTTTATCTCAGGGAGACGATAAAAGAAATCTGCACCTGCGTGCCCCGCATGCTTGTCCCCCGCCTGTGCCACTCACTGGTGGGGGCATTTGTGGATGCTTAAAATATGGCATCAAAAGGCCAAGTAAACTTAGCCACTAAAAGAAGAGAAGATTCACCGTCGCATCCACAGCACGACGTCGGCCCCACAGCATTGCTCAAGCTAAAAGAACATGCTGAACAAAGGCTACGTTGACGTAGCCTGCTGCCCGCGTCAACGTAGTTGAAGACAGAAGATAAGTCTTGCCCCTAGCAACGGGCTACGTCGACGCACTGTGAATGTTACGTCGAAGCCACCGAAGATAAAAGCTGAAAAATGGCCCCTGGCGGTAGAAGGCTACATCGATGCACCCTTAGCGCACGAAGAAGCCCGTACGGGCGCGTGTCATCACTACGACGTGTGCTCCCTCAAAAGTTAGATTGCAACGCCTTCTAGAGGGCCATACAACCGTACAGGACGCGTGGGGGGGAGAGTCTCTAATGATTGGAGAATATCCTGGGCCCCCTTTGCCTTGGAAAAGAAGAAAAGGGCCTTTTCTGCTATAAAGGCAGGCCAACGCTTAGAAGAAGCTCCTCTCTGGCTGCTCTACTTCCCCCTTGGCTAGTGTTGTTCGAAGGGTGTTCTCTTGAGCGTCATGTTGTTACTCTTGCGTGTGAAGAGAAATAAAGGGAAAGAAGAGAGAAGGTATGCTGCTTGGGGAGGGAGAGGAGTCAATTCTCCGCCCTCTACCCATCTTTCTTTTCCCTTCTCTGCTGTATATTTTCTTTTTATGTTCATGGCTTCCCAGATGTGGGCCTTGGGACGATGTATCATCTTCTATTTTTTGATGAATGAATGAAAACTCCTTCTACTGTGTTTAGATATGAATATGCCTCACTTTGCAGTTTATTATTTCTAGTAACCAGTTCGCTACAGTGCTTGCAATCCTATTTTCTTCTCTTCATCTTTGTTTCATTGCTTGGAGGAAAGTGTTGTATTGTGAGGGAGGTGCAGGCCCAGCCTATCCAACTGTAAAGGATTGGGTTTGTGGTTCTATCCCCTTTGATTTGCTGGTTTTAGGTGCGTCCTCTGTTCACCCTCCTGTCCCTCGTGGCAGATTCAAGCCCTCCATAGGCAATATTAACTCTGCAAGTCCCTTCCCCCAATGCCCCAGGCTGGGTTCAAACCGTCCCCATGTGTCTGATATCCATAGGTATATGCTATTCTCTGTTAGAGGAATTGGCATTCGCTTTCTCACTCATACCATGAGTTGTTGAGGCTTTGGTCCAGTCCTAAATGGTGCTGAAATTATGCCCCTCCCTACTTGCTGTAATGCTGGTGGAAGGGTGGTCTCTTGCCTTCTCACCCACGCTATGGGTTGTTGCGGCGTTGGCCCTATCCTAAAATCATTGGGGGTTTGTAGTTCTCTTGCAATTTTGTTTTTCTCAATCACAGCTTGTTGGGAATCTGTTGCTTGCTGTATAGAATTACCCTGGCTCCCATGCCAGTCGTGCATGAGCACATTAGTGTTTGCTTGAATGCCCACTAGAGCTTGTTTCTTCAGATCTTATGTGTTTCATCCACTGTTGAGCACCATTTGCTATGGTCTCCAATCCCCATTCGAAGCACATGCTTGCTAATTGCACAGCATGGCCATGTGCTCCCACGCCATGGGGTAACAAGATGCTTTCTCTCTGGTTTGCTACCGATTATGACCAAGAACCCGCCGCCATGGGAAGGGGGCACATTCTGCTATCGAATGTTTTCACACCGATCTGGATTTTCTTGATTAACCACTCTCATATCCCCCAGGGATCTACTTCTTTATAGTATGTTCTCTGGGGGATGCTTCATCAAGGGTTGGACATTAATGGCCATAAGGCCAGCAAAAATAATGCAAATTTAGGGTTGGAAATGCTGCTAACCCCTGGGTCAGTGGTGCCCTTTGTAGGCTAGCCCTCGGGGTGTCCATGCCCAATTTAGGTTTTAAGGATGTTACCGCTTCCGTGCGCGTCCTTGGGTGTTGCCGCTTCTTTAGCACCGTAGATAAAAAAAATTATAGGGAATAAAATTTCCTAAACAAGTTAAACATAATAAATCCTCTAAATAAATAAGACAATGGCTCAAAAAAAAATTTTGAACAAGTTTAAAGCCCAACCCATGAACCATTGGGCCTTAACCCATACACCTTCAAAAGTCTTAACCTTTATATATATATATATACAAATGGGCCTTACGGGCTATATATATATTATAAATCTCCAAATAATTAAACCCACATTTATATATGGGCCTCCCATATATATTAGCCAAAGAACCAATGGGCCTTACGGTTGTAAGGGGGCTTGAGGGATATAGACTTAAAAACATGCATACTTAAGGGTTTTCACAATGCACCTAAGTCTTATTTTCCTTCGAACGTGCATGAGCTTTAGGGTTTTTGAACCTAATTGGGAAGACGGTTGGGGTTTCGGAAGGGATTGATTTTCATGGGAAAGTTTAGGCTAACTAGGATTCTTATGTGGGAAACTTATTTCCCAATAGGAATCTAAAACCCGTTAGGATTCCTTCTCTATAAATACACCATGCCCTGCGAACGATAGAAGTATCATGCCACTGCATTCCTAAGACCCCTACTGTGTTGCTACTCCTTCTGTTTTCCTTGCGTCGACGTCATCCTCCTGTTGTGTTGCTGCCGTCGTCGTCCTCTTCACCCTCCTGCTATTGTGCGTGAAGAAGAAGGGTTGTGTTCTTTGTCCTTCGTATTTATGCTACTGGCGTGAAGAAGCCTTGCCCCTTCTTCTTCCGTAGTGTTGCAGTTGCTATTGTTTCTACTACTGCTACAACATTTGCTTTTATTATTTCATCTTCATCGCCATAGTTGCAGTTGCTGCTGCTCTTATTCTTTCTCTTTTTCTTCACGTTCGTCGTTCTCAATCTACCCACACAAGGTAGGTTTTCTCAAGATACGAAGCCCCAGATGATAAGAATAAGTATAGTGCATGCATACCATGATTTCATGTCACCTGCTATCAAGTTTTACGTAGTTTTGGGCTTTGTATTTGCATGACAAATAGTGACTAGTGTAGTGGCCGCTTATTAATGAACGACCGAGCAGGAGGTCACCAATTCTTGAATTGGCGACAGCCTTCTGGTCGTAACTTAATGAGCGACCATCACCCCATCGCTATTTCTTTTTAGAGTAATTAATAAATAGCCCATATTCAAAATTAAATAACTATGGAACCTAATGTGTAAGATTTATTATGAGCATGTTTCTAGAGTCTTATCATTTTTCCCTACATGTTCATGTCTTTAGTTTTGAAAAATTCCATGTACATCTCGTTGTGCTACTATTCATGCTATTCCACTAGAAATGAACAGTACCTTCTGTCTAGCTACGTACCTACCGGATGTCTTGCAAAATTTACACAAAAGGATTAGTGCTTGGTTGGCTAGGCGTTCATTCTTGAACTGGCGCCCCTCCACAGAGGCGTAGATTCCTATTATTTGTTAAAAATTGAAATATATCAGAAATTAAGAATTAACGACCATCACTTGGTCGCTATATTAAGTTATGGCGCCTTCTTGGATGGTCGCCCATTTATTGAAATATTAAATTAAAAAAAACTATTATATATTGAATTAGCGACCATTTAATCCCTGAAATATTTATTCTAAAATTTCTTAAATAATGATATGGCGACTTGACAGTAGACGTAAATTCCTAATTTAGCGCCTGTCTGTCTGGGCCCATATTCTTGTTCTCTCAGTTTTATTGGGTTTTGACCCATACCGCGGGTCTTTTGGCACTCTCATCTCACATCCGTAGATGGAGTCCCTGTTTCACAACGTTTCACGTTATACACCTCAACTCTTGGTGATGATTGGACCATTCACGGGATATTCCTTCCTTCGGACTGGTGCTGTCTTCGTTGAGATCTCCGTAAGTTTACGCTAGCCATGGATTATTCCCTCAAGGCAGCCGAGCTGGTTGTACCCTAAAAACCCTAGAACCTCTATCTGTCATGTCACTCTGAAGAAACATGACGCCCTAGCCATCATAGAGCGTTGTTTATAGTGTTATGTGAGAGTTCTGTCACTGTCTAGAATGTACGACTAGACAGTGGACGCCAATTGAAATGAGCGACCATGTGAGTGGGCACCATTTCTCTTCGTGCCTATTACTGTTCATAGAATTAGCGACCACCGCAGTGGGTGCTGTTTCTGTAATTGGTGGCTGTCTGAGTGGACGCTAATTACATAGTATAATGACATGTCATGATTTTCATGCGATTTATCGGTATGTCATCCTTGTTCAAGTTCTGTCCTTGAACTCCTTCATTATGTGAAATCTACCTTATCATCCTATAATGGCTATTCCTTTAGAACCCTATTGGCTATAAACTATAGTGGATGTCTAAAAATATATACATGACTCATTGCTGGCGCATATAGGGCCCGATCTAGTCCTGGGAGGGGCACCCGAAAGTGGCTGGGTCCATGGGAGCTATATTGATCACGGTGTGGTATTGCACCGAAGTGCATGACTTGCTTGATTTTGACATTCAACGATCTCGTACTTGACATGACTTGAGATGACTTGCGTGACTCGGAAAGAGTATTTACTTGCGTGAAATTATAATAGCCAATTCTCATGACATGACTTGATATTGCGTACTTGAAAGCTTTACATGATTATCTTGGAACTTGCTAGCTTCTTTATATTGTATTATCGACATTATCATGTGTTCATGCTTAGCTATACTTGCATTTCATGTAACATGTAATTTACTAAAAGCAAGCTTGTTCTTGAGATATAATCCCTACTGAGCGTTCGCTCACTCTAGTTTCTCCCCTATTTTTCAGGTAATTCCGATGACGACGATCATTCGGATGGGGATGGACACGAGTGAAGAGTGTAGCCTTCCCGATTATTGAAGCCGTTATCTACTCATGTCTTTTTCCTATTTTCTTGAGTCTATCATTGTATTCTTCTCTTTATTGAGTCTAGAATGTCATTAAGTATTCTTTTACTTTAAAAGATTATGTAAGGAAGTTAGTTGGAGTTATTGGATGGTATTAATGAATAAAGACTTTGGTTATCTCTCGTCTTTTGCACACTCTGTCTATGTGTTGATATTTCTCGTGCTCTGATTGACATGATCGATATAAACTCGTCACGCGTACTGAGTTCCTTCCGCACTCGGGGCGTGACAATTTTTGTGGTATCAGAGCCTTAGATATTCAAATTCCTAGGAAATCAAGTCCAAGGATAGGTTTATACCATTTACTCGGTGAGATTGGGTAGAACCATGGGTTAAGTTAACTTAGGAATATATGACCCTTGGTTAATAGTATATTAATATAGTTATCTAAATCTTGTAGGACCATGGCTGCCGAACATGCTTAGTGGCGCGATATGCAATGCACTGTTCAAGGCATTACTCAAGCACTACAACAAGTGGCGCAGGGCAGAGCAAATCGTGGAGCAGGTGATCTCCACCGTAGTTTCCACAATATGAACCCACCAAAGTTCATTGGCTCGTCCGACCCCGACCATGCCGAACACTGGATCAAGAGATAGAAAGGATATTCCGTGTTATGCAATGCATGAATGTGGAAAAGGTGTTATTTGCGACTTTCCAGCTGGAGCGGGACGCTCGCTTTTGGTGGGAGTCGGTGGAAGCTACTTTACCCCATGAGCAAGTTACATGGGGCGAGTTCGTAGAATATTTCAATAACAAAGATTTCTCAGATTAGATACAAGAAAAGAAAGCCACGGAATTTGCTGCGCTCAAACAAAGGACTTTATCGGTGGCAAAGTATGAGGCCCAATTCTCTAGGCTGTCGAGGTATGCACCACATCTAGTATGTACCGAGAAGATGAAGGCTTTGAGATTTATTAATGGGCTTCGGCCATAATATATTACCCAACTGGCACCGATGGATATTAAAATCTATTCGGAGATGATAAGGCGAGCATAACTACTTGAGGATTCCATGGAGTTGTCCAACCAGATCCATGGGAAAGACAAGAAGGAGCATGTTACAAGCTCTGGCACTTTCAAACCCACATTCAATAAGAAGAGGTCGAGCAATGGAGGAGATTCCTCCCAAGAGAACAAGTTTAAGAAGGTTAACAAGCCCTTCTTAATTACTACCACACCTGCCAAAGAGGTGTATAAGCATTGTGACAAGACCGGCCATAAGGCCGAGGAATGTTGGAGGAGATTGGGACCTTGTCTCCGGTGCGGGAGCCGTGATCACCGGATTCTCGACTGTCCCTTATTAAATAAACAAGCAATGATGAGAAGCGCCCGGCAAGGAAGCAAGGCCGTCTCCAAGCTCTCCAAGAGGCGGAAAATAGTGAAGGTGGACTCGTGGAAAATACATTAAAGATTTGTTCCAAGACTGCTCACGTCTTATTTGATACCAACGCGACTCATTTTTTTGTTTCCAAGAGATTTGCTACCTCATTTTCTATAGAACCTGAATGGATAGATTTAGTAATTTCTACTCCTCTCGGAAATGAATCCGAGATCTCACACCATTACGCGAATTGTGAAGTCATGGTCAAAGGGCAAAATCTACCTGTCGATCTGATATGCCTAGATATGGACGGGTATGATGTCATACTAGGAGCCGATTGGCTATCCACACACAAGGCAGTTATAGATTGTCGAAATGGCAAAGTAACTTTTAAGGACTTCCCGGAACTTGTCTACACTAGTCCTCAGAGTCGAAACAAGTCACCCCTTATTTCAACCCTCCGAGTTAGTAAGCTCTTAAGAAAGGGGTGTGTGGATTTCATAGCATTTGTGACCGCCACGGAAATTAAGGAGTCCAAGCTAGAAGACATCCGCGTAGTCAAGGAGTTTCCCGATTTGTTCTCGGAGGATTTGCCCAGTCTACCCTCGGAAAGAGAAGTGGCTTTCACCATCGACCTTGTCCCAAGGGCTGCCCCTGTCTCTAAGGCACCATATAGGATGTCCCCCGCCGAACTCGAAGAATTGAAGGAATAATTGATGGAGTTCTTGAAGAAAGGATTCATCAGGCCGAGTACTTCCCCATGGGGAGCGCATGTATGATTTATCAAGAAGAAAGATGGATCGATGAGACTTTGCATCGATTATCGGTAGTTGAATCATCTTACTATCAAGAACAAGTATCCACTGCCGAGGATTGATGAATTATTTGATCAAAATCTAGAGCTAAATATTTCTCAAAGATTGATCTCAGGTCGAGATACCACCAACTAAG
This sequence comes from Amorphophallus konjac, assembly GCA_022559845.1. NCBI lineage: Eukaryota > Viridiplantae > Streptophyta > Magnoliopsida > Alismatales > Araceae > Amorphophallus > Amorphophallus konjac. The sequence continues at coordinate 66,758,628 of CM040117.1, forward strand.
AATCGAGGATGAGGATATTCATAAGACCGCATTTTGGAGAAGGTATGGGCACTACGAATTTGTTGTTATGTCTTTTGGACTAACGAATGCCCCTACAGCCTTTATGTAGTTAATGAATAGTATATTCATGCCTCATCTAGATCAGTTCGTTGTGATTTTCATTGATAATATATTAATATACTCAAAATCTGAGGAAGATCATGAAGAGCACTTGAGGATTGCATTACAAATATTAAGGAAGAATCAACTCTATGCCAAGCTTAGCAAGTGCGATTTCTAGCTTGAGGAAGTATCTTTCTTAGGGCATGTGATTTCAAAGGATGGGATCTCTGTTGATCCGTCAAAAGTTGAGGCTGTGGAGAATTGGGAAAGACCGACAAATGCAACTAAGATTCGTAGCTTCTTAGGCCTAGCTGGTTATTACCGGCGATTTATAAAGGACTTCTCCAAGATTATTGTTCCTCTTATGAGAGTGACACGCACAGAGATTCCTTATGAGTGGAATGAAGATTGTGAACGAAGCTTTCAAGCATTGAAAGATCATTTGACGACTGCCCTTGTCTCAGCACTACCAATAGAAGGGGAAAATTCGAGGTATATATCGATGCATCTGGTATTGGCCTCGGATGTGTGTTAATGCAACAAGGGAAGGTCATTGCTTACTCTTCCCGGCAATTGAAGAAGCACGAGGAGAACTACCCGGTACACGACTTAGAGCTGGCCACGGTAGTATTTGCTTTAAAGATCTGGAGACACTACCTCTACGGAGAATAATTCACCGTGTACTCCGATCACAAGAGTCTCAAACACTTATTCTCCCAAAAGGAAATGAACATTAGACAAAGACGTTGGCTAGAGTATCTCAAGGACTTCGACTTTACAATATCATCCTGGAAAGGGGAATTCTATAGCCGATGCCCTTACTCGAAAGCCAATAGCATTATTGGACAACTATATGATCCAAGAATGGAAGATGCTAGAGCAATTCTCTAAACTTGATATAAGCACGGACAAGGAGAAAATGCTCTATCACACATGAGGATACAACCGGATTTACTCTCAGAAATCAAAGGGTTACAAGATGAAGACCCAGTACTAGTGGAGATCAAGGGTAAGCTGGAAGAACAACCAGATTTCAAGCTGACATCTGATGGCAAACTATTATTTCATGAGAGGACATGTGTACTGGACTGTCCGAAATTGAAGAAGAAAATCTTAGAAGAAGCACATCGATCAAGATACATAATTCACCCGGGAGGTACCAAGATGTACTAGGATTTAAAGCGAACCTTTTGGTGACCCAACATGAAAAGAGAGGTAGCGGACTTTGTTTCTTGCTGTCTCACATGCCAACAACTGAAGGCGAGACACCGAAAGCCTGTCAGCAAATTACATCCTCTAGACATTCCCAAGTGGAAGTGGGATGATATCGGCATAGACTTCATTATAGGTTTGTCTAAGTATAAAGGAGGACATGATGGAATATGGGTCATTATAGATTGATTGACCAAATCAGCTCACTTCTTGCCTATAAAGAGCCGATGGTCGGTTGACATTCTAGCCGCTTTATACGTCAAAGAGGTGGTTAGACTACATGGAGTTCCTGTTTCAATCGTGTCTGACCGAGACCCACGCTTCACTTCTCATTTCTAGAAGGGTCTAGAACATTCGTTGGGGACAAGACTCAACTTTAGTACAGCTTTTCATCCTCAAACGGATGGTCAGACCGAGAGAACAAATCAAGTCGTGGAAGGCATGCTGCGAGCTTGTGTTATTGATTTTGGTGGAAGCTGACATGATCATCTACCCTTGGTTGAGTTTGCATATAACAATAGTTACCAGGCAAGTATTCAAATGGAACCTTTCGAGGCATTGTATGGAAGGAGTTGTCGATCGCTAATATGTTGGGACAAAGTTGGGGAAAAGCAACTTCTAGGCCCGGATATGGTAAGGGATATGATTTAAAAAGTACAACTCATTAGAGAAAGACTCAAGATAGCTCAGTCAAGATAAAAGACTTATGCCAACAATAGAAGGAGAGACCTCGAGTTCCAAGTCGGAGATCACGTCTTTCTCAAGGTTTCCCCAGGTTGAGGTATCTGAAGATTTGGTGTTAAGGGCATGCTTACACCAAGATATATCAGTCCCTTTGAAGTGCTAGAAAGAGTTGGCGAGGTTGCTTATCGGATCGCCTTGCCACCGCAATTATCAAAGTTCACAATGTGTTTCACATCTCTATGCTTAAGAAGTATGTTCATGATCCATTCCACGTCATAGATCATAACAACCTGGTGATACAAAAGGATCTCACATATGAACAGAAGCCAGTAAAGATCATTGATCGTGAAGTTCGTGTACTACGGAACAATACTATTCCCATGGTAAAGGTGCAATGGAGCAAATGATTAGAAGAAGAAGCCACCTGGGAGACAGAAGAATCTATGAAGAAAAGGTTCCCTGACTTATTTCAAAATGGTACGTACTCTGCACCCTCCATGTCTATATGAGATTGAATTTGGGAACACAATTCTTTTAAGTGGGGGAGAGTGTAGCACCCTGGATAAAAAAAATTATAGGGAATAAAATTTCCTAAACAAGTTAAACATAATAAATCCTCTAAATAAATAAGACAAGGGCCCAAAATTTTTTTGAACAAGTTTAAAGCCCAACCCATGAACCATTGGGTCTTAACACATACACCTTCAAAAGCCTTAACATATATATATATATATATATATATATATATATGGGCGTTACATGCTATGAATATATTATAAATCCCCAAATAATTAAACCCACATATATATATATATATATATGGGCCTCCCATATATATTAGCCGAAGAAGCAATGGGCGTTACGGTTGTAAGGGGGCCTGAGGGATATAGACTTAAATAAATGCATACTTAAGGGTTTTTCACGATGCACCTAAGCCTTATCTTCCTTCGAACGTGCATGAGCTTTAGGGGTTTTGAACCTAATTGGGTAGACGGCTGGGGTTTCGGAAGGGATTGATTTGCATGGGAAAGTTTAGGCTAACTAGGATTCTTACGTGGGAAACTTATTTCCCAATAGGAATCTAAAACCCGTTAGGATTCCTTCTCTATAAATACACCATTCCCTGCGAATGACAGAAGTATCATGCTGTTGTGTTCGTAAGACCCCTACTGTACTGCTGCTCGTTCTATTTTCCTTGCGTCGACATCATCCTCCTACTGTGTTGCTGTCGTCGTCGTCCTCTTCACACTCCTGCTATCGTGCGTGAAGAAGAAGGGCTGTGTTCTTCTTCCTTCGTATTTCTGCTACTGCCATGAAGAAGCCTTGCTCCTTCTTCTGTCGTGCTACAGTTGCTATTATTGCCTGCTATGGCTGCTACAAAAATTACTCTTATTATTTAATCTTCATCGCTGCAGTTGCTGCTACTCTTATTCTTTCTCTTTTTCTTCACGTTCGTCGTTCTCAATCCACCCACACAAGGTAGGTTTTCTCAAGATACGAAGCCCCAGATGATAAGAATATGTATAGTGCATGCATACCATGATTTCATGTCACCTGCTATCAAGTTTTACATAGTTTTGGGCTTTGTATTTGCATGACAAATAGCGACCAGTGCAATGGCCGCTTATTAATGAACGGCCAAGCAGGAGGTCGCCAATTCTTGATTTGGCGACAGCCTTCTGGCCGCAAATTAATGAGCGACCATCACCCCGTCGCTATTTCTTTTTAGAGCAATTAATAAATAGCCCATATTGAAAATTAAATAACTATGGAACCTGTTGTGTAAGATTTATTATGAGCATGTTTCTAAAGTCTTATTATTTTCTCCTACATGTTCATGTCTTGAGTTTTCAAAAATTCCATGTACATCTCGTTGTGCGACTGTTCATGCTATTCCACTAGAAATAAACAATACCTTGTATCTAGCTACGTACCTGCCTCATTCTTGAACTTGCGCCCCTCCACAGAGGTGCATATTCCTGTTATTTGCTAAAAATTGAAATATATCAGAAAATAAGAATTAATGGCATCACTTGGTTGCTACATTAAGGTATGGCACCTTCTTGGAAGGTCACCCAATTATTGAAATATTAAATTAAAAAAAACTATTATATATTGATTTAGCGCCTCTTTAAAGGGTCGCTAATCCTTGAAATATTTATTCTGAATTTTCATAAATAATGATATGGGGACTTGACAGTAGATGCAAATTCCTAATTTAGTGCATGTCTGTCTAGGCGCAGATTCTTGTTCTCTCAGTTTTATCGGGTTTTGACCCTTACCGCAGGTCTTTTGGCACTCTCATCTCATGTCCGTTGATGGAGTTCATGTTTCACGGCATTTCACGTTATACACCTGAACTCTTGGTGATGATTGGACCCTCCGCAGGATATTCCTTCCTTCGAACTGGTGCTTTCTTCATTAAGACCTCTGTAAGTTTACGCTAGCATTGGATTCCCTCAAGACAGCCGAGCTGGTTGTACCCTAAAAACCCTAGAACCCCTATCTATCATGTCACTCTGAAGAAACATGACGCCATAGCCATCATAGAGCGTTGTTTATAGTGTTCTGTGAGGGTTCTATCCTTGTCTGGAATGTGCGACTAGACAGTGGATGCCAATTGAAATGAGCGACCATGTAAGTGGGCGCCATTTCTCTTCTTGCATGTTACTGTTCACAGAATTAGCGATCACCGCAGTGGGCGTTGTTTCTGTAATTGGTGGCTATCTGAGTTGATGCCAATTACCCAATTTCATGATATGTCATGGTTTTCATGCGATTTATCAGTATGTCATCATTGTTCAAGTTCTATGCTTGAACGCCTTCATTCTGTGAAATCTACCTTATCATCCTACAATGGCTATTCCTTTGGCACTCTATTGGCTATAAACTATAGTGGATGTCTAAAAATATATACATGACTCAATGCTGGCGCATATAGGGCCCGATCTGGTCCTGAGAGGAGCACCCAAAAGTACTTGTGCCCATGGGAGCTATATTGATCACGGTGTGGCATTGCACCGAAGTGCATAATATGCTTGATTTTGACATTCCACGATCTCGTACTTGATTTGACTTGACATGACTTGCATGACCCGAAAAGGGTATTTACTTGAGTGAAATTATAATAGCCAATTCTCATGACATGACATTATATTGCGTACTTGAAAGCTTTACATGATTATCTTGGAACTTGCTAGTTCATCTATAATTACTTCTTGATATTCCATTCTCGACATTATCATGCATTCATGCTTAGCTATACTTACATTTCATGTAACATGTAATTTACTTAAAGCAAGCTTGTTCTTGAGATATAATCCCGACTGAGCGTTCGCTCAGCCTAGTTTTCCTCTATTTTTCAGGTAGTTCCGATGACGACGATCCTTCAGATGGGGATGGACACGAGTGAAGAGTGTAGAGCCGTCCCGATTATTGAAGCCGTTATCTACTGATGTCTTTTTCCTATTTTCTTGAGTCTATCATTGTACTCTCCTCTTTATTGAGTCTAGAATGTCATTAAGTATTCTTTTACTTTGAAAGATGATGTAAGGAAGTTAGTTGGAGTTGTTGGATGGTATTAATGAATAGACTTTGGTTATCTCTTGTCTTTTGCGCACTCTGTCTATATGTTGATATTCCTCGTGCTCTGATTGACATGATCGATATAAACTCGTCACGCGTATCGGGTTCCTTCTGCGCTCGGGGCGTGACAGCTTCCGTGCACATTCTTATGTTTAGGGGCCATCTCAGGATTTCCTGTGGATGAGCTTCCATGTTTCCCCCCCAAAAGCTTCGGTCTAGTGGAGGTCCTACCCAATTTTTCTCAAAATTGTGGAATTAACAAAAAAAAGTGCTAAAACATGAGCTGAACAATGAATATAATGCTAAAGCTAACATAAGCAGCACAAGGAACAATGCTGAGCTAAAGAAAGATGCTGAAGGCAATGCACTCATGCTGAACATGTAATCAAACAAGCCATTAACACACTTCTGCACAAACAATGTGGTTGAGCTGGACAAGAACAAATCTGAACAGAATGGTGTTGAGATGAAGAAAATGATTAAACAAATAAAATGTCATGCAATAATAAAAGAGAAGAAGGTTAATCAAAATAAACGATCAAGTTGCATAAAAGAAATAAAAATCAACTGATGTTCATTCATGCACACGTGCATTTTGCATTTGCTGAACATAGGGTGGCCTAAAACCTGCTACAGCAAGGGTCCAACTATTGGGTCGACCCTCCCCCTTTGACTTGCCCAAAAGTAAAATAGAAACACCCTCCATGAGTCATTTGATCCACATTAACCCCAACTGAAACCACATAAGTATGATTAAATTTGTTACCTCATGCATTCCCTGAGGATTGAGCGGCTCATTGAAGTCTACACTTGCATTAGACCATCTGTGCATCGTATGCACAAACCACCTCTGCATGCTTGAATATCCTGATCATCTAGCCAATTTTTGGTCGACCAACACATGATTTTGGTCGACCGAACCTACCATGCGTCAACACATGAATGGGCCGGGTCGACGCATTCATTGTTATCCTGCTGAGCTGCCCTTCTTGCAGCTTCCCTTTGATCATCTAGGGTCAAACCCTCTTGAGCCTAGCCATTGCCTAGTAACCAACCCAACTGAAACAAATTCTATGCATCGCATGCATATGCATTCATACGAGCATTTGCTCAACCTCCATGAACACGATTAAATCATTACTTCATGCATCATACGTGTCTCTTGTATGTCAAATAAATCCCATGCATCTGCATATGCATGCTTGAATGCCATGACTTGAGAATGATGATGTTTCAAATAAAAGAAAGAATCAAAAGAATGAAGTTTAAAGCTGAAGAAAAGACTGGGGTTAACCCCCTTTTTGAACTCGCAAGTTAAATTCAAAAAAAATGATTTAATGAATGAACGGTTGATGAAGGGGTTTTTGCCCACTAACGTAGGCTGCGTTGACGTAGCTCTATTCTACGTCGATGCAGTGTTCTGCGCTTGGCCCCTGCTAAGGCCTTATGTGTCGACGCAGCGGCCTTCAGCTCGTTCTGCATTCCAAAAGGAATAAAAGAAGAAGAAAAAAGTGATAGTAATAGAAAAAATGAAATAAAATGCCGATGGCATAAACCACTGATGAAAAATATGATAATGCATAAAGAACAAAATAATAATAACCTGCCTTGATCAAAATAGGAGCGTAGTGCGGCAGAACATAATCCGTAAATTCCACTGCCCCTGGCCGGAAGGCATGGGCGTCAGTAGCCTTCAAGTCGACAAACCAGCCTACCGAAATCTGGTGCTTGAAGCGCACGGCTAGGCAATCCAGTAGCAAAGGTTCCTCTCTGTACCCCCATTTTGGTGGGGCCAAGAATAAACCGAAAGATGGCTTCTCCCAGTCAACGCGGCCTACAGTCTCATTCCATCTGGCCAGAATGAACTTAGGGGCTCTGGTCAACAGTCCATCATGTGGAGATAACTCCTGGAGTCCCAGCACGACACTCCATTTCCTGGGCTCACCAGGCAGATAAATGGGTCTTCCCCGCACAACAAAATATGTCAGGCTGTCCCGCTCTGCAAGTAGTGCCTACTCAACCTTCCGAACAAGGAACAAGTCCCACTTTCCCTGAAGATTGAACCGCTTCATGAAAGACATCAAATGCTTGTCCTTGGGGTGATCCACCCTGTGGCCGTCCCGGCGGTCGTACTTGAAAGAATCACTCCCAACAATCAACAGACGATCAGTGTCTATTGTGTCGGTCTCTGAATCAGAAGACTCTGCGACTATGGCCAGCTTACCATGGCCTCTGTCTAGAGAATCAACGTCCCTCCAGGTTACCACAGCATGGGAGGAGGAAGAAAAACCAGATGCCACGGTATCTGCATTAAAACAAAGACAAAGAAAATAAACGAAGTCAGAAAGGAGTTATTGGAGACAAATGTTTTTCTGACAAAATTCCGGCAGAGTCTCCCCAGCCCGGGAGCTTGCCAGAAGGAAGCGGGAACACGTCCACTAAGGAACGGTCCCTGAAACAGGCTGTGGGTGTCACACCAGAGCCGAACAGGACACCCAGGGTTGTAGCTTCGAGGACAAGCCTACAAGGTGATACTTCACACAGAAGGTGAGCTAGAAGGGGGGGATGAATAGATCACCCCTAATTCAAAATAATTCAAAAAATGACTTATGTAATCCCGAAACGTAGTAGAGAAAATTCCTTAGTCTAGCCACGGAGTAGACAGATAGACAGATGCTTAACTAGAGAGAGAGTCAAGATGAGACAATAACCGAACAGTTGATGTGCTAGAGCCAAATCGAGAGAGCAATCAAACAAACCACACAGATGGAGCAAAGAATTTTTAAGGTGGTTCGATTGCAATCCACAATCTACATCCACCCTTTACTCTACCAGAGTAAGGCTTCCTTGCACTCAGCAATTAAGAATCACAGACTCAGTCTGCTAACATCCACTGCCTTACAGCTTGCCCCGAGGAACACTCTCCTCGTTCTTCCTATGACTAGAAGAAACACTGGAGGTCCAACCTCACTTCCTTTGCACACCGCAAAGGGAACCCTGTGAATTGCTCCCAGCAACTCACGAACCAGAGGATCAATCCTCTCTTCCTCTAAACACGATGGAGGGAAACCAGAGAACCTCTGCCTTCCTCCAACCAGAGCTCCAACTGATTTGGCTCTAGCACATCAACTGTTCGGTTATTGTCTCATCTTGACTCTCTCTCTAGTTAAGCATCTGTCTATCTGTCTACTCCGTGGCTAGACTAAGGAATTTTCTCTACTGCGTTTCGGGATTACATAAGTCATTTTTTGAATTATTTTGAATTGGGGGTGATCTATTCATCCCCCCCTTCTAGCTCACCTTCTGTGTGAAGTATCACCTTGTAGGCTTGTCCTCGAAGCTACAACCCTGGGTGTCCTGTTCGGCTCTGGTGTGACAATAATAATGTAGCTTCCTTAGAGACAATAATAATCGCTCAGAGACAATCAGAAAACAAAAAACAATCAGAAAACAATCGCTCAGAGACAATAATAATGTAGCTTCCTTAGAAGCAAGCTCTCAGACTCTAATCCTGGCGATTACTCAGGCTCTTCTATTTCTGGACTGGCTCTCTTCTCGAATGGGGGAACTTTCAGTACTAGCTCTGGCTTCAGATGCTCTCTCTTGATTTTCTCCTCTGTTCAGTTCCTCTATCTCTTTTTTTCTTCTTATCCTTTCTCCAGCTTTTCGATCCTCTTATAGGCAGACGATGGCCCGTGGATACCACGTTTCCTGCCTAAACTTTCACACAGATCTGATCCTCTTAGGTTCCACGTGTCAAGGAGCAGGAAAGGCAATGATCCACGTGGCAGTCGCTCCAGTCAGAGTGGCCTTCGATCACGTGCCAATCATTAGCCTTACATAGAACCCACGTACGTGGTTGCGCTTTCATCAAGTCCCTGTCAAAACAGACAGTCATTAGGCATTTTGTCAAACATTTGAAGGCATGCGTGAATAATCAATGTGCATAGACTTTATAAAATGAAGACAGGTGTAAAGAAGTCATGCACAGACATGATTAAGGCAAATGGATAAAATGCACTGACTTGATTTTAAGCATAATGGAAATGTATGCAGACTTGGTTTTGCTGCAAACAAACATGTGCACAGACCTTATCTTGCGAAGGCCAAATGTGCACGGACTTGAAGTGCATTGCTAACACATGTGCACTGACTTGCATGAGGCATGTGCATGGACTTGATAGTGCAGTGTGCAAACATGCATAGACTTGATTATGCTACTGCCAGAAAACATGCACAGACTTGCTTATGTTGTTGTGAGAACATGCACAGACTAGATATGAAGGCTTGACGCACTAGCATCGACCTTGTGTGTGCGCAGGCAAAGTATGCACTGACCTTGGTATGTGCAAAACAGAACCTACACCGACCTTGTCTTGCTCAAGACAAAATCTGCACAGACCTTATATGCAGTTCTAAGAAGTGTGCACCGACTTGATATGGCACGAAGCAAAAGATGCACCGACCTTGTATACACACTGTGCTAGCGTCGACCTTACCTTATTAACCTTCATGCTAACATCGATCTTAGCTACAGTAACATGCTCAGACCTTGTAGGGTAGAGTGCAAACATGCATGGGCCTGAGAATGAGCAATGCAAAATGTGCTTCGACCTCAATCAACATAATGCAAAACGTGCATACGTTATATGGCTGTATGCAAGATGTGCACCAACTTGCTACAGTATGTGCACAGACTTCATATGTATTGAAGACAAACATGCACAGACCTTCTAATATGCTAAACTGAACACATGACGTTATATGAATGCTAAGGCAGAATGTGCTTAGACTCGATAGCAACATACAATGACTTCATGCAGACACACTGACTCCAATGACTTAAGTGCACAAACTCATGAATGCTTCAGACATATTCTGTTTGATTTAAGGTGTTTGACTTTTTATGATGACTGACATTTGACTTATGGTGTTTGTCATCATCAAAACCACAAGAACACAACAGTCTCCCCCTTTTTGATGATGGCAACACTATGAGCCAAACAAATTTAATACTGTCATTGGAAAATGAGGGTGTTTAAGCATGCAAATAATCAAACATGCAAACAAAGTCACACACTGACTCCCCCTAACCCACGGACTTTACTCAAGACACACTAACTCCCCCTAACACTATTTGACTATCAACCAGAATATACTCCACGCCCAAAAACATTCTCAAAGCTATTCTCATATGCCATTCTCCCCCTAAACCCTTAGAAAACATTCTCCCCCTTTGACATCAGCAAAAAAGGAATGTAGGGAGAAACACGGTACTGCTAGGCTGGTGAGACCAGAGGCAATTGATTCACATGGTAGATAAAACATCTCATATGCAACCCTTAAAGATCCAAGTGAGGTAACTGAATGAAGCTGAAATAACTCATAGTTAATAAGCAGGAAAGACACAGAATAAGAGTGAGGATTATCATCATACAAAAATAAGAATGAGGACCAAGGTGAAACAGTTATGCCAAGAGAAAGCTGTCTAAATGCTTTACTAATCAAGTAAATGGAGGCGCTTCTACTGTTGGATGGTCCAAAGGTATTGAGGACAAACAGTCGATAGAGATTTTGGAGGGGTTAAAGATTTTTCTTTTGCTGAGCAATAAAAGTCATTGAGTAATTTTGGTAAATCATACATTGATATGTGAGAAGACACCTTATCCGAGGCCAGACTTCCCAGTTCCTCAGTGTGACGTATTACTTCTCTTTAGAGAACATAGTTAGCAATAGAAGTGTCTTTTGACATGAGGAGACACCTTGATCAGAGGCCTGAATCCCCAGTTACTCAACACTTTAATGCTATTGCTCTGCCATGAAATTTTAAAATTTTCAAGCAGAGTTATTCTGGCACTTCATGACATAGAGAGAGTTTCATTTCTTTAATGAAGTGTCTAGTTTCTTGGTAACCAGAACATTGCTCTGAATGTTGAAATTCCCCTAAAAAAATTGATTTTATTTGTTATATGATGTTTGAAAAAAAATACCAGATGTACTGAACCTCATAGAATTTGCTTCCAGGAATTTAATTTTCAAACATTTAGGAGATTTCATGACATAAGAGTGTCAACAGTGATCCATGTTCATTAATGATGTAGAAAAATAGTCTTCAGGTTCTCTATCTAGGTCTTTGTAGGATTATTAGAAAGAAGCTTTTTAGCTAAGTTTCAATTAATCAAATTTAGAAATTTAAGAGAGTTGAGAAGTTGTAGCTTTTGTGAAACCAAAGCTACATAAGGTTCTCAATAAGCTTTGTGCAGCGCCAAGTTCTCAAAACAACCTTTTGAATCAGTCTCCTAAGACCTTAAACAAACAAACAGGCAGCTCACCCTTTCACCTTGACTGACAGATGAACTCAAAGTAATCAGCTTCACACATGCATATGCCTTCTACACAAGACGTACCTAGAACATCTCCCCCTCACAATATGACTTAGATAGATAGACAGCTGAAATGCACAATGTATTGAATTGTAGAGAAGAAATTTATGAACATGAACCTGATTTATGTGTAAATGAGCCTGTGGTACTTGGTGGAGAACATAGGTCATAAGACCTCCGCACACATGATGTGGGTTTCCAGTCAGAAGACATATGACCTTCTCCCAGCTTATCATTTTAATGACAGACACTGGATAAAAATTCCATGCAAATGGGGTATACATGCAGTTCAACATGGGCAGAAGTAAATAAGTGCATTTTATTCCAATATTCAGAAGTTCAGAGGGTTTTAAAAATGCCTAGTTCTCTCCTCAGGGTTGTGAATCTATCACTGTCTAGAGGCTTGGTAAAGATGTCAGCTATTTGATGGACAGTGTCTACATGGATCAATTCAAAAGTGTTTTTCGAAACCTCATCTCTGATAAAATGATGTCTGCTTTTAATATGTTTGGTGTGAGAATGTAAAACATGATTTTTTGCAAGATTTATGGCACTAGTATTGTCACAGAAAATGGGTGTGCATCCCAGGTCTACTTGGTAGTCCTGAAGCTGGTGTTTAATCCAGATCACCTGTGTACCACAGCTCCCTGCAACTACATACTCAGCTTCTGTAGTGGAGAGGGCCACAGAGTGTTGCTTCTGGGAAGCCCAAGAAACTAAACACCCACCTAGAAATTGACATTGACCACTAGTGCTCTTCCTGTCTAGCTTACACCCAGCATAGTCTACATCTATATATGTAATCAGATCTAAGGTGTGTGATGCAAGAAACCATAAACCTAGAGTGTGTGTAGCAGATATGTATCTAAAAATTCTTTTCACAGCAGCTAGATGCAATTCAGTAGACCTAGATTGATACCTAGAACACATACCTACACTAAATTGTATATCAGGTCTCGAGACAGTTAAATAGAGTAGAGATCCAATCATACCTCGATATAATTTTGCATCCACTTCTTTACCTGATTCATCTGCATCTAATGATGTGTTGGTACCCATTGGAGTTGAGATGTGCTTCCGATTAGTCATTCCAAAATGCTTGAGGATGTCCAAGGTGTACTTGGTCTGGTTAATGAAGCATCCATCATCCAGCTGTTGTACCTGCAAGTCAAGAAAGTATTTTAATTCACCGACCAAACTCATTTCAAACTCAGTAGACATCAGTTGAGAAAATTCATTACATGGTTCAGTGCATGTTGAACCAAAGACTATGTCATCTACATATACCTGAACTATGAAGATATCCTTACTCAGACTTTTGGTAAACAGGGTTTGATCCACCTTACCTCTGTTGTAGCCCTTACTGATCAGAAATTCTGTCAGCCTCTCATACCAGGCCCGAGGAGCCTTCTTTAGACCATATAGAGCTTTATTTAACCTGAAAACCTTGTTAGGATGTGAAGACAATTGAAATCCGAGGGGTTGTTCTACAAAGACTTCTTCTTTAATGAAACCGTTTAAAAATGCACTTTTAACATCCATCTGATGAAGTTTTATATTTTTAGAACATGCAAAAGCCATTAAGATTCTTATTGCCTCCATCCTAGCAATAGGTGCATAAGATTCATCAAAGTCAACCCCAAATACCTTGGCTACTAGTCTGGATTTGTTTTTTGAAATTATTCCATCCTCATTCATCTTATTTTTGAAAACCCATTTGGTTCCTATTACATTTATATTTTCAGGTCTCGGAACTAGTTCCCAGACATTATTTCTTTCAAATTGACCTAGTTCCTCACTCATAGCATTAACCCATGATTCATCATTCAAAGCCTCATCAACAGATTTGGGCTCAATCTGTGACACTAAGGCAACTAGATCTTGATGATTTACATTTTTAAGATAAGACCTAGTCCTAGGGGGATCTCCTAGGTTGCCTGTTATGTTATTCACATGGTGATCTTTCAGAATTCTAACTTTGGTTGAAGACTCACCTGTTTCGTTTGACCTTACTTGTTTTGAAGCATTTGGTTCTTCAGGTGGTTCAGATTCTTCCTCTACCATATCCTCCAGAAAGTTTCCATCCTGCCTTGAGCTCCTGTCATCATCATCCAAGTTAGTGATAGTGTTTGTTTCATCGAATATCACATGAGGAGATTCTTCTATTGTTTGGTCTGAAACATTAAAAACCCTATATGCCCTAGTTGTTTCAGAGTATCCTAGAAAAATTCCTGGGGTACTCCTTGCATCAAATTTATTTAGGTCCCTTTTATTATTGTTATGAATGAAGCATTTTGAACCAAAAATCCTAAAATATGAAACATTTGGCTTTTTACCTTTCAAGAGTTCATAGGGGGTTTTCTTATGGACAGGTCTTACCAAAGCTCTGTTGATGGTGTGGCAAGTGGTGTTAGCTGCCTCTGCCAAAAACCTTCAGGGTAGTTGACTCTCCACCAGCATAGTTCTTGCCATTTCAATGATTGTGCGGTTTCTTCTCTCCACTATGCCATTCTGCTCCGGCGTCCTGGGAGAAGAAAATATGTGTGTTAGTCCTTCATTGTTACAGAATTCAAAAAATATAGAGTTCTCAAACTCTCCTCCATGGTAAGATTGAATCATGGAAATACTGTGAGTTCCTTCTTGTTTGACTTTATTAAAGAAATGTTCAAACTTCTGAAAAGCATCACTTTTATTTGCTAAGAAAATAACCATGAATTCATATTTAAACTCAAGGAACTAATTTCCTTCCTAATAACGTCGCACCATCTCATTTTAGGTCTTCCTCGAGCTCTTTTACTAGCATCCACTAAGATTTGGTCACATCTTTTAACCGGCGCTGAATTAGGGCGACGGAACACATGTCCAAACCACCTGAGTCTATTCTCTCTCATTTTGCTATCAATTGGAGCTATCCCTAAGTCCTTACGGATGCGCTCATTCCTAATCTTATCTTTTTTAGTCTTGCCACACATCCATCTCAACATCCTCATCTCTGCTACACACATTTTGTGGATGTGTTCCTTTCGTACTGCCCAACACTCGGT
The DNA here is from genome assembly GCA_022559845.1 of Amorphophallus konjac. NCBI lineage: Eukaryota > Viridiplantae > Streptophyta > Magnoliopsida > Alismatales > Araceae > Amorphophallus > Amorphophallus konjac. The sequence continues at coordinate 66,773,638 of CM040117.1, forward strand.
ACCATATAACAAAGCAGGTCTCACAGCCGTTCTATAAAACCTCCCTTTGAGTTTCACAGGCATACGACGATCACAAAGGACACCTGATGCACTTCTCCATCTTAACCAGCCTGCCTTAATCCTATGCGTAACGTCATCATAAATCTCCCCATTCTCTTGTATGATAGACCCTAAATATCGAAAGCTACTACTCTTCGGAATGCTATGTCCATCAATTAGAACCATGTCTTCCTGAACCACTCTCCCATTACTAAAATTACAGTGCATAAACTCTGACTTACTCCTACTAATTTTAAAACCTTTAGACTCCAAGGCAAGTCTCCAACGCTCTAACTTAGCATTTAGAGCATCAATACTCTCATCAATTAAAACAATATCGTCTGCAAATAGCATACACCAAGGGATATCCTCATGCAATTGTTTAGTTACTTCATCCATAACTAAGGCAAAGAGATACGGACTTAGTGCAGAACATTGATGCAAACCTATAGAAACGGAAAATTCACTAGTCTCCCCAGCAATAGTTCGAACACTAGTAATAGCACCGCCGTACATATCTTTAATCAAATCAACATATCCTTGAGAGATTCCTTTCTTTCTTAATGTCCACCAAATCAATTCTCTCAGTACTCGATCGTACGCCTTCTCTAAATCAAGAAAAACTATATACCTTCATGAATATATAGTAAAATCATCTACAATCACAAACCCAAATCTCTTCCCATTTAGACTCTGAGTCCTGGTTGGGCCAAAAAGCTCCATATGTAATAGTTCCATTAGATTGGAGGACAAGGGCTCAGATCTGAGCTTAAATGATTTACGGGTTTGTTTGCCTAGAGCACAGGCATCACAAATTTTTGAAATGGAACTGAATTTGATCTTAGGCATGCCTCTAACTAAATCATGCTTGACCAGTTTATTCAATGTAGAGAAACTACCATGTCCTAAACGTCTATGCCAGTTAAAAGTATTATTTTCAAGATCAGTAGCCAAACAAAGATTTGATTCCGGTTGTTCATTTAAATCTACAATGTAAACATTATTGACTCTATGTGCTTCAAACTTGACCTTGTCAGAATTTATTTCAAGTATTTTGCATGCATTATTCTCTATCGAATACAACTCTGTGACCCTTGTCACATAACTGACTAATATTAAGCAAGTTGTGGTGAAGACCCTCTACAAGCAACACTTTTTTAACAGAGTTTGTGGAAGACTTACCAACTGTTCCAATCCCAACAATCTTACCTCTGTTCTTCCTCCAAATTTGACCAGACCCCCTACCTTCATTTCCAGTTTGCTGAATTTGGATCGGTCGCCTGTCATGTGCCTGGAGCAGCTGCTATCTAGGTACCACCTGTTGTGCTCGGTTTCTAGGCTAACCTGTAGAGGATAGATCAAGCAGAGTAGTTTGGAACCCAAGATAGATTGGGTCCAAAGACATTGTTTAAATCTCTAATTAGAAATTTCAGAATCCAAAACTATTTCACAGTATTTTTCTTGTCCATGTTGTTGACAGTTTTGTTGAAATTATAACTAGAGTTCTGTCCATTAGATCTAATGGTGTGGAATCTGTTCCTGTTATTGGACTGTTCATCCCTCGGGTATCTTTTGTACCCATTCTGTCTAGGATAGACATACTCATTAAAAAATTCCTGTGGAATAGGATTTCCCCAGTTTTTCTTATATGACCCATGTTTTTAGAGAAGAATGAATTTCTGTTCTGGGTCATATGTCTTGACTTGTGAAAGTTCTTGTTCGGGGGGGGGGGGTGCACATAGGAGCTTGCCTTTTGTGTTCTTTCCAGTTTTAGATTGTTGTCCAGCATGGTTTGATGAATTATTCCTTGGTGGATGGACATTCTGAGCATGGTTGAAGCTAGATGGTGTGTCTAGCTTCTCCTTCCCTTTTTCTGAGCATAATGTTACTGTTGTGAATTCAAAAGGTTTCTTGTGTGTGGGGTCATAGCCTAAACCCTCTTTGTTGAAATTGACCCTAGTACCTAGAATGATATCCAAGTTTGTTTTTCCTTGTACAAATTTTTCTAGGGTTCTTTGTTTGTCTTCTAATTCTTTTTGCATTGTTTCACAGTTTTTCTGGAGTTCAGAGTTCACTTTCCTAATAGCTTCATTCTTTTCAGTGGTTAATCTGTTTTCACTTTGACTTTATTGAAGTTTTAATTTGAATTCATCAAGTTGTTTTTGAGCTTCCTGGTTTTTTGATTTAAGGTTTTCATTTTCTTTCTGAGAGAATTCATCTCTTCTAATTCTTCCTTGACTTTCTAATTTTCTTTGTCTGTTTGAATTTTTTCTTCATTAGCAGCATTTAGTTTCCTCTTTAACACCCTATGATCTTTACTCAAGGCATTAAACTTTTCTAGCAGTTCAGCATAGGCATCTTCCCAGTCATCTATAGTGAAATTTTCAAATATGTTGGTTACCTCTTCATCACTGTTAGCCATGAGGCATATTCCTTGGTCGTCTTCTTCTGAAGAGTTGGCCTCAGGGTCTTCCTCCTCGTCACTCCACGTGCAGACCATAGCCTGGGGTTTCTTCTTTTGCACCTTGGAGCTTTTCTTCTGAAGATCGGGGCAGTCCCCCTTCATGTGTCTAGGCCTCCTGTAATGAAAGCATGTAACCTTCTTAGCATTCCTATATTTATCATTGTTAGAATCAAAATGCTTAGAAACGACCTTTTTCTTCTAAATATTTTTCCCATAGTTCTCAGGAACTTACGAAACTGTTGAGTCAGCATAGCTTGTTCTTCTTGATCATGGTCTGAGAACCCGTCAAACTCCCCACTACTACTGCTACTGCTACTCCCACTGCTGCTACGGGACAACTTGAGAGCAACGTTCTTACCCTTCTTGTCACTTCCTTCACCATTTCTTTTAAAGTTCATTTCATAAGTCATTAGGGATCCTATCAGCTCAGTGACTGTCAGTTTTGATAGATCCCTAGACTCCTCTATCACAATGGCCTTGGTGTGCCATGCGGTGGTTAACGACCTAAGGATTTTTCTGACTAAATCCCCTTCTAAAACCGGTTTCCCCAGCCCTCTAAGATTGTTAGTGATCAGCGACAACCTAGCATACATTTTCATAATATTTTCCTCGGATTTCATCTTAAATAATTCATACTCAGAGGTGAGCATATTTGCCTTGGTGGCCTTGACTTGGGATGTACCTTCGTAGATGAGCTCTACTTCATCCCACATCTTATTGGCTATCTGGCAGGCTGAAATCTTGGCGTACTCTTCTGGATGTACTACGCATTGGATTATGTTCAGAGCCGGCCAGTTGACTGTTGAAAGCCTGATGTGATCCTTTCTCCACGCACCTTCATTTGGTAGGAGATCGTATGTTAAGAGTGCATTTTTGAATGGCTATATCTAGGTGGATGTGTATGTGGAGCAACCACCGGGGTTTGAAGACACAAAGCATCCCGACCACGTGTACAAGCTAGATAAAGCACTCTACGGGTCTGAAACAAGCACCCCGAGCGTGGTATGAAGGGTTAAGTGATTTCCTTATTCAAAATAGATTCAAACGAGGTAATGTTGATCAAACTCTTTTTACAAAACTGAATGGTAAGGAAATCCTAATTCTTCAAGTGCATGTAGATGATATCATTTTTAGCTCCACTAAAGATGCTTTAGGCAAAGACTTTGCAAAATTGATGCAAAGTGAATTTGAAATGTGTCTTATGGGAGAGCTAACATTCTTCTTGGGATTGCAGGTCACACAGACGGTTGACGGTTTGTTCATACACCAAAAGAAGTATGCTATGGAGTTGCTGAAGAAATTCAATTTGACATCAACCAAATCACAACCAACTCCTATGTCCACTTCAATAAAAGTTGATCAAGATGAAATAGATAAATCCGTGGACCAAAAGCTTTTCAGAAGCATGATAGGTTCATTGTTGTGTTTAACTGCTAGCCGGCCTGACATACAATTTGATGTATGCCTGTGTGCGAGATTTCAGTCCAATCCGAAAGAATCACACATGTCGACCGTTAAACGGAGTTTCAGATATATTGCTGGTTCAGTTAATTTGGGATTGTGATTTCCGCGTAATTCGAGCTTTGATTTAGTTGCTTATTCTGACGCCGATTATGCGGGATGTAAAGTGGATCGGAAAAGCACCAGCGGGTATTGTCAGTTTCTTGGGGGATGCGTGGTCTCTTGGGCCTCCAAGAAACAAAACTCAGTGGCATTATCAACGGTCGAAGCCGAGTATGTGGCTATAGGTAGTTGTGTTGCCCAGGTGTTATGGATCCAACAACAAATGATTGACTATGACATTTCTTTCAAAAACACCTCAATCCTTTGTGGTAACACATCAGCCATAAATCTGTCTAAGAACCCTGTTCATCACTCTCGCACAAAGCATAATGAAATTAGACATCATTTTCTTAGAGATCATGTAAGCAAGGGTGATGTAGAAATCAAGTTCATTGAAACAGACCAACAAATTACCGACATTTTTACCAAACCTCTAAGTGAAGAGAAATTCACAACATTCAGGAGAGAATTAGGGGTTTGTAGGATAGACGAGTCTAATCATGATTATCTACATAATTATGTGTATAAGTCATTGCATTGCATGCATTTGCATTAGTAAGGTGCATAATTGAATTTTCCCTTGTCATGAATGTGCATTATGTTGCCTGAAAAACAAAAAGAAAAATCAAACTTGTGTGAAAAACCATGTTGTGTGTATTGCATTACTTCTATTTATAATGTACACACACATTTATTGTTAGTTCTATGGCCGATACTACCTTGAATACACTCAAATGCCAACAAAGGAGCAAAAACCGTTCAAAATCTGAAATCCAGAGCATTGGATAAGAAACGTCAAGTATGATCTTCAATTTTCTTAAATAACTCCCCAATTGATTACAACCCTTATAAACATTCAATTATCCTTGATTCAAACATTTTTTTATCATTGGGGACTCGAGTCGTACCCTTTTTGGCCTTCCCTCTGCATTCAACTCATTTTTTACTGAAAACCAGGGGAAGGCTCGAGGGGTCGACCCTCGGGCCACCCGGTTCTGTCCGGGGCTGAGAGGAACAGGGGTCGACCCAGCGGGTCGACCCATTCCGATCGGGCGACTCAGCCGCGTCCGGACCATCCGCGCAAGGGGTTAAAACCCTAGGTTTGCCCCTTCCCACCCTTATAACACCTCTCAAGCTCTCTTCTAAGCCTAGCCACCACATCTTGCAAGCCCTAAACATCCATTGTTGGCACCCAAAACACTCCAGCCCTAGCCGCGGGTTCCTCCGGTGGCATCTCGCGGATTCCTCTTTGTTACGGTTCCATGCACCATTCTTGCTTCCCAATCCGTCTGAGGTATGCTCTTGGTGTATGGAGGATCATTTATCCAATGTATTAGCCTTCCATTCTTGTTGAACCATCTAGATCTACAACCTCATCAAGCGGTACCTTCGGTTTATGTTCTAGATGGCCCCAAGAAGACGTCCTTCTCAAAGAGGAGAAGCATCGAGCTTGGCAAGAGAGCGTCGTTCTAAACGGGCCACGCAAAGCGCTACTCTTAGAGGAACCCCATCGTCAAGCAAGGTTTTGGACAGAAAAGTGCTCCGTCCGCGGGCGGTCAACTTTGATAACCTTAACTGCCATATCCCAAGTCTTGTGGATATAATTTGCAGTCAACCAAATCTAGAAATCTTCATGTCTTCACATCGCCGCAGTTATCCAAACTTGGTGCATCAATTTTACAGTAGTTTGTCCATGTTGGGAGACACATCGATTACTGTAGTAAATGGGGTACAGATTATTCTCTCGCCGCAACTTTTAGGCGCAACACTTAGTTTATCTCAAGAAGGTTATGCATTTGGCGATATTGTGGTTCCGGACGAAACAGTGTATCTATTCATGACATCTGAAGAAAAAGGAGATAGAATGCTCGCTGGATTGCATGCCAACCATTTTCCTCCCATACAGCATATATTGCATAGAATGATCACTACTATTTTGCTACCGAGAGGAGGAGGCCATGATAAGGTCACTAAAATTCACATGTTTCTATTCTATTGCTTCTTCGGTGGCATTCCTATAAGTTTTCCCACACTTATTTTGGACCACATTTATTCAAGCATAAAGCACAAAAACAGGACGTTACCATATGCCGCAGCCTTATCTGCTGTTTTTGAGTACATGGAGATTGATCTTTAAAAAGGGCCCTCTCAAACAATACTAGCTGCTGACATTTACTAAATTCACACCATTTGTCATCACATGAGTTATGAAATGCGCGATGGGGAATTGGCTCGCCAACTAAAACGTCATGCCCAAGTGGTCAGTTCTGAAGAAGATGACGATGGTGATGATGGAGAGCCGGCTGGAGAGCAACACCCACATGTTTCTGATGAAGGGATGCCTTCCAAGGAGGTTCAACTGCTCATGGATCGATTGGATACCATTGATGATCGTTTAGACAGGTATGGGGAGACAATGGAAGCTATTGAAAAAGAATTGTTTGATCGGAAACTATCTCACCAAGAGTCCACTCAGTCCTTCACTGACGCCTTGGCCCATCAAGCCCACATGTTTGAGGAGATTTTGGATTACGTTCGACGTCCACCACATCCACCCACTCTGGATGATGACTAGATGGTTGCACTCCCGCGGAATGGCACACTTCTTATCCCATGTTCACCCCCTCCTTTTTGATGATGCCAAAGGGGGAGAAATTTTGTACTATATGTGTGCCCGGTAATCGGCTACTTATACTTTCTGTGTGGTGTGTGCTTGCATGCATGTATGTTTTTCATTCATCATCCTAGTTAGCTAAGCTGCATTTCATGGCATTGCATAAGTATTGTAGTCTTTCTTATGCATTCAGACTTTTTTGTCCTTCTTTTAACTATGATGTCAGCAAGAACCTTGGAATATGCCTTTTGTGGTCAATCTTACATGTTTGGATCGGTATGTTTCATACTTCTTGAATGGTTCATGGTGATGTTTGAAGGTTTGAGCACTGTTAAGAAAGTCTTATTCTTGATATGGAGGTTGAATTCAATATGAATGCTAAATCTTTTTGAAGTCATATGTTTATGCAAGGCATATAGTATTTTGTCATCATCAAAAACGGGGAGATTGTTGAACCCCCTCCTTGAGTGAATGTTTACATATGATGGCTTTTGATGATGACCAAACACTATATGTATATATATTATCTTTGACGTTTTCTAGCATAAAAAGTCTTGCAACGCTCATATTGAAGTCTTGGAGCTTAGAAGGTTAAATAACAACCTTAACTGGTAAGCATTTTTGAACTCCAATTGAAAGGCTAAATCTGATTCAGAATTTATGTCTTTACAGGACAAGGAACGTGCCTAAATGCTTAAGGAACTCAAGGGCGGTCGGTGAGATCAACTTCAATTTATTAACTCTTGATCTTGTGGTTTGAAGTTCTTTAAATTGATCTCAAGGGTTAATTTGGTTTGGTCTTATCTCCGCTTACATGAATTGGGTATTTTTATTCATGTCTTAGAAACATTCCATTTGATGGTTTGAAACCCAACTTGAAACCCCTTGGCTTGATTTTGGGACTTAGTTTAGTCTTCATTAATTTCTTGGAAGTTCAGGGACAAGGGTCGACCCCAAGGGTCGACTTGGGGTCGACCCCTTGGGGTATTTATTTTTCACCCGACGGGTTCTTTCTTCACACCTGCTAGGGTCGACCCACTCACGCGAGGGTCGACCCCAAAGGTCGACCCCTGATAGTTTTATTTTTAACCCGCGCGGGAGGGTCACAAGGGTCGACCCCAAGGGTCGACCCATTAGACTTGGCCCTTTAAACCTCTCACGAGGGTCGACCCTTGGGGTCGACCCTTTCCGGTCCGGGGCGGCGACGTCAAAAATGACCTTCGTGTAGGTGCGCCAAAAGTCTTCTAACTCCGGTCCAAATGCCCCAAATCACTCTAGGAAATGAGGATCTGGTCCCTAGGCTGTCTCTTGACCGTCCTAAACATCTAAAACATCTTGTTGGGTTGTAAACCCTAAGGGAATTCGAAGAGAGATCTGAAGTGCGTTTTGCTCTAACATTTGTGAGTGCATGGTCGCAGCAGCAGCTCCAGGGGCTTCTTCCATCTTGATCTGAACGTGAATGTGAAGAGAAGAAGCTTGAACCAAGTCTCCAAACCATCTCCAAGTAGAAGCTGCGTGGGAAATCAAGACTGCAACCTCATTCATGCGCCATTGTTCCATTCTTCATTCAAGATCGATCTTCCTCCTGCAGAAGTGCTCAACTACATTCGGAGAAAAAAAACGGGGAGCTCCAACCACGATAAACCATTCTTCACCCTTTACTCTCAGAATCATTTTTGATTGAACTTGAGTATCTGTTGTAAAACTTGAATCAGATTTCTGTGTGTGTGTTGTTCGTGTTTGGAAACACGAAGGTGTGTGTGTGTGTGTGTGTGTGTGTGTGTGTGGCAACCCAAATCGGGTGCCCTGTGTGTGTTGTTGCTGTTCTACACAGCTTGTGTGTGTGGCTCACTTCATAGTGAAGTATTAATCCTCACGTGTGAGGAGTGGACGTAGGGGACACGGCAGGGTACCCGAACCACCTAAAAATCTCGTGTTTCACTTGTGGTTTGATATCTCGCATATATTATCGAGTGAGCTTCACGGTGAGCTGAGTGTACACCATTTCTATCATCAACCACCTACTCTTATTCACACGCATTCACGAGTGTGGTCCTGATTCAGTGAGGCCAAGTGCTTGTGTGTTTATCAAACAAAGTTGTCACATGAGAAGAAATTTTAATTGGCCAATCAATTCACCCCTCCCCTCTTGATTGCCACCATTCGGGACTCAACACTCCTTTCTGGTCACCCAGCCCCTCCTTTCTTTCCGCCGTCGACCCCATTGCTAAGAAGGGGAGCTCTCTCAAGCTTCCTCTTCATTTGTCTTCGGTCGACTTCTCTCTTTTTGTTTTTGTTGTCTTTCCAATCCCTCTGGCACCTTTCCTCCGAGCTTCTCGAGCCAATGGGGCCGGCTATCCCTTACCCGAGCCAGTTTCCGCATGAGGCAGAGTTAGTGGCTGGACGTAGGAGTGCCTACCGGGTTGGCCGAGCGTTTCACTCGCGTCATAGTACCTGTGGATGTACTTTTTTGTTGTACATGCATATTGTATTGGCTGCGGCCTACTTGATGTACACCAGAGTTTAATGAAAAGAGAAGAATGTTTTTTCCACTTTCCTTACATGTGTGTGCTTGCCAGATGATCAAAAGTAGAATTTGCGAAGTGTAGTCGCGTTCTATATCCGAAGGATGAGTGTTCCTTCTATGGTGGACAGTCGATACGCCCCTTTCCTGAGCGTCTCGACCACTCGGTAGGGGCCTTCCCAGGTAGGGGCTAGCTTCCCCGCTGCCTCCAGTGGTCGAGAGAGGCTTTGGCCTTCTTCAGGACGAAGTCCCCTGGCTGGAAGTGTCTGTCTCGGACTCTGGAGTTGTAGTATCAAGTGATGCGCCATTGGTATTCCATTGCTCGGATCTTTGCAATCTCTCAGATCTCGTCTACAAAGTCGAGGTTTTCTAGCAGTTTCTGCTCGTTCACCTCGGGTTCGAAGTGAACAACTTGGAGAGAAGGATTGCAGACCTCCAATGGAACCACAGCTTCCGTGCCATACACTGGCTGAAAAGGTGTTTCACCGGTGGCCGTTCTCAGAGTAGTTCGGTGCGACCATAGTACGCTCGGTAGTTCCTCAAGCCAGCTTCCATTGGACTTGCCGAGCCTGGTTTCGATGCCTTTTAAGATAGTTTTGTTGGCATTCTCAACCAGTCTGTTGGCTTGAGGGTTGGCTACCGAAGTAAAGTGGTTGCGAATGTTTAAGCCGGCACATTTGTCTCTGAAATAATGAGAATCAAGTTGCCGACTATTATCGCTCACTATCACTTAGGAGACACCGTAACGACAAATGATCGACTTCTAAACAAAACTCCATACGACTGACTCGGTGATCCCAGTGGTGGCCTCGGCTTCGATCCATTTGGTGAAGTAGTCAATGGCGATGATGGCGAACTTCTTCTGAGCTTGAGTCATGGGAAACTGCCTGAGAATATCTATTCCCCACCGAGTGAAGGTGTAACGTCTCGGGTTTTTCAGACATTTCCCGGATCTGGATCCATGAGTTTCGGATCAGTTTCGGACGTTCCGGAGCTTGTATAGTGATTCCCATGTGTTTTCCCGGCAAAACCTGCGGAACCCTATGTAGGGCACTCCGGTGCGTTCATCCACGTCGGGATGGTACCGTTGCGATCATCGCGTCGCGAGGAGAGAGGAAATATTTTTTGTGAATTTTCGGTATTTTCCAGATTTTTGGGATTTCCTATAAATCCTCATTTTCTTTACCTTATCTTTTTCTCTCTTCTCTCTTTCTTTCCGTTGGAGAACCCCTATCCCCCGACTGTAGTAGCCCACTGTAGCAGCTCTCTCTCTCCCCGATGATCCGTGAGCGCGCCTTCCTCCCTCCGGTGGCGGCGCGATCGTGATGGCGGCGACGAGGCAGGCTTGGCGGTGGTAATTCGCGGTGTGGGGGCTTGATTCGTGCGTGGCCGAGAGCGGCGATCCACGTAGATCCGGCAGAATTCGGCCTTCTTTGAGGTAGGGTGACGGATCTCCGCCCCTCTCCCCTCCCTTACCGTGATTTATAGGCCGTGGAGAGATCTAGAGGGATTTAATTCCATGCGGGGGGGATTTTTCATGTTAAGGGTTCGTGAGACTATTTGTGAGCCGATCCGCCCGTTTCTCGGAGTTTTGATCAATTTCGGGGCCCTAGATGCATGCTTGGAAGGGCTGGGGATGTTTCCCCTTGTTTCCCATCACATTGGGGTGTGATTGGGCGTGGAATTGGGCTCCGGCGGAGCTCAATTTCGGCTTTCTGTAACACAAAATAGAGGGCGGCCACATAGGTGGTCACCCAAGCCCAGACTGGGCGGCCAAGACCCTAGCCGCCCAGCCTTCTGGGCGGCCAGCAGTCTGGCCACACAGCCCCTGGGCGGCCAACACTCTGGCCGCCAAGGCCAGGGATAGTGGGCGGCCAAACCCCTGGCCGCCCACATCCTGATGCCCAGGTGGGCGGCCAGGGCGATGGCCGCCCACCCCCTGGTCGACCAGAGAGATGGTCACCCAGGCAGGGGCAGCCAAGGGACCCAGGGCGACCCATGGTTTGGCCGCCCAACCCTGTCCCGGCTCTAGGGGCGTCGTACTCCGTGCTTTCTTGCACCGTTGGTGTCTGGTTCGGGTTAGGTTTTGCGGGTGAGGTGTCCGCACATGGTTCTAAGGGTTCGGGCTCCCCTTGTGGGACAATTGGGTCGTCAAGTGTGTGATTATGTTCTGAGATGGACCGTCATACGTTGTAGCAGTCCAAGAGTGGGCCGCCACACGTTTATCTTACCGGAGTTGTTCTTGTCGATACGAGTCCCAGTCGAGTGGATCTCGATCCACGTGCTGACCCGTGGTCTACCCGATGCTGGGCATCATGTGGGGGCCTCGTGTTAGGGTGCCGTGGAGTCCCAGGAGGTGTTGTTCTCGGCTTGTGTCAGCATGAGTCGGTGTTGGTACGAGGAGCGATCCTTGTACTTTGGTCCGGTTTAGACGTTGTTTTCCGTTGACTTAAGAGTCTACTCCTTCAGTGACCCTCCACTAGTCGTAGCCTTCCCGAGAGTGGTCACACCAGGGAGTGGTGGAGAGGCTACCCCGAGAGACAGTTTTTAGACTGGTTACCGTTGGGCCCCAGGTTTAGCAGCCAGAGTCCGGCTGAGGGGAAAACAAGTTAGAGGCCAGACCTGGACGCGTGGTCTGTGTGTGCACACGTGGTTGGGAGTGGTGGACACTCGCTGATAAGCGCGACCCCAGCTAGTTCTTGTCAGTGTTACTTGTGTGTGTCTGAGTCTCGCACTCGGGCCGTGATAGCTAGACACTTGTGACGCGGTGTAAGACGTCAGTGGATGCATCCGGTCATTCTTCTAGAGGGAGGTACTCCTGTCTGAGCAGGTAGAGACTCATGATTTTGTCGCTTGGTCTTGTGTACAGACTCTGTCGTGGCTTTAGCAATCTTCGAGCGACCTTTCGGCTTTAGCCGTTCCGACTCTTAGTCATGGTTCACCACCGTGACGTGTGTCTTGGTTTTAGTGCCATGAGTTCGGTGTCTGTAGTAGCAGGGTTTCAGTTGTACTCGCCCTTAGCTGCTTTGCGTTGCAGTTCCGTGTGTTGGTAGGGGTTCGAGTGATCCCTACTGAGCCTTGTTTATACGAGGCACATTCCCTGCATATTTTCACCGTGTTTCAAGTGAGGCGAGGCTTCAGGAGAGCGTGCCTGAGGTTCAGCGAGGTTCAGGTGCCCAGGGTTAGTTACCAGTTGCCAGAGCCGGGGGATGTCCCGTGTAGTTGTACTTTACTTTCTGTGACTGTACTAGTTGTGGACTGGACTAGACTACTTTTATCATTGTATTATTTACTTGTGATAAATTATGGACCATGTACTTTTTTTAATGCAATTTAATTACCTGTTTATTCATGCAAACTGTGTAGTTCTGTAATTATTTGTGATTCTTGTGTTTCTCCACACCATCCTTTCACCCTTCCGAGTCTTCGGGCTCGCGGGTGGCGGTTCGGGATTCGAACGGTATCGGGTTCCTTTCGGTATCTGGATCTCGGGTCGTTAAAGAAGGGGTATGGCTCGGTAAGGGTGATGAGCTCCGTGGCGGGCTGGTGGATCAGATGGTCAAAGTGCTGACATCGGTCGCACTTCTGCACATAGGTCGTGCAGTCACGTTGGAGAGTGGGCCACCAGTAACCCTGCTGAAGCAAGATCCTAGCGAGCGATCTTCCTCCTTGGTGCGTGCCACAGATGCCTTCGTGTACTTCCTGAACCTCTCGGTTGGCTTCGTAAGTGCTGATGCACTTGAGGAGGGGACCGAAGAAAGATCTACAGTACAAGTAATCATCTAGCATGATGAAAAGCCGAGCTTGGTACTTGAGTTTCCGAGCCTTCCAAGGGTCGGGGGGCCCTTGAGAATCCCGAAGCCAGGATATATAGGGGGTCCGCCAGTCGCTCAGGGGTGCCAGGTCAACGGTCATAAGCTCAGATTCAATGCTCGGTCGCTCGAGCTCTTCGAGGAAGACCGATCGTGTACCTTCGGGGTCGAGGGAGGAGGCCAGGCAAGAGAGGGTGTCCGCTCGGGAGTTTTTCTCCCATACTACCTCAAAGCAATCGAAGAGTTGGGCCATCCTCTTGACCACCTGGAGGTACTTGATCATTTGTCCTTCCCGAGCTTCGTAATCACCGTTAACCTGGCTAGCGACCAGTTGGGAGTCGGTGTGGATCCTGACTCGCTCGGTTCCCAATCATCGAGCCATCCTGGCCCCTGAGATAAGGGCTTCGTACTCGGAGGCGTTGTTGGACGCCTGAAAGTTGAATTTCAAGGTGTACCACAGCTCCGCTCCTTCGGGGGACTTGAGAAGGATACCGGCACTGCTTCCAGCTGAGTTGGAGGACCCATCGACGAGTAGGTCCCAGGTGGAACCGTGCATAGGTGGAAGTGCTTCCTAAATCGGGATGGTGCTTTCCACAATGAAATCCGTGAGGGCCTGTCCCTTGATGGCCGAGCGGGGGTGATACGAGATGTCGTAGGCCCCGAGCATGATGGCCCATTTGACGAGGCATCCCGAGGATTCACGGTGAAAGAGAATCTTCTTCAGGGGTTCGCCGGTCAATACGACGATGGAGTGCCCTTGAAAGTAGGGTCGGAAGCGCTTGGCTGAAGTAAGCAACGCTAGCACGAGTTTCTCGGTTACAGGGTACCTTCTTTCAACCTCATTAAGCACCTTGCTGGTATAGTAAACCAGTCTCTCGATCCCTGCGTCGTTCCTGACTGGGACTGAGCTCACTGTGGAAGGGGTTGCTGAGAGATAAAGGTTCAGAGCTTCGCCCGGGGTTGGCTTGGACAGCACCGGGGGTGAGGCCAAGAATTCCTTGAGTTCGGTGAACACCTTCTGACATTCCTCATCCCAGGTGAACGTAGTAGATGCCATTTTGGGTCCCCTCAACAATTTGAAGAAGGGTAGGCATCGTTCGATCGCCCGGGATAGGAAGCGGTTGAGCGCAGCAATGCGGGTAAGGCGTTGAACGTCCTTGATGCAGGTGGGCGGCCGCATGTACAGGATGGCTTGAACATTATCAAGGTTGGCCTCGATCCCACGCTGAGTTACCAGGAAGCCTAGGAACTTCCCGGATCTGACTCCGAAGGCGCATTTAGCAGGGTTGAGCTTCATGTTGCACCTTTGGAGGGTGTCGAAGGTCTCGGCTAAGTCGGCAAGATGGTCTTCGGCCTTCGACATTTTGACGAGCATGTCATCAATGTATGCCTTGACGTTTCGACCAAGCTGTCCCTCAAAGATGTGGTTGATCAGTCTCTGATATGTTGCTCCAGCGTTCTTCAACCCAAACGGCATTCGAGTGTAGCAGTGAACGCCAAAGTCAGTGATGAAGGCAATCATCTCGATGTCCTCTGGGTCCATCCTGATCTGATGGTAACCAGAGTAGGCATCCATGAAGCTGAGCAACTCATTTCCAGAGGTTGAATCGACTAGTTGATCGATGCTCGACAGCGGGTAGCAATCTTCTGGGGTAGTCTGGTTGAGGTCGGTGAAGTCCACGCACATTCGCCATTTCCCGAAGCCTTCGGTAGCAGGACGACGTTGGCGAGCCATGTAGGGTACAGGACCGGACGAAAGAGGCCAGTCTTCTGTCCCTTGATAACTTGCTCTTTGATGACCGCTTGCTTCTCCGTGGCGTGCTTTCTCCTGCGTTGCTAGACAGGCTTCACCGTTGGGTCGAGGTTGAGCTTGTGTGTCACCACATCTCCCGGGATCCCGGGAAGATGCTCATCAGACCAATAAAGACTTGGATGTACTGGGCAAGGAAATCTTTATATTTTTCTTGTTCCTCAAGTGGTAGATCGGCTTCGATCTTGACTCCTAGAGTCGGGTCACCGTTGAGGAAGACTGTTATCAACTCGCTGTCGGGCTCAGATGTTGCTGGTCCCTCCTCGGCTCCCTTTACTCCTTTGTTTTTCCCTTCCGGCCTAGTGGCTTCAACCGAGATTATATAGCACCGTCTAGCCAATGCCTGGTTACCTCGGACCTCCCCCACGCCATACTTGGTAGGGAACTTCATGTTTTGGTGAAAGGTAGAGGGCACCACTTTCATTCGACTGAGGATACCTCGGCCGAAGATGGCGTTATATGCCGTCATCCCCTTAATCACGATGAAGTCCACTATAACTGTAACGGTTTTGGGCAGGGTGCTGATAGTAACTGGCAGGCTCAGGGCTCCCTCGGGATAAGTTGCCTGGCCGTTGAACCCACAGAGGGGGGTTTGAACCCACATAGGGGGGTTCAGATCGGGCGGAGTTTAGATGGATTCTCTCCCATCTTGAGGAAACATTCATAGGATATTACAGCAGGGGCACTACCATTGTCAACTAAGATCCGATCTACGTTACAATGGTTTATTGTAGCCGATACAACGAGAGCGTCGTCAAGCGGGGTGGTTAACCCTTCCAGGTCACGGTCGGAGAATACCAGGGCCTGCGGTTCGCTCACCTGCGGGGCCGTAGGGTGCTCTACAGAGGCTCGGCACGCCCGCTCGGCGTGACGCTTTTTTCCTCGGCTGCTATCTCCGCCGGATGCCGCGCCGCCCACGATGACGTTGATGTGGACTCCGCGGGGGGCATTGTCGATTTCTTCGGGGACGCCTCGGTCATCTTTCTGCCCGGCCATGTATCGGGATAGGTGTTCCTGGCAGATGAGACGCTCGATCTCATCTTGAAGTTGATCGTAATCGCTAGTGTGATGCCCGTGATCGCTGTGGAACAGGCAATGCTTGTGGCGATTGCAGTGCTTGGCCTTCATAGGCTCGGGCAAGTGGAGAAGACCTGATCCTTTGATGTCTTCGTAGATTTCATAGACGGGAGCAGTAAGGGGGGTATATCGCTCATACTTTCGGGACGGCTCTTTACGGTCTCCGTCCTAGTTCCGCATTTTTCTTTGGCCCGTCCCTTGTTCGGACGATCGCTTCTTGTCCCCCTCCCGACCTGAGCCTGTCGTGCCTCGGCAGGCACTGAGGACTTCCTCACACTCTGCGTGGCACAGTGCCCGGGTCACTATCTCGGCGAGGGAGGTGGGAGGATGAAGCACTAGCTCGCGCTGCAGGTTCTCGTTACGGGTACCCCCGGTCAATGCGATGATGGCCGAGGCAACATCCAGGTGAGGGATGCGCAGGGCTTCCGATTTAAATTGGTTGATATAAGCCCGCAACTTCTCCCCCTGTTCCTGCTTGAGGGCCTGTAATCTCGCTACTGACCGGGGTGGACCGCTGCCGGTGAAGCTTTCCTTGAACACTCGCCCAAACTGCTTGAAGTTGTGAATGCTGCCAGGGGCGAGGGCCCTAAACCAGGCCTGAGCACCCTAGACAAGAGTGGTCACGAATGCTCGGCACTTGATCATGTCTGACGCCCCATGCAAGGTCATCAGGGCGTCGAAGCTATCGTAATGATCGATCGGGTCTCCTTGGCCGTCATATGACTTGAAGGTCGGAAGTGAGATCCTGGGGGAGATCTCGGCCTTCAAGATATAGTCGGAGAACAGGGATCGCTCCTCATCCTCCGCAGGAGAGGTCTTCTGCAAGGCGCGGAGGGCGTGCTCTTGCTCTGCGAAATGTATCTCAAAGTCTCGCAGTCGGAGGGATAGTTCCGGTTGTCGTTGGCCCGAAGGGCTGGGGGGGCGCACTTGCAAGCTGTCCCGGCGCTCCTCAGGGACCTCAGTCTCTGGGAACTATTGGTGTGCTTCGGACTTCTCCCTCCTCGGGGTAGAGGAGGCTTCCTGCTCGGGGGAGGTGCATGCGATGGTCCTCTTGACAGGTTGCGGATGAGCCACCGCCCCGAAGGGTAAAACAGCCTCAGCGGTTTGCTGGGAGGCGTCTCCGCGGGGAGGGCTCTTCCGGGGGAGATGCGACTTCTCCCTGGCCGCCTGGGCCCTCATAAGATCCACGAGGACATCCAGTTTTGCGTTGAGGGATTAGAGGGCGTCGGTACTCCCTCCGGGAAGCTGTTCCCCCGCCACCGGCGGAGGTATTTCATTGTCGTGGTTGCCTGATGGGGAATTCTCCGTGGGGAGAGAAGGTGCGCCTTCTTCCGTCGCCAGGGCTTTTCTCTCGTCGCCGGCAGTCCTCCTGCCAGAACTCCGTCGCACCATCATGGCTCTTTGTTCGTTTCCCACATACGGCGCCAGATGAAGAGGGGCGATCTCGCGCTACTCCTGAGCGGGGTGGAAGATAACCTTGTATCCTTGAAGTATGAACTGCAAGAAGAGAAACAAGTCAGAGGTGCCCAGGGATGAATCCCCGGGGAAGACCCTCCGATGCTTAAGTCAGCGACTGTAGTAGAGCACTGGTGTGAAGGGAGTTAGGAGAAAGATGGGAGCGCGAGATCCCTCTCCACCAAAAGGTGAAATGGTTCCTGCTCAAGGTTCTTGGCTTTCCTTCTCACAGGAGGGCTCTTCTAGTTTAAATAATGACTCGTTGAGTGAATGATCCCAGTAAGCTGAGGAGTTTCGGGGGGGGTTATGTCCTCCTTGCGGGCTCTTTATAGCACGTGAACTCCTGACTTCCCAACCCGAGTTATTAGGCTTATCTTTAGTGGGCCCGAGGGCTACCACTTCAAGGAGCTGGGCCTCGTTAGGTCGGGTCGGACCTCGTTTGGCCTCTCCGTATGAGCGGTAAGATTTCCCTCTCCAAGGCCTATTTTCCAGAAGTTATAGTCTTCATTCAAGTTGTTCTTTACCCAATGACCGTTGGGCCTTTGGTTTCACCAAATTTCGACCTTCCTAGGTTGAGTTATGAATTCCCTAAAGATCCTCTAATATTCTATTTTAGATTTCTAGTTCATTGTGTTAATGGGCCTGAATTGTACCCAATTGGGCCAGTGCCCAATCGGTGGTCCTAACATCCTCTCCCCCTTAAAATAATTTCATCCTCAAAATTAACTTGAAATTTTCAAGATTACTTACCGAATAGTTGAGAATATTCCCAGCGCATCTTGTCCTCCGGTTCCCATGTTGCTTCCTTGGAATGAGAATTCTTCCATAACACCTTCACCAGCCGGATGGTTTTTGTCACGTCCCGAGCGCGGAAGATACTCGGATGCGTGACGCGCCTATATAGATCGTGTCATTAGAGCGATAAAATTTTTGACATACATAATTACGGAGTGCGCTAAAGACTAATAAAATTTAATAATCCCAGTAGTCCAAGTGATGATTATTTGATTAACCAAAGGAATTAAAGATAGTTCATGACAAATTTCCAAATTTAGAAAGCCAAACATTAGGCTACATGCCTTAACAAGGTTTATACCACTAACTGACATAGTTGGGAGTATAAGGTAGACTCAAATAAATTCAAAGATGCGACTAGCTAATGATAAGTGAATTGGCGTTCTAGCACTCTTCACTCGGTCTCAATCCCATTATTGTTGCTATCCGAATCACCTGAAAATGTTAGGAAACAACTGGATGAGCGAATCGCTCAGTAGGAATTACATCTCAAATTCGAGCAATCTTTACGTGATTAACCATTTGCATGTATTATCAGTATGACTATGCATGACGTATGTATAAGAGAATCATGTATATAGATAAATCTAGGCATGATGAACAATAAGATATCAAGAACTGTATAAAGAGAGTATATCAAGATTTCAAGTATTTGACAAGCAGTATTTCAAGAATTTACAGGTGTAAATGCCACTTCGGGTCAAGCAGGGATTCCTGTACAAGTATGAACGCAAGTACAAGAATGAACTCATGTACAAGCATATCTCAGGTACGAGCAAGTAAAAATTCAATTCAAGCAAGTAATGTCAAGTACGTAAAAGTAGAATTGGCTATTATCAAGCAAGTATTATACCCTTTCTCTGGCCACAAGTCAAGTATTGCCCGTTCCGGGCCACGCAAGTCAAGTCAAGTAAAGAGAGAGTAGGGGTGGAGTGTCTCAAGTCAAGCAAGTACTCTGGTGCAATGCTAAACACCGTGGTCAATAAACTCGCATGGGCATAAGTACCTTCGGGTGCTCCTCCTAGGACCAGACCGGACCCTATATGCACAGCATTTCATGTACTACCTTTGACATCTACTGTCATTTATAGCCAATATGGAATTTCAGGAATTACTTTCTGAGCAGAGAGACATCCGATTGACCATCGGCTTTTGATGGGTAAGAAATGGTTCGATTTAGTTAGCCGGTCGATAATTACCCAAATTCCATCATATCTGCCCCTAGACTTAGGCAAACCCATGATAAAGTCCATGCCAATATCTTCCCACTTCCAATTGGGAATATCCAGTGGATGTAGCTTTCCGACGAGTTTTTGATGTTCTGCCTTCACTTGTTGGCATGTGAGGCAACGAGATACAAAGTATGCTACCTCCCTTTTCATGTTAGGCCACCAGAAAGTTCTTTTCAAATCTTGGTACATCTTAGTGGCTCCAGGGTGGATCGTGTCCCTCGATCGATGAGCTTCTTCAAGAATCTTCTTCTTCAAATCGAGACAGTCGGGCACACATGTCCGTTCATGAAATAGCAGTCTGCCATCAGGTGCCAGCTTGAAATCAAGTCTCTCATCCAGCTTGCTCTTTATCTCCACTAGTGAGGGATCTTCTTCCTACAGCTTCTTGATTTCAGGTAGCAAATCTAGATGTACGCTCATATGAGATAGAATAATACACATGTTCTTCTCATCTGTGCTGATATTAAGCTTAGAGAATTTCTCCAGCAGCTTCCATTCTTGTATCATAGTTGGCCAATATTATTCTTGACTTTCGACTAAGGGCATCAGCTACGGAATTACCCTTACCAGGATGGTACTGCATAATGAAGTCAAAATCCTTGAGATACTCAAGCCAACGCTTTGCCGCATGTTCAGCTCCTTTTGGGAGAATAAGTACTTTAGACTTTTATGATCGGAGTACACAGTGAATTGTTCTCCGTAAAGATAGTGCCTCCAGATCTTCAAGGCAAATACTACCGCGGCCAGTTCTAAGTCATGAACCGGGTAGTTCTCTTCATGTTTCTTTAATTGTCGGGAAGAGTATGCAATGACTCTTCCATTCTACATCAATACACATCCGAGGCCAATACCCGAAGCATCGGTATATACCTCGTATTTTTCTCCTTCAATTGGTAATGATAAGACTAGAGCAGTGGTCAAGAGATCCTTTAAAGCTTAGAAACTCTTTTCACAGTCTTCATTCCACTCATAAGGCACTTCCTTTGGGGTTAACCTGGTCAGAGGAACAGTAATCTTGGAGAAGTCCTTGATAAAACGTTGGTAGTAACCAACTAGACCCAAGAAGCTTCGAATCTCCGTTGTATTTGTGGGTCGTTCCCAGTTCTTCACGGATTCGACCTTTGATAGGTCAACAGTAATTCCGTTCTTCGAAATAATATGGCTTAAGAAGGATACTTCCTCGAGCCAGAATTCGCACTTGCTGAATTTGGCATATAGCTTGTTTTCCCTCAATATATGCAGTGCCTTCTTGAGATATTCTTCATGATCCTCTTCGGTCTTTGAATAGATCATGATATCATCAATAAAGACCACAATAAATTGGCCTAAGTAGGGCCTGAATATGCTGTTCATTAACTGCATAAAAGCTGCGGGGGCATTTGTTAGTCCGAAAGGCATAATAGTAAATTCGTAATGCCCATACCTGTTTTGGAATGCAGTTTTATGAATGTCTTCTTATTTGATCTTCAATTGGTGGTAACCAGAACAAAGATCAATCTTGGAGAAATATGAAGCTCCCGATAACTGATCGAACAGCTCATCAATCCTCGACAGCGGGTATTTGCTCTTGATTGTAAGGTGATTTAGCTGCCAATAATCGATGCATAGTCTCATCGATCCGTCCTCCTTTTTGACGAATAACACGGGTGCTCCCCAAGGGGAAGTACTCGGCCTGATGAAATCCTTTTTCAATAACTCCATTAGTTGCTCTTTTAGTTCTTTCAGCTCAGTAGGGGACATTCTATGCGGTGCCTTGGAAACAGGACCAGCACCAGGGACAAGGTCGATTGTGAACGACACTTCCCTTTCTGGGGGTAAGTCGGGTATATCTTGTGGAAAAACATCGGGAAAATCCCGAATTACACGGATGTCTTCAAGTTTAACCTTCTCGACTTCCGTGGCAGTCATGAATGCTATGAAAGCCATGCATCCCTTATCCATAAGCTTTCTAGCTCGGAGTACTGATATATGAAGTGATTTACTCCGAGGGCTATTGTAAACTAGCACTGGGAAATCCACGAAAGTTACCTTACCATACCGGCAATCTACAGTTGCTTGGTATATGGATAGCCAGTCGGCACCTAGTATGACATCATAACCCTTCAGATCTAGGCATATCAGGTCAGCAAGTAAATTATTTCGCTTAATCATCACTTCACAATTTGGATAGTGATAAGTGGTATCAGACTCATCCCCAAGAGGTGTAGATATGACCAAATCTAACAGTTCATGTTTCTTAGAAAATGAAGCAGCAAAGTTCTTGGAAACGAATGAATGAGTTGCTCCGGTATCAAATAAAACTTGAGCAGTTTTTGAACAAATAGTGAGAGTACCTTCCACAATTCCGCCTTCAGTGGGTTCCGTCTCTCGGAGAGCTTGCAGACGACCTTGTTTCTTTACTGGACGCTTCTCGTAAGTGTGTCTTGCTCCTTCATCAGTGGGCAGTCTAGGATTCGATGTTCTCGACTCCCGCATCGAAGACAAGCTCCTAACTTCCTCCAGCATTCCTCGGTCTTATGACCAGCTTTATCACAATACTTGTAAATCTCCCTTGAGGGTGTGGCGGTGGAGAATGGCCTGTCATTCTTCTGGAATTTCTTTGCCTTGGAGGACTCCCCTCCCAAGAAGAACCTTTTCTTGTTGAATGATTGTTTGAATTTTCCTGGGCTTGTGACGGGTTCCTTCTTGTCTCTTCCTCCGATTCTCTAGGATAATTCGGTTGCGTCTTCTAGCAATTGGGCACGCCGAACTATCTCTGAATAGGCTTGGTTGTCTATCGGTGCAAGTTGTGTAATATAATGGGGCCGAAGCTAGTTGAGGAACCTTCTCACCTTCATCTTTTCCGTACACACCAAGTGAGGTGCATACTTCAACAATCTTGAAGACTGAGCCTCATATTCGGCCACTTTCAAGCCCCGTTGTTTTAGAACGGCGAATTCTGCGGCCTTCTTCTCCTGGATATGGTTGGAGAAGTACTTGTTGTTGAAATGCTCTGTGAATTCATCCCATGTGACATGGAATTCTGGCGGTGTTGCTTCTATGGATTCCCACCAGCATCGAGCGTCCCACTCCAGTTGGAAGTTTTAAATTTAGTCAATGGTTTTTATCGGGGGTGCTACAGTTTTGTTCCTTCCAGTCTGGGATCTCGCTGGGCTGCTCCACATGTGACAAATATGCTCGAACCTCCAATGGCTCGTACTCTATAACATGTGAGACATCCGGGACATACTTTCAGAGCATTGAGACGTGAAAGACTCCCGATTGACATCCGATTGACCATCGGCTTTTGATGGGTAAGAAATGGTTCGATTTAGTTAGCCGGTCGATAATTACCCAAATTCCATCATATCTGCCCCTAGACTTGGGCAAACCCATGATAAAGTCCATGCCAATATCTTCCCACTTCCACTTGGGAATATCCAGTGGATGTAGCTTTCCGACGAGTTTTTGATGTTCCGCCTTCACTTGTTGGCATGTGAGGCAACGAGATATAAAGTATGCTACCTCCCTTTTCATGTTAGGCCACCAGAAAGTTATTTTCAAATCTTGGTACATCTTAGTGGCTCCAGGGTGGATCGTGTACCTCGATCGATGAGCTTCTTCAAGAATCTTCTTCTTCAACTCGGGACAGTCGGGCACACATGCCCGTTCATGAAATAGCAGTCTGCCATCAGGTGCCATCTTGAAATCAAGTCTCTCATCCAGCTTGCTCTTTATCTCCACTAGTGAGGGATCTTCTTCCTGTACCTTCTTGATTTCAGGTAGCAAATCTGGATGTACGCTCATATGAGATAGAATAATACACATGTTCTTCTCATCTGTGCTGATATCAAGCTTAGAGAATTTCTCCAGCTGCTTCCATTCTTGGATCATACAGCTGGCCAATATTATTCTCGACTTTCGACTAAGGGCATCAATTGCGGAATTACCATTACCAATATGGTATTGTATAATGAAGTCGAAATCCTTGAGATACTCAAGCCAACGCCTTTGCCGCATGTTCAGCTCCTTTTGGGAGAATAAGTACTTGAGGCTTTTATGATCAGAGTACACAGTGAATTGTTCTCCGTAAAGATAGTGCCTCCAGATCTTCAAGGTAAATACTACCGCGGCCAGTTCTAAGTCATGAACCGGGTAGTTCTCTTCATGTTTCTTTAATTGTCGGGAAGAGTATGCAATGACTCTTCCATTCTGCATCAATACACATCCGAGGCCAATACCCGAAGCATCGGTATATACCTCGTATTTTTCTCCTTCAATTGGTAATGATAAGACTAGAGCAGTGGTCAAGAGATCCTTTAAAGCTTAGAAACTCTTTTCACAGTCTTCATTCCACTCATAAGGCACTTCCTTTGGGGTTAACCTGGTCAGAGGAACAGTAATCTTGGAGAAGTCCTTGATAAAACGTCGGTAGTAACCAGCTAGACCCAAGAAGCTTCGAATCTCCGTTGTATTTGTGACCCGTTCCCAGTTCTTCACGGATTCGACCTTTGATAGGTCAACAGTAATTCCGTTCTTCGAAATAATATGGCTTAAGAAGGATACTTCCTCGAGCCAGAATTCGCACTTGCTGAATTTGGCGTATAGCTTGTTTTCCCTCAATATATGCAGTGCCTTCTTGAGATATTCTTCATGATCCTCTTCGGTCTTTGAATAGATCATGATATCATCAATAAAGACCACAATAAATTGGTCTAAGTAGGGCCTGAATATGCTGTTCATTAACTACATAAAAGCTGCGGGGGCATTTGTTAGTCCGAAAGGCATAATAGTAAATTCGTAATGCCCATACCTGTTTCGGAATGCAGTTTTATGAATGTCTTCTTCTTTGATCTTCAATTGGTGGTAACCAGAACAAAGATCAATCTTGGAGAAATATGAAGCTCTCGATAACTGATCGAACAGCTCATCAATCCTCGACAGCGGGTATTTGTTCTTGATTGTAAGGTGATTTAGCTGCCAATAATCGATGCATAGTCTCATCGATCGTCCTTCTTTTTGACGAACAACACGGGTGCTCCCCAAGGGGAAGTACTCGGCCTGATGAAATCCTTTTTCAATAACTCTATTAGTTGCTCTTTTAGTTCTTTCAGCTCAGTAGGGGACATTCTGTGCGGTGCCTTGGAAACAGGACCAGCACCAGGGACAAGGTCGATTGTGAACGACACTTCCCTTTCTGGGGGTAAGTCGGGTATATCTTGTGGAAAAATATCGGGAAAATCCCAAATTACAGGGATGTCTTCAAGTTTAACCTTCTCGACTTCCGTGGCAGTCATGAATGCTATAAAGGCCATGCATCTCTTATCCATAAGCTTTCTAGCTCGGAGTACTGATATATGAAGTGATTTACTCCGAGGGCTATTGTAAACTAGCACTGGGAAATCAACGAAAGTTATCTTACCATGCCGGCAATCTACAGTTGCTTGGTATGTGGATAGCCAGTCGGCACCTTGTATGACATCATAACCCTTCAGATCTAGGCATATCAGGTCAGCAAGTAAATTATTTCGCTTAATCATCACTTCACAATTTGGATAGTGATAAGTGATATCAGACTCATCCCCAAGAGGTGTAGATATGACCAAATCTAACAGTTCATGTTTCTTAGAAAATGAAGCAGCAAAGTTCTTGGAAACGAATGAATGAGTTGCTCCGGTATCAAATAAAACTTGAGCAGTTTTTGAACAAATAGTGAGAGTACCTTCCACAATTCCGCCTTCAGTGGGTTCCGTCTCTCGGAGAGCTTGCAGACGACCTTGTTTCTTTACTGGACGCTTCTCGTAAGTGTGTCTTGCTCCTTCATCAGTGGGCAGTCTAGGATTCGATGTTCTCGACTCCCGCATCGAAGACAAGCTCCTAACTTCCTCCAGCATTCCTCGGTCTTATGACCAGCTTTATCACAATACTTATAAATCTCCCTTGAGGGTGTGGCAGTGGAGAATGGCATGTCATTCTTCTGGAATTTCTTTGCCTTGGAGGGCTCCCCTCCCATGAAGAACCTTTTCTTGTTGAATGATTGTTTGAATTTTCCTGGGCTTGTGACGGGTTCCTTCTTGTCTCTTCCTCTGATTCTCTCGGATAATTCGATGGCGTCTTCTAGCAATTGGGCACGCCGAACTATCTCTGAATAGGCTTGGTTGTCTATCGGTGCAAGTTGTGTAATATAATGGGGCCGAAGCTCGTTGAGGAACCTTCTCACCTTCATCTTTTCCGTACACACCAGGTGAGGTGCATACTTCAACAATCTTGAAGACTGAGCCTCATATTCGGCCACTTTCAAGCCCCGTTGTTTTAGAACGGCGAATTCTGCAGCCTTCTTCTCCTGGATATGGTCGGAGAAGTACTTGTTGTTGAAATGCTCCGTGAATTCATCCCTTGTGACATGGTATTCTAGCAGTGTTGCTTCTATGGATTCCCACCAGCATCGAGCGTCCCACTCCAGTTGGAATACGGCCAGTAAAACGTTCTCCTCGTCCGCGCATTACATTACACTGGAGATTCGTTCCATCTCCTTTAGCCAATTCTCGGCATCCTCGGGGTAGCACGAACCCGTGAACCTCGGTGGGTTCATGTTACGAAAACTCCTGTGGAGATCACCCGCTCCACGGTTAGCTCCGTCTTGGGCCACTTGCTGTAGTGCCTATGTAAGGCCCTGCACGGTGCGCTGCATCTCGTGCCATTGTGCTCTTTCTGCAGCCATGATCCTACAAAAGAGTTTAAGTATGATAAGGATCGGGTTTACTTATAAGGTCAAAAGTCATTATAGATCTTAACCCATTGCTCTATCCATCTCACCGGGTAAGGTGTATCTATCCTTGGACTTGGGTTTTACCTAGATTTCAATCACGACTGTAAATTTTTCCTAACCTCTTATTTCTTCTAGTTTCCTAGGTTTAAAAACCTAGGCTCTGATACCATGAAAATTGTCACGTCCCAGGCGCGGAAGATACTCGGATGCGTGACGCGCCTATATAGATCGTGTCATTAGAGCGATAAAATTTTTGACATACATAATTACAGAGTGCGCTAAAGACTAATAAAATTTAATAATCCCAATAGTCCAAGTGATGATTATTTGATTAACCAAAGGAATTAAAGATAGTCCATGACAAATTTCTAAATTTAGAAAGCCAAACATTAGGCTACATGCCTTAACAAGGTTTATACCCCTAACTGACATAGCTGGGAGTACAAAGGTAGACTCAAATAAATTCGAAGATGCGACTAGCTAATGATAAGCGAATTAGTGTTCTAGCACTCTTCACTCGGTCTCAATCACATTCTTGTCGCTATCCGAATCACCTGAAAATGTTAGGAAACAACTGGATGAGCGAATCGCTCAGTAAGAATTACATCTCAAATTCGAGCAATCTATACGTGATTTACCATTTACTTGTATTATCAGTATGGCTATGCATGACGTACGTATTAGAGAATCAGGTATATAGATAAATCTAGGCATGATGAACAATAAGAGATCAAGAACTGTATAAAGATAGTATATCAAGATTTTAAATATTTGACAAGCAGTATTTCAAGAATTTACAGATGTAAATGCCACTTCGGGGCAAGTAGGGATTCGTGTACAAGTATGAACGCAAGTACAAGAATGAACTCATGTACAAGTATATCTAAGGTACGAGCAAGTAAAAATTCAATTCAAGCAAGTAATGTCAAGTATGTATCAGTAGAATTGGCTATTATCAAGCAAGTATTCTTCCCTTTCTCGGGCCACAAGTCAAGTATTGCCCGTTCCGGGTCACGCAAGTCAAGTCAAGTAAAGAGAGAGTAGGGGTGGAGTGTCTCAAGTCAAGCAAATACTCCGGTGCAATGCTAAACACTGTCGTCAATACACTCCCATGGGCACAAGTACCTTCGGGTGCTCCTCCTAGGACCAGACCGGGCCCTATATGCACAGCATTTCATGTATTACCTTTGACATCCACTCTCATTTATAGCCAATATGGAATTTCAAGAATTAAGAAACGTAGTATTACAGACGAGATTAACTAGTCATTTGGTTATGGAGGACTCCAGAGGTGGCCCCTACAGGCTCATGAGGTGGCTCTCGTTGTGTAGCACTTTACGCCGTACGGCCTCAAGAGGTGGCTCCCACAACGTAGCACTTTACCCTGCATGGCACCTAGCTCCAACACTCCCAAATGGTAGTTTAAGAGGTTCAAGGTTTGACCATGTAGGATATACACAAGTAGATTTTTCATGGAATGGAAATTCAAGAACTCATAATATGCAGGAGTATGGATTAGGGTTGTGTTTGCACAAATCACGAGACAGATCAAGATCAGAAGCTGTAATCAATGAGTTGGCGTCTGGGGGGTTGCCAATCTTTCAATTTTTCAATTTTTAGATATATATATATATATATATATATATATATATCAAATTGGTGCCTCCCAGGGAGTCTTCATTTAATTGAAGATGACCTGGCCGTTGCTATTTAAGTAATTGGCGCCAATTACAGAGGATATTTTTTTTGAATATATATATATAAAGAATTGGCGCCCCTACAAGTAGTCTTCAATTAATTGAAGACTTCCTGGCTGCCGCTATTTGATGAATTGAAGACTTGCTGCCTGCCGCTATTTAACGAATTGAAGACTTGCTGGCTGCCGCTATTTAACCGCTATTTAACGAATTGAAGACTTGTTGGCTGCCGCTATTTAACGAATTGAAGACTTTGTGAGTAGGCTTCAATTTATTGAAGAATCTCCGGGGCATCTTCAATTTAAGTACATGTTCAACTAATTGACGACACTGCGTACGATCATCAATTGAGTTGTCTTCCAAGTGAGTTGTGCTTCGCATCAGAACTGTAAGTTCTGTGATACAAGTTACTATTCATTTTTCCAAAGTTTCTCCGAATCAGAATCCGAAGACATGGTCAGGTGGAGAAAAATCCCAGGGTTACAGAAGTATATTTAGTCAAAATTTTCATGGTTCAGTTTATTAGTTATAGATTTTTGAATGCGTTGATTTACTAATTACTAAAAATTACAAAAAATTGAATTGACGACATGGTACATGTCTTCAATTAATTGACGACCCTTCGGGAAGTCTTCAATTTTGAAATTGGCACCCTAGTCAGGGGCGCCATTTACAAATGGTTGATCACTATTCATCAATATAAAATTACTCTGAATTAGAAAGTAAGAGTACGTGCAGGTAGGGAAAAATGTCAGGATTCCAAAAACATGTTCATGTACAGATTTCATACTTTAGTTTGATAGTTATTGATTTTTGAATGTGTTGCATTATAAATTACTAGAAATTACAGAAATCGAAATGACGACACTGTGGAGTGTCTTCATTTAATTGGCGCCCCCTGAGGGGTCTTCAATTTGGTAAGTGGCTCCTATGTATGGGGCGCCATTTACCTGAGAGTTGGGACTCTCGGGTTTTCAAAACATGCAAGTATTTGATGTACAGAGGTTTTATACTAAGGTTTAAAACATGGTTATTAAGTCTGTAAAACATGTGTAATAATATATATGTTCAAAAACTCATGAAATCATGCTTAACAGACTATGTTCAAACTCATAAAGATAATGGTAACAATATGTATAAAATCATATGCGACAGGTGTAACAGGCTATTAAGATATGTATAACATGGTATATACATGGTTATTGCTTGATCACGGTAAAGCCAGGTGATATATATATCATGATTGACGAGTTAATCGAACTCTAAGCGTGCATCAATTAACCTATTTAGCTATTAGTTAGGCAAGGATTTGAGAACACCTACATTTTTTCGTGAGTTACGAGGTTTAGAATAAAGAAGCTGCAGCAGGATCGCAGCAGGACGTAGACTCGGGAAGAAGACGCTCCTTCAGCACTGATGGCGACAGTAGCCTCTATCAGTGCTATGGAGGGGTTTAGTTATAGGGAATCACAAAGTATCGGTTTATTGCTTTGCGGGTCCTGCTGAGTAGGCATGGGATTTGCCAGCTAAAATGGGTTGTTCGTGTCTCAACCTTCTAGAAACATAGAATTAAATGACGCCCTTGTAAGGGGTCGTTCATTAATCTAGGTGGTACTATTCACGTAAATGACGCCTTGCATGAGGGCATCATTAGTCTAGGTGTTATTATTGATTGAGAATGACAACCTTGCAAGAGGGTGTTAATTTTTAGATAATTCTGCCACATTCACGTGTTAGCATTCATGGTGTACATATATATATTAATATCATAATAGGATGAGGCCCTAAGGGAAAATGGCGCCTCTACATGTAGTCTTCATTTTGTTGAATGGGTGGGAAGAAATCCCACTTACGTACTACCCATGGCCCATGTGTTTAAAGTTGTCTTGTACATTTATATAATAACCCTCTCATGGTTTGTTTCTTTGTACAAGACCTTCCATGTAAGATTCTTTAGGAAAGTTCACTACTCATGTGCATAAAGTTGGATTGCACATTTATATGCTAGTCCTCCTATGGTTTGGTTCTTTAAACAAAGCCTCCATATAAAGTTCTATTAAGAAGAATGGATTACGTAATATGCCAAAAGTGATGGGTTGTATATTTATATACTCGCCCCCTAAGATTTGGTTCTTTACATAAAGCTCTTATGATTCTTTATGGCATAAAGTAAGGTTGGTTGGTATATTTATATTATAGTCCTCATGAGGTGGGGTTCATAATGTAAGGCATTCATGTATGATTTCTTTTAGGAAGAAGTTTTAAATTTACTCAATGGTTTTTGTCGGGGGTGCTACAGTTTTGTTCCTTAACACTTGTTCCTTCCAGTCTAGGATCTCACTGGGCCGCTCCACATGTGACAAATATGCTCGAACCTCCAAGGGCTCGTACTCTATAACATGTGAGACATCTGGGACATACTTTCTGAGCATAGAGACGTTAAAGACTAGATGTACATGCGACAGAGCAGGCGGAAGTGCAAGTCGATAGGCCACCTTGCCAACTTTTTGCAAAATCTCAAAAGGCCCGATATATCTAGGATTGAGCTTGACCCTCTTCCTAAATCGCATGACTCCCTTGGTGGGAGACACCTTTAGGAACACATGGTCTCCCTCTGTAACTGTAAACTCTCTCCGCCGCTGGTCTGCATAACTTTTATGACAGCTTTGGGCTGTGAGGAGTCGTTGCTTGATCATAGATATCTTCTCTGAGCAATCCTGTACCAACTGTGGTCCAAAAAGTTGCTTATCACCAGCTTCATACCAACACACTGGTGATCTACATGGCCGTCCATAGAGTGCTTCATAAGGTGCCATTCCGATCGCGGAATGGTAACTATTGTTGTATGCAAACTCTATCAGGGGCAAATGATCATCTTAATTCCCCTTCATACAATACTACATGCCCTCAGCATATCTTCTAAAGTCTAGATAGTGCGCTCGGTTTGCCCATCAGTCTGAGGATGGAATGCCGAGCTGAACTGCAACTCAGTGCCCAAAGCATGCTGCAGACTCTTCCAGAACCTCGCTGTGAATCGAGGTTCTCGATCAGAGATGATAGATAAAGGTGCACCATGCAACCGAATGATCTCAACGATGAACAGTTTCGCTAAGGATTCGATTGGAGTCTGCTTGTTGATGGGGAGAAAGTGTGAAGTCTTTGTGAATATGTCCATAATTACCCAAGTGGTATCATGCTTCCTTCTTGTCGTGGGTAGACTAGTCACAAAGTCCACTGTGACTTGTTCCCATTTCCATTGTGCCATCTCAATGGTCTGGAGAGGACCGCCAGGTCTTTGATGCTCAATCTTCACCTATTGACAAGTGAGACATTTGGACACAAACTCTGCTATGTCCCTCTTCATTCTTGGCCACCAATACATCCGCTTCATATCTTGAAACATCTTAGTGCTTCCGAGATAGATGGAGAACTTTGATCTGTGAGCCTCCTGCATTAAGTCCCTCTTCAATTCCACGTTATCTGGTACATAGATCCTTTCTCGGAACATGACCAGCCCATCAATCCCCAGATGGAAGCCCTCATTGTTCAGTAGCTTCTGCAATGCCATGTCCTTTCGGTGTGCTGGCTGAGACGGGTCACTCCTCTCTCGAGCTGGGGATCGAGTGGCCTACATCCGTTTCACCACCGGAGCCGCTGCCGGATGCCAGCGTGGGTGCAGCCTTGCTTCAGCGAGCCTGGGGCTACGTAGGGGGTGATCCCCTACCTTCCCCAGAGGAGCTTCGGCAATGTCTGAGGGAGTGTACATGCGGTTACCATGGCCTTGGATTCCCTCGTGGGCTCTAGATGTCTGGCTTGGCCAGCATCTGGGCGTAGTACCTGCGGCTTCTGGAGGCTCAAGAGCAGCAGGCACAGTGACTGGAGGCCATTCGGGAGGTACAGGAGCAGTGTGTTCAGCTTGCGTCAGCTGCAACCGAGCAGAGGAGGCTTGCCGACGCGGCCGTGTCTCTTGCTCAGGACCGTGCCAGGCAGCTGAGCGAGGCGACCAGCAGAGCCGAGGCCCTGCAGAAGGCCTTGGAGGAGCAGCGGCAAGCCGTAGAGCTTGCTAGAGTTGAGTGGCAGACTGCTGAAGCCGGAGCCGAGGCCAGCGTTAA
Source organism: Amorphophallus konjac (assembly GCA_022559845.1). Taxonomy (NCBI): domain Eukaryota; kingdom Viridiplantae; phylum Streptophyta; class Magnoliopsida; order Alismatales; family Araceae; genus Amorphophallus; species Amorphophallus konjac. The sequence continues at coordinate 66,805,580 of CM040117.1, forward strand.
AGCTTGCATCGACCTTGGAGGTGGAGCTGGCGGCTGCGGAGTCCCGCTTGGCGGAGCTGGAGGGGAGCGAGGCTAGGCTGTGATTGTATTGCTTCCCTTCCCCCTTTTTGTTATCCGGACTGTAAATTTTTGTTACCCCAAGGGCATGTCTTGGGCTCCCTTTTACATAGTATTAATGAAAAATTCTGGATTTTAGTGTTGTTGTTTACTGAGTTGTTCTTCTCCCTAGTCTGTGGAATAGGGTTGGGTAGAAGGGATGGCTACCACTTACTGTTGATCGTGCTTGATTGTCTTAACACGTACCGACATAAGGGGCAGGGGATTGGGTTTTACCTGAACTGGAGGTGGGATAAAAGACTGGGTGAGGAGAGTGGCATGACTGGATTTTGGGTACTAGGAACTGAGTGCTGGTTGCTGGGAAGTAGGGAAAAGCCCTAGCATAAGGTTGGCGTACGCCCGTCCAGACGTGGCGGCCTATTTGGTTAAGGTCGGGAGCTGATTCTGGGATGTATCGGTTGTAGGTTGACGCCTGGGTGTTGGTTGTTTGCATGTCGTTAACTGGTAATGTAGCTCTCCTGAACTTGAGAAACTGGGACTAAGCTGGCCAAATGGCCTCAAAAGACATCACAGCCGAGGGCTGTGATCGGGACTGGGACTGGTTGGCCCACCTGTGGAGGGATCGTGGCCTAAACTGGAGCTGGGAGCTGGCGACTGACCCATGAAGGCATTGTAGCCGAAAGCTAGAACTGGGGACAGGAGCTGGCCAGCCGGCCTGTTAAGGCGTTGTAGCTGGAGACTGGAGCTGGAGACTGGGCGGCTGGCCTGGAGAGGCGTTGTAGCCGAAATTGGAACTGGAGGCTGGTGGCTGGCCTGTGAAAGCGTTGTAGCTGAAACTAGAACTGGAGGCTGGCGGCTGGCCTGTAGAGGTGTTGTAGCCAAAACTTACACTGGAGGCTGGCGGCTGGCCTGTAGAGGCATTGTAGCCGAAACTGGAACTGGAGGCTGGCGGCTGCCCTGTAGAGGCGTTGTAGCTGAAACTGGAACTGGAGGCTGGCGACTGGCCTGTAGAGGCGTTGTAGCCGAAACTGGAACTGGAGACTGGCGACTGGCCTGTGAAGGCGTTGTAGCCAAAATTGGAACTGGAGACTGGCGGCTGGCCTGTGAAGGCGTTGTAGCCGAAACTGCAACTAGAGACTGGCGGTTGGAGATGACCGACTCTCGGGGGTGTAGTGGCCATCATTGTCATGGAGTGATGTTGAGCTCGCCATCGAGGCGTGTCATGGCCGACGGCTTTGTAAGTGAAGAGTAGAGAGGGAGAGAGAGTTTTTTTCTCTTTACCAGCCCTACCACCCTTCTGGGTTTTTGCCAGAGCTGGCCCCCTTTTGCTTTTTCCGGTGTGCCCTTACGAGTTTTCACACCGAGGGGTTACCCGATTTTGCCTAAGGGGCCCTTTCGGGTTTTCACCTTAGCTGGGTCAGTGGCAATTTTTGCACCTAGTCGGCTCCCTGTAATGGATTCGACCAGGCCCGCCGGGATATCTCTATTTTTAATCCCATTTTTTTTTTATATTTTCTTGAAACTACCGTCCATAGCATGTTGCTGTCAGGGGACGTAACCTGAGACTAGAAGGTGTGGGTAGCCAGATATTGTTCGGCCATTAATAGAGATTTTTTAGAAATCCTCACGCCATGGTGCCGAAGGGCCACTTTGTCATGGCAAGATATGACTGGAGTTATGGCTAGTGGATCAGGGATTGTATGGGGAGAATTGGGATTATAACGAACTTGAAGGCTCTGGATTTACAGGGCATGTAGGATATAGTGGCATTGAATAATGAGTGTCTGGGAATGTGCTGGGATATAAGTCTACTGGGATGGTGACTAGGGGATTGACTGTCACAGGGACTGGTTGATCTATGTTGTCGAAGCAAGGGCCAAAAGTTGGCAAAACTGAGTGGGAGTGATGCAAGGACAACTGGAGCTTGGAGGATTTGTGCCGTAGCAGTGCAAATGGATTGGAGACTGGCTCTGGATGAGGCTAACGGTCCACCAAGGAATAGGTGGAAGGCCGTTCCGACAGGTAGGGAGAAGAAGATTTTCTCGTTATCGGCTCTACCGCCCTTTCGGGTTTTCGCTAGAGCCGACCCCCTTTAGCTTTTTTCGACATGCCCTTGCAGGTTTCACGTCAAGGGGTTCCCCGATTTTGCCTGAGGTGCCCTTTCGGGTTTCCACCTCAACCGAGTTACTGGCCGTTTTGCCCCCAGTCACCCCCTTGTGATGAGGATGACTGGGTCTGCCGGGGCATCTCTATTTTTAACCCCATTTCTTATATATATATATATATATATATATATTACTTACCCGGGAGCCTGGCGGCTAGACTGGTGCCGGTACAGAAGTGCCCGCGCTCCCCTGGTGCCAGGAATGAGGGCAGGAGATCAGTCCCCGCGGATGCCTGGCGGCAATTCCGAAGAGCTAAGCTGGCTGGTTGACTGGGAATTGTAGACTAGGAGGATTGGCCGATTAGATCCTTCACAAGGAAGGACCGGCCTTACTGGTAGTAGCTGGGACGTGCGCCTTACTCTGGCTAGCGCGCGAACTCATGTTCTGGTGTGTAGTATAGCTTCATGTGTTTGCCGTTGAGAGGAGGGAACGGTCTATGGCCTTTCTGATTAACAACCATGTAGGCCCCAACCTCATAGACACTCTGGATGATGTATGGACCTCACCAATTTGGCTGTAGTTTTCCACTGGAGCACCCTGCCATGACTTCCTTTTCCTTGATCATGACAAGGTCGCCTTGCTTGAATGCTCGTTGCTTGACGAGCTTATCATAGGCCCGGGCCATGCGGGCCTGGTATACTTGCAGGTGTTTGTAGGCTTCAAGTCGCTTTCCTTCTAGATCGGCGAGCTCTTCTAGCCTTCTCTGGTACTCACTTTCGTCAGGGCCGACAAGGCCGGTGTGGACCGCCACGCGGTAAGAAGCTAACTGGATTTCGATGGGGAAGACTGCTTCTGTCCCGTAAGCAAGGGAGAACGGCGAGCACCCTGTGGGAGTTTTGTAGATCGTCCGATAGGCCCATAATGCTTCAAAGACCTTCTCACCCCAATCGCGTTTTCGGTGGCTAACCATCTTAGCCAGGAGCTTGCAGAGGGTTTTGTTGAAGGCTTCCGCCAAATCGTTAGCCTGGGGGTTGTAGACCGAAGAGGTTCTCCAGTCGATGTGGAATTTGGCCGCTAACTGGTATATGGCCTTATTCTTGAATGGTGTCCCGTTGTCAGACACTATGCGACTGGGAGTACCGATTCGGTATATGATGTTGTGTCGGACGAATCTGGCAACGATTTTGCCGGTGACCTCTCGCAAGGGAAGAGCCTCTGCCCAGCGGGAGAAATAATCAGTGGCGGCCAAGATATATGTATGGCCCTTGGAGGATGGCGGGAAAGGCCCCGCGATGTCCATGCCCTACTCAGCGAATGGCCAGGTGGGGGCTATAGGACGCAGTGGGTTAGGAGGTTTTCTGGGTACTGGGCCAAAGGCTTGGGACTGATGGCATGTACAGGCATACTGGGTGCAGTCCGCGTACATGGTTCGCCAGTAGAAGCCTTTGAGCTTGATGTTGTGCTTCATTCGATCTCCGGCCTGGTATGCGCCGCACAACCCGGAGTGGACCTCCTGCATGACGGCTCGAGCCTCGACGAGGGAGACACATCTTAGGAGAATTGACTTGTCCTTCTCGTGGATGAGCCTATACAGAGAGTCGCCAATCAACTCACACGAGTTTGCTCGGCGGAGTAGCTGGACCCTTTGAGCTCGGTCAGGGGAGAGCCACCCCTTTTTGAATTTGATGATGGGCGCACGCCAATCATCCTCTTCGGGAGGCGTGCTCTGGTCAAGGTTGTGGACCTCGTAAATAGTGAGACCGGTGTTGCCTTCGAGTGAGCTCGGCATCAGCCTTCTTTTCTTGGTGACGATGTCGACCTCGCCCTCAGGCGGGAGCTTGATGTCCGCGGCCAATTTTACTAAGGCATCCGACTGAGCATTGCTGCTTTTGGGGATATGATATATTTCGAAGAAATATAACTTCTGGGTCAATCTGGTGACGGCGATATGGTATGGAACCAACTCTAGCTTTCGCACGTCATAAATGACGAGGACCTGCCGGACTATCAGCTGGGAGTCCCCGTAGGCTTTGAGACATTTAATGCCTATGTGGAGAGCCATCTGGAGCCCGATGAGTAGAGCTTCATACTCAGCTTCGTTGTTGGTCAGGGACTTCATGAGGGCGCATGAGTTGTACAAAACTCTGCCCTGAGGAGTCAGGAAAACAATGCCGGCACCTACCGTGGTGGCTGGATCCTGGTTCCTCCGGGTGACCCCTCGGGAAGCACCGTCGAAGTAGAGCTCCCAGCAAGGCACGCTGGTTGTGAGAGCATTTGGCTGCCAATAATGCAAGACATCTCCGCTCTGTTCAACTGGTTGTTGTGATTGAGCAACAGTGATTGTGAGAGCATTTGCTGCCAGTAATGCAAGACATCTCCGCTCTGTTCAACCGATCGTTGTGATTGAGTTGGAAGGGACTCCTCGTCCGGGAGCTCTGAGTTGAAGGGTGATTCGTCTGGTACTGGATGGGCTGCCAAGAATTTAGACATACCTGTAGACGCCTGATTTTGGACATCTTGCGGACCTTGTCTAGCCATCATAGAAGTGATACTTTATCTTGGTTTATTGGTAGTGTGGAGTCTCATCCTAGTTTAGGGTAGGCTCCACCCTGTCCCTTCGCGGATCCAACTTCGCGGTAAGTTGGCGGGGGTTGCAGGGGGGCAACGCCCCCCTACCCGCAAGGTCAGGGGTTCGGGGGCGTGAGCCCCGAGGTGATTTTTTGAAGATCTCTATATGATTCTACACATTCTCTGCCCTAATCACTGGGCGGCCAAGGTGCTATTCGCCCACAACCCAGGGCGGCCAAAGACTTGGCCGCCCATCCCATTCCAGGGCGGCCACACAGTTGGCCGCCCACCATCCTAGGCGACCACTGAGTTGGCCGCCCAGCTCCTCAAGGAGGCCATCGATTTGGTCGCCAAAGGGGGGCCGCCCAACCCCTTGGGCGACCAGAGCTTTGGCCGCCTCCTGTCAACCGTCCGTCAACCCCACGTTCTGCCCACTCTCGGCACGTTCTCCGGAACTACTCCCACTCTGGGAGGTTCCAGGCTCACGTAGCTTGCACGTAATCTCTATTTTCGAATGATTTTGGAGGGAGATTGCCCCCACATACAAAAACCCCGTTCGAAACCATCTCACGGGGGGCGGCGGGGGGGGGGGGGGCTTGATCATTTTTCTCACGGACGGGTGAGGAACACTTTGGAGAGGAGGAGAGGCTAGTAGTTTGAGCTCATAGAGAGAGCTGTGAGCACGAGAGCGCCTTCCCCTACCTTCCCTCATCCCCGTCAATCTATCTGAAGTTGGAGAGCTCCACCATGGATGAGCTCTAGTTGCAGGGGGCGGCCATCGACATGGCCGCCCACCTTCTCTAGGTGACCACCTGCTTGGCCGCCCTCTGTTGGTTGATGGAAAACCCGTCTTTCTTCCTCTATTCGATGGCCGCCCACCTTCTCTAGGCGACCACCTGCTTGGCCGCCCTCTGTTGGTTGATGGGAAAACCCGTATTTCTTCCTCTATTCCTTCATTTTACTTCATTGCATGCATATTAGCATTTTCTAGATCCTATTTCAAAGAGGTTTTTCAACCCAAAACATAGGGAAGGCGGATGGTCGAAAGTCTCGGCCATCCCCCTTCCCGCCCCCCATCCTGGTACGATCACCAACATTTGCATGTTTTCCTTTTAGCTCGAGCATGTACTACACTATCACAGTCTAATGGGTTTTCTTTTGTTGTTTGCTGGTTAACTTGTAGGACTTCGTCATCTACTCGCAGAGCTCCGCGTTCTTGGACAGCCGAGAGCGAGGACAGAAGAACCCACCATCTCCCGTTCTTAAGGCGTTCATGATCTTCTTACTCCTGTGAGGCCCAGGTATAGGTCTATGGCGGTCACATCATTCCTATCTTTCTAACCTGTGCACTGTAGGTAGCAACAGCACAAGTTCGGAGGGAGATCCAACACGCACACCGTATGCGGACACCACCTTCCGGCACCTACAACCTTCTGGCGATCACAGTGGGACACTGGTTGCTCACTATGTGTCTTTAGATTGAAGTCTACTGCATTTAGTTTCCAGCAAATAGCCTTTTCCCATTTCTATTTTCCATTTTTTAGTTGCTTGTTTCGTCTGTTTTGCGCTTGGTGCACCTGCGGGACCAAAATAGAGGGCGGCCAGGCTTCTGGCCGCCTAGGTCCCAGGGCGACCAAAGACCTGGTTGCCCACCACCCTCCTAGGTGGCCAAAGACTTGGCCGCCCAGGTCTCTAGGTGGCCATCGATTTGGCCATCTTCAGTTCGTGTTTCTGCTTCCGTTTGCATCCTGTTTGCGTGCCTTAGCTTCTATTTTTCATATTTTAGCTTCTATTTGGCATATTGTTGGTCTTGTGTGTTCTAAACTTGTAGGTTTGAGTCCGGGGTGGGCTTAGGAAGAGTCGGCATCACACTTATTAGGAACACCCTCCGTTGATGACTCTTCACCTGGGGATTCCCACTCGGGTGTAACTAGTCCTTTTCAATTGAGAACCTCCGTGAGTCCCAGCGAACCGTGGATTCCCACACGGTTGTCGGGCAGGTTGTATCTTTGAAGTCCTATTATATTTCCTAAAGGGGTTTAAGTGAGATTTATCTTAGGTTATCCCGAAGTTTGGCCTTTGATTCCCCCAAAAAATATCATTCTCATCTAAGAGGGAACAAATTCAAATTGGACTAATCTCAGGATTAACCTAAGCTAAAAATTTGGGGCGCATTGTTTGAAAACATGCTTGTTGTTAGATACCATTAATTCAATCTTAATTGGCCTAAAAAAAATTCCACTTCAATTTTTAAAACTAATTAGGTTGAGTTACAATGGCTCAATGTTATTCTAACATGCATGTTGTTGATGAGGATGATTTGGAATTTTATGACACACAAACCCGGCTTGATGCCGAAGAAGATGCACCCATTGCTTTCATTGGGATGTGTCAAGGCTCACAAATTGATATAAGTTAAAGCACAACTAGTGGAGAGTCATCCTCTCAAAGTCAAGGGTCATTCAATGCCAAAACCCCATCAATCTCCCAAAGGAAGACCAAGAGCTAGCTAGGGTGCTATCCCGATATTCCCCTAACTATTTCATCACCCTAGCTTCCCAAGCAAGATCACATCTCAATGCTCAATCCATTCCAAGGAGATCTCCAATTTCAATGTCAAATTCATTCAATAGGACTCCCTCTGTGTTCCTACTCAACCTCACCATCCTCTTCATCATCAAGGGGTTGCATCCTCTCCGATTTCTCATGCTATGCCTAATGTCAATGCACCCCTCAAGCAATCCAATCTCATATCCCGACAAGAGGTGGAAAGGTATGTTCGGCAAATAGTTGCCGAAAACCTCCCCAAACCTCAACCTCATTCCTTCACTAGCTATTGTAAACTTCTGAATGTTCATTTTCCCCGGGTTTCAAAGCCCCCAAATATTGGAAGTATGATGGTTCCACGTATCCACATGAACATCTTTCTTACTTCCTAATGGATTCTCACCAATGGCTTTATGATCGGGTCCTCCTAGGTCATCTCTTTCAAAAATCTCTAGAAGGAGAGGCCTTTAGGTGGTTCTCTTCACTCTCAGCCATTGATCTCATTAACTTTGATATTGTGTCCGAGCGTTTCATCGCTCATTTCGGCCACATGGCTAGTGTAGCTCCCACTCTCATAGACCTTATCATGGAAAAGATGAAGCCCGACGAGGACTTCACTCAATTTGCTAATCGGTGGAGAGCTATGGCTTTTAGATCTGGGATTGTCATCCCCGAATCCCAATCCATCATTGTTCTAGTCAACAATTCAACTCCTCAGCTCCGCACTATCTTGACGCTTAGCGAATTTCACACATTCGTTCAACTTTACAAAAGAGCTCATGTTGTTCAAACTCAACTCAACTCCTCATTTCCATTCCATCTAGATGATTGCGATGTCCCAACATCAGAAGGGGCAAGCTCCAATGATCATATCAATGCCTTCCATCAACCCCCCAATTCTACCTATCCCATGGTTGCCACTGCATGCCACGGGGCGCCTACCAAGGGGCAAGGGAATGCCCCTAATTCTTTTCCTTTCCAACAATCACCTCATGTTCCATCCTACACTCAGGAAAGGTTAGCCATGGTTAGGGGTAATCTAGAGTCTATGTTAATGGGAAGAGGACAACAATGGCAATATGATGAGGAGGAAGTGGTGAATGACCAACCCATAGTGAGCTCAGACACAAGAAACATGATTGGCCATGGACAAGGGGCAAGACCTTTGGTCTTGATCCGACCCAAGGGTGAACCACCCCAACAAAGCCAGGACTTTCCTCCTTATACTCCAATTCCACCTAAAGGGGCAAGGCCCTTGGTCCTCATTCTACCTAAGGGCACATCATCTACTCAGCAACATCAAGGTGTCTCTCCTCCGCTCATGGTGGAGGTTCACTCAACTTCATGCACTTTTCACCAAGACACTTCGCGGGAGGAGCTACTATCATCTCTTGATCTAATCAAACCAGCTCCTACCCCAGTCATGTTGTCAACTCAATTTGAATCAGCTCCTATTGTTGATGAGTCCTTTTTGACCTCTACTCCAATTGATTCAACTCCGATTCAGCTTCCCCAACATGAATCCATTCCTTTTGATTAGCCAGATGTTGCACTCGCGCTCCCAAATCAAGATGTCATTCCAACTTTCCAATCAAGCTCTCTACATATCCCTACCCCTCAAATTGCTCCTCCTTTAGAAATTTTGGCCGACATCTCCACGGTGTTGGACCCGGCCACGCTCATGTCATCAAAAGATGAGGAGCCTATCATCTCCACCTTGGTTGCCCACCAATCTACTCCATCCTTTGAATCCTTAGAGTCACCTGTACCTAGGGAGAAACCCCAAGATGTAGGATGGCACATAATGTCTAAGATGGGCTATACAACTGGTGCAGGGTTAGGAAAGGACGAACAAGGAATCAGAGAGCCAATTGAGGAAAATAGAACATTTGAAAGATTTGGATTAGGGTGTCAGCCAACTAAGGTTAGCAAAGACAAATCAACAAGGTGGAATTTGCATGATCATTTTGTTAAGGAGTCATATCTATTGGAAGAGAGAATTGCAAATGTGGAAATATTGCATGAAGGTGAACATGTGAATCCAAAAGAAAAGTCCCATGATGTAGAAATGGAGGATTTGGGTTTATCAAAACTAATCTATGATGAATCCTTGTCCCACTCGATAACCCAAGAAGAAATTCATGAAGCAAAAGGAGAACCGACTCTGTTAGTCCTCCTCTCTTTCCTACTCCTCTTGTTCACGTCATTCAAAAGTGGTTCCATCTCCAAAGCTGATCAATTCTAAGAAGCACAGCCCGAAGTTATCATTGAAAAGCCCACTCTAGGGGTAAAACTCTCAAATCATGATTCCCCAGCTCGGAACATTCATCCTCCATCCTTAATCACACACTTCCAATCAACAGCCCTGCCAGGGGCATCTGCTCTGTACATAATAGGTCATGTTTAGAAGAGTCCAAACCTTTAGCTACGCCCCACAAAAAGGTTAGGGGTACCCAAATTCCCTACCAACTTTCGTCAGGTCTAGCTAAAAGTTATAATTTGTTAACTCAGATCTTGATGTTCACTTTAATGAATTTAATAAATCTGTTACAAGATGAAGAACGATCTAGCCCGCCTCCGATGGCCTAACATATTCAAGTCAAAGAGCTTATTAATCCTAGTAGGTATAAAGGTCGTGTCCACGGCCGCGTACTTGCTTCCCATTCACTTGAACCTTATTTCCGACCAACCAAGGAGGTGGACTGCTCTTCTTCCTCCATCCAGCAGTCCCAAGAGTGCCCAGACGATACCGTCCGCTCTGTAGGAACCCATGTACATAGTTTATAATCCAAAATCCAAAACAAAATACAAAATTCAAACAAAAAATAAAAAAAAATCATAAATCAAACAAAACCAACTGTCTGGTAGCTGCCATGTGTTCCAATCTCCATCCCTTCATGTATGTTAAGGTTAGGTTGCATTAAAGCCTCGGTGGATTAAGACTTTGATCTACCGGAACCGAGGAGAATTCCATCTAGCTAAGTTGCTAATGCTCCAAGGGACAGGCAATAGGCACACACTCACATGCATTCAAAATATGGCAACGGCCTAAAACGGGTGATTATCCCGAAGACTTCTGGACGAGACCAAAATCCTCCTTTTCCTCTTTTCTCGACCGATCAAGACAGTTGGCGCTCTTAAGGCCTTGAGCTCAGCAGCTGAAACACAATACCCTCAAGTGAGAGTATGACTCACCTTCCTTGAAAAATGATACCAGAGCACGTGAAGAGGACAGTGTCCCCGCAGGTAAAACAAAGCAAAAAATTTCAAAAGTCAAAAGGGGACCAAAATTCCCAAAATTCTCAAAATCCCAAGCAAGAAAATGAAAAGAAAGAAAAATCCCAAAAGGGAACAAATGAAAAAAGCATGGTCGTGACCGTGCTTGGTCAAGATAAAGAAAGCCGTACAAGTCAAGTCCAATTCAAGGGGCAACACAAAAGCAACAAATTCCGAAGGTGGTCCGAAATCACCGAAAGGGTGGAGTGAACTATGCTCGCTCATTGCTCATCATTTTAACGGCTTTGCCAATCCTCTTGTGAAGTTTATCCCTACATTCTCTTTTATTTTTGAGGACTCGGAATCCAATGGAAACTCTGAAGGATATAACTCTGTTGATGGCTGGTAGCCACTTTTCAAAAAAAAACACACTATATGATTGTCAAACCCCGAAAGAACAAAAGCCTCTACTACAAAGAAATCTCCATATTTCTAGTATGTCAATGTTCTCGTCTCCTTTAGTGTCTTCTTTCATCAACCTCGGGCTCAGGTCAATGCATGCGCGTCACCTGTCGGTGCGATGGCGTCTGATTCCGGGTCAGCATCGCGTAGTTGGCCATTAGGGTTCCAAGGTGTTCCATCATATATCATCTAGAGTTGTGAGGAAATAGACCCGAGTCGGGCAAATCATTTACCTTAAACACTTTTTGGGTGTATCTCCGCGGTCGGAAGTAACTGGGAGCCTAAGCTTGGCATGACGGCATTGTCATCAGGATAAGTCTTAACCGGCAAGACCATCATTCGAGGAGTCTAGAGGCCCAAATCAACCTAGATGTGTGCTCAGGATACCTGGGAGGTTGTAGAAGGAGCCTATCCTTTCTTCATTGTTGTGATGTCTCATGGGCAGTTGCCAGACATTGGCCAAAAAATAAAAAAATATGTCAAAAATCCATAAAAAAGTCAAGATATTTAATTTCAACAAAAAAATGAAATATGCCAAAACCATAAAAAAATCAAAATACGTGAAAATCCCAAAAAAATGGAGGGGCATCTCCCCGATTCTTTCATCCCATACACCCACTACCCCATTTCCTTTCCTTCATTGCTACCCTACAACTGCGAACCCAAAGGTTACTCCCCTTTCTTCATTCCATCCCACCAGAAGATTTATACTTGCACTGCTACCAACACCCCAAACTAGGGGCAAATTGTACGTCCATCTGCCCATCCAAGCTAGCCAAATCCTTGACTACCTTGTTGGGAGGAAGAGCCTCATTCCTTCATTTTCCATGAATCTTAATGGCAATCGAACTCCGCCAGCTCGGCGCTTCAACTTGAGTCCTAAGCAAATGAAACCTTCATATCATTTAATTTTTAGCAGATGCTTGGTTGCATTACCAATATCCTTTTTACTTACTCTTTCTACTCCATATCCCCCTGATTGGGCAAACGTCCTACCTATGTCAGCGGGTCCAGGACGGACTTCGGCTATGGAGCTTGAATCGTCCTTTTGTTAATCTTCCCTTAACCAGACACCTTGCTGGAGTCAATTGATGTGCTAGGTGAAGTTAGCATAGGCTTCCCATCATCGGGAAGGATCACCTCCGGGGACGTCCTTACGCCCTGGTGACCATCCCCGTGGAATTCAATTATGTCCATTAGGCTTATTGTAAAGCCGAAGGATGATGTTTACTTTCCTCACTTACTTGTTTTAGTGAATGCTTCCTATTTAAATGCTTATTTATTTGTGAACTTCACTAATGTGTGTTTATGCAGCTGCAGGTCACATAGCATCAGGGTTCACTCTTCATCGCCTTCTCCTACTATACTTATATAGACCCCGGAGGCTAATAACTTCGGGCACATAAACTCTGAGTTCCTCTCTAACAAAAACAATGAGGGGTTTATGTTCTCTAAGTTATTCGACGGCCGTTTGGTTTCATGATTGACCTCGGGATGACGGACTCGTCAGACTCTCGACCGATGTCTTTCCCGAAGCCAGAAAATATTACCTCTGGATATGCATTAGATAGGTTTTTCCCTTTTAAACCCAACATGCATCATGTAGGTCACTTTTAGTCCCACCATCAACCAAAAAAGTAAACAAAAATGCATTCAACAAACATGGCATGCATTCATGCAGCAAGAAGGAAGCAAGGGTCGAGAGAAGGGTTTGCCAATCGATGTGCCTTGGACTCTATCTCTCTTTTGTCAATCATCCAAATTCTTCAAATTCCATCACTTTTTTGTTGACTCCATTATTCCACTCCAATTCGACAAGTCAGGAGTGTGTTTTTCATGCGATCGTCATGAGTATATTGAGATTTGAGGGTCATTTTCCCCTTATCCTGATTTTGTTACTCACTCCTATTTTAGGTGTCTTGTATCTCCTTGAGCCTAGATTATGTTCGTCCCCTCAAGACCCGAAGCGCTGCTAGGGGGTCCCATGCAACCGCAGATACAAGCCCTCTTAGATTACTTTTCCTACCATCCTCCCCTTTTGAATGACCTCCTTGTCACATTATACTTATCCGTTCTTATGTGAAGCTCAATCTCAGCTCGAGAATCTCCTTGAGCGGGATGTCCTTATTAGGCTTGTTTCTTTACCGAAACACCCATTTATCAGTCCGCTGGGCTCCCCTGTAAAATGGGCATTCCGGAGGGGCATTTGTAGACGCCTGATTTTGGACATCCCACGGACCTTGTCTAGCCATAATAGAAGTGATACTTTCTCTTGGTTGATTGATAGTGTGGAGTCTTATCCTGGTTTAGGTAGGCTCCACCATGTCCCTTCGCGGATCCAACTTCGCAGTAAGTTGGCAGAGGGTTGCAGGGGGGCAGCGCCCCCCTACCCGCCCCCGGGGTGATTTTTTTAAGATCTCTATATGATTCTACACATTCTCTGCCCTGATCCCTGGGCGGCCAAGGTGCTGGCCGCCCACAACCCAGGGCGGCCAAAGACTTGGCCGCCCATCCCATTCCAGGGCGGCCACACAGTTGGCCGCCCACCATCCTAGGTGACCACTGAGTTGGCCACCCACCTCCCAAGGCAGCCAGAGACCTGGCCGCCCAGCTCCTCCAGGAGGCCATCGATTTGGTCGCCCAAGGGGGGCCGCCCAGCCCCTTGGGCGACCAGAGCTTTGTCCACCTCCTATCAACCATCCGTCAACCCCACGTTCTGCCCACTCTCGGCACGTTCTCCGGAACTGCTCCCACTCCGGGAGGTTCCAGGCTCACGTAGCTTGTACGTAATCTCTATTTTTGAATGATTTTGGAGGGAGATTGCCCCCACATACAAAAACCCCGTTCGAAACCATCTCAGGGGGGGGTTGATCATTTTGCTCACGGACGGGTGAGGAACACTTTGGATAGGAGGAGAGGCTAGTAGTTCGGGCTCAGAGAGAGAGCTGTGAGCACGAGAGCACCTTCCCCTACCTTCCCTCATCCCCGTCGATCTATCTGAAGTTGGAGAGCTCCACCGTGGACGAGCTCCAGTTGCAGGGGGCGGCCATCGACATGGCCGCCCACCTTCTCTAGGCGACCACCTGCTTGGCCGCCCTCTGTTAGTTGATGGGAAAACTCGTCTTTCTTCCTCTATTCCTTATCTTGCTACCTTTTACTTCATTTTACCGCATTGCATGCATATTAGCCTTGCCTAGATCCTATTTCAAAGAGGTTTTTCAACCCAAAACATAGGGAAGGCGGATGGTCAAAAGTCTCGGCCATCCCCCTTCCCGCCCCCCATCCCGGTACGATCACCACCATTTGCATGTTTTCCTTTTAGCTCGAGCATGTACTAAACTATCAAAGTCTAATGGGTTTTCTTTTGTTGTTTGCTGGTTAACTTGTAGACTTCGTCATCGACTCGCAGAGCTCCGTGTTCTTGGCCGGCCGAGAGCGAGGACAGAAGAACCCACCATCTCCTGTTCCTAAGGAGTTCATGATCTTCTTACTCCTGTGAGGCCCAGGTATAGGTCTCTGGCGGTCACATCATTCCTATCTTTCTAACCTGTGCACTGTAGGTAGCAGCATCACAAGTTCGGAGGGAGATCCAACACGCACACCGTACGCGGACACCACCTTCGGCACCTACAATACCATGTCCCTTAATTACTTTTCTGGGGACATAAGTAATTTCGTACTCGATCAATAGGAGAGCCCACCTTCCCAGTCTGCTTGAGAGGATAGGTCGTCGAAGGAGGTACTTCAGGGGGTCGTGCTTGGATATAAGCTCGACCTGATGGGACAGGAGGTAATGCCGTAGCTTCTTAACTACGAACACCAATGCCAAGCAGACCTTCTCCATGGGGGAGTAGCTGTACTCGACACTGATTAGCTTACGGCTGAGGTAATAGAGGGGTTGCTCTTTACCTTCTTCATTGATTTGCGCCAACAGAGCTCCTAGCGAAGCGTCCATGGCCGCAATATAAAGGATGAGGGGTTTACCCTTGATTGGTGCCCCCAGGACTGAGGAAGTAAGGAGGTACTCCTTGATTTGCTCAAAAGCCGCCTGGCATTCTGAGTCCCATGTAAACGGGGCATCCTTCTTCATTAGCTTGCTGAAAGGCACACATCGACCGGAGAGGTTAGAGATTAACCTCCGAATGTAGGTCAGCCTCCCTTGGAAGGACCTGAGCTCTGTGATGTTGCTGGGTGGTTGAAGCTCTCGGATTGTTTTGATCTTGCTGTGATCCACCTCGATTCCTCGGTATCTGACGACGAAGCCGAAAAATTTGCCGCTGGATACGCCAAAGACGCATTTCATTGGGTTCATCTTGAGCCCATATTGTCGGAGACGCTCGAAGACTTGGTGGAGTTCACGCAAATGGTCTTCTCGCCTTTTGGTCTTGATGACGAGGTTGTCAACATAGCATTCGACGGTGTTGTGTAGCATCTCGTCGCATATTTTGGTCATGGCCCTTTGGTAAGTAGCGACGGCATTCTTCAAACCAAAGGGCATTGGCTTATAGTTGAAAATCCCCTTAGGGGATCTAAAGGCTGTGTGATTCTTATCTTTAAGGGACATCCGGATTTGATTATAACCAGACGACCCGTCCATGAAAGACAAGGGTTCATGGCCGGTGGTCATATCGACCATCGTTTCTGTGATGGGGACTAGGAAGTCATCCTTCGGATAGGCCTTGTTGAGGTCCCGGAAGTCGACGCAGATGCGGACTTTACCACTCTTCTTCTTGACCCATGTTAGCGAGCCAGATCGGATAGATGCACGGCTTGATGAAATCGACCTCCACCATTTTATGGACTTCGGCCGAAACCTAGAGCACCAGTTCATGGCGCATGTGCCGCTGTGGTTGCTTGACTGGAGCGACTGAGGGAGAAATGGCTAGGTCGTGCTCTGCTAGGGAGGGGTCTAGCCCTGGCATCTGCTTGTATGACCAGGCGAAGCAGTCCTTGATTTCGAGCAGGAGTTGCTTATAGTCCTGGTTTTCTGTCTCGGTGAGGAGAGCACTAACAAATGTAGGCTGGGGGGCTTCATCTTCGCCCAGATTGATTTCAACGAGCTCGTCCACGGTCGCCTGGCTGCCGTCCTCCAACTCGGGAGGAGCGGGTTGGAAGTCGATGAAACCCTCATCATCGTTGTCGGCTTTGAGCATTTCTTGGTTCTCGAAGCCACCGGTTGATGTCGATGGGACTGGAGAGTCATTGTTGTCGGGATCCATTGAGGATTGATCTGGATCGCCGATTCCTGGCCAACAGTTGTCAATTGTGGCTGCTGAGATCCCCCCGGGGTTGCCCGGCGAAGCTGACACTCTTTCGCGGTCAAGATCAGATATATCCCCTCCTTCGATCAGAACGGTCGGTTGAACCGGGTCCTTCGATTGGCTGAGAGACCAGAGGAGCTTCTTCTCCCCGTTTGTCTTGGCAGGGAGACGAGGAAGGTTTCTCGACGGCTTGGGCTGGGGTGCCGGCTTTGACGGTGATCGGGATTAGCATTTCCTCCTCCTCATCCCCGGAGCTGTCGAATTTGGCTTCAACTCTAGCTCTGTCGTCGGCTGGTAGTGTCAAGCCTACGACGTTAACTGTGTGGTAGACACGGAAGTCCGGGTCCTGGTCGTAGCCAAGTCCCCTAGTGTCTTTATGGAAGGACGGGGGTTGCCGTCGGACCTGGGAAAGGTCCCACAGTCGGTGAAAGTATCTCTATTGTGTAGAAGTTTACCACAGGGGAACGTGTTGCTTCAAACACATTTCTTGAATATGCGGCGACAGCTCGCTCCACACCTGAACTACTTCAGGGGTATCGTCGAGTTGCCTAGACAAGCCGAAGTCGTCATCTGGCGGGGCTTGAGGGACCATGTCTCCCTTGTAGAAGACAATAGGTTTGTCCCTGTTAGCCTTCTTCTTATTTCGACGTTGTCGCTTGAAGGTGACAATGAATGTTGTCAGCGACTCGACGTTGTGCTTCTCAGATGCACATGGAAGCTGGATGCAGTCTGGTGGCAAGCATATACTCTTGCCGATAGCTCGGCTAATAAGATTAGCCTCGAAGTCGATCTGGCGCCTCCCGGGGCGATCTGGGGTTGACTTGGAGCCGAGGCACAGCCGATGAAGCTTGGCCTTTTCCTCATCAACAGAGAAGAGATCATCATCGTCTTCCTCTGAGAGCCAGCTATTGCTTTTGCTCTTGATCAGGGGGTACTGACTAATCCCCTTGAAGTAGAGCGTATCGTCGGCCAGGTTGCATTCTGCTGGTGTGAACGGCGACAGGTCTGCAAAGACCTTATGTTGCTCCCCATCCTTGGCATACTTGATGCATTGGTGGAGAGTTGACGGGATGACCCACTTTTCATGGAGTCAGGGTCTGCCCAGTAGCATCTTATAAGATGTGTTGGGGTCGATGATGTAGAATGTCGCCTTAGAGGTGAAATTGGTGCGGACACCAGAGCGAGCGGGAAGCACGAATCGGTGAGCCGTCGGTACCGTACGCGGAGCACCACCCGGGCTACAGCGGCTTCCATCTGGCTCGGAGACAGCTTGGAGACTCCCCCTTGACTCTCGATATTTATAGTTTATTGGGACTTTGTTTGTGTGTATTGTGTGTTTTATTCGGATTGTAAGAGGGGTTTATGTGTAATTTGGGACCACCCGGGTCCCGCGTTTCCCCCTATCTCTTCCTCATTGATCCACCTCATCTCTAGGGCCCATGTGGGGTCAGTCAACCTTCCAATAGTGGGCTTCTAGAAGAGTGGACCAAGGGGGGGACAAGTGTTTAAAATAGTCCAAGAAGGGGGCATGAAGGTCAAGGGGGCGCCCCTCCTTTACTATATTATATTAGGAATTTTAGTTTATTTTATTTAGTTCCAAATCACATGGGAGAATAAAAATGTGGACTCCCTCTTTTACCCTCCCCAACCCTAGATCTAGGGTTAGTTTGTGTCATTTTGCATTTCACATAAAAGGCTTATAATTCTCATTTTGTTACAATTAATGCATAAAAATTCTGATTTTTGTTGGAGCTCCAAGCAAGGGCCACCCCTCTCTCTCTCCTATCTTCTTCTTGCAGCTGGGAAGGCTGGGTTCTGAGGTGGGAAGCCTCATCTATCTGGTGTGGAGTTTGTCGATGCCGCCGCCGCCGCCACCATCGAGCCGTCGTTGCACCACCACCGCCTCCGTCGGTATTCTGCCAATTAGGTGATAGCAGGCCATTCCCAGATTTTTAGCTCTCATCCACGAGTTCATCTGGAGCCCAAACTTTCAGGGTGAGTTCCAGGGGTCTTCACCACATCCCAGCAAATTTGGTTTGACTTCAAGCTTCCATTTTGTAATTTTCCATTTTCGTTCTTTCTTTCCATCCAGATCTACCAGCTTTCAGTCCAGATTCATAGTACCTCTGAGTTTCCCCTCTTCGGGCCTCTTTTTGATTTTTTCTTGAGCTCCCAATTTTACTGGAGATTCTATCCAACACCCTCTCCATCCACGAATTTTAGTGGAATTTCTAAAGGCCTTCACCTATTTTCTAAAAATCACTTTTAGATCCCACTTAGTTCTGTCTGCCTCTGTCTAGATCCGACCACCCGCCAGTATAAAATATCGTTCCTCATCCAAACCTCCACCAAATCGCTCATAGGAATTATTTCCGTTTTCCTCTCTCTCCCCTCTACAACTTTCATGAAGAGCTCATCTTCTGCTTCGGAGGTCTACCCTACGGTCAACACCAACTCTTAGGAAACTTCAATTCTGCCTGGCCAGATCTGAAATTGAGAACATGCCGGTTTTAAAATCGCCCATCAGAAGCACGGCTCCGGTGAATTTTTTTGAGCCCCATAGTGTCAAAGGATTTCAAGTCAGCGTTCCAGCGGCGCTGGTTTCGTGCCGATCCCACATCGGTGCTGATCGCAGCAGCAGATCTCACCGGATCGCGCGCTACAAAACAGAAGTGGGCAGCACTTCCGACCAGGCTTGATCGGAGCCGCCCGGCCTCCGACCGGCATTCCAACCCTACCGCAGTCCATGGAAGCGCGCCTCCAGGTGTCCCCACCACAGCGGGACCCACGCCGTCACATCCGGAGGGCTGAGCAGCACGTGGGCCCCACGAACCCGCAGATCGCACCGTCCGGACAGCACTAAAATGTGGGTTTCGGCGCCGACGGACGACATCAAGATGCTGCTCGTCAACCCAATTCTCGCTACTCCTGGGCCCCACATGTGACCTATTACCTCCCTGCGTGGAGTGGGTCAAATCTTTGTACCGTAGTGTGTTTGTTTAACCGGGAGTACAGGATTGGCCGGGGTTGTCTTCCCCACGCCAGGAGCGTGGAGGTAACGATCTTGACTTCTTGGCATTTACTTGCTTAGTTAGTATATGGTCGTGTGCCGCTGCTGAGTGCGATAGGAACCTAGCCCGTGAGTCCATGTCACCGCTGTGAGTGAGACAGTGACCCGTCCCGTGGCTCGATCCGAGCACGGAAGTGAGTCGACCACCCTTGACTCTGTCGGTTTCTCAACCGCGCGGATCCGCGTTTCCCCTCGCTTGGGACGACGAGTGAGCTTGCGTTTCTGTTAGCGACGTATAGCCCATAGGAACTCTTAGTGTCAGGCCAAAGTGTCTCCAATGTTGTATGTTGCTGGTCGTGTCCGCATTTAGAGTCCGAGGTCCGCATCACTTAGAGTCGGTCCCCGTGTCCGTCCCGCATCAGAAATCATCGAGCACCAGGTCGACGTGAACCCGGCCGAGGACGTCCTCGGTGTTCTGGTTAAAGCCGGATATCTTGACCGCTTGATCCTTCTGGAGGTATGGGGTTAGATATAGAGACTCGAATGTATTGAATGGCATGATGTTAACGGCGGCACCTGCGTCCACCAGGATCCGGTTCACATCTGCCCATTGATCTTCCCCTTCATGTAGAGAGGACGGTTGTGGCACGGAGGGGAAATGTAAGACCCCAGAATTTATGTAAATAATTTTTGAATTTATAAATAATTTTCTAGAATTTATAAAGGCCTAAATGTATTAATAAATGGGTTATTAGATTAATAAGTCATTATAAGGCCCATTTGTGTTAAATAATTGACCAAGTCCATTTAAATAAAGTCCAAAAGGTTTAAGGACCAAGCCCATTAAGTTTGACCCATATTCTAGAAGGTTATTAAGGATATTTACTAATTATCTAAGATAATTATATGGATAAACGAATAAAAGAGTTTTATTAAATTGAAACTCTATACACGTTGACTGCAACGGTCCATCGGGTGACCGCCACAGCCAGGTAACGCGCCTGGACACGACCGTTACATGCTGCAAGTTCCGTGAGTCAAAGAACTCCCAAAAAGATTGGAACTTTGGGATCTTATCCACTAGGGATTGACTTGGGAAGAGTTATAACATTACTAAGGACTCTTAGGGATTAGATTCTGGCAGATTAAGGACTCTAGAATCGATCTAATCTTCAAACTCTAGCCAAAACCCTATAAATAGGACTTAGTTCTGAACTGAGTAACCCTTACTTTTGCTCGCGTGGAATTAAGGTAAGGAGTCATAATTTCAGGTAAGTTCTATAGAAACTTTGTTTATAATACATTAGACTAATAGCTCTCCAAATTTCGTGCTAGGAGACCAAGCAACCAAGGAGTTAGAGCCCAATGAAGTTGCTAAAAAGTCACAGGAAGAGGAGAGCTAGGGCACGTTTTTCAACCCTAAATTGGAAGTTTAAAATCAAGTTAAGAGGTAGGTTATCTCATGAACGGCAAAAACAACATGTTAGGGATAAAAGCCCTCTGATTTTGTTTGATTACATGCACTTTAGCTCATGAATTTTATGTTTTAGTAGAATCATGCATCCATACCTATTCTTAGCCCTAACTATATTAAAAAGGAACTTCCTTGTGAAATTCACTAGAACCCATGCATGATATTAGTTTAGCTTTCATTCTATCATGTGGGAAGTTATATATATATATATATATATGATTTTCAGACATGATGTGAGTTGAAACTTAGGTCATTATTATCTATCGCTGTCAGCAGAGGCTCTGACGGATCATGGTAGGAACGTCACATGCATGTAACGGCCTTACGACAGACCGTCACAGAGTGTTGTTATGTTTTCGCTTCACTGTTATCTCTAACGCACCAGGACAGGAGCGTTACATTACTTTAACGGCCCCTCGATAGACTGTCATAGACACTGTGACGCACCCCTGTTAGACCGTTAGACGCTGTGTTCTGTCAGCTCATGACAGAATAGAAACCAGTTAAGTTTACTTATAACTAAACCTAGATAACTAAGTTTTGACATGTTATTATGGTTTTAAGTTTACTTACTATTTCATATTGGAATTTGCATGACTTAGGCATCTTGAGCTATTTTAAGTTATGTTAATTTCATGTGTCAAAATTCTATAGTTTTGTATTTAAATCATGATTTTCTAAAATTGTATTAATGGAATTTTATCATGGTTTCACATCATTACACCTTCACTCTTTATCAATAGAGTCGTTTCTATAAGTACATGGCACATATTCCGGTATGTTGTCCATTAGTTCACTTTGCATTATAGGAACATTATTCTTGGACATGAGGACCTCTCCTTTAGATATTTCTTCCAATGGACTAGGAAATCTTATTTCAAGGCCTCCGTAATTCTCCGCGAGCCTGGGATTCCCACTAGGACGCCGAGTTGGTTGTACCATTAAAGCCCATTGATTAGACTACACTATCAATGTTTTCTGATTATCAGTAATATAACGGCTCTGTGTTGGACCGTCAGGCACATGTAATGGCCCAATATAAGACCGTCACATTCATCTGAGTTTGAATTCTTGATTCGGGATTCAGACTAATGTAACGGCCTAATCCTGGACCGTCACATAATGTAACGGCCCAATGCATGACCGTCACTTTTCTCTGAGTCTATTTTTATTGTTCTAGACTCGGATCATTGTAACGGCCCACTACTGGAGTGTTACATGATGTAACAGCCTAGTAAACGACCGTCACATTGCTTAAGTATTTAACCCAAGGTTTGACCCAAGGGTTGATATTCCAAAGGTGATGGACTAAATATAATGATAGTCTAGAACTTATAATATTGATCAAGAAACTTAATATAATGATTGGAAAGAGAAAAGAATGTACCATTATGCTGTCGATTTATTTCCGTGAGCATGACATTGTTTAAGTCTTTTTCTTGATCTCCCATACTCTAAATTGAAGCATTCATTCATTGATTGTTGTTATCATGAGTTATTGAACTTATTACATTCTTGGCCATACTTTATTGTTACACTCATGTAAGTATCTTGATTTATACATGAAGATGCAATTCGGGCGCTGATTGTGTCCAAGGGCTCTATGCTAGTCCCCACGGCTGATTGCCGGAAACATACTATTTTATAAACCATGGGGTATGATGCTACTGGCGTCGCATTGAGCTGTGAGTACTTTCTTTATAAATAAGTGAAATCCATGAGCACTCGTGAAAATCTAGTGAATTGCTACATGATTGACATTCTCGTGCGTAACCTTTATGGTTATGAAAGTGAAAGTGAAAGTGCATTCTCGTTACATTCTTGTTCATGAAAGGCCAAATATCATGTTCTTGTTACATTTTTGCTAATTCATTCTTGTTCACTCTATCTTACATGATTATCGTGTTACTTGGGTTTAATCGCATGATATTCGCATTCGCATGATTTTGCCTTACTTCTTTAGAGCTAAATTGTTAATTACTTTAATAGTGCCTTCATGTTGATGCGAAGATACCTACTGGGCAAGTGTGATCATTACTTATTTCCAATGTTTTTCTGGAGTTGGAAGTGATTCAAATTCGGATTCGGGTTATTCAAGTAGCGGGACCAAGAGCGAATGAAAGTATTGTCAAGATGAGAGTGCAGACTTAGGAAAAGTCTAAATTGTTTAGATTGAGTCTATGTAATTTTCCTATTTCTTGAGTCTAGTGCAGAATGGAAATTGAATTAGTGGATGTATTTGAATATTTGATTATCAATGAAATAAAGTGGGAGTTTGAATATATATAAATATTGTGCAATTGCATTTATGTGTGTGATTGTCTTGCGCTCTGATCGTTCTTGCTTGCAAGAGGCTTACCATGCCGGCTGTTCGCGCTCCCCGAGTTTGTCTTCCGCGGTAATAAAGGCTCGGGACGTGACAGGTGTAGATTCTAAGAAATCCACTTAGAACAATTAAAAGGAAAAAAGAAAGAAGAAAGAAGAATGGGAAAAGAGGGAGAAAAGGGGAGCATGCGAGGATGCTAAGGGGAGTGTGTGATCGCCAGAGATGCGAGGGCCTCAAAGGATATAAACAATAACAATATGGAGGGATCGCGAATATAAATACCTCAAAAGAATGTGGGGGAGATTGTGAGTGCTTTCCTTCTCTTTCGATCAGCCGGCCGATGAAGAGAGTTCTTATTGTTGATTACCCTTGCAAAATAATAACAAGCACATTAATAAAAGATATGGATTAGAAATCAAGGTGAGTGTAGCATCAAATTTATAATAGAAATAAACATGAAAAGTATGTATAAGAATACACCTTGTTGGGTGTTTGCCCTTAAACCCCTATGCAATGGGTAGGATGTATAACATGATGCATGCAAAATATATATAAAATAAAGAGGAGTGCAAGTGTTGCACTGTGGAAATACAGCAAAGACAAGTGCAAGTGTTGCACTGTTAGAGCACTAAGCGTGGTTGAGAAGTATGATGGTGAATAAGTATAACAAACACAATAAATGCCAAACCGTGCAAGTGTTGCACTATGAAGAGAGAAGACTCAACGTGGTTGAGTTATGGTGATTAACAGGAGATGAGCATACGAGGCATGTATGCATATGAACTAATGCAATAAACAAAGAAAAGAATTGAAAGAGCCTGTGATATGAAGAGCAGCTCTCTGCGTGCGTTGGCTTTGTTGAACGTTCGGGAGAGAGGGCCTTCCAATAGGATGAAGTAGTGGATGCAGGGAGTCCTCCTCCTGAGCCGTCGGTTAGGCAACGTTTCCCGTTTTCGTTGAAGTCGGCCTCCCTTTAGCATGAGCCGCAGGGCTCTATTTATAGGGAAGATTAGAGTTTTAATTCCAAGAACAATTAGGATAATTGATTTTAGCAAGAGATAAATATTGGAAGGAGTTCCTCCAGTCATGGAAAGCCATTGGGGTCCTTTCCGAAGTAAAAATGGGCTCAAAATGAGGAAAGAAGAGGGTCTGGGAAAATTCGGAATTCAACCAGAATTGACGACCGGATAAACGGTCGCTTTTTAAAATGACGCCCGAGGAGGCGTCGTCATTTAAGGAATTGACGACTTGAAGAGGGCGTTATTTAGAATTTAATACGAATTTTGGACGGATTAAAATCTCAAAATATAGCAATCGAAAATGACGCCCTGACAAGGGGCGTCAATTGAAATGACGACATGCACCCCGTCGTAAATCAAAAATAATAAAAAAAACCAAAGGAAATGACGACCACGCTCTCGGGCGTCAATTGAAATGACGTCCGCGTGGGGGCCATTATTCAAAATATGCAAAACATGACCATTTTTCATTTCTCAATATTATTTTCCCATTTGTTAAGGGGGCGTAGATCTAATAGTACTGATTCTAATTACTATTTTTTCGTATTTTTCTGACACCCGGAATGCCACCAAATCACCCTTGAAACTGGGCCAGAAATAATATTAAAATATTTCAATTTGAACTTAACGACACACACTATGTCGTCATTTCCTATTTTTTTATTTAATTTAAATCAAAACAACGCCCCCCTTACATGTCGTCAATTCTAAAAAAATCTGAAAAATTCTCAGAAAAATCCAGAAAAATGAGAAAATGAATGTAATTGACGCCTCTTCAGAGAGTCGTCATTGTCCTTTTTATTTTCTTAAATTTTCTTAAAAACAAATGACGCCCCCTTTTACGCCGTTAATTCTAAAAAATTCATAAAAATGGAGAAAAATGCCCAAAAAATTCAGAAAAATAGGAAAAAATATGAAAACGGAGGAAAAAGGGAGAAATCTAAGAAAAATGGGAAAAATCACTCAAATAAAGTTAATTTAAGAGTCAAATTGGGGCATTACAAGGTAATACGAGATGTACTCACAGTAATATCAATTTTGGCGTGTCTACAGCTGCCCCGCCTTGGCGTCTGCTTTGCAAGGAATAGAGTGAACTGAAAAGTAGATGCCAATGTGTGATGAGACACTCGATCAACATCACCTGATGAGAATTGAATCTAAACTCGAGATGAGGTAATCTCGGAAACTTCAATGAAATCAACGATGCTTAGATAAAAGAGGGAGTGTGCACGCGGGCACGAAAAGAATGATCAACTTCCAGCGCGGTGGAAGTATCCCAGGTCACAAACCTGTAGGTTTCACCATTGGGGAGCGGTTACCAGCCAATGTGGACGTGCTGCAACCAAGGTGGATCAAAGGAAAAGGATTGAAATAAGATGATAGAAATCCAAACAAGGAGATTTCGAGAAAATGACCCAAAACAGCGACAAAACGAACTGAGGATTCCATTCAACAATGAATATCTCATATTTGGAAAGATTAAGATCAATTTGATTCTCCAAATCAGCTGATCAGAATGATTTCCAACGTTGATTCAAAGTCCTACATGAATGCATGCTGGGTTTAAAGGAAAAATTAAAACAAATAAAATATAAGATAATCAAGGATAATATTGCTAAGCTGCCAAGACTGGGTCAAGAAACTGATTTCGCGAGCTGATACTAAACCGAAGCCTGTTTATCCGTGCAGCAACTCGTAAAAGGGAACCATCCTCCCCAGTCTTGGACGGCTCAACGGCCTATCCGTGTGACTAAGATTCCTCTGGAATCATCATCGTTTTTTATGAAGGGGAACTCAAATTCTAGATTTATCAAAGTCACAAGGTCCTTGATATAATCTAGTAGTGTATGTAACATATAGTAGAATGCCTACAAGAAGATGGTAATAGCAATGAGCATGTGGTGAACTGAGATGAGGTGCAAGAACCGTGGGGCTTGGATGATGCCCAGTCGGTGGGACCAAGAGCTTCTTATCCTGCGCTCAAAATTTTATTAGCCAAGATATAAGGAATGTAACAAGTAATGAATAAGACATTTAAGCATAGCAAGAATAGCATGAAGCAAAGCATCGAACACACATAGTAAGGCAAAGTATGATAGCCTGAAGCATATAAATCATCAAAGCATGTGAAGTATATGAGCGTAGCATTAAAGCATGTACAGCATATATGTCATCAGAGCATTGTTTCTTTTAAAGTCATGAGGATGTCAATCTTGGCAAATCAAGATTTGGAGTTGAATGATCATGATCTGATAATGTCCATTGGCGAAGTGATCAAGTGAAATTAGCAGGAGTTTATTAAAAGATTTTGTCCAGTAAATCATGAAGATGTGATCATTATGAATATGGGGAGAATCAAAAGGTAGATAGCAATGAATGGAGAGGACTCATCCCGTGCTCTTGGTCCTTGCAAAGTTGTTGTTCCTGCAAAAGTACCATCAGAAAAATACAATGTAATTTTTTTTTGAAATATACCAATTTTTATGGGTTTTGAAAAAGATATTCAAATTTTTATGGATTTTTAAAAATATTAGAATTTTTCTTAGAAATTTTAAAATATTCATTTTTTTTATTTTTGTGAAATATTCAACTTTTTTTTTGGATTTTGATCTAGAAACATTCAACTTTTTTTTTTGGATTTTGGTTTAGGAAATATTCAACTTTTTTTTTAGATTTTGGTTTAGGAAATATTCAATTTTTTTTTGGATTTTGGTTTAGACATTGTTAATACAGCATCAAAGGGTGTTTTTGAACCACTAGCTAGGGGTCCTTGTTCCTTCCCCTTTCGCTAAAATTGCCCAAAGGCGAGCGTGCATTTAAAGGTGGCGCCCTATAACCGGCTACTCTTGTATAACGGTGCCCCTACTAAGGCCATACTTGAAAAACACTCAGTCTTAGAGGGAGAAGAGAAGAATAATTGGAGATAAGCTTTGTGCAGGATGGGAGGTATCGGGACTTGAATTCCTTCCAAGGTATTACCCCTCAAAGAGGTGGTCTGTTGCGCCGGAGCTTTGTGCCTTTGATTTTTAGACCCTTGACATGCATACGACCAGGTTTTTCCCTACGGGGACTTTGCCACTCTTGTCATGTCATAATTCATAATTTTACAATTATCAAAATTTTGACTTGATTTCATAATAGCCCTTTTGGCTAGATGTATTATGAAAACTAATTTCGTTATTTTGGGTCAAGACTCCCTCTATTTGAGACTTCTCTCGTATTGGGAATTACCTAAGTTGGTCATCTCATCCGTCAACCTCTTGCTCTTGCATGCGGCCGAGTAAAGAAGAGAAAAGACTTAGATATACTCATGGCATGGCCAAAGTAGCAACGGTGTTTTATCAAGGAGCCGGCTAAAGACGCCGTGAAGTGTGTGCGGTGCCCAGCTAAGGGTTGCTCTTAACAAGCGGGGAGAGACAGTCGAACTCCCAGCGCGGGGTTCTTATTAACCAAAGCGCTGTAGAAGTAAGCCTAAAGACTTTTTTGATGATGATTTAATTAAACAAAAGCCTAAGATAAAGGTCTAAAACACCACTTTTAATCTTGTTAAGAAGCACTTCATTTTGAAAACCGTGGGTGAAGTAATGAGATAATGATATCATAAAAATGCGTACTTGCGCCAATATGTTACCTTGCGATCTTTGTTTAAGCAGCTGCAGAGGCGAGGTTGATCAACATGGGATTTGTCCTCAAGTAGCAGACAAAAGGATTGGAAGCAAAGGTTTGAAGTGGCTTAACAAGAAGGAGTGATATTTAGACCATACTCAGACGAATAAGGAGAAAAGGAAGAGAGGTGAGGGCTAGAACTCCCTCGCTAAGGCGCAGAGACCTTGATCACAAGGAACGGTTTACAGAAGAAGCGAAAAATTAGAAGGAGGGATGAGGACTAAAGCCTCGAAAGCAGTGGGAGAAAGGGTAGATGCCCAAGGTAGTGGATGCGGAAGAAGTCGGTCGGACCCATGATTAGGAGGAATTAGAAGAATAAATTGATAGATGGAATGAGGCGGATCCGGAGGGTCTGGTGGGAGAGGAGGAGAATCATGAGGGGAAGAAGAATCCGGAGGCTCTGGAGGGATAAAATATCGAGGGACGCGGTGCCTTGGGAAGAAATAGGGAAAAAGATGATTGAAGAGGAGGAAGAAAATGAAGAACGTGATGTCCCGGAAGAGTAATAAGACAAATCGGAAGAAAGATGGAGGGTCCGGAGGTTCCGGAGGGATGGCGATAGAAGGGACGCGATGCCCTAGGAGGGGAGATAAGAAATCCCGAGGATCCGGAGGAGGAAGACACCATGGGACACGATGCCCAAGGAGAATCAGTGGGAATTCCAGAAGATCCGAACTTGAGGGTGTGTAGGGGCGCGATGCCCAAAGAGCAAGATCTGGAGGTTCCGGAGGGATAAAACACCATGGGGTGTGATGCCCCAAGAGGACGGGAGAAAAATCCGGAGGTTCCAGAGGAGTGGAATCAGAGAGGGCGTGATGCCCTAAAAGGAGGGATGAAACACCTGGAAGTTCAAGGAAATAGCAGGAAAGGGGGCGCGATGCCCCGGGAGAATTAGGGAGGAAAAACTTGGAAGGACGCGATGCCCTAGAGGGAGTGGATTAGAAGAGGATGAAGGATCCAGAGGTTCCGGAGGAATAAGACACCATGGGATGCGATGCCCCAAGAGGACAAGAGAGAAATTCGAGGAGTCCGGATGCAATAGTTGGAAAGGGGCGCGATGCCCTGAGGGAAGATCGGAGGGGGCACAATGCCCGGCGAGTGTAAGGGGACCTGGAGATCCCGAAGATAGGGGTAAAAGATATAGGAAACGTGGGGGATCCGGAGATTTTAGAAGGTGGGGAAGATACGGGTTTGGAAACCCGAGAAAGAAGAAGTGCAAATGTATGTGGATGCAATGCAACTGATGCGATGGATGCATAAAATGCAAAGAATGTAAAGAACATGAAGGGCGAGAGGATGAGATCCTCCTCCTTACCCCTGGAGTGGCCCATGAAGGATCGGTGATAGATGAAAATATGGGTGGAGTTGAATGGAAGGTGGATATAATAGTGGAAGCCTCCTTAGCATCAACATAACCACCCCTCTATGGCAGTGAAAGTGTATAGCCAATTGGCCCAATGGATAAAGTAAGAGCCCGTGATGAAGCTTCGATAGTGAGACAACTCCCTTGGAGAGTGAAAAGTAATAGTGCGAGGGAGTTGAAGAGTTGGGATAGGAAGCACCGCCATGCCCAGGGATTGCGACATATAAAGAATGTTGAACAGTATAGGCATTCGCCCCTTGTATGGAAGAATGGGTTCAAGATTGGAAAGGTGGAACAAGGGGTGCCCTGCCCGGCCATTGGGCGGCATCAACGCTTGGTATTCTCTTCTGGCGAGCAGTGGCGGGAACTCGGCCTCTTCAAACATGCTCGGCACGACAACACGGATCGGTATCCGACAGATAAATTCTTGCATCTTGAATAGCATGGCCGTGGCCAAATCATTCTTGCCCGGCTCTTGACCATCTTCGGCACAAGTACTTGCAAAAGCACTCCTATTCTGAGTGGTAGAGGAAGCGGAGGCGGAAGGCTCCATAGATGGTGGAGGTGTAATGGAAGGTGTTGGAGAAAGGGTGAGTGGAAACAGAGGTTCAAACACGTCGAGCTTCTCCCTTTGCCCAGAAGTAGTCGGGGTTGGCTCGAGTGCAAAAAAGGGTGGATCCTGCTCAGGACTAGCCATGGGTAAGGGTGAATGGATAGATGAAGGAACAGGCAAAGTGGGTTTTGGGGTTAAAGGGATAATGGAGGGCCGAGGTGGCGGTGATGGAAGGTTAATTGGGGAAGGTTCGATGGTGGGCTCGGTGGAAGCCGATGGGGTAGAGGCTAATGGCGGATTGGGTGGAGGTTTAGTGGAAGGCTCGGCGGAGGCCGGTGGAGTGGAGATAAGCTTGGATGGCTTGGCAGGAGTTAGTGGAGTGGAGATTAGTGGAGGTTCGGCAGAGGCCGATGGAGTAGAGGTCGAAGGTGTAAAAGGAGAGGGTTTTGTGCGTAGGAAGCGTCGGATGATGCGAGAAGTATTAGGTACAGGAGAAGGCGCATGATGCACCTGTGTGGGTGACTGGAGTATCGACCCATCATCATAGCACCAATTGGTCTCATAAATGGGGTTAGGGATAGTGGCTTCATCCTGAGCAAGGGGTTCATCGGGTGGCAATGGAGGGAGTGGGAAACGAAGGAAACTCGAAAGGGGTGCCAATGGAATTTCAACATTTCGTGCCGTCTCCAAATCTTCATCTTCATCAAAAACATCAAGTGGACACCGTGGTGGAGGCATAATAATAGGTGGTGGAGGATTTTGTGGAGGATCATGTGAAAGTGAAGGCAGATGGTCATGATATTGTGGAAAATTCTGTGGAGGTAAATGCGAAGGTGGAGACGGAGGGCCAGATAAATGAGCAGGGTGGATGAGTGGAGGGTGAACGACGTCCACTTGATTTTTGATATCTTACTCACACGTGTTATTGATGCCATTCTCTCTTATCTCCTTCCAATCTTTTTCTAACTTAGCGATGTTATTCATGAAATCATGAAGAGGATTGACTTGAGATGGAGGAGGAGCGGGCTGCGGGTTGGTGAGCCTCTTAAGTTGTTCCTCCATGGAAGCAATTCTATCAAAGATACTTTGCTGGAGGGGTGTAGCATGAACATTGGAAGGTTGGCATGATTGCCTTGGAGGGGTGGCTTGATATGATGGCCGTGGAGGAGGGTTAATAGGACGACCTGCTAAAGGACCCGGATGGGCCGGATTACAAGGAATAAATGGACCTTGGGGCCGTGAAGGATGAGAAATAGAAGGAAGCGGGTGATGGGCCACTCTAATAGGAGTATGTGTCGATGAAGGAGGCGGGTGATGGGCCACCCGAATAAGAGTAGGTGTGGATGAAGGAGGCGGGTGACGGGCCACCCGAATAGGAGTAGGTGTGGATGGAGGAGGATGAGGAGAGGATGTGCCCTCAACAATAGCCTTAAGGGCTTGGATTTGTTGAGGGGTGAGATGATCCAATGCACGGATGAATTGAGAGACCTTCTCGTCGTTGGGAGGAGACGGTCCCGAGGGAGTAGTGGCTCGTGATTGAGGCAAGGGACCATGAGATTGGACATTGCCCATGGGTCGGGTAACACCATAAGAATGAGGATGTGGTCCCCTAGGATGATTGTGGCGAGAATTATGATGAACATGTTGAAATTGAGGAGTATAGGATGTGCTAGGTTGTGCATCCTCATGAACATAATTAAGATTAAACATGTTATTTTGTCTATCAAGGTAAGCCATTATGCAATCAAAGTTCAAGCAAAATAATTTGCAAAGAAGCACACGAGTTGGAATGGTTACCGTTGATTTTTATTTATTTATTTGAACCTTGGTGAATTAATGACTTTTAACAAACTTCGAGTGATTCACACAAGGGAGGAACCTAGTTTGAATGTAAGTTCACTTCGATGCCAACTAAGAACACTCTCTCACCATGCATAAGCCAACTAAACCCGGGACTACAAAGGTACAACCTGCCCGGCGTCCGTGAGGGAATCCACGGGTGCGGGGACTTACGGAGGCTTGGTTTAGGAATTTTCGGTCCAATGAGACGGAATGCTCAAAGGAGGGTCCTTCCTTCACCAAGAGGGGGTAAGATCTCCTAAAAATGTAGGGAGAGGAGGTCTCCCAAACCACATGCAAAGATGAATGCAAACAGGCAATATCAAGCAGATAGTATCAACATGAACATCACAGAACAAAATGACGACCTGGGAAAGGTCGCTATATCAAGAAGCAGTGCCTGAGTGTCAGTCGCTAATCACTGTGAATAGTGCAAGCAGAGTAAAATAGCGTCTTAAGGTGAGGCACTGTATCTAGAATGGACGCTTGTGCACAGGGACGTCAAATAGCAGTAATCAACATGAATAAACAATGATAATCAAAATGACGCCTTCCAGTAAGGCGCTGTACAAGTGAAAGATGCCTCTGACAGGGGCGTCAGAATGTAATGTCAAAGAAAATGACACCTTGGTATGAGGCGTTATACTGTAAAATGAAGCCTCTATGAGGGGCGTTAATTATAAAATGATGAAAAAAAATCATGCCAATAAAATGGAAGCGACGCATGTTCAAACGGTCGCTATATGTTAAAATGACGCCTCTGTGAAGGGCGCTAATTCCTCTCCAAGGGCCCGAAAGCTCAAACAGTGACGAAAATACCAACAGGAAGGAAAACACTCACAATCACAGTATAAGAATCATGGCAATCAATAAAAACATGAAAGGGGATATAGCATGCTCATCATTTTTTTTTAAGAGATGGATAAATGGAATTTCTAAAAATCTATCAAACTAACCAATCACATAGGGAGAGTGCTACGTGGAGCACAAAAGGAGGTGCACCGTGGGTGCCCAAGGGGAAGGGTAATCAAAAAGAAAAATAAAAGGAGTCCCACCGTGATCGCCAATTTGTAGATTCTAAGAAATCCACTTAGAACAATTAAAAGGAAAAAAAGAAAGAAGGAAAGAAGAATGGAAAAAGAGGGAGAAAAGGGGAGCATGCGAGGATGCTAAGGGGAGTGTGTGATCGCCAGAGACGCAAGGGCCTCAAATGATATAAACAATAACAATATGGAGGGCTCGCGAATATAAATACCTCAAAAGGATGCGGGGGAGATTGTGAGTGTCTTCCATCTCTTTCGATCGGCCGGCCGATGAAGAGAGTTCTTCTTGTTGATTACCTTGCAAAATAATAACAAACACCAATAAAAGATATGGATTAGAAATCAAGGTGAGTGTAGTATCAAATTCATAATAGAAATAAACATGAAAAGCATGTATAAGAACACACCTTGTTGGGTGTTGGCCCTTAAACCCCTATGCATTGGGTAGGAGGTATAACATGATGCATGTAAAATATATATAAAATAAAGAGGAGTGCAAGTGTTGCACTGTGGAAATACAGCAAAGACAAGTGCAAGTGTTGCACTGTTGGAGCTCTAAGCGTGGCTGAGAAGTATGATGGTGAATAAGTATAACAAACACAATAAATGCCAAACCGTGCAAGTGTTGCACTGTGAAGAGGGAAGACTCAACGTGGTTGAGTTATGGTGATTAACAGGAGATGAACATACGAGGCATGTATGCATATGAACTAATGCAATAAACAAAGAAAAGAATTGAAAGAGCCTGTGATATGAAGAGCAGCTCTCTACGTTCTTTGGCTTTGTTGAACGTTCAGGAGAGAGGGCCTTCCAATAGGATGAAGTAGTGGATGCAGG
The DNA here is from genome assembly GCA_022559845.1 of Amorphophallus konjac. NCBI lineage: Eukaryota > Viridiplantae > Streptophyta > Magnoliopsida > Alismatales > Araceae > Amorphophallus > Amorphophallus konjac. The sequence goes on from CM040117.1 coordinate 66,838,926, forward strand.
GAGTCCTCCTCCTGAGCCGTCGGTTAGGCAGCGTTTCCCCTTTGCGTTGAAGTCGGCCTCCCTTTAGCATGAGCCGCAGGGCTCTATTTATAGGGAAGATTAGAGTTTTAATTCCAAGAATAATTAGGATAATTGATTTTAGCAAGAGATAAATATTGGAAGGAGTTCCTCCCGTCATGGAAAGTCATTGGGGTCCTTTCCGAAGTGAAAATGGGCTCAAAATGAGGAAAGAAGAGGGTCTGGGAAAATTTGGAATTCAACAAGAATTGACGACCGGATAAACGGTCACTTTTTAAAATGACGCCCGAGGAGGCGTCGTCATTTAAGGAATTGACGACTTGAAGATGGGCGTTATTTAGAATTTAATACGAATTTTGGACAGATTAAAATCTCAAAATATAGCAATCGAAAATGACGCCCTGACAAGGGGCATCAATTGAAAGGACGACATGCACCCCGTCGTAAATCAAAAATAATAAAAAAAACCAAAGGAAATGACGACCACGCTTTCGGGCGTCAATTAAATGATGTCCGCGTGGGGGCCGGTATTCCAAAATATGCAAAACAGGACCATTTTTTATTTCTTAATATTATTTTCCCATTTTTAAAGGGGACGTGCATCTAACAGTGCTGATTCCAATTACTATTTTTTCGTATTTTTCTGACACCCTGAAGGCCACCAAATCACCCCTGAAAGTGGGCCAGAAATAATATTAAAATATTTCAATTTGAAATCGACAACAGACACTATGTCGTCATTTCCCATTTTTTTATTTTTTATTTAATTTAAATCAAAACAACGTCCCTTTACATGTCGTCAATTCTAAAAAAATCCGAAAAATTCTCAGAAAAATCCAAAAAAATGGGAAAATGAATGTAATGGACGCCTCTTCAGAGAGTCGTCATTTTCCTTTTTATTTTAATAAATTTTCTTAAAAATAAATGACCCCCCTTTTACGCCGTTAATTCTAAAAAATTCATAAAATAGAGAAAAATACCTAAAAAATATAAAAAATAGGAAAAAATAAGAAAATGAGGAATCTAAGAAAAATGAGAAAAACCACTCAAACAAAGTTAATTTGAGGGTCAAATTGGGGCATTACAAGGTAATACGAGATGTACTCACAGTAACGTCAATTTTGGCGTGTCTACAACAGGAAAGCAGCATGTCTTTCTCTATGAAGGAGATGACGACTGTGAAGGATCCATAGGCAGCCGCCTTCATTTCCGCGGCTTGTGCTTCATAGACTTCTGACTCTTGGAGTATTTTGATAAAGGTCTCCCTTAGGTCTTTACTCCAAGCGATGGCTTCCCAAATCGAAATGCTGGTAGGGAAACGTTTCATCTGGTGGAGGACCTTCCAGTCAGCTCGGGCTCGAGCATCTCCTAAGGAAGGTAGTATGTCAGGCTGAGTCTTCTGCGATCTGCCGCGATGTTCCCCGTCGGGGAGTTGCACTGCCTTGCCCTTACCACCGGGATCAGACTGACCTTGATCGCCAGCGGACTCTTGGAACAGGGATGCCAGTGATGGTTCTTCTGGGGGTGATTGGCAGGCTGGCTCATCCTTGCCAGATGGTCCCGCTTGCTCTGCCGCAGCAGTCGGTACTGGCGCAGGGGCTGGGAGGCTAATAGTAGCCTCGTCAAAGCTGGAAGGATCGAAAATACCAGGTATGTCCCGAATTTCTACTTCCAGGATGGGAGCCGGTTCCTCTCCTCGAAAGAGGATGATTTGCTCTGGGTCGAAGGTGGACGGAGAGATGGGTAGCTCGGGGATTCTCCCACGGCCTCTACCGCGTCCCCGGCCACGACCTCGGCCACGGCCGGTGTGCTCTGGAGCTGGCTGAAGCCCAAGAGGGGCAATGGTTCTTTGTCTTGTCCGGGAGGCTACTGAGTCGCCCCGCTGAGAAGCGTTGATATTGTCGGGAGGTAGGATGGCCACCAGGTTGCAAGTGCAGCGCCGAAGTATTTCTTCCAGCTGTTCTGTGATGATCTCCTCGTCTTTATAGCACAAGGAGAGCTCATCTGGGATCACGAGTTTCTCGACGTTCTTGAGCTTTTGGATCATCTCTTGGACCCAATTCCTGAGGCGGGCTCATTTCTGCATTTCTTCCCATGGGATGTAGCTATCGAGTGGGAGAGCCCCAGTAGGATGAGAAGGAACATATTCCTCCAGGTCATCAATGAGCCACTGGAGCCTTTGGAGAGGCGTTCGCTCGACTGGGGATTGTAGGGCAGCCGCTTGTTCAGCTTGTTTCTTGAGCCGCCTTCTGAGGTTCTTCCTCTTATTTTTCTCTTGTCTCTTGGTGATAGCAGTGTAGCAACCCTGGTAAAATAAAGACTTTAAGGTTAAATATGATAAAGAGCCTAAATGAGTAATAATAAACCAAAATATAAATAACGCCTTGGGTCAAGGCGCGACTTCGAAAAGAAACGCCCTTACATAAGGCGTTAATTCTAAAAAGGACGCCAACACCAAAGGGCGTCAATTCCCAAACGGCCGAAATAAATAAAGGGCAAGTATAAGTGACGCCCTCTACATGGGCGCGTTTCGCATAAGAAATGACGCTTGACAAGGCGTCAATTTAAATTAACGCCCTCACTTAGGACATTAATTCAGTTCGAGTTGCGTTCGAACGCAGCCCTCATCCAGGGTAAGTTTCTGGATAACTACGTCGAAGGTGGAATATAGTAAGAACTCTATCATGGAAATATAACTTCCAATAGAACTCTAACCTTATTAGGATTCCCAAAATCCTATAAGTAACCCTCTCTGTCGAACCCTAACGAGCTGTTGGCCGAAGGAAGCTCTGCTGCTGCTATGCGTGAAGAACAGGTTTATGTTCTTCTTCCTTCCGTTGCTTTTGCCTCTGGTTGTTTGAGGAAGGAACGTTAATATTCTTTTCTTCTTCTCCCTCATCTTCATTTGCAGGTAGCTTACAAACAACTCGTTGAAGGACGTGGTTCTTCATCAAACATCTTCTTCTTCTTCTTCCGGTGATCAGAAGACTCTGTTGCAAAACAGAGTATCGTTTCTCTTCACATATCTTCACCCAGATAATCATCAGGTAGGTTTTCTCAAGAAACGTAGCCCAAATTAATTTAAGATCCTTAATAAAATCATATGTTATCCATGCATATAGTTTCATCATGGTTTTAAATGTTTTCTGTAAAATTTTGAAAGAAGCGACCCTGACAAGGGCGCTAATTCTTGTTTTGACGCCCTACCTAGGAGTCGTCAATTTCATATAAATTGATAATTACCCATGTTTAAAATTCTATATCTATGAAACCATGAACCTAATCTAATGCATGTTCATCCTGATTGAATCCTGCTATTTTTCTGGTCCTGACCATGTACCTATTTCCTGAAAATTTAATATCTGAAATTTGGAAAATTATTGAATTAACGACCTGCACAAAGGCGTTTCTTATTGAACCGACGCCCCAGATCAGGGCGTAAATTGAAAGGTAACGCCCCTGACCAGGGCGCGTTTTTGTTAAATTCCATAATATTGGAAATTTTGGTAAAATAGAAATAAAGAATGGACGACTGCTGTATACGTCGTCAAATTGTGAATAAACGCCCCTGAGTAAGGCGTTAATTGGATAATTAATGACTTAGCTTAAGTCGCTATTTTCTGTATTACTGTTTTACACTGATTACTGTCAACCGAAGATTTCTGTCAACCGAAGGGTTTTATATATATCGGCACTATATTTCCACTCCGTGAATATAGTCCCATGTTTCATGATGCTTTAACGTTACCCCCTTAACTCTCAGTGACATACAAGCTCTCCATTGGACATTCCGTTCCTTTGGACTAGCGAGTTAGTCATAGAGACCTCCGTAAGTCTCCTCGCAGCCTTAGATTCCCTCAAGGCTCACTAAGTTGGTTGTACCATAAAAACCCATCACACTATTTTGCCATGTCACACTAAAGAAACATGGTATACCAGCCCTAATGTTATGCAAAGTGTGTATCATGAGAATTCTCTTAATGGGATGAGGTTATCATGCCATTTGATGCTGTTCTTGTAAACCCCAATTCTATATTCAACATGATGTTCTTGTGGACCTCAATTCTATATTATGAATGAGGACGTCTTGCCATTGATGTGTTGTTCTTGTGGACCTCAATTCTATATAAAGAATGTCCATACTTGTTTGTCATGGTACCCAAGTTAGGGAACCAATTCCACCTAATTTTATCGATAATCGTGATTGTACCGTTATTATCACCATTCTATGTCAAGTGTCATATTTTTGGACTCTACTCTATCCAAGTTTATCCTACATGTCTACAAGCTTTATCCTTGAAATTCCATATTGGCTATACACAAAAGTGGATCTTAAAATATATGATTAATGTCTGCGCATATAGGGCCCGATCTGGTCCTGGGAGGAGCACCCGAAAGTACTTGTGCCCATGGGAGTTGATTGATCATGGTATTGGCATTATACCGAAGTGCATGACTAGCTTGATTGAACATTCCACAAATCTTGTACTTGTACTTGACTTGATATTACATGACTTGCGTGACCTGATAAAGGGTAATTGCATACTTGCGTGCTTGAACGTGATAGCCAAATTCCAACATGACATGATGAATACACTTGCTTGAATATCTTGATATCTTTTGATATAAGTTCTTGAAAGTTCATGACTAGTTCTCGTCGCTATCTTATTGTTATACACTCTCTCTATCTTGTCGTTTTATGCGAGCATGCATAGCTATAGTGCATTCATGAAAGATGTAATTACTTAAACCGATTGCTAGTTCTTGAGATATAATTTCCTACTGAGCGTTCGCTCACTTAGTGTTTCCCTACTTTTCAGGTAAGTCCGACGATGAGGGAACTCAAACGGATGGAAAAAATCAAGAGTGAAAGAGATAGAGCTTCTTCCGTGTTATCTAGTCTTTTTCATATTTTCTTGAGTCAACCTTGTATTTTTCCTTTATTTTAGTTAGTACTTCAAAGGTTTGTAATAGACATATTCTTATGAAGGAATAAAGGATTGGGTTATCTTTTACTTTTGCGCATCTCTGATTTTGGTGTCGAATACACTAATACTATGATTGACATTATTGATATAAACTCGTCACGCGTCTCCGGGTATCTTCCGCTCTCGGGGCGTGACAGTTTTTGTGGTATCAGAGCCTAGGGTATTCAATTCCTAGGAAAACCCAAGTCCAAGGATAGGTTCAAACCTTTAACCAGTGAGATTGGGTAGAACCAAGGGTTGAGTTAACATAAAAACTTAAAAGCCCTTAACGCGAGTATATACTAATATAGTTATTGTAATTGTAGGATAATGGCCACCGAACGTGCTCAGTGGCGCAACATGCAGCGTACACTTCAAGGCATGACTCAGGTGCTGCAACAGGTAGCACAAGGAGGAGCACAACGAGCAGGGAGTCTCCACCAAGTCTTTAAAAACATGAACCCGCCTAAATTCACAGGTTCTACTGATCTGAACAACGCAGAGCACTGGATCAGGGAGATGGAACGTATATTCCGTGTTATGCAGTGCACTGATCAAGATAAAGTCTAATTAGCTACCTTTCAGTTGGAGAGGGATGCCCGATGCTGGTGGGAATCAATAGAAGCTACTTTAAATCAAGACCAAGTTACTTGGGAAGAATTCGTTGAACATTTCAACGCTAAATATTTTTCGGACCGAGTCCAGGAGAAGAAAGCCGCAGAATTCGCTGCACTGAAGCAACGGTCCTTGACAGTGGCCGAGTACGAGGCCCAATTTTCTAGAATATCTCGGTATGCTAAGCACTTAGTTAGCACCGAGAAGATGAAAGCTAGGAGGTTCCTTAATGGGCTCAGGCCCCAATATATCACACAGCTGGCACCGATGGATATTCAAGTCTATTCGGAAATTGTGCGCCGAGCTCAGCTATTAGAAGACGCCACGGAACTATCTGATAGAATCCGTGGGAAGGACAAGAAAGAACAAGTTACAAGTTCGGGTTCCTTTAAACCCAACTTCAAGAAGAGGCCTAGCAATGAAGGTACTTCCTCACAAGATCAGAAGTTTAAGAAGACCAAGTCATTCTCCATCACCACTACCCCATCAAATATAGTGTGCAAGCATTGTGACAAGGCGGGCCATAGAGCAGAAGAATACTGGAGGAAACTAGGAGCATGTCTCCGCTGTGGGAGGCGCGATCATCGAATTCCCGATTGCCCATTACTTAATGATCAAGCCGGGGACGGGAAGCGCCCAGTAACCAAGAATGCTCGTCTTCACGCAATTAAGGAGACCGAACAAGAAGAAGAAGACGGACTAGTAGAAGGTACATTGAAAGTTTGTTCCAAGTCTGCATATGTCTTAATTGATACTGGTGCTTCACATTCAATTGTTTCCAAGAAGTTCGCTGATCCGTTACCCCTAGAACCGGAATGGATAAAATTAGTTTTGTCTACTCCTCTAGGAAACGAGACTGATATTACACACCATTACCAGAACTGTGAAGTATTGGTTCACGGTAAGAATCTCCCTATTGATCTTATATGTTTAGAACTAAAGGAGTATGATGTCATACTAGGAGCGGATTGGTTATCTAAATATCAGGCAACGGTCGATTGCCGCAATAGCAAGGTTGCTTTCGAGGAATTTCCAGAACTGATCCTTACTAGCCCCAAGAGGCGAAGCAAAACCCCTCTTATTTCGGCTCTCCGAGCTAGCAAGCTCATCAGGAAAGGATGTGTATCTTTCCTTGCATTCGTCACGATTAAGGAGGCTAAGGAAACTAAGATAGAAGACATTCCGGTGGTACAAGAATTTTCGGACGTATTTCCGGAAGATTTGCCTGGATTACCCCCACAAAGAGAAGTGGCCTTCACCATCGATTTAGTTCCTGGTGCGGGTCCAGTTTCTAAGGCACCGTATAGAATGTCACCTGCTGAACTCAAGGAGTTAAAGGAGCAATTGATGGAACTCATTCAGAAAGGATTCATAAGACCAAGTACTTCCCCTTGGGGAGCGCCTGTATTATTTGTAAAGAAGAAAGATGGATCCATGAGGTTATGCATCGATTATCGACAGTTGAATCATCTCACTATCAAGAACAAGTATCCACTGCCGAGAATCGATGAGTTGTTTGATCAAATTTCAGGATCCAAGTACTTTTCCAAAATTGATCTTAGGTCGGGATATCATCAGTTAAGAATCAAGGATGAGGACATTCATAAGACTGCATTCAGAAGCAGGTACGGCCATTATGAATTTGTTGTTATGTCTTTCGGACTAACGAATGCCCCTGCTGCCTTTATGCAGTTAATGAATAGTATATTCAGGCCTTATTTGGATCAATTCGTGGTGGTTTTTATTGATGATATATTGATTTATTCCGAGACCAAGGAAGAGCATGAGGAGCATTTAAGGATTGCATTACAAATATTGAGGGCAAACCAATTATATGCAAAACTCAGCAAGTGTGAATTCTGGCTTGAGGAAGTGACTTTTCTCAGACATGTTATATCAAAGGATGGCTTATCAGTAGATCCATCAAAAGTTGAAGCTGTAAGAAATTGGGAAAGATCGACCAATGCTGGCGAGATCCGAAGTTTCTTAGGTCTTGCGGGCTATTACCTGCGATTCATCAAAGATTTCTCTAAGATCGCCGTACCACTTACGAGGTTAACTCGCAAGGAGATCCATTACGAATGGAGTGAGGAATGTGAAAGAAGCTTCCAAACTCTCAAGGATCATCTTACTACAGCTCCTGTCTTAGCTTTACCAATGGAAGGAGAGAAATTTGAGGTATACACTGATGCTTCTGGCATTGGCCTCGGATGTGTTCTAATGCAACAAGGAAAGGTTATAGAAGCATGAAGAGAACTACCCCGTCCATGACTTAGAATTAGCCGTGGTAGCATTTACACTAAAGATCTGGAGGCATTATCTATATGGAGTACAGTTTACTGTATACTCCGATCACAAGAGTCTCAAGTATCTTTTCTCTCAAAAGGAACTAAATATGAGGCAAAGGCGTTGGCTAGAATATCTCAAGGACTTCGACTTCAATATACAATATCATCCTGGAAAGGGTTATCATGTAGCAGATGCCCTTAGTCGAAAGCCGAGAGCACTGTTAGCTAATTGTATGATTCAAGAATGGAAGTTGCTGGAGCAATTCTCTAAGCTCAATATAAGAATGGACACGAACTTCAAATGTGTCACATTGTCTCATATAAGCATTCATCCAGACCTATTAACTGAAATACAAGCACTTCAGGATGATGACCCAATATTAGTGGAAATCAAGGGCAAACTAGAAGGACAGTCTGATTTCCAATTAGCATCAGATTGAAGGTTGTTATTCCAAAACAAAACTTGTATACCGGATTGTCCCGAGTTAAAGAAGAAGATCTTAGATGAAGCTCATAGATCAAGGTACACGATTCATCCTAGATCTACCAAAATGTACCAAGATGTGAAAAGAAATTTTTAGTGGCCCAACATGAAAAGGGAAATAGCGGACTACGTGTCGCGCTGTCTCACATGCCAACAGGTCAAGGCGGAACACCAAAAGCCTGCTGGAAAACTACATCCTCTAGATATCCCTAAATGGTAGTGGGAGTATATTGGTATGGATTTTATCATGGGTTTATCTAAATCAAAAGGAGGACATGATGGAATATGGGTTATTATTGACCAATTGACTAAATCGGCGCATTTCTTGCCAATCAAGAGCCGATGGTCAGTCGATGTGTTGGCTGCATTATACATCAAGGACATAGTCAGATTACACGGTATTCCTATTTCAATCGTATCTGATAGAGATCCCCGTTTTACTTCTTATTTTTGGAAGGGACTACAACGTTCGTTGGGAACAAGGCTCTCTATAGAAATACATAGAGAAGATACCTGACTTGCTGTAATTTCTGCTCTGGGGTTTACATTTACATATATTTACATATATACATAATTGTTGTTATAATTGAAAAATAAAAAATAAAGTTATTCAAATGAATGAAATGAAATTTTTGTTATATTATTACTTTAGTACAGCTTTTCATCCTCAAACGGATGGTCAGACCGAGAGAACTAATCAGGTGGTTGAAGATATGCTCAGAGCTTGCATCATGGATTTCAATGGAAGCTGGCATGATCACTTGCCGTTGGTGGAATTTGCATACAATAATAGCTACTAGGCAAGTATACAAATGGCACCTTTCGAAGCTTTATACGGAAGGAGTTGCCGATCACCCTTATGCTGGGACGAAGTTGGAGAGAAACAACTGTTAGGTCCAGACATGGTAAGGGTTACCACTGAAAGAATACAATTGATTCTAGAAAGACTGCAAGTTGCTCAGTCTAGGCAAAAGGCTTATGCCGATATAAGAAGGAGAGATCTTGAATTCCAAGTTGGAGATCATGTATTTCTCAAGATATCGCCTGGACGTGACATACGGAGATTTGGTGTCAAGGGCAAGCTTACACCAAGATTCATTGGACCTTTCGAGATACTGGAAAGAGTTGGCGAGGTTGCTTATCGCATCGCATTACCTCCTCAATTGTCCGAAGTCCATAATGTGTTCCATATATCTATGTTGAAGAAGTATGTGCATGACTCGTCACATATTATTGATCACGGAGACTTAGTTATCCAGAAGGATCTCACATATGAGCAGAAGCCCATGAAGATACTAAATCGTGAAGTACGTACTCTAAGGAATAAAGATATTCCCATGCTAAAGGTACAATGGAGTAAGAATTCCGATCATGAAGCCACATGGGAGACCGAGGAATCCATGAGAAAACGATTCCCAGAATTATTTTAAAGGTATATGTTCTACACTCTCCACTTATATATACTATTGAATTTGGGGACCAAATTCTTTTAAGTGGGGGAGGGTGTAGCAACCCTGGTAAAATAAAGAGTTTAAGGTTAAATATGATAAAGAGCCTAAATGAGTAATAATAAACCAAAATATAAATAACGCCTTGGGTCAAGGCGCGACTTCGAAAAGAAATGTCCTTACATAAGGCGTTAATTCTAAAAAGGACGCCAACACCAAAGGGCGTCAATTCCCAAACGGCCGAAAATAAATAAAGGGCAAGTATAAGTGATGCCCTCTACATGGGCGCGTTTCGCATAAGAAATGACGCTTGACAGGGTGTCAATTTAAATTAACGCCCTCACTTAGGACGTTAATTCAGTTCGAGTTGCGTTCGAACCCAGCCCTCATCCAGGGTAAGTTTCTGGATAACTACGTCGAAGGTGGAATATAGTAAGAACTCTATCATGGAAATATAACTTCCAATAGAACTCTAACCCTATTAGGATTCCCAAAATCCTATAAGTAACCCTCTCTGTCGAACCCTAACGAGCTGTTGGCCGAAGGAAGCTCTGCTGCTGCTGTGCGTGAAGAACAGGTTTATGTTCTTCTTCCTTCCGTTGCTTTTGCCTCTGGTTGTTTGAGGAAGGAACGTTAATATTCTTTTCTTCTTCTCCCTCATCTTCCTTTGCAGGTAGCTTACAAACAACTCGTTGAAGGACGTGGTTCTTCATCAAACATCATCTTCTTCTTCTTCCGGTGATCAGAAGACTCTGTTGCAAAACAGAGTATCGTTTCTCTTCACATATCTTCACCCAGATAATCATCAGGTAGGTTTTCTCAAGAAACGTAGCCCAAATTAATTTAAGATCCTTAATAAAATCATATGTTATCCATGCATATAGTTTCATCATGGTTTTAAATATTTTCTGTAAAATTTTGAAAGAAGCGACCTTGACAAGGGCGCTAATTCTTGTTTTGACGCCCTACCTAGGAGTCGTCAATTTCATATAAATTGATAATTACCCATGTTTAAAATTCTATATCTATGAAACCATGAACCTAATCTAATGCATCTTCATCCTGATTGAATCCTGCTATTTTTCTGGTCCTGACCATGTACCTATTTCCAGAAAATTTAATATCTGAAATTTGAAAAATTATTGAATTAATGACCTGCACAAAGGCGTTTCTTATTGAACCGACGCCCCAGATCAGGGCGTAAATTGAAAGGTAACGCCCCTGACCAGGGCGCATTTTTGTTAAATTCCATAATATTGGAAATTTTGGTAAAATAGAAATAAAGAATGGACGACTGTTGTATACGTCGTCAAATTGTGAATAAACGCCCCTGAGTAAGGCGTTAATTGGATAATTAATGACTTAGCTTAAGTCGCTATTTTCTGTATTACTATTTTACACTGATTACTGTCAACCGAAGATTTCTGTCAACCGAAGGGTTTTATATATATATATATATATATCGGCACTATATTTCCACTCTGTGAATATAGTCCCATGTTTCATGATGTTTTAACGTTACCCCCTTAACTCTCAGTGACATACAAGCTCTCCATTGGACATTCCGTTCATTTGGACTAGCGAGTTAGTCATAGAGACCTCCGTAAGTCTCCTCGCAGCCTTGGATTCCCTCAAGGCCGACTGAGCTGGTTGTACCATAAAAACCCATCACACTATTTTGCCATGTCACTCTAAAGAAACATGGTATACCGGCCCTCATGTTATGCAAAGTGTGTATCATGAGAATTCTCTTAATGAGATGAGGTTATCATGCCATTTGATGCTGTTCTTGTAAACCCCAATTCTATATTCAACATGATGTTCTTGTGGACCTCAATTCTCATCAATGGCAAGAATGAGGACGTCTTGCCATTGATGTGCTGTTCTTGTGGACCTCAATTCTATATAAAGAATGTCCATACTTGTTTGTCATGGTATCCAAGTTAGGGAACCAATTCCACCTAGTTTTATCGATAATCGTGATTGTACCGTTATTATCGTCATTCTATGTCAAGTGTCATATTTTTGGACTCTACTCTATCCAAGTTTATCCTACATGTCTACAAGCTTTATCCTTGAAATTTCATATTGGCTATACACAAAAGTGGATGTTAAAATACATGATTAATGCCTGCGCATATAGGGCCCGATCTGGTCCTGGGAGCTGCACCCGAAAGTACTTGTGCCCATGGGAGTTGATTGATCACGGTATTGACATTATACCGAAGTGCATGACTAGCTTGATTGAACATTCCACAAATCTTGTACTTGTACTTGACTTGATATTATATGACTTGCGTGACCCGATAAAGGGTAATTGCATACTTGCATGCTTGAACGTGATAGCGAAATTCCAACATGACATGATGAATACACTTGCTTGAATATCTTGATATCATTTGATATAAGTTCTTGAAAGTTCATGACTAGTTCTCGTCGCTATCTTATTATTATACACTCTCTCTATCTTGTCGTTTTATGCGAGCATGCATAGCTATAGTGCATTCATGAAAGATGTAATTACTTAAACCGATTGCTAGTTCTTGAGATATAATTTCCTACTGAGCGTTCGCTCACTTAGTGTTTCCCTACTTTTCAGGTAAGTCCGACGATGAGGGAACTCAAACGGATGGGAAAAATCAAGAGTGAAAGAGATAGAGCTTCTTCTGTGTTATCTAGTCTTTTTCATATTTTCTTGAGTCAACCTTGTATTTTTCCATTATTTTAGTTAGTACTTCAAAGGTTTGTAATAGACATATTCTTATGAAGGAATAAAGGATTGGGTTATCTTTTACTTTTACGCATCTCTGATTTTGGTGTCGAATACACTGATACTCTGATTGACATGATTTATATAAACTCGTCACGCGTCTCCGGGTATCTTCCGCTCTCGGGGCGTGACAAGCAGTCTCCAAGGGAGTAGGAGGGAGAGGTGCTGGAGCCGGAGTTGATAAATCCTTATGAGGATATCTCCGAGCTGGCGTCTTTACAGGGCGAGGTCGATGACTCTTCCTTGCCCGGATTTTGATCCAGGCGCCTTCCGCTTGTTGTATTTGAAAGGTGGCATTGATCGCCTGCTCGATTACCTCGAGCGGCAATTCCTGGTATGCCGGGATACTGGGGCAGGCATCCGAAGATGTGTGCACGGTTTGATGCCTTAGCCGCGGTGGCGACAGGAGCCTACAAGGAGTCGGTAGGCTAGTGCTGGTGTCCGAAGACATGTGCGGGGTTTGATGCCTTACCCGCGGTGGCGACAGGAGCCTACAAGAAGTCGGTAGGCTGGTGCTGGCGTCCGAAGACGTGTGCGCGGTTTGATGCCTTAGCCGCGGTATTGGTAGGCTGGTGCTGGCGTCCGAAGACGTGTGCGCGGTTTGATGCCTTACCCGCAGTGGCGACAACTTTTGTTGAGAAGTGGACAGAGAAGTATGCTTGTTGTTTTGTTCCTTAGCCTTGCCTTTGTAACTATGTTGAGGGCTGGGCCTAGCGACAACCGACGGCGTCCCAAGACATTGTCGCTCTGCACAGTTATCCCGACTCTACGGACCGACTGAGCCTTGTGGCGGTGGGCCCGCCACTTGAATCGAAGCCGCTGAAGACTCCGAAGATGCCTTCTTTATACTTCGGATTGTGTCGACGGGTAGGCGGAGAGGATCTGATGGCTTGTCCGCTGAGGAGATATGACGGGGCTGAGGCGGTGCCTCACCTTGCTTTTGCTTTCCCTTCCTATCCGCAGTGGCCGGAGGCGGAGATAGGATAGGAGGAGGACGAGAGAGAGCTATGGATCTCGTCATCGTCTCGCCCACCAAAATGTCCTCTCGGCCAAGAAGGACCAGGAGGAGCCTGGCAGTGTCTTCTTCAGGGAAAGGGGGAGACTTTAGCTCCCGCCAAGACTGCCACCGCGCGACCGAAGTGGCTGGGCTTGGCTGGTTAGGTGCTGATTTCTGAGAGCCCGAAGGGGCCGAAGGAGCAGGGGAATGGATGACGTTGACCGAGTGGTGAGGACACTAGAGCCAGTCGCCAATATCAGACACGCAGCACGACTCGAGCGACTCCGGCCTCTTTATGGTTGGGCGACAGCATGGAGCCCCCGCCCGAGTATTGAGTTTTTATGTGTGAGACACTAGTATTTTATTTTACCTTTATGTCCTTTGGTTTGTATTTACGTCCTTGTTTAATTTGGTGTGCAATTATAAGGCTTTATAAGCCAATGTGTCAGTCCATAGAAGTCCTTGGGTTTTCTTGCAAAAAGCTCGTAGGTCCAGTAGGGGCCCCCCACCCTCTTTCCCATTAGTCCACCTATGCTCGAGGGCCCATGTGGGGCTGGTCAACATCCTAGGTGGCATCTAGAAGGATTCTTTCCTTCATGGGTAAGGCAAGGGGACATGGGGGGATACATGGGTAAGGCAAGGGGACATGGGGGGATAAAAGTCAATGGTCTCTCCTTAATCCAAGGAGCTTGTCCAAGAGAGGGTGCCCCTCTCTCCTCATTAGTTTAATTGGCTGTATTTTTTTACACCTCATGGGAGATCCCCATCCCATAATCAAACCCTAGGTCCAAGGGTGGAGATGGTCTTTGTATTGTGATATATAAGGTTGTATTTTCTACATTGGGAATTAATGAAATTCATTTGGAAGAAAGAACCCCAAGAGCATGGTGCGCCCTCCCCCTTCCTCTCTCTTCTTCCTCCTCCAGATCTAGGGCTTAGGCCCCTTCTATCTTCTCCTCTATCCCTCCTCCTTCTATCTCAGCTATCGTCACCGCCGTTCGTGCCGCCGACGAGCCGCCGTGATCAATCTTCCGAGGTGCTGTCCGGAGTACTGTCCTGTTGATCAGAGCCCCAAAGCAATAATTCTCGTGCTCAATCCCCAGATCTGCTGAAGCTGAAAGTTCCAGGGTAGGTTCCCCACGTTCCCCCCAACCACCACAAAAACAATCAGCCCAAAAATCCCTCCATTTCGATTTTTCCAATTTTCTTCTTTCCCCCCATGTCAGATCTGTCCACTGTGTAGACTCCATTTCAGCAAGCCACCAACCGACCCCTTAGGCCCCCTTAACTTCCACCAAATCTCATGAAACTTTAACTGGAAGTTCTTCCCATCAAATTCCATCTCCCATATTTTTTTCATGAATTTAAAAAAAAATTCGATCGCCCTAAAAATTCCTGCAAACCGCCACTTCCACTCTGTCCACAGTTTTCCAGGCCCGACCCCAGTCCACTAGAAAATCCACCAAAAATCGATACCTCCATAAAAGTTCACATAAAAAATATCCTCATTCTCCTGACTTCCAGATCTACAACTTTCATGAAGACCTCTTAACCCAGATCCATCATTAACCCACGGTCAACCCATGTTCTTAGGAAACTCCCCTGTCCACCCTGTCTATTCCTGCCCTGTGAGCCAGCAGCTTCTAAATTCAGCCACGGTCAGCACAGAAGATTCAAACTTCCTTCTCCAGCCTAGGGTTGAAGCACTCTTAGAGAGCTTCCCAACGGTACCTGCCTCACGTTGATCCGACGTTGGGGCTTATCGCAGTTGCCGTTCTCGCCGGGTCGCGCACAGTAAAACAGCATTTCTGGCTCATGGACGGCACCCGACGACCACCCCCAAGGCTGCCGACCCGCCTTCCACTCGCCGGACCAGTGCGCCTTTATCCTCGGAGCCGCCCATCAAGGAGTCACCGACTCCGCAGCATCCTTCCCGGCCTCCCCGGCCCGCCAATCAGGTCGTGAGCCCCACGAGTACTAGCGCTTTCCACCGTTAGAGCGGCCCCGAGTGCTGCCCGTCAACCCGAACACGTTACTCCCGGGTCCTGCATGTAGCCCTTTACCTCCCTGCGTAGAGTGGGCAGAAATAATCAATTCTGTAACTATTATTATTTGTTGTACCGGGAGTACGAGTTCGGCCGGGGTCGTCGTCCCCACGCCAGGAGCGTGAGGTACACTCGCCGCCCCCTTTAGTGCTTGCTTTTCTACTATATACTCTTGATGCCGCTGCTTGTGAGCGTGTTAGGCCCCTAGATTGCTTGAGTTAGTCACCGCTGTTAGTTGAGAGTGCGAGATCCGTCCCGTGACTCGATCCGAGCATGAGAGTGAGCCGACCACCCAAGACTCAATGCCGGTTTCTAAACCATGCAGATCGACTCGTTTCCCTCGCCGGGGATGACCGTGAGCGAGTGCTTCTACTTGGGGCATGTTTGTCTCTTCAGGAGCCACGTTAGGTGCTGACTTGGTCGTGTTGTTGCTGGTTACATCGTCCCTCAAGTCGCGTCATCTAGTAGAAGTCCAAGGTTCGCGTCCACAACATCGAGTCTCATCGTCGTCCCGCATCACCAAGAAGTTGGTTGGCCCCATCTCTTGACTGGCATCTGTTGACACCCATTTTTAGCCCGCAAGTTGCGTCATTCTCTTATTCAACATTTTTGATGTCCCTAATTACCCATTATTTTGGAGCCTTCCTTGGATGATTTCGAGCCCATTTCATTGTTTCATTCCCTTTGAGCCTTAGAGATCATGATTTCTTAGAGCCCTGGAGCCTATCTTATCACCTTCCGGCTTTCAAGTCAGCTTGCGGCCCATTTTGGTCGACTCTCCATCAAGCATTTGGCCCTCTTCGTTGCGCAGTTCAAAATGCGGCCCCTTTTTCATCCCGTTCTATTCCTCTATTTAAAATGTGCCCTTCACCAAAGTTGTTCATCTTTCAAATTCCTACAATTTCTTCTTCTATGTCATTGGCCAGTTCTCCGCCAATTTCAAGTTATTTGCATTTTTCTGGTAGACTACACTGTTCACCTACGTCTCGATATTTTTCTTCTTTGTTCTCGTCACATTTTGTCTCTCTTCTAATCATTTTCTCATCTTACTTTCTTCATAAAAGTTTTTCATTTTTGCGTTATCTACAATTTCTTCTTCTACCACTTTCGCTAATTCTAGACCGTTTGGGATATATGATCCAATTTCTAAAGTCGCGCAAGGTCTGCCCTAAACTGTCGTACAGATGGCCGTTTATCATTGCAAACGGTCGGTCGGCAACCATTTACTCCTTAACGGTCGGTCGACAGACCGTTAAGCCAATAAGAGTCCAGCAAGCTCTGGACTCTCCATAAACCTGCGCGACGGGCCTATCTTGCGGCGACCATAACTTTTCGAATACTTATCCAAATTGATCCTCGTTTTTTCCTACTTCTAGCCCTTTGTATTATCTTGAATTTGGTTCATATAAATCAAATTTTGATGGGCTATATCTCTTGGAATCTTGGCCGCAATATCAGGTTTTATGTATTTTTGACCAACAAAAATTCTGTCAGATTAGGCTCCGGGCCCTTCTTGCGGCGGGAATATCTTCCAGATCCTTCCACCAAAAAGAGTCCCATTTTCTCCTATGTCTTATCTTGACTATTATCTCGAGAATGATCCAGAGATCTCGAGATTTGGTGGACTCTATCTTCTGGAATCGTGGAAGAAAGTTGGGGGTTTCACCACTTTTCTATATAAACCTGTCCAGATTTCTTGTGCGACGGGGGCGTGTTTTCAAGGTGACGGCGAAGCCATGCCGAATTGTCTTCATCATCCTTCAACCCTAGCCTGAAGAGGGAAGTATAAGCTTTGTTTTGGTTCCTTATTGGCTCAATTTCATCAACGTTTGCCCTCTTAACTTCGCCCCTACTTTTGGCAAATCATCATAGTTTGCTAATTTTCTGCTACAACTTCGCGACGGGGGCCTGTTCATCAAGCCGGGGCGGAGCCATGCTTCATCCGTATTAGCTTCACATTGATTATATGTTTGCCTTATTTCTCATATCTTCTCCCCCTCTTCCAAGCCCCAACTTTTGAGGTTTCACCATACAGTTCTGCACTTTGCTGAAACTCAGATTTCTTGCGATGGGGGCATGTTTGCATCGCCAGTGCGAGGCCGTGGGGCACTCTTGTTCCGTCCTTTCAACTCCAGGCTCTAGAGGGAAGTATTTATAAGTAAACTTAACTGGTTATTATTCTGCCTTGGGCTGACAGAACACAGGTGTCTGACGGTCTAGGATAGGTGCGTTACAGTATTGTGACGGTTTATCGAGGGGCCGTTACAGTGGTGTAACGCTCCTGCTAGGATGCGTCAGAGACAATAGACAAATAAAAGCATAGCAGGTTTTGACGGTCTATCGTAAGGCCGTTACATGCATGTGACGGTCTCACGTTAGTGCGTCAGAGAACCTGCTGGCAGTAAACTAAAGTGAAGGTTTATGAAAACATAACATGCCTAGAAATCAACATACTATCACTGTCCTAGTCATGATAACGATGCATAGGCCAACTATATGCAAGGGTTTAGTGAATAGACAAGATAATACCCTTTTATTTCCATTTAGGGCTAAGAGATGCATGAATGTATAAAACTATGAAATCATGAAATTCTTAGTCTATAATGCATGAAATCAAGCACAATTAGAGGGCTTTTATTCCTAACAAGTTATTTTTGCCAATCATGAGATAACCTACCTCTTCTAGAACCTTAAAACATCGAATTTGATGCTAGGTGCTACCCTTAGTCCCTTGTACTTCTTGTGATAAATCAGCAACTTCAATCTGCTCTATTTCCTCAGCCTCTTGACCTAAGGATGTGAAATTTTGAGGGTAAGAAGATGAAACTATTGGGAACAAAAAGTTCTAAATGATCATACTCTAATTACCTCGTTTAGACGTCCTAATGTCCTGATCTTCAGGGGACTTGCGTTCAGATTTCTGAGTTGCTAAGGTTGAATCAGCAACTTTGGAAGCTTCTATCTCCTTAGTTGCTTGATCTCCTAGCACGAAATTTGGAGAACCATTAGTCTAAAGTATACTGAGCAAAAGCTTCTAAAGAACTTACCCGAATTTATGACTCCTTACCTTGATTCTTCACGAGCCAAAAGTAAGGGTCGCTCAGTTCAGAACTAGGTCCTATTTATAGGATTTTGACTAGGATTTGAAGATTAGATCGATTCTAGAGTTCTTAATTTGCCATAACCTAATCCCTAAGAGTCCTTAGTAATGTTATAAACTTCCCTAAGTCGATCTCTTGTAGATAGGATTTCAAAGTTCTAATCTTTTTACAATTTCCTCACCTTACGGAATCTGCAGGATGTAACGGCCGTGTCTAGGTGCGTTACAGGGCTGTGGCGGTCGCCCGATAGACCGTTACATGTAACGTATATAGAGTTTCAATTTGATAAAACTCTTTTATTCGTTTATCTATATAATTATCTTATATAATTAGTATTTATCCTTAAAATACGTGAATAAGCCAATTACCTTCTAGAATATGGGCCAAACTTAATGGGCTTAGTCTATTAACCTTTTGGATAATAATTAGATAGGCTAGGTTAACTAATTAGCCTAATTGAGCCTTATAATGACTTATTAATCTAATAATCATTCTTAATTTATTTAGGCCTTTATAATTTCCAGAAAACTATTTTGTAATTCAAAAATTATATATAAAAATTCTGAGGTACTACACCCTCCCCCACTTAGAAGAATTTAGTCCCCAAATTCAATATATGGATTTCGGAGAGTGTACTTACAGTTAAATAATTCTGAAAATTATTTCTGCATGGCTGCTTCGGTTTCCCAAGTTGCTTCATATGGCCATATTTTCTTCCATTGAATCTTGACCACAGGAATAACTTTATTTCTTAGTTGACGCACTTCCCGTTCCAGAATCTTTATTGGCGTGTCCTTCTGAATTTTCAGATTGTCATAAGTAATAATATGGTCGAGATCATATACATACTTCTTCAGCATAGAGACGTGAAATACGTCATGAACTCCTGCTAATTGTGGAGGTAAAGCCAGTTTGTAAGCCACTTCACCAATCCGTTCAAGAATTTCAAATGGGCCTATGAATCTTGGAGTTAGCTTTCCTTTAATGCCAAATCTTCGAATATCACGACCTGGAGAAACCTTTAAATATACATGATCTCCTACCTGAAACTCCAAGTCACGTCTTCGATTGTCAGCATAAGACTTTTGCCTATCTTGTGCCATTTTCATTCTTTCTTGAATGAGCTTGATCTTCTCGGTAGAATCCCTTATAAGGTCGGGGCCTAGAAATTACTTTTCCCCTATTTCATTCCAGCATATTGGTGATCGACAGCTTTTTCCATATAAAGTTTTCAAAGGTGTCATTCGTATGCTAGCCTGATAGCTATTGTTATATGCAAACTCTACTAGTGGTAAGTGATCATGCCAACTACCTCCAAAGTCGATAGCACAAGCCCTGAGCATATCTTCTACTACCTGATTCGTTCTTTCTATTTGATCATCTGTTTGTGGATGAAAAGCTGTGCTGAAATTCAATCTAGTCCCTAGTGAATGTTGTAAATCCTTCTAGAATTGTGATGTGAATCGAGGATCCCTATCAGATATAATAGTTACTGGGACACCATGAGTTTGACAATCTCCTTTACGTACAATGCTGCCAGGATATCCACAGACCATCGACTCTTTATTAGTATGAAGTGTGCGGATTTAGTCAATCGGTCTATGATTACCCATATTCCATCGTGTCCACCTATGGTCTGGGGTAAATCCATAATAAAGTCCATCCCTATACTCTCCCATTTTCATTCGGGAATACTCAAGGGGTGTAATTTACCTGCGAGTCTAAAATGCTCTGCCTTTACTTGTTGGCAGGTGAGACAGCGAGACACAAAATCAGCTATTTCTCTCTTCATATTAGGTCACCAGAAATTTCTTTTGAGATCTTGATACATCTTTGTTCCTCCTGGATGAATTGTGTATTTGGAATTATGCGCTTCATCTAGGATTAGTTTCTTCGTAGCCTCATGATCTGGTACACACATTCGGCCCTTAAATAACAATCTTCCGTCATTGGAAATAGAAAAATCCGGTCTTTGTTCAATATTGGCCTTAACTTCCAGTAATGTAGGATCATCATTTTGCAGCTTGACCAGATCTTCTATCAATGTAGGTTGAGCTCGTATATTAGCTATGAAACAATCTTCTTCCTTTATGTCAATATCTAAGTTCAACTGGGCAAATTGAGGAACAAGGTTAGTTACACTTATCATAAGACTTGATAGCATACCCATTGGTTTTCTGCTGAGTGCATCTGCTATAGCATTAGCCTTGCCAGGATGATATTGAATAGTAAAATCAAAGTCTTTGAGATATTCTAACCACCTCCTCTGCCTCATGTTAAGCTCCTTTTGAGAGAATAAATATTTCAGGCTTTTATGGTCCGAGTAGACCGTGAACTTTTCTCCATAAAGATAATGACGCCAAATTTTCAAGGCGAAAATAACCGCTGCTAATTCCAGATCATGTACGGGATAGTTTTCCTCGTGACGTTTCAATTGTCTTGAAGAATAACATATTACTTTTCCATTCTGCATGAGAACGCATCCTAAGCCAATGCCAGACGCATCCGTATACACTTCGAATCCACCACCCTCCATTGGTAGTAACAAAATAGGAGCGGTTGTAAGATGATTCTTAAGAGTTTGGAAACTCTTCTCACATTCCTCTGACCAGACGAAAGGATTTTCTTTTCATGTGAGTCTAGTTAAAGGAGCCGCAATTTTTGAGAAGTCTATAATGAATCTCCTATAATAACCAGCTAGGCCCAGAAAGCTTCTTACTTCTGATACAGTCGTTGGCCGACTCCAATTCTTGACAGCTTCTACCTTAGAAGGATCCATAGCAATACCTTCTTTTGAAATAATGTGGCCTAGGAATGAGACTTCCTCGAGCAAGAATTCACACTTATTGAGTTTGGCATAAAGCTTGTGTTCTCTAAGTGTTTGTAAAGCTATTTTCAAATGTTGTTCATGTTCCTCTTTCATCTTGGAATATATCAAGATGTCATCAATGAAGACGACGATGAACTGATCCAGATATGGCTGGAAGACATTGTTCATAAGTTACATGAATGTTGCTGGGGCATTAGTTAACCCAAATGACATCACTACGAATTCATAGTGGCCATAACGACTTCGAAAAGCCGTTTTATAAATGTCCTCTTCTTTAATTCTAAGCTGATGATAACCTGATCTGAGGTCAATCTTAGAGAAATATTCTGCTCCTGAAAGTTGATCGAAGAGCTCATCAATACGCGGCAACGGATACTTGTTTTTAATTGTCAGTTGATTCAGTCACCGGTAATCGATGCATAGCCTGAGAGAACCATCCTTCTTCTTGGCAAATAGAACCGGCGCACCCCAAGGGGATGTGCTAGGTCTGATGAAACCCTTGTCCAGAAGTTCCTGCAACTGCTTCTTCAATTCCTTGAGTTCCGTGGGGGACATCCTATAAGGGGCTATAGAAATAGGTGCTGCTCCCGGAATGAGTTCAATGGTGAAGTTCACTTCCCTCTCGGGCGGTAAACTGGGTAATTCAGACGAAAACACATTGGGGAACTCATTTACAATAAGAATGTTTGCTAAGATAATCTCCTTAGATTCGGTGATAATTACGGAAGCAAGAAAAGCTCACATCCTTGTGAGATAAGTTTGCAAGCGTGAAGTGAGGATATGATAGTGGGGTGTTTCTTGTACTTGATGACAAGAAAAGAGAATCTTGAAAGACCGGGCTTTCGAAAGGATATAATCCTATTTCGGCAATTGATATAAGCATCATGATCTGCAAGCCAGTCTACCCCTAAAATGGCATCATAACCTTTCATGTCAAGACATACTAGGTTTGCGGGGAGATCATGACCTTCTACCATCACTTCGCTATCAGGATAATAGTTGGTAAGCTTTGTTCCAGAACCTAAGGGTGTGGAAATAGCAAGATCAGAAGGTAAGGGAACTGATGCGATTGGTAATGTTTTAGCAAAAGTAGTGGAGATAAAAGAATGACAGGCACCCGTATCAAATAGCACAAATGCAGGACGAGAACAAATTTGAAGAGTACCTTCCATAAGCCCATCATCCCTGGGCGCTTCCTCTTCTTCTAGAACAGCATTGAGGCGAGCCTGCCTCCTGCGTCCATTACCAGATGACTGGTCCTTCATAAGGGGGCATTCCGGCATGCGATGCTCCCTGCTTCTACAATGTAAACAAGCGCCGAGACGCTTCCAACACTCCTCAGCCGAATGGCCGAATTTTTCACAAAAAATGCAAGCCGTGGTGACCTGCTCCTTCTCCTCCTTGACTTTATTTTGCTTATGGGAACTACCACCATTCCCATTCCTGGATCTCTTCGTCCTATCACGGCTTTTGTAAGGCTCCGTGATGCTGAATTTCTCTTTCTTATAACGCCGATCCGAGCGTCGGCTTGATTCTTCTCCTTTTCCTTTCAATTTTTCGACCTTCTCTAAGGTCCTTTCACATAGTACGCCCGCTGAACCATCTCCGCATAAGCACGGATGTTTTGGGTCCCGAGCTGCTGAATGAAATCGAGTCGTAACCCGTCCATAAACCGATTTGCCTTGAGTAGATCGGTGCTGATAAGATGCGGTGCGTAAGGTGCAAGCCTTGAGAATTACAGTTCATATTCGGCAACCGTCATCATTCCTTGCCGAAGAGCGGCGAACTCCATAGCCTTTCGTTCCTTTACATGCTCAAAAAAGTACTGGCACGGAACAGGGTAAGAAAACCATCCCATGTATGAGGTGCATTGGCCGGAGGTGCCGGAACCGACTTCCACCATGTGCAAGCATCTTTGTTGAGTTGAAAGGTTGCGAGACGCACCTTCTCCTGATCGGTGTATTGGATGACATCAAATATACGATTCATTTCGTCTATCCAGTTTTCTACCTCGTCGGGATTAGACGAACCATAGAATCGCGGAGGATTTAAACTCCGAAAATTACGATGTAGGTCACCAGCCCTTGCCCCTGCGCCACCTTGCGCTATGGTTTGCAATGCCTGAGTAAGGCCGGCTACTGTTTGTTGCATACCATCCCAATCTACACGATGAGCCATTTGTAAAATGAGGTACCTGAGAGAAAAATAACAACTTGTTATTTCTCATGAAATTGGGAGAAATAATCTTAAAGCTAATTAATTATCTTATCCCGGGCTCTACCCAATTCTCACATGGGTATGGAATTTCTTCCTTAGTTTATAGGTAGGGGTCCTTAAACCTTGGACTTTTCCTATGACATGACTCTTCTTTCTAAGTCCTGAGACTTAGGCTCTGATACCAACTTAACTGTCACGCCCCGAGCCTTTATTTACAGGGGAAGACTAACTCGGGGAGCGCGAACAGCCGGCATGGTAAGCCTCTTGCAAGCAAGAATGATCAGAGCGCAAGACAATCACACATAAAGATGCAATTGCACAATATATATTCAAACTTCAACTTTATTTCATAATAATCAAGTACAACCACTAATTCAATTTCCATTATGCACTAGACTCAAGAAATAGGAAAATTACATAGACTCAATCTAAACAATTTAGACTTCCTAAGTCTTCACTCTCATCTTGACAATACTTTCATTCGCTCTCGGACCCGCTACTTGTATAACCCGAATCCGAATTCGAATCACTTCCATCTCCTGAAAAGATTAGAAATAGGTAATGAGCACACTTGCCCAGTAGGTATCTTCGCATCAACATGAAGGCACTATTAAAGTAATTATCAATTTAGCTCTAAAGAATAAGGTAAAAATCATGTGAATGCGATCAATCATGCGATTAAACCAAAGTAACAAGATGATCAAGTAAGTTAGAATGAGAGCAAGTATGAACTAGCAAGAATGTAACAAGAACATGATATTGGCCTTTCATGAACAAGAATGTATCGAGAATGTACTAGCAAGCCACATAATCATCACTCCAGTATCTTTTGCTTATGAGCAAGTACTTCGTGAATTTCTGTGGAATATCAAGCAAGAAAGTCATGTACAAGAATGTCATGTCGTGCCGTGGATTTTCACTTATTTATAGAGAAAGTACTCCCAGCGTAATGCGACGCCAGTAGCATCATACCCCATGGTTTATAAAATACTAGTTTCCGACAATCAGTCGAGGGGACTAGCATAGAGCCCTTGAACACAATCAGTGCTCGATCGCATCTTCAAGTATAAATCAAGTTACTTCCACGTATGTTAACAATAAAATATGACCAAGAATGTAATAAGTTCAATAAGCTCATGATAACAATAATTCAATGAATGAATGCTTCAATAAGAATCATGAGAAATCAAGAATGACTTAAGCAAGGTTATGCTTATGGAAATAAATCGGCAGCATAACGATACGTTCTTTATCTTCCATTCATTATATTAGGTTTCTTGATCAATATGATAAGTTCTAGATCATTAAGAGTCCATCTAGAACCTTAGAATATCAACCCTTGGTCAATCCTTGGGTTAAAGTACTCAAGCAGTGTGACGGTCGTGTACTGGGCCGTTACATGATGTGACGCTCCAGTATTTGGCCGTTACATTAGTCTGAATCCAGAACCAAGAAATCGGACTCAGTGGAATGTGACGGTCGTATATTGGGCCGTTACTTGTGCCTGACGGTCCAACATAGAGCCGTTACATTACTGATAACCAAAATTATCGATAGTGTAATCTAATCAATGGCTTTAGTGGTACAACCAACTCGGCGTCCTAGTGGGAATCCCAGGCTCGCGGAGAATTACGGAGGCCTTGAAACAAGATTTCCTAGTCCATTGGAAGGAATATCTAATAGAGAGGTCCTCATGTCCAAGAATAGTGTTCCTATAGTGCAAAGTGAACTAATGGACAACATACCGGAATATGTGCCATAGACTTAAAGAAATGACTCGATAGATAGGAAAGAATGTGTAACATTATGAAACCAAGATAAAACTCCGTCAACACAACTTTGGAAAATCATGATTTAGAATACAAAACTAAAGAGTTTTAGCCAATAAAATTAGCATAACTTAAAATAACCTAAGACACATTAATCATGTAATTTGATTATGAATCAGAAACTAAACTCAAAGTCATGATAATAGGTCCAAACTTAGCTATCTAAGCTTATTTATAAGTAAACTTAACTTGTTATTATTCTGCCTTGGGCTGACAGAACACAGGTGTCTGACGGTCTAGGATAGGTGCGTTACAGTATTGTGACGGTTTATCGAGGGGCCGTTACAGTGGTGTAACGCTCCTGCTAGGGTGCGTCAGAGACAATAGAACAAATAAAAGCATAACAGGTTGTGACGGTCTATCGTAAGGCCGTTACATGCATGTGACGGTCTCACGTTAGTGCGTCAGAGAACCTGCTGGCAGTAAACTAAAGTGAAGGTTTATGAAAACATAACATGCCTGGAAATCAACATATTACCACTGTCCTAGTCATGATAACGATGCATAGGCCAACTATATGCAAGGGTTTAGTGAATAGACAAGATAATACCTTTTTATTTCCATTTAGGGCTAAGAGATGCATGAATGTATAAAACTATGAAATCATGAAATTCTTAGTCTATAATGCATGAAATCAAGCACAATTAGAGGGATTTTATTCCTAACAAGTTGTTTTTTCTAATCATGAGATAACCTACCTCTTCTAGAACCTTAAAACTTCGAATCTGATGCTAGGTGCTACCCTTAGTCCCTTGTACTTCTTGTGATAAATCAGCAACTTCAATCTGCTCTATTTCCTCAGCCTCTTGACCTAAGGATGTGAAATTTTGAGGGTAAGAAGATGAAACTATTGTGAACAAAAAGTTCTAAAGGATCATACTCTAATTACCTCATTTAGACGTCCTAATGTCCTGATCTTCAGGGGACTTGCGTTCAGATTTCTGAGTTGCTAAGGTTGAATCAGCAACTTTGGAAGCTTCTATCTCCTTAGTTGCTTGATCTCCTAGCACGAAATTTGGAGAACCATTAGTCTAAA
This sequence comes from Amorphophallus konjac, assembly GCA_022559845.1. Classification (NCBI taxonomy): domain Eukaryota; kingdom Viridiplantae; phylum Streptophyta; class Magnoliopsida; order Alismatales; family Araceae; genus Amorphophallus; species Amorphophallus konjac. The sequence continues at coordinate 66,865,571 of CM040117.1, forward strand.
GTATACTAAACAAAAGCTTCTAAAGAACTTACCCGAATTTATGACTCCTTACCTTGATTCTTCACGAGCCAAAAGTAAGGGTCGCTCAGTTCAGAACTAGGTCCTATTTATAGGGTTTTGACTAGGGTTTGAAGATTAGATCGATTCTAGAGTCCTTAATTTGCCAGAACCTAATCCCTAAGAGTCCTTAGTAATGTTATAAGCTTCCCTAAGTCAATCTCTTGTAGATAGGATTTCAAATTTCCAATCTTTTTGTAATTTCCTCACCTTACGGAATCTGCAGGATGTAACGGTCGTGTTTAGGTGCGTTACAGGGCTGTGGCGGTCGCCCGATAGACCGTTACATGTAACGTATATAGAGTTTCAATTTGATAAAACTCTTTTATTCGTTTATCCATATAATTATCTTATATAATTAGTATTTATCCTTAAAATACATGAATAAGCCAATTACCCTTCTAGAATATGGGCCAAACTTAATGGGCTTCCATTAACCTTTTGGATAATAATTAGATAGGCTAGGTTAACTAATTAGCCTAATTGAGCCTTATAATGACTTATTAATCCAATAATCCTTCCTTAATTTATTTAGGCCTTTATAATTTCCAGAAAAGTATTTTATACTTCAAAAATTATATATATAAATTCTGGGGTACTACATCACTTCCTTCTTCATGCATCGACTCAGCCCCATTTGTGCACTGACCTGCCCTAGCGTTGATGCATACCCTGCACCGACCTAGCCACCACCCCGTTCCACTTATGCACCAACATCATACATGCACTGACCTCCATTTGTGCCTCTACCTCATGCATGCATAGACCTCATTCTTTGTGCATCAACCTCACCTATCCATGCATCAACCTAATGCATGCACCGACCTCACCCACTCCGTGCGTCAACCCCATATATGCATCGACCCTTGGCGGTGCATGAAGTGCACTGACGTTGACCTTAGTCCAAGGAGGGCAGTGACTTTGTGCATGGAATAAAAATAATGCTTTGACCAAAAATAAAAAAATAATAATAATGCATTGACGTCATGTGCATATTGTCGACTATGTGTTGACTCTTGATGCGTTAGTGTTAAGGCCCTAATTGATTCGATAAATCTAATCAAATAAATGAATAATATTCCCATCTCAATTATATATTCAGATTCAAAGGCTTTGGTTGAGCTTTTAAAAGGTAACGGCAGTCCACTGTGGTCTCTTCTCCCATGGTGGAGACATTTGCTGGAACTTTTTACTGCATGCAAATGCCCCATTACCCACATATATAGCCAATCAACTTGCAGATTCATTGGCAAAGCATGCTACTGATATGGGCTATAACATTCGAGTACCTATCTACAAGGGAGCTTCCATTAGTGGCCAAAGCATACGCAACAGCCGATGCCTCATGTGTCCCGAATATCCGTATTCGGCGAGTATAGTCATTGTATTTTTTGCTTTCTTACATTGAAATTCAGGAGGCTTACTCCCATATGTACTTCATCATTTCTATCAATAAAAATTCCATCTAGTCGGGAGAAGGTGGAGTGAGAACATTCCTTTCCTTTAGAAAGGGGTGCACTCTCCCTTCAATACATTAGATGCTTTGAGAAAAAAAATAAATGAATAAAAAGGGATTCAACGTCTTCAACCATGCTGAAGCATTCATCCTGAAATCATGAGTATACACTTGCATTAGCATTCATTGCTATCTAAATGAGCATGACAGAACCTTTAATTACAAGAATAAATTAATTGATAAATTCATTGCATTTTGCATGAATGGTCAACTAAATGAACTCATTCTATAGCATCCGTTGTTGCATTTAGTCCGTATTCTTTATGCCTTCGTATCATCCCTCGAGGCATCCTCTCTTGGCAATTAATCAAGGGTTGTCCTTTTATTAGAGGACGTAATTAACGTCATAGCATTTATGGTATGACGGACTCTAGGTCCCGACACAAACCTCACAATCGACTGACCAAGTCAGATCGAGCGCATAATAAACTTGTCACTCAGTGACTGGCACGCCTACACAAATAAATAAATAAATCAAATAAATAAAACCCCAAATGAGATAAAACGTTCCCACAAGCTGGCACGCCCGGTGGGACCCGAGTCTCCCTTCATCTCTTTGCCAAGAGGGGATGCCTTCGGCGGCTCCCCCCAAGAATACTGACTGTTTGTTTGTTTATCTCAGGTGAATGATGATGTCATCGGGACTCCCCGCTCTCACCGTCGGCCCCGCGATCGTCGCCGGCCATGCTGAACATGGGTACCAGGCGGTGCCCACTGTCTTCGGGTCTTTACCACCAGCTGTAGGCTTCCCTAACTTCTTGGGGTTAGCCTTTGCCGATCTGCTACAAGTAGAGTCCTCGGAGCCCGCCGAGGAGAAGTCTGTGAAAGAGGTCGAAGCCCCGAAGGCCCGACGCTGTGCTGGCCCACTCACGGGCCCAATTCAAGTCGCCAACTGCATGGTGCACCATATCACTCACGGGGCCCGCCATGTCCCTGCCGAGAACTCTGAAAGGCGCCAACATAGGGGCTTCTGGAAGAAGGCTGCTGCTGCTGTTACCGGACGTCTCTCCGTGTCCGGCAAATCCATGCTGATCGGGGGAGTTCGTGTCTTCTTGGATGGACGCAATGCTCGAGTGAGCCTGGATCAGGTGATCTCCGCAGTACCTATCTACAACTCCTACCAAGCCCTCTCCAGAAGGAGAGCCGAGAAAGAAGAAGCTGGCTATCATGGCCGAAGAGAATTGGCTCCCAAGCCAAGAATATCTAAGCAAGTTTGGGTCCCTAAGAAGATCCAGCCTACCCACCAGGACGCACCAGTTCGTCACCACTCTGGATTTACTAGAGCAGAGAGGAACAACAAAAGGGGCCTTGCCCCAAGGAAAGAGGAAACGGTCGTGGATCCTCCACACCGTGAAAGTTTCAGGGCCTACGCCCGACAGGCCAACATCCCCACTGTGGGAAGAAGATTTCAACAACCTGTCGGAAGAGCCTGGCTTGCTTACATTCTTCCGATGGGAGGTCGACAACTATCCCCGGTCCTACATCAGGGACGGGGGCAAGAAGAGATGACCAATATGGTCAGAAGTTATTTTAGGGGACTAGGCAACCCCTCATTGGGCCAACAAAGGCTATCGCAAGCAGCCGTGGCTGAAGAAGATCACTGCCCACCAATGGCAGTGGAAGAAGAAGAAGAAGATAGAAGGATGACGTCGTCGGTCGACGACAATGGATATGAAGACGGCTTGGACAGTGAAGCCGGTGAAGCTACTCCCCGCTGGGAGGAAAGAAAAGGAGTCTCCGTGTTCGAGAGACTCACCTTCCCAGAGAATGCAAAAAGGAGGGTTTGCAGACAAAGAAGAAGGATGCAGATTTTCACCTGCAACATGGCTGGGGTGTCTGGCCACTATGGAAGATTACCCGAGGAACCTCAAGAGCTGGCTCGGTTGGCCGGAAGGCCGGGGCTGAATACTCAAAGGGTGGAAGCCGCAAGAGAAAACCTGGCAGCGGCCAAGGGAAAGCAAATCCTGGCCCACCAGCTGCACCATGACAAAGCTATTATTCTCACTGCCAATGTGGTGACGGCAGAAGAAGAAGATGTCTTGCTCGACATCCTCCCTGAAGGTGCGTCAGGGGAAACCACAGAAGCCATTCCCAGCACGGCAACTATGGATCCATCAGTATTGATGTTACTCCAGAAATACTGGCAGGAGATATAGTTCTTGAAGAAGCAGCTTGTGGAGAAGACGGAGCAGACCTCGACTTCCAAGCAGCCTGAGATGCAGGCCGAATCATCACAGGGAGCCGTCAACCAGAGTGACTTCCCACCACTTTATACCCCACCTCAGCCGGCAGAACCAAGCTTGGCGACAACTCAGCAACGCCCGTCACAGCCGCTGATGCCGCCGGTGCTGCCACAGGTGCACCAGACACCTCCGCTGCTGCCCCCTCTCCCGCATGCGACCACCTTGGTCACTCCCTATCTGCAGCCAGCACATTTCTATCCAGAATCGGTTGATCCAACCGTCATGAATAAGATGATGGTGGAGAGGATGATCGAGCTGAAGCTCGCTAAACGAAGTGAAGGCGACTACGTCGCGTTCGATGCCTATAGGGTGCCATGCCCGCCACATCATGCTGCCAAGCGGCTACCTCCTGGGATCAGTAAGCCACCGAAATTCAACAAGCTCAACGGGAAGGGATCCCCGAAGGAGCATGCCACTTATTATATGACCATCATGGGTGATCTGGCCACCGACGAGTCATACATGCTGAAGTTTTTCAGGTCCTCGCTAACGGGGCTCGCATTTGAATGGTACTCCAGCCTTCCGGTCGGGTCGATCAGCGACTGGCAGGATATGTAGAAGAAGTTCAGAGAGAGGTTTCACGTCACCGAACGGGAGGTCACGGTGGCTGAGCTCTACTCGACAAGGCAAAGGGTGGATGAGACGGCTCTTGAATATATCAAGAGGTGGAGAAACCTTGGAATGAGATGCAAGCGGCCCCGCACCAGGAGGACGTTGTACAAATCTGCAAGTAGAACCTCAAGAGAGAGGTACTAGAAAAGATGATTGGAATGGAAATCTGGTCATTCGACTGCTTGAACAATGTGGTGGCCAAGGTGGAAGCCTTCCTGGCAAGACCTGCCCTGACATCAACTACTGCCACTACACAGAAAGGCAAGATAGCAAAACGGCGCCAAGCGCCTAAAGAAGCGAACGCCCTTGATATCAAGGCGTTTGAACAGCAAAAAGACAAAGGCAAGAAGGCAGCTGCCCCTCAGCCTGCTAAAACCGAAGATGGCAAAGAGAGTCCCTCACTCCAGGACAAGATGAAGAAGGCCTACTCTGTCCCGAAGGAGAAGACCACGATCTTGTTTGACTGGGTTACCCAGTATGACAAGGTCGCCATGCCCGAGCCGAAGAGGCCGGAAGACCTGAAAATAAGAGATAGCCCAAAATTCTGCCCTTACCACCAGATGCTGGGACATCTAATTGAAGACTGTTATGTTTTCAAGGATATTATCGAAGGCATGGTGAAGAAGGAAGAGATAGACCTAGGGGAATACAAAGTTGACCCTCCACAACTGCTTGAAGCACCTCTGAGAAGAGCCACGGTCAACATGGTCTCTCTGTATCAGGCATTGCCTGAAGAGATGGCAGAAGCCAGCACTCAGCATGCTTATGAGGCCTGCTTCTTGACACCAATAAAAGAACAACATGGATGGCAGCAAGTCCCTGTAAAAACCAAGAAGAGAGGCACACCTCGCACGAAAGTGGGGGCACAGATCCGTGGCGTCACACCACGACCCACTCTGCTAGTGGCGACACTTGTGTGGGCCAATCCACTTGCAGTCATCAGAATACCTACACATAACCGGAGAAGACAGACTCCATTTCCAATGGTCAAGGAAATTAGTCTAGAAGCCTGGCGGCTGTAAGACTATATAAATGGGTTAGATGAATATGTACAGCCCGAACTGGAGCCTTTACTGGTATGGGATCATGTCCCGTGGTAGGAATTAGAATAGCTCCCATTAAAGCAGGAGCAGGAGGCTGACAAAGCGTCAGACACGGACGGCAGCCTATTCTGGGGGCAGGCACCAGCCGAAGAAAAGAAAAAGAGACGAAGAAAGAAAAGAAAAGCCAACAAGGCCACAAAGGGTACGGTCCTTTCTTGCAACACCCTATCTGCCCTCTTCAATCTGCCCGGTGAGGAGGATGAGGAGGAAATATGCTTTACACCTGCCGTCGGGGCAAGTCAGGCTGAAGCAATCACCGCTGCGCATGCAACCCGATCGGGCCGAAGATGGGGGCGTCAGCCGCCCGCCAACCACAATATCATCTTCAGGGGGGAGCAACCCTATAAGATACCCCCTCCGGAGGTCAGGGGAGTCCAAATCCCTCCTCTGTCAGGCCTATACAACCAGAGTGGGGGCAGCACTACGGCCCCTTCCTTTCTGGAATTCCTGAGAATGTCAAAGGGAAAGTAGCCTTATCAGGATGCCGACCCCGCCGTCAGGAATACTCCCCTGCAGCTCCAGCGGTCTTCTGTAGTTCTAGATGAAGATGAAGCTCACCAAACAGTAGCCGATGAGGGACAGCAGGAAGACGACACCAAGCATAAGGGTGCGTCCTCAGAGCCCGATGAAGCAGGTCCATCAGGGGCCGCAGCTCAAGACTCTCCCAGACCCAGGTGCGCAAAAGAGATGAAGCTATCCAATGTCCGAGCAGGAAGCCGGGTAGTCAAGTTGTTAAAAAAGCTCCCAGCGAGATTCACTGTTTGGGAAATCCTCTCCCTGAGTGAAGAGACCCGACAGGCAATCATCGCTGCTTTGCAGACGCCTGCTCAATATGAAGCATGTTTGGCTGAAACACTGCTGGAAGCCAATGTAACCTTCACTCAGGAGGACATGCTACTCCATACTACCAGCCACAATAGGCCGCTGTATATGAAGGGACATCTGAATGGCCGGGAGCTAAACAGAATCCTGATGGATCCCAAGGTAGCTGTCAACATCCTGCCATACAGGATAAATCAGAGGCACTACTTCAACGTGCGCCTCAAAAAAGTCAGAGATATGCATATTGACGGCTTCAACCAGAAGTGTGAAGTGTCGCTAGGAGTAGCAGAATTCACACTCAGTCTGGCGGACTTTGTTACGAGGGTGCAGTTTCATGTCATCAATTCTCGCACCTCGTATAAGGTGCTGCTTGGCCGTCCTTGACTACATGAGAACATGGTGGTGCCCTCCACGCTCCACCAGTGCATCAAATACAGTCTAGAAGGGAAGGAGGAAAGAGTATTTGCTAACCTCCAGCCGTTCGAAGTGTTCGAGTGCCACCTGGAGGACGCCCCTCTATATGCAGAACGGTCGCAGAAGACCTATGAAGCCAAGACCTCTGTCGACGCATCAAAAAGCACCTCCAGCTCCGACTGGTTCCCTCCGCCGCCGTACGGGTATGTTAATCCCAAGACGATCTCACACATCACCGTCACCGGGGACGTGGGTCGAGTAGCACCTCCCGCCATCTACCCCGAAGCTAATGAAGCCAAGGTCGACCAGCAGCACGACCACATCGGGATCCCGGAAGGCCTTACCAAGCCAATTCTCGGCCTCGATAATATCACTATCGAACATTTCAAAGCTTGTTTTACACGGCTAAGGAGCACCCTACACGGGAAGATAATGATTATCATCTGCCTGAAGATATAGAAGACTCGTCAGTTCCCATTCAAGGGTTGGCATTTGTAACAAATCGGATGGCCAAGATGTTCCAGAAACAGCACATCCCCTCTGGCCAGCCTCGGAAGAAGAAAGAAGCATTCCAGAAGCTGTGGTATCCCGCAAGCCTCGACAAAGAGCTGAGACGTGTCTCTCAACACCCAGGGTTGGGCTTCACCCTCGAGGAATACTATTATAGCAGGTGCTATGAAGTGGACACCATCTCCGCTTTCTACCCGACTGAAGATAACTCACTGGGGGCAACTTTCGATGAACACCCAGCAGAGGCTGAGCATACTGAACCAGCTCGACCAAGAGACTTGGAATCAGAAACCATATTCCCATGCCGGTGCTGGGAGCGGGTCTATCCTAAAGAAGAGCTCTTCAGGCCAAATTCGACATGGCTAGCAGTAGCGATGCTGAAGATACTGAAGAAGCAGGGCTGCCTCCCTCCAGTGACCCTCCTCTGATAACGATGTCAACGCTCTCGAACCGATCAGGGAAGCTTCTTCCAAGCCTAATCAAGAGATGAATGCTGCTGGAAAAGAAAAGGCTACCTCCACTGAAGATATGGCAATCCAGGGAGGCAGGGCGCTCTTGTCTTCTGCTGTGAAGCCGCAATGCTGCTCCACCACGACAACAAACAGCCACCAGCCCTTCAGGGTTGTAAACACGTCTCCAAGGGCCGAGGTGGAACAGAATGAAGAGGCCGAGGTACTCGAGCTTGAAGATGATATTTCAGATTTTATCAACCTCCAGCCGGCGCCCCCGGAGATAGAAGATGGAGGCCAAGCCACAGTCGATGAACTGATAGAAGTCAACTTGGGAGACGAGGACAACCCTAGGCCGACCTTCCCCAGTGCCCAGTTGTCTTCTGAAGAACAGAGGCTGTACATCCAGCTGCTACAAGAATACCGGGATTGCTTCGCCTGGACATACAAGGAAATGCCAGGATTGAGCCCCGCAGTCTCACAGCATGAGCTAGCCATAAGCCCCGAAGCTGAGCCGGTGAAGCAGCCACCGCGGCGCATGAGGCCAGAGCTCATCACTCAAATATGCGAAGAAGTTGACAAGCTCATTAATGTGGTTTTCATCGAAGAAAATCACTACACCACGTGGCTGGCTAATATCGTGCCCGTGAAGAAGAAAAATGTGCAGATCCGGATATGCGTTGATTTCCGAGATCCGAACAAGGCCTGCCCCAAGGATGACTTTGCAGTACCGATAACGGAGGTCATGATTGATGCCACGACTGGCCATGAAGCACTGTCATTTATGGACGGGTCGTCCAGCTACAACAAGATATGGATCACGGGACATGACCGAGTCTACACCGCCTTCCGAACTCCCAAGGGCATTTATCACTACAAGAGGATGCCGTTCGGACTGAAGAACGCCGGCGTAACTTACCAGCGGGCGACGACCAGAATATTTGATGAACTGCTCTACCACAAGGTCGAGTGCTATATAGATGACCTGGTAGTCAAGACCAAAAAAAAGAAGACCATCTGCAGGACCTCCGAGTTGTGTTTTAGAGGCTCAGGTAGTATGAATTAAAAATGAACCCCATGAAGTGTGCGTTCGGAGTATCGAGCGAAAAATTCTTGGGATTCATTGTCAGATATCGGGGAATTGAGATAGACCCCGCAAAGATCAAGGCAATCCAGGAGTTACCCCTGCCAAGGAACCTCTCTGAGCTGAGATCTCTACAAGGCCGCCTGGCATACATTCGGCGGTTTATATCTAACTTGTCAGGGCGATGCCATCCCTTTCACAAGCTAATGATGAAAGATGTTCCCTTCTACTGGGATGAAGACTGCCAGACGGCCTTTGACAAGATGAAGGATTATCTGAAGACTCCTCCAGTGCCGGGTGCACCGGTGAAAGGACGGCCGCTAATCCTCTACATAGCAGCCACGTACAACTCCCTGGGGGCAATGCTAGCCCAGAGTAATGAAGAAGGGAAGGAACAAGCCCTCTACTACCTCAGTCGAAGATTGGTCAGAACTGAGGAGAAGTACACCTATATCAAGAAGATCTGCCTGGCGTTGTGCTTCGCAGTCAAGAAGCTTCGACACTATATGCTGTCGCATGAAATTAAGCTGATTTCTAAGGAGGATCCGCTTAAATATATCATGTCCCAACCGGCACTCAAACGCCGCCTAGGAAAATGGGCGGTGATCCTCATGGAGTATGATATCTCCTACGTACCGCAAAGGGCCGTCAAAGGCCAAGCCATCGCAGACTTATTCACTGAGCACCCAGTACTAGAAGATTGCCCACTGGAGCCAGAGCTTCCTGAAGATGAGACCTTGGAAGTCAGCCAAGTACATCCCTCATTGTGGCAGTTATACTTTGACGGCACATCCAGAATTGATACCCCGGCAACTGGGTCAGCCAGAGTCAGGGCTGGGGCAGGCATAGTCCTGAAATCTCCAGAGGGAGAAGTCATATATACATCATGTTCAATAAAGAAGCCCTGCACAAATAATGAAGCAGAATATGAAGCCCTAATAATCGGGCTACAGATTGCTCTGTCCATGGGAATTTAGATGCTGGAAGCATTCGGGGATTCCATGCTAGTTATAAAACAGACGAAGGAGAGTTCGATGTGCGGAAGCAAGAACTCCGTCCTTATTACCAGCTGGCACTCTGCCTGATGACAAGATTCTATTTCATCAGCATCAAGCACATCAACTGAGGATAGAAGGCTCAGGCGGATGCCCTCGCAAAGCTGGCCAGTTCTTTAGCGATCCCGCCAGACACAAGCCTGAATATAATAGTAATTAACCGGCGGCAGGTCCCCAGCGTGATAGAGGTCCTGGCTGATGAACAAGAAAATGAAGTGGCAGCAGTGGAAGAAATCCAACAGCCCGACTGGCGAGAGCATCTCCTACGTTGGTTTTAACACCAACAGCTCCTGAAAGAAAAAGAACAAAGAATGAAGCTCCTACGGGTCAAAGACTCCTACGAGATGAGGAACAGAACCTTGTTCCGAATAATGGCAGATGCCCAAAAGAAGATCTTACTTCGCTGCTTGTCTCCAGTTGAAGCCTGGCAAGTAATGCAAGAAGTCCATGCCAGATCAGTCGGGGCACATCAGGCCGGTCCGAAAATGAAAATTGAAATAAAGAAATTGGGCTACTACTGGCCCTCTATGTTTGACGACTGCTGCAAGTTCGCTAAAGCCTACCAGAGGTGTTAGGAACATGCCACTGTGTCAAGAAGACCACCGGCGCCTCTGCATCCTACCTTACCCAGTTGGCCGTTTGCTCAATGGGGCACAGACATGGTAGGCCCGCTACCGGCATCTTCATCAGGATGCAAATATATCTTAGCAGCAACATGTTACTTCTCTAGATGGGCAGAAGCAATAGCACTAAGGGAAGTGACGGGGGAATTGGTCACCAGATTCTTTCAACAAAATATAATATTCCGGTTTGGGATCCCCAGCCGAATTATCTCCGACAATGGCAGTCACTTCAAGAACCATAAGGTATACCGACTGGCCGACAAATACAAGATTGATTGGAGAACGTCATCTCCCTACTACCCTCAAGCCAACGGACTTGTAGAAGCCTACAATAAAACGCTATGCACCTTGCTAGCGAAGACTGTTAAGGCTAATAAAAGAGATTGGGAAGAAAGGATGTACGATGCACTCTGGGCTTATCGTACAGTTTACAAAACCCCAACTGGCTGCTCACCTTACTCCCTCATGCACAGGTCGGAGGTTGTGGTGCCAATTGAATTAAGCCGTGGTGCCAATTGAATTGGAGGTTCCCTCGTTGCGAGTCACCATTCAACATGGGTTGATTAGCAGCGAGCAAACTAACATAGAAAGAAGACTGGAAGAGCTTGCCGAGCTCGAAGGAAAGCGTCTTCGCGCGCAACAAAATATCCAATTATACTAGGCTCGCATGACCCGTGCTTTCGACAAGCTGGTCAAGGGGAGAGAATTCAAGAAAGGAGACCTAGTAATGGTCAAAAGAAGAGAAGTAATGGCCTCCAACCCTAAAGGGAAGTTGGTCAAAAATTGGGTAGGCACGTATGTCATGCATCGGGTCTATGAAGGGGCTGTTTATGTTCTGGTTGACCACAAGGGCGTGATCCAGTTCTCTCCTCTCAATGGGAGGCACTTGAAGTTATATCGGGCGGCTGAACCGACAAGTGAAGAATGAACAAGACTGAAGGCATCGCACAGCAAGCCATAAGTCCTACCGGCATCCCCAGAATGCCCGAAACCCACCTTGGTCTAGTGGCACTCCGCCTTCACCGAGCTCTCAAAATATATATATACAATATTGCCATTACGGACCTTACGTCCGAGTTGGCATAAAACTCACCCCTTTGCGTTGGTATTTGTCCTTACCAACGAATAAACTCATTTCTGCTGCAAGACTTCGTGTCCCAGCCGACTTTCCTACAATACTGCCATTACAGACCTTACGTCTGAATCGGCGAATGCTCTTCCTTTGCATTGGTATTTATCCTTGCCGACGAATAAACCCCCTTCTTCGGTGCAAGACTTCGTGTCCCAGCCGACTTTCCTATAATATTGCCATTACGGACCTTATGTCTGGATCGGCAAATGCTCTTCCTTTGTGTTGGTATTCATCATTGCTGATGAATAAACCCCTTTTTCCAGCGCAAGGCTGCGTGCCCTAGCCAACTGTCATATGCTAATACGTATGGTCAAACACCACATGATTGACCCATCCTCGTTTCTCACTCTATGTTCGGAAAAAATGATGAATGAAATGATAAAAGTTATATGAGAAAGAAAAATGGGGCTTAAAATAGAGGTGCCCCACCGGCCTCGTTCCTACACTGGGGCGAGGGCAAAAAATGGCTCTAACCCGGCTGCGGTGAAAACCCGAAAGGGCACTGCAGGCAAAATCGGGTACCCCGCCACGTGAAAACTCGCAAGGGCGTGTGGGCAAAAGTAAGAGAGGGCTGGCTTCGGCGAAAATCCCGAAAGGGCGCTTAAGCCAGTAATGTGGCAATTTAAAGTTCCTCTTCACCCTCATCCTAATGAAACTCGAAAAGGATGATCAGCACAAGTCCCACCAGAGATCTTTTCTCTCTACAAAATGTCTTCGACCCTTGTCATCATCGGCAAGATCGATCGATGTTCCCCTTAACTTGGACCTTCCGTCCTTGTTAATGAATATATTTTTGCTTCGGCATTTATCCAATGTCGATGAACAAACCATGTTCGACCCTTATCATCATCGGCAAGATCGGTCGACGTTTCCTTAACTTGGACCCTTCGTCCTCGTTAATGAATAAACCTCCTTTTATTTCAGCATTTAACCAATGTCGATGAATAAATCATGTTCGAAACTTATCATCATCGGCAAGATCGGTCGATGTTCCCCTTAACTTGGACCTTCCGTCCTTGTTAATGAATATGTTTTTGCTTCGGCATTTAACCAATGTCGATGAACAAACCATGTTCGACCCTTGTCATCATCGGTAAGATCGGTCGACGTTCCCCTTAATTTGGACCTTCCGTCCTTGTTAATGAATATATTTTTGCTTCGGTATTTAACCAATGTCGATGAACAAACCGTGTTCGACCCTTGTCATCATCGGTAAGAGCGGCCGACGTTCCCCTTAACTTGGACATTCCGTCCTTGTTAATGAATATATTTTTGCTTCGGCATTTAACCAATGTCGATGAACAAACCGTGTTCAACCCTTATCGTCATCGACAAGATCGGTTGCCGTTTCCCTTAACTTGGACCCTTCGTCCTCGTTAATGAATAAACCTCCTTTTGCTTCGGCATTTAACCAATGTTGATGAATAAACTATGTTCGACCATTGTCATCATCGGCAAGATCGATCGACGTTCCCCTTAACTTGGACCTTCCGTCCTTGTTAATGAATATATTTTTTCTTTGACATTTAACCAATGTCAATGAACAAACCGTGTTCGACCCTTGTCATCATCGGCAAGGTCGGTCGACGTTCCCCTTAACTTGGACCTTCCGTCCTTGTTAATGAATATACCTTTGCTTCGACATTTAGCTGGTGTCGATGAACAAACCTGCATCTGACCATTGTCATCATCGGCAACGCTGGTCAACATCCCACTAGCCCGGGCTTCCCGTCCATTGCTAGCAGACAAGCCCTCATCCATTTCGGATTCGTTCCATGAATCAGAAAAAAAATAAGAAAAGAAAAAAAAAGAAAATGAGGCTTAAAATAGAGGTGCCTCGCCGGACTTACTCGGATATTCTGAGTAAGGGCAAAAATGGCTCCAACCCAGCTGTGGTGAAAACCCGAAAGGGCGCCGCAGGCAAAATCGGGTACCCCACCACGTGAAAATCTGCAAGGGCGCGTGGGCAAAAGCAAGAGGGGGCTAGCTTCGGTGAAAACCCGCAAGGGCACTTAAGTCAGTAATGTGACAAAAAAATGAATAAAAAAGAAGAAGAAGCGAATGATGATGATGAAATGATGATGTCATATTCTCATTCGTCACTTAATTCCTACAAAGGATCCCGTACGAGCCTTGCGCCTATGAACCTACACTGGCTCCGGTGTTTGTCCTATGCCGATGAACAAGCTGCCATTGACCCTTGTCACCATCGACAAGATCGGTCAATATTCCCTTAACATGGACCTTCCATCCCCGTTAATGAACAAACCCCTTGCTTCGGCATTTATCCAATGCCAATGAACAAGCTACTATTGGCCCTTGTCACCATCGGCAAGACCGGTCAATATCCCCTTAACCCGGACCTTACGTCTGCATTAATGAATAACCTATCCTTGCTTCGGCATTTATCCAATGTCGATGAACAAGCTACTATTGATCCTTGTCATCATCGGCAAGACCGGTCAGTACTCCCTTAACTTGGACCTTTCGTCCTCGTTAATGAACAAACCCTTGCCTCAACATTTAGCCAATGTCGATGAACAAAATCTCATTGACCCTTGTCATCATCGGCAAGACCGGTCAATATTCCCTTAACCTAGACCTTTTATCCCCGTTAATGAACAAACCCTTTGCTTCGGCATTTATCCTATGCCGATGAATAAACTGCTATTGACCCTTGTCATCATCGACAAGACCGGTCAGTGTTTCCCTTCACCCGACCTTATGTCCGTGTTAATGAACAAGCCTCCATTTGCCTTGGCATTAAGCCCCTGCCGATGAACAAACCTGCTGTCAAACTTTGTCGCCTATGGCAAGGTCTACAAATAAACCTCTAGTTCTACCCTCTGGCCCTTGGTGGCCCGCAAACCTCTCTCCTTATCCCCTGGCGCTCGGCCTAGATGGATCAGTGGTCCCGAGGAAAAGTTGTGCCGTGTTGGAGCGAACCCCTCGCCCCTTCCCTGAAGGTGTGAGCGCTCTCCTGCCTTAGCAACTGACATACCCCGGACTAAGTAAATTGGCTCGACAAGCAGATGGGCAAAATAAGACAACGAAAGTTTTCCATTCAAACATAAAAGGAAAAATACATGTTACCCGGGGCACATCCCCCGGAATACGTGAAGGTTCACAAAAAGGAGAGAAAATGATAAAGCTACTGCAGAGAGCGGCGAAGATGTCCTCGAACTCCAGCAGCCCTAAGGGCGGGTAACGGGCTAGCTCCTATAGACGGGTTTCCTCGGCCTGCAGTCGCACTAATTTCTCTTCAAGCGATGCGGCCTGCCCTTCTGCCAGCTCAGCCGCCTCTATATGTTGGACCCACAGTTGGTCAGACAGTGCCAGTTCTGCTTCGGCCCGGTCAAGCTCGGCGCGGAGCTCAATTATCCGAGTCTTCAAAGAAGCCCGGCGTTGGCTAGAATCGTCGGTAGCATCTTGCATCTGCTGGGCAGTTCCTCTCGATGATTGAAGGGCATTCTGACACTCTACCCTTTCAAGTTTTGTGTCCGCCATTTGATCTATCAAGCTGTGGCCGATGAATTCCCTCATGTTCACGTGCTTCAGGAGTAGAACTACTCGCTGCACCCAATCCTCCATGGGACAGCCAAAAGCCAGCAAGGAGTGGGAGAGGTGTTCCGCTAGACCCCTCAACTGCACATAGGTCAGCTCTGGGCGAACTGTCACAGTCTCCCGCAATGTCTCCAGATACTGCCACGCTAGGTCACTCGATGATTGCAAACCAAGTGATGGCGTGTCCGGGAGATGAAACTCTACACGGCTATCAACCGCAGCCCAAATATCATCACTCGGCACAGAAGACGACGATGGCATGTCTCGTAAGGCGCCCGCGTCAAGACTGGCCCCAGCAGACAATGCAACGGGGGGAGTGTCAATGATAGCAACTTCTGATGGGAATCTACACCGGGCACTAACTTTTATTTTTGTATTTGTGTCCTTTTAGTTTGCATTTATATCATTGGGAAGTAGGTTTGCAATTTTAAGGCTTTATAAGCCAATTTGTCATTCCCCAAGGATGTTTGGGTTTTTATGTAAAAGTTCAGTAGGTCTAGCAAGGGGGCCCTCACTCCTTCCCCATTTGTCCACCTAAGCCCTAGGGGTCCATGTGGGGCTGGTCAAATGCCAAGGTGGCTTCTAGAAGGATTCTTTCCTTCTTGGACAAGTCAAGGGGACAATGGGTGAAAAATGTCCAAGATGCCTCCCCTTAAGTCAAGGGGGTGCCCCCCCATTAAAATGACATTTTGTATTTTCTTTTTTTAGGCCAATTGACCACATGGGGGAAGAAAATGCTACCCCTCCCCTCTCTCCCACAAAATCCCAACCCCCTCCCCCACGAAATCCCAACCCCCTCCCCCTTCCTCCCCTTCTATATAAACACATGTATAGTGTTTAGTAAGGTTTAATGAGATGAAAATTTGTGAAATTGGCTTGAGCCATTGAAGGGTGCGCCCTTGTTCCTCTCCCCTTCCCCTCTTGCAGATGGATTTCTGCCATTCTTAGAGTGTGATGCCCTTCTATCTTCTCCTCAGCCCCTCTGATTTCTGTTTCTATCGCCGCCGCCAGCGCACCGCCGTCGCGCCGCCACCGCTATCGCCGGAGTTCTGTCCACCTCAGGACAGGGCATCAAAGCTCGAATTTTAGCCCTCCATCAGGAGCTCAGATCGAGTCCAAAATTGGAGGGTGAGTCATCCACGTCCACCCTAGCCTCCACAAAAAAAATCAGGTCATTTATTCTTCGGTAGCTATTTTTCCCAATTCCATCTTTTTCCCCCTAGCAGTCTGTCTTCTGTTCAGATCCTGTCACAGCAACCCTGTGTTTCCTCAGTTCGACCCCTTTTACTTTATTTTTTTGAGTCACCAATTTTATTGGAAGTTCTGTCTACCACATCCATCATCCACGAATTGTTTTGGAATTTCTGGAGTCCTTTTACTATTTTTAAAAATATCTATCTTTTCCCAAATCTGTTCTGTCATGTGCAGTTCAGATCCGACCCCTGTCCAGTATAAAATCTTTTTCCCCTGTTAAACCTCCTCTAGAAATTCTACAAAAACTATCCATGTCTTCCTTATTTTCTCCTTTATAACTTTCATGTAAAGGTCAACTTCCAGATCTGAGGTTTGAGTCGCGGTCAACGCCAACTCTCAGGAAAACTTAGTTCTATCCTGCCAGATCTGGTTCTGTGAGCCAGCAGATGGTAAATTCGACCAAGGCCAGCTCCGGGAAATTTAAAATTCTTTCTCTGGCCCTAGATCGAAGTACTTCAAGTCAGCTTTCCAAAAAATTTAAAATTCTTTCTCTAGCTCTAGATCGAAGTACTTCAAGTCAGCTTTCTAACGGTACCACTTTCGCGTCGATCCGACGTCAGGAGTGATCGCAGCAGCTGATCTCGTCGGGTCGCGCGCTGTAAAACAGAAGCTTCAGATCTGTGGACAGCACACCCTCGGGCCTCCGGCTCGGGCCGCCCGGCCTCCTCCCGGCGTTCCAGGTCGACCGCCTTCTAGGGATCGCTCCTCCAGGTGCCCCATTCACAACGGGACCCACCCCGCCGGATTCGGAGGGTTGAGCCGCACGTGGGCCCCACAACCCGCAGGAAGCGTCTTCCAGACAGCACCGACGAGCGGATCCAAGTGCTGCCCGTCAACCCAAGATCGGTCCTCTCGGGCCCACTTGTAGCCCGTTACCTCCCTGCATGGAGTGGGCATAAAAAATTCACTACTGTAATTTAAATATTTACTGTACCGGGAGTTACTGACTTGGCCGGGATCATCTTCCCCACGCCCGGAGCGTGGAGATAAATTCGCTCTCTCTCTCTTTCGCATTTGCTTTACTCGTATCTATTTGTATATGCCATTGCGAGTGTTAGGATTCTTAGCCTGATATATAGTTATCACAGCTGTGAGAGAGCGAGAGTGAGTGCCCCGTCCCGTGACTCGATCCGAGTACACGCGGAAAGCCGATACCTGAGACTCACTGCCAGTTTCTCAACCGCGCATGGTCTAGCGTTTCCCTCGCATAGAGACGATCGCAAACTAGAGTCCCAGGTCGCGTGTCCGTCCCGCATCAAATTGATATCAGAGCAAGTCGAGTCTATGGTAGTCTTTGCAAGAAAACAAAAAAAAAGAGTCGTTTAAGTTTAGGAGTCTAAGTCGGTCGTTGCATTTGCATACCATTAGTTGGTATATTAAAAGGTGTTGCCCGAACGTTAGGTTACTCCTATCGGGAAGGCCGCACACTTGCGCGAGAGGATCTTCGGATCCCGTAACTCCGCCACAGTACTAATCTTGGTTGTGTCTAGGTTGGTAGTCGAGTCTGCACTCCAACATTGCATTAGTGTTTAAGGTCGTGTCCAGTTGGTTTGTCTTGTCACTTTGTGTCGGCATGTCCATCGTATAGTCCCCAGTCTCCAATGGACTCCCGGTCGCCTAGGCAATATGACTGTTGGCCCACCCATGGGCTTGGCAACCATCCCCTCCACTTCCGTAGGCCCGAAGCCTCAGATTTTTATGGCTCCAATGACTCGGGCGACTATCTCAAGTGGGAGGCCGCCATGGACACATACTTTGATTGTTATACCATGTCCAAAGCCGGGCAATTCTATTTTGCCAAGGAGAGGCTTCTACACGAGGCCGCCGAAAAGTGGGACCACATTGAGCGCTTGAGAGAGATTAGGAGGCAATGGCCCATCGAGTCATGGTGGGACATGAAGAGAGAGCTTAGAAGGGTCTACCTACCCGGACCGGTCCCCTCCAACCCATCCCACCCAATCACCTCCAGCCGACCACACCAACTCACTTCCAACCAAGTGGGTCATATCCGGAGCCAAGAAGCCCCTCATGTACTCAAGCCTAGGCCGGTTGATTACGGGGGAGTCCACCGTGATACCCCTACTCCAACCCACACCGTTGCCAAACTTGTGCAAATGATTTCGGATCGGGTGGATAGGAGATGTGCTTATTTTGACTCGCTGGTCTCCCCTTGCCCACCTCCGAGATCGGAGGTAGTCATACTTGAGCCTAGGGAGGCCATAGCCTATAGCCCCAACCCGGCCCCACCTATGGGGTCCCAAGGGCCTCTTCCCCTCCTAGTGGACAGCCCTCTCCCACTCCAGCTGGGGAGCCCTTCCCCAAGTGCTCCTTTGCCACCCATTTCGATCCTCACCCGGAGCCATTTCATTTGGAACCACCTAAGCCCGAGCCACCCGTGTTTCTAATGGGAATGCTTTTCATCGCCGAGCCACTACTTAGCTGGCTCAAGAATGGCTTGGTCCCACCTCCCTTCCCATCCATAGACCCCACCCTACCTCTAGTGCCAATCAACTCATTTCACACAACTTTCCGGTCTAGTCACTATGTGGATACATTGGATGACCTTCTTAAAGGGTTAGACCGGCAGTTGACGTTGACGCACTTGTTGGCCCCAAGCTTCGACCGACCCACAGGTCGTAGCTTCACCCACCCCACCTTAGGGTCCATTACCTCCGTGTACACCGTGGGTCATGTCACCACGGAGGTTCTTCTACTCCTCCCGTTACCGACTGAGCCCAACTTCATTCCTTTTATCCCGAGGGAGGAGCCATATCTTCTATACACTGTCCCATCTACCACGATGGATGGAGGTGACCATCACCTTCATGAATTTCAAACATGGGACTATGTAATGGAGGAACCGAGGGGTCACACATTCTTTGACCCATTCGACCCCTTCTCTAGTGGGCCTCATGACCCACCACTTCCCTTATACCTTGTCGGGGAAGTCCACTTTCATACCCCTTCCCCACGGGCCGATCCATATACACCCATCAAGCTCATTCACTGGCAAGGTAATTTTGGTTCTCCTAGCCCTCCCACACCCAAGTCCCATGGGAAGTCAATGCATGACTGGGTCATACTCGGACGTCTAGGAGTTCCCCATGCCACCAACCTCCGGTTACGTAACATGCATGCATGGCACACGTTCGGGTGTCCTGGTCCACCCTTGCATGTTTATGGGTCAGACTAACATTAGGTTTGTCTAGGGTCTTGTGTGTCTGTGCATACATCGAGTCAAGTCGGTCCTTTGTACGCTCGCGTTGTCAGTCCCATTCGAGTGCGAGACTTGTCAGACTTTGGGATCGGCTCTACCTCAACATATCGGATCTAGTCACATATAGGGACCCGGTGGTGATTCCTAGTGAGTCTTTGAGCCGCCTCCCTCATTTGAGAGTGACCCCACCTCGGAGTGTCCACCTCTAGCCTCATTCCCCAGCAGCGAGTGCATATCAAATCTATACGGGATGAGCAGATGTCGATTACTTGGAGTGGAGCGTACTCCGCGCTTCCAGGTTCGGTGACGGATCTGCAGGAGCTACTTGAGCAGCCGCACCCCTTACTCGACGGGGTCGAGTTCTTCCCACTTGGGGATAATTGATGGGAATCTACACAGGACACTAACTTTTATTTTTATATTTGTGTCTTTTAGTTTGCATTTATATCCTTGGGAAGTAGGTTTGCAATTGTAAGGCTTTATAAGCCAATTTGTCATTCCCCAAGGATGTTTGGGTTTTTATGTAAAAGTTCAGTAGGTCCAGCAAGGGGGCCCTCACTCCTTCCCCATTGGTCCACCTAAGCCCTAGGGGTCCATGTGGGGCTGGTCAAATGCCAAGGTGGCTTCTAGAAGGATTCTTTCCTTCTTGGACAAGTCAACGGGACAATGGGTGAAATATGTCCAAGATGCCTCCCCTTAAGTCAAGGGGGTGCCCCCCCATTAAAATGACATTTTATATTTTCTTTTTTTAGGCCAATTGACCACATGGGGGAAGAAAATGCTACCCCTTCCCTCTCTCCCACGAAATCCCAACCCCCTCCCCCTTCCTCCCCTTCTATATAAACCCATGTATAGTGTTTAGTAAGGTTTAATGAGATGAAAATTTGTGAAATTGACTTGAGCCATTGAAGGGTGCGCCCTTGTTCCTCTCTCCATCCCCTCTTGCAGGTGGATTTCTACCATTCTTAGGGTGTGATGCCCTTCTATCTTCTCCTCAGCCCCTCTGATTTCTGTTTCTGTCGCTGCCGCCATCGCACCGCCGTCGCCCCGCCACCGCTATCACCAGAGTTCTGTCCACCTCAGGATAGGGCATCAAAGCTCGAATTTTAGCTCTCCATCAGGAGCTCAGATCAAGTCCAAAATTGGAGGGTGAGCCATCCACGTCCACTCCAGCCTCCACAAAAAAAATCCGGTCATTTACCCGTTGGTAGCTATTTTTCCCAATTCCATCTTTTTCCCCCTAGCAGTCTGTCTTCTGTTCAGATCCTGTCACAACAACCCTGTATTTCCTCAGTTCAACCCATTTCCTTTATTTTTCTGAGTCACCAATTTTATTGGAAGTTCTGTCCACCACATCCAGCATCCACGAATTTTTTTGGAATTTCTGGAGTCTTTTTACTATTTTTAAAAATCATTATCTTTTCCCAAATCTGTTCTATCCTGTGCAGTTCAGATCCGACCCCTGTCCAGTATAAAATCATTTTCCCCTGTTAAATCTCCTCTAGAAATTCTACAAAAATTATCCATGTTTTCCTTGTTTTCCCCTCTATAACTTTCATGAAGAGGTGAACTTCTAGATCTGAGATTTGAGTCGCAGTCAATGCCAACTCTCAGGAAAACTTAGTTTCATCCTGCCAGATCTGGTTCTGTGAACCAGCAGATGGTAAATTCGACCAAGGCCAGCTCCGGGAAATTTAAAATTCTTTCTCTTGCCCTAGATCGAAGTACTTCAAGTCGTCTTTCCAACGGTACCACTTTCTCGTCGATCCGACGTCGGGAGTGATCGCAACAGCTGATCTTGCTGGGTCGCGCGCTGTAAAACAGAAGCTTCAGATCCGTGGACAGCACACTCTCGGGCCTCCGGCTCGGGCCGCCCGGCCTCCTCCCGGCGTTCCAGGTCGATCGCCTTCCAGGGATCACTCCTCCAGGTGCCCCATTCACAACGGGACCCACCCCGCCGGATTCGGAGGGCTGAGCCGCACGTGAGCCCCACAACCCGCAGCAAGCGTCTTCCGGACGGCACCGACGAGCGGATCCAAGTGCTGCCCGTCAACCCAAGATCGGTCCTCCCGGGCCCACTTGTAGCCCGTTACCTCCCTGCGTGGAGTGGGCATAAAAAATTCACTGCTGTAATTTAAATATTTATTGTACCTGGAGTTACTGACTTGGCCGGGATCGTCTTCCCCACGCCCAGAGCGTGGAGGTAAATTCGCTCTCTCTCTCTCTCTCTTTCGCATTTGCTTTACTCGTATCTATTTGTATATGCCGCTGCGAGTGTTAGGATTCTTAGCCTGATATATAGTTATCACCACTGCGAGAGAGCGAGAGTGAGTGACCCGTCTCGTGGCTCGATCCGAGTACACGTAGAAAGCTGATACCCGAGACTCACTGCCGGTTTCTCAACCGCGCACGGTCCAACGTTTCCCTCGCATAGGGACAATCGCGAGCTGGAGTCCCAGGTCGCGTGTCCGTCCCGCATCAACTTCTATCCCAACCTCTGGCGAGAGCGCCGCGTCTCGACCCTCAATAGCATGAAGTGGTTGGTCACTATTTCTGGCCCCTCCAGCTGCCACCAACGATGATTCGATGGTAAGGGCTAGGGTCATTAAGTCCCCGGTCACTTCTTCCACAATCTTACCCTCCTCTGCCCTAGGGAGGCCTTCTCTACTCTGAAGCGGCTTATCAGCGATGACAAGTTGCTACTGCTCCAAAGTCACAGCTGGCGACTCGGACTCAGCAACCATCCTCGACGCTTTCGAGCCCGCCACCATGATATAATCCTTTGGATACCGCAAGGCTATGGGCCTCAAGACTGGCGGGAATAATGGCGGATCTGCCCATAGAGGTGGTAGAGGTACCTTCATGGTGATCACCGGCAAGGTGACCTCGGTCTGACTAGCAGAAGCCTGCAAGAGAAAGAAAGCATAAGGATCTCAGAAGGCCAGCACGATGGCCAGACGAGAATAAGCACGAGACTAAAAAAATGCAACTTTTACCCCAGCCGGCATTAAGCTCAAGTCTGCAGCAGCAGGAGCTACCATTTCCATAGCCTCTGACCCTTCTCCCACCGAAGGACTTGGTGGCCCGAAGCCACTCAGCATCAGCCGTGGAGGACTAAAAGTCGTAAAGTCGCTCTCATAAGCAGAAGACACCCCGACGTCCTCGGCCTCTGTTCCCGTCAAGGGGAAATCCTCATCACTCGAGCCGCTGCCATAGTCCACCAGCTCCGACGAGGATGAGCTTTGAACCAACATCGGTTCTTTCTCTCTCGAGGCAGATGGTCCTTCACTTGAGAGGCCTCCCGCCGGAGCCTCTTGCTCAATGAGAGCCTGCCCAACCAACTCTGTGACGGGGATAGAAAGCGAGCAAGCTTCAGGAGTGAATTGACTTCCTGGAATTACCTCTTGCTCCGCAGAAACTCCCTCCGTTGATTCCACGATAGGGGGAGAAGGTGGTCGAATCTCGACTGAAGCTGAGAAAAGGGGAGCACCCATGTGAGTCCGGGGGATAATAAATCATAGAAATCTGCAGCTAGATATACCATCAATTACCTTCTATTTCGTGGCTAGCCGTGGGGGAGGGCAGATCTGCCTGCACCACATCCTCTCTCTCTTCGGCCCCCGCAGAAGTGGCAGTCGCTTGTGCCGCCATTATTGACGAAGCGGCTGCATTTGCAAGAATAAGAATTGACCTATGATGCCAAGGTGATGGCGGGGCACAGGATGAGAGGTATACCTTGGGTTACATGGGCTGAAGGATGGGAGACCTCGAATTCTTCAGATGAGACCATACGCGAACGACAACTGCTGGTGCTGGATCTACAGTCTTCTTCCGACGGGCCCGCTTCACTCGAGTAACTACTTCCCGAACTTGGGACCTCGTCCGCTTTCGTGAATCACCCAGAGGAGGCGGTGTCATGGTCGGGGCAGCTGCCAAAACTTCAAAATACGTCGGCTTCTGAGCTTTTATTAGCATCTCCCTAAAATGTCTGGTCTCCTCTGAAGAAAGCCGAACTGTGCATATGCTAAGGCGAATGAGTAGAGATGACATACGCAACAGCGAACAGGGAAACCCAAAGCTGAAGACAAGAAAAAGAAAGATACCTACTGGTCTTGTATAAAAGGGAGAAAGTGGCCAGTAGAATAGCGAAGGATCCTTGTCCCTGGAGGCGGCTTCGTGAATCAACCAGCATATGTCCCCTATCACCTCGCACTGTTCGGTCAGCAACGCAAGGTCCACATGGTTGCGCGAAGACAAATGATAATACAGGCTGAGGTGGTCTATCCCCCATCCGTCGACATACTTGAAAGAAAGAAAAACGGGTTGGCCCAATATGCTTTCACTAGGGCCACCCACTGAAAGTCCATGGGAACGCAGCAATGCGAACAACTAGGGAGTGCCTTCGTAAAGCACCGGCCGTCGGTCTTCTTTCCTGATAAAAGTCATGTAGGGATAATGCCGATCATTCTCGGGACGCCAAGAAGCTATAGAAGGCATCGGCTCCTCCACTGGCAAAGGAATCTGTTAGAGCATCGGTCGCTCGCCGCTCATGCGACATAAGCCTTGAAGTGTCTTCAAGAAACCATCCTTGCTAATCTCCGGCAGTTTCGGCTCGATCTTGGACGAACTCTGCTTGGCAACTTTACGCGCCTCCAGATAGCCCGCCACTGCAGTGTTTGTCCGGGTTTCAACTTCTTCAAATAAGCCGAGTCGATATCCAGAGCAGGCACCGGCTGGGAATCCAAAAATTTGCACTCTGCAATGGCCCAGTCTTCTCTCCTCGAGTTTCTATAGAAGCCCGTGCGTCCATTCCACCATTTAATGTACTCTGGAGTTACACGGAGAAAGCGTGCAAGGGCTAGAACTCTGAATGAAGCTGCCTCTCGGCGATGAAAATAGTCCCACCATATGCAGGCCTCATCGTTCGACACTTGGCCAGCTCGGGCCCTATTCGGCAACGCAAATTGAGTGGAGGTAGCTGGAATATGCTGATCATAGCCGAAACTCTGACTGAATCAGAAAGGATAATAAGGCTCCAGCCATAAAATGCCACTCTTGCGGAAAACCAGGATGCTCGACCTTATGGACAGCGTCCAATCAATCAGCTCTGACTCCAAAATTGGCCTCGTGCACTTGACGTCAGAAATAGGGTGAACATATTTCTCCACTTCACCAAGACGACACTCCCTCATCTGTTCACCAATGGACTAGAGTGGGCAGCCAGACTCCAAAAGTGCAGAACCCTCGGGGAATCCAATGGGACTTTTGTCAGCTTGCCACGAATAGCAAAGAGCTGGTCTGCCACTCGGGTCAGCTCAACACTGGTGAATTCTATCATCTTGGGAACCAGCTGCGCCGACTGAAGCGACCGAGGAGTAGCCTCCGGGAAAAGAGTGTAGACCCAGGCATTAAAGAAATGCAGCGGGCCAACCCCCCGAAGATTCCTGGGAAGGCATGAGCGATGCAAGTCTCCCAGTAGTTTATATATCAAACATAGTGCAACTGGGCAAAGCGAGAGCTTCATGCCCCAGGCCATCAAGCAGGCGGGATAGATAGCCTCTGCCCTGATCACGCTCTCGTCACCTTGCGGGAGAGCGAAGGAGCAAATCCAATAAGTCAAAAACATAGTGCAATGAGTAACTGCGTCAACGCCCCTAGGGTTGGGCCCTCCTGGTTGTCCTCCCTCCGAAGATGAGGGGAAAGCAGCATGTCGCCGAACTCTTTTCTTCCATTGAACAGGAGCCGGCACTACCGAAGGGAAATCTGTGTATTTCTGCTCCCCTCTGAAGAAATGTTGAAGCCATGTGCCCATCCGCACACGTCTCTTCTCTCCAGGCTTCCGCACCCCCTTGGCATCATACGAGGAGCGGCAAAGGCTACGATATGCCTTCATCAGATAGCAGTAGGCAAAACCAGTCAAATATCACCCTTCACCGTCCGTCTGATCTTTCAGCCAGTCCGGCCAGCAGACTTCCTCATACGGCTCGCCGTCAATCGGGAGGCCGCTTAACTGTGAGAGACTCCAATGGTCTAATGGCGTCTCTCTTTCTGAAGTATAAAAGATTTTTTACTTCGGACAGAACACCTCAATCATACCGCAGAAAAGACCCTTTGAGATGGGATTGCGGTATCTTGACGCATATACGCTGTGATACATACCTGCCTTGATTAAGATGGGTGCATAGTGTTGCAAGATAAAATATGTAAATTCTACTGCCCCTGGCCTGAAAGCATGGGCGTCAATGGCCTTCAAATCGGCAAACCACCCCACAAAAATCTGGTGCTTGAACCGAAGTGCTAAACAGTCTAACAAGAACGGCTCATCTCGGTACCCCCACTTTAGTGGGGCCAAGAATAGACCAAAAGATGGCTTCTCCCGGTCTACGCGACCCGCAGTCTCATTCCACCTGGCAGGAACAAACTCAGGGGCTCGGGTCAATAGCCAGTCCTGTGGGGACAGCTCCTGGAGTCCAAGCACAACACTACACTTCCTGGGTTCACCGGACAGATATATGGGCCTTCCCCTCACAACAAAATCAGTAAGGCTGTCCCGCCCTACAAGCAGCGCCTGCTCAGCCTTCCGAACAAGGAACAGATCCCACTTTCCCTGGATATTCAACCGCTTCAGAAAAGACATCAAGTGCACTCCTTGGGATGATCTACTCTGCAGCCGTCAGGGCGTTCATACTTGAAAGAGTCACTCCCGATGACCAGCAGGCGATCAGTGTCCACCGTCTCGGTCTCCGAATCAGAGGACTCTGCCACTATGGCCAGCTTGTCATGGCCTCTATCCAAAGAATGAACATCCCTCCACGTCACCACAGCACGGGAGGAGGAAGAAGAGTTAGATGCCATGGTATCTTCTTCAAAAACAAATGCAAAGGAAAACAAACAAAGTCAGAAAGTAGCTGTTGAAGACAAAGTCTTTCTGACAAAAATCCGGCAGAGTCTCCCCAGCCCGGGAGTTTCCCAGAGCGAAACGGGAACTCGTCTACTAAGCGACGGTCCCTGAAAAAGGTCGTGGGCGTCACGCCGGGGCCGAATAGGACACCCAGGGGTTCAGCTCCGAGGACAAGCCTACAAGGAGCCTCCCGGAGCCTAGAAAACAAGGGGTTAAACCCCAAACCCTCACTCACCACTGCTCTCCATTGTCGTCGCCGCGCTCAAGAGGGGGAGGAAGAGAGAGAAAGATGAAGTGTAAATGAGCTTGAAGTGGGAGAGAAAGAGAAGAAGCAAGGGGTTTATAGGGGCCTTCGATGGACCTAATCTGACGTGCCAAAAGGGCGCGCCTGTTTTGCTTCTCCCACCCCAAGAATTCAAACTCAAGAGTCTTGGGCTAATCCGGCGCGCTAAATAGCACGCCATATTAACCCTTTCCATTCAAAGGGTGCACCGCTGAATAGCGCGCCGTATTAATCAAGATCCCTGGCCGCGCCGGATTAACTACCGCGCCGATTTAAGAGCCATTCTGGCTCTCTGTCAGCAAGATGAATAGTCTACTCAGTCGGAGTTCATCTGTTGGTCCTACATCACCCGTGCCTTGCTCGCAACACCCGCGACTGGGGGGCATTTGTTGGCACTCAAAATATGCTCTATGGCGACCAAGCCTAAATGATAGAAATGAGGCGGCCCGCTGAAGCGAAGAAGCCGAAGGACACCAACGCACCAAAGCCTTCTCAAGCTGCCAGAGTCTCAGGTCACCCGTTATGAACACCGGGGACTTCACCTCAGGAGGATTGAGAAGAATCCATAACAAATCGGTAGTGTCAACAAGCCTGCCTAATGAACCAGCATCGACTCGGTCGTGCCGCATGAACAACATCCGTTATCTGACCAAGGACAAGGGTATACCTGGTGGCTCACCACCTGAAAGAAAGATCCTCCAGAGGTGATAGAACGCCCTTGGCCCTTCAGAACAAGGGACCGAAGGCTCTGTCAGTAGAAGACCCCGATGACTCGGCATGGGTACGGCTTCTCAGCAAATTGGGTCCGTTAGTGATTAAATGATCGCCCAGTCAAGGTGAAAGTACCCCGGGGGGTATTTCACTCCCTGAGAAAGCTACGAAGGAAAGTTAAGCTGAGCTGGCAGTACAAGCTATAGTGCCAAGGCCCGTATCAGCGGAAAACCCGCTTGTCTGAGCCGAAGATACACAGGACTTCGCAAGCGGTCGTTCAGCGGCCTAAAACTTTATCAATGCCTCCCACCGTGTTTTGGCAAGACCATGATGAGATGAAACACCACAGTAACTCTCGGAGCCTGTCCGGGGCCCACTGTCTACCTCGTGTCGAACGAACACGATGAACGAGCTTAATCCGACGCGCCCCCTAATCCGACGTGCCCCTCTTTCCGGCGCGCCCCCCTCCCGACTCGCAAACATGATCCTGGTGGTTCTACGGCATGCTCACATCGCACCGGGGAAGAATCACACGTCGGGCGTGCTATATATGGGCCAACCGTCGGCCAAGAGAAAAGGAGGGGAGCAAAGCCAATAGCGTTGGTGATAACAAGGAGAGAGCCAGCATAGAAGAGAGATAGAAGAAAAAAAGAGAAGAGAAGCTTGGGGAGGAAGAAAGGAGAGTGAAGAGCACGTTTCCGATACTCTGTTTTCCCTGCTGCAGATATTCGAGGTGGGTTTGCAGAAGTTGTCTGGGTTTCCTCTTCTGCCTCTCTCCCCCTTCTATCAAGATAGCTCCGCCGAGCGATGTAATGAAATGGGCAATGATATTGGCCCGTAGATTTTCTTTTAGCCGTTGTTCTCTACCTCTTTCTGTTTTCTTTTCCTCCCCAAGCTGGGAGTCGGCTTCGTGCGACAACGCCGAGCCGCAGTTGTATGTATTGTTCTATGTGGTGCCATCCCTTTGGGTTTGAATGAACACATAGATGCGTATTCGAACTATCTCTTTTCATCTTATTGCAATCTCTTTCCCTATAATCCGTGTGTGACTATCTGGTTTTCCAACACCGAATGCGCCCTAGTGTTTCTCTGGGCAATATTAATATCATCACCCCTCTCCCCGGGGTTTGCTTTCCCGTGATATGCCTGTATCAGATTCCCACCTGCCTTGGTGGAAGGGGTCAATTGCCAGAGGGACATACATCTGTGCTTCTCTGGTCAAACCCCGGGACCGACCCTTCATTACCCCTTCTGTCCCTAGTCATGGGCTGAGGAGGATGGGACCGTCCTTACAGTCTGGACGCATGGTTCCCTCATATCATCGTCTTCCCTATACGCTACACATCAACTGTATGAAGGGTTGTCTTCTCCAGTTGGTTTATTTCAGTGTACTATTTTCGGAGGCTAATCTATTAACCAGCTAACCCCTACAGCTATATATACTCATATGCATATGACTTTATATAGTCGGTTTATTGGCCGAATGCATTCTGCATATACCTTATGTGCTTCTGTTTTTCCTCGATGAGTCTGGTGGCCGGGGAGAGGGGACATTCCCCAATCACGTTTTCAGTCACCGTTGGACCATAGGGTCATGTCCCTTGATGACATGTGCCCCATGAACTGCCAGGTGAACATTAACATGATTTTTTAACCCGACATCAAATCCACATTCCCTCAGGAATGGTGGTGGCTGTGGGTAAGGTACCTCTTTTAGGCTAGCCCTCGAGGTATCCTCCCATCTCGGCCATCCCTTTAACAATATCTTCGACTCGTGGAGTGTTGGTGCCCCTCGTAGGCTAGCCCTCGGGATTTTCCCCTCCATTGAAGTCCGTCGGTCACCGTTTGGCATTCCCGACTTTAAGGAGTGTACCCCAGGTGCTGTGGGACTGTCTCCACTTCGCCCCCGCAACCCTCTGGGCATGGGGAGGTGCTGCCCATTTTTTGACTGAATACTTAGTCTGAATTGGATGAATTTTCAACTATAAGTCTATGTTGGACTATGCTCGAGTAGAACCTCGCATAAATCTAGACTGGCTATGTTTGTAGAACATTTAGGACCTGAATAAACCCTTTAATCTTCTTAATTAACATCCAAGTTCTAAGAAAATCACCTCCCACTTTCATTTTAATCAAGAATAACCCAAACCTACCCTAATCCGGCGTGCCCCTAAACCGGCACGCCATTTTCTGGTGCGATACCCCCCTGCGCCGCTTTAGCTCTACACTCATAACCCAACTCAACCCCTTTGGCCTCTACCCGACACGCCCTGGGCGCGCCGTTTTAACCCCAACAAGACCCAACGCCGTTTTAGGTCAACTCACATATGCATCGACCTTCCAGCATGCACCGACCTCACCTACTCCTGCACCGACCCCCTGCATTGTATAAACCTTAGTTTGCACCGACTTGCCCAGCGTCGATGCATATCCTACACTGACCTCACTTCCTTCTTCATGCATCGACTCAGCCCCATTTATGCACCGACCTACCCTAGCGTTGATGCATGCCCTGCACCGACCTGGCCACCACCCCGTGCCACTTATGCACCAACCTCATACATGCACAGACCTCCATTTGTGCCTCTACCTCATGCATGCATAACACACCCTGCACCGACCCTTCTTTGTGCATCAACCTCACCTATCCATGCATCAACCTAATGCATGCACCAACCTCACCCACTCCATGCGTCAACCCCATATATGCATCGACCCTTGGCAGTGCATGAAGTGCACTGACGTTGACCTTAGTCCAAGGAGGGCAGTGACTTTGTGCATGGAATAAAAATAATGCTTTGACCAAAAATAAAAAATAATAATGCATTGACGTCATGCGCATATTGTTGACTATGTGTTGACTCTTGATGCGTTAGTGTTAAGGACCAAATTGATTCGATAAATCTAATCAAATAAATGAATAAAAAGGGATTCAACGGCTTCAACCATGATGAAGCATTCATCCTGAATTCATGAGTATACACTTGCATTAGCATGCATTGCTATCTAAATGAGCATGACTGAACCTTTAATTACAAGAATAAATTAATTGATAAATTCGTTGCATTTTGCAAGAATGGTCAACTAAATGAACTCATTCTACAGCATCCGTTGTTGCATTTAGTCCGTATTCTTTATGCCTTGGTATCATCCCTCGAGGCATCCTCTCTTGGCAATTAATCAAGGGTTGTCCTCTTTCTTAGAGGACGTAATTAACGTCATCGCCTTTATGGTATGATAGACTCTAGGTCCCGACACGAACCTCACAATCGACTGACCAAGTCAGATCGAGCGCATAATAAACTTGTCACTCAGTGACTGGCACGCCTACGCAAATAAATAAATAAATCAAATAAATAAAACCCCAAATGAGATAAAACGTTCTACAGACGGTCTCACCAAGACCGTTAAGCGCGTGGGAGACGAGGAATGTAACTAAGATAGAAAACGGCCCTTTGACGATCGCCAAATCGTCTAGCGGTCGCGCGATAGACCGCAAACCCAGAGACCCAGTTAAACCCGACCGGGACTCTATTAAAGAGTCCTAAACCGTGGGAAAAGATGCCCAAGGCGCGATAAGGCTTATCTTAACCCAATTTGATGCTATCCAACCTCAATCCTGATGGGAAAGGACTAGGAATTTAGGCTCTATAAGTAGGGAGGCATACTAAACTCGCAACTCACACAAAACCTTGCTTTTAGGCCTTCAAAAACATAGAAACACCACCCAAATCATCATGAAGAGGGCCCTTGAAGGAAGCACAATGGGTGAGGGCGCCTACAATGGCCCAAAGCCGGCTAGAAAGGATCACGGGGCGCAGCAACGGCTGACTACAATTCCCAAACATGTAAGCTCCAGCTCTTCAAGAGAGGTAAGTTAATGCAATTATTTTCATATTCATCAAATTCCTTCAAATTCTCATATTTCTCCTCCCTTTCTTCTTTTTTTGCTTTCTTTTTCTTCCCTTACCTCAGCTTCTCCCCGGCCCAAGGCGCTACTCAACATTGAAATGGATGACTCTTATGATTCACGAACTCCCCATAGCAGTAATATCCACTATAAAGGCCTGGCATCTACACCCTCTCTTAGTCTTAGCCAAAAATTACCCCAAACTCTCATTTGACTGGTAGAGCATCACAGCCTTGGTGGAGTTATGGCACCCTCAGACTCATACCTTCATATTTCCTTCCTTTGAGGCCACCATCCTATTAGAAGAGGTAGTATCTATCCCTCCCTAGATCCAAAATTGGTGAGGAAGACATAGCCTGTCATACAGTTGCGCCCATAGATCCTAGGGGAGTTTCTTCATAGCGCCAAGGACATCAACACCGTAGTTAGTCCACACCACATCTATCTGATACCTTTGAGCCAGTGGATCATATCCCATTGCAAAAATAAGTGTGGGTGGAATGAGGTGATAGCCAAGGCTGTTTCCATCTGCTTATGTGGGGCCATACTTTTCCCTACCACCAACTATCTTCTAGATACACCCAACCTCAGTATCATTAGTGGATTGTGGCGGGGTCTATCCATTTCACAGGCCATCCTCTCCTATTTGTATGAGGGACTTAGCTCAGCTACTTTAGGAGGTCCACTATTTGGATCCATGATCTTACTCGAGTGTTGGATGGGAGTTAAACTAAAATTCACACCCAGGGAGGACATCCCTTCTGCTAGCCGCATCTTCGGGGGCCATTCACTTTTCTTCATCGGCGGCGCCTTCGGGTTCCCTCAGCAGGTTGAGTGCCAAACAGTATATAAGAAGACTAAGGACGAGTGGCATCTCTACCTCAACGCTCTGCCAGTGATCGATTCATGTCACGCCCACCTTTCCTTCACGGCACCACCCTCAGGCTTCCTAGGAGACTTGGGCTTGACTTGAGGCTCGTGGGGATGGTGGAACGATTTTTTTAAATTCGTTAGGCGAACAATCACATAGGTGACAAATTTATTGTGCGCTCGATCTGACTTGGTCAATCGATTGTGAGGTTCGTGTCGGGACTCAAAACCCGCCGTACCATAAAGACTACGACATTAATTACGTCCCTCTGAAAGAGGGACAACCCTTGATTAATCGTCAAAAATAGAAAGACCATGGGGCCCGTAGAATATATATAAAAGATGTGATTGCATGCAAGCACACAATATGGTAGTATTTACTTATTAAGCTGATTCCCGATACATGGCGAAGAACTTAGGTCCGAAGACCACCATTACGCATAGTGAAAGCCTCCAACCGGACATAACCCGACTTTCCACTAGCCACCATTTGATATATCGGAGAATCGGATCATGCAAGTATATAGGGTAAAAGTATTAAGTACTACTGCTCATTGCTTATTTGATCATTTATTAGCGATTTCATGAGAGATTTCGACAACACCTCCCATGTTTCAAGGAATATCGGGGTCTTTTTATTTTGAGGCTACGCATGGCATTACGGTGGACACATATAGACCCGTGAGGTGGGCCGAGCGTGACCATATTCGGGCAGACTCGTGTATTATCGGAACAATGTATGCCGAGGTATGGCAAATTTACCGTTCAAGAACTGAGAGAATGCGGTTGAAAACCGATCGAAACGAATTGAAGCTAGCAGAGTATTGGCCCGGAGCGAAGTTATGTCATGACCATAATGGGATGAATCCCAAGGTCCAGACACGACTCATCGGGCATCATTAATATTCCCAATACACGGATCTAAAGGAGGTGAGAGCTCTAGAGCTGGCACATTCGTGTTCATTATTCTTTATTTATTATTATTATTATTTTTTATGAATGCATCTTTTTCTTAAATTCTTTGCTCTCACTTTGTTTATATCGCTCCCTTTTTATTACCCATTTATTATTATTTTTATTACATGCATACATCTTTTATTTCTCCTTTTGGCATTTATTGGGTTGTTATTCATTTAACATGTTTTGTCGTTTATTCATCACTTTTATTCTTTCATTATTATTATTATTATTATTATTTCGTTGTTTGTTTATTATCATTTCTTTGTTCATTTTTTTTATTTCTCACTTTTTCCCCTTTTATATCCCCTTTTTTATTGTGTGTTTATTTTATTTTAACCATTTTTTATTCCCCCATTTTTAGTGTGTTATTTATTTTATTGTCTCCTCCTTTTTTTATATGTAGATATAAGTGTAGGATGGGGGAATGTATATGTGATGTTGGTTTTGTCTGATTTTGGTTGTCGTATTTATTTGTTGTTTTTTTATAACAAATGGGGGATGGGTGGAACGATGGATGGATAGATGAAGGTGAGTCGGTGGCCATGGTGAGCGTGGGCGATGGAAGGTCGGTGCAACGGGCGAGTGCGTCGATGCAGTAATAGGAGGTCGGTGTAGCAAGGATGGGAAGTCGGTGCAGTGGGGATGGGGGGGGGGGTTTGGACGAATGAATGTTATATGTTTATGCATGCATATACACCCAGTTGGGCGCATGGTTTAGTAAGTTGTTTAGCTTCTTCTTCTTATTCTTTTTGTTTTGGTTAACATGCATGCATGACGTGGGTGTTAATGGGTGTTTAGTTTTAATTAATGTTTAGTTTTGAGGGGTGTGTGTGTTATATGTATTACTTTTTTGTAGTTAATTGAGAGGGATGGGAGGGGTGCCACCGAATCAAACTTTTTTTATTAAAAAGGGGCATGGGGGTGAGTCGGTGGCATTAACACCGACTCATGCATTTTTTTTGTTAAAAGGGGATGGGGGTGCCACCGACTCATCCCATTGAGGTGTGAGTCAGAGACGCTATCACCGAATCACTTTTTTTTTATTTTTGAGTCGGTGCCACCAGCACCGATTCATTTTTGTTTGTAATGAGTCGATGCTACTCGCACCGATTCAACCTCTTTTTCTATATATATATATATTTTTTTATTTTGTTTATTATTTGTTTGATTGTTTTGTTCTTATATTATTATTATTATTATTATTATTATTATTATTATTTACAATTACATCTAAATGTCCCCGCAAAAATTCGGCAGCATCTCCCCAGTACAGGGAATGCTCCCCTAATCAAGTGGATCAACACACAGGGAAACCGATGTTAAACCATAAACCAGTGAGAAGCCCCAGATGGGACTCTCTCAGAACCTGAGATCAACACCTAATGAATCCTGAGGGCCAACCTACTAAGGATTCATGATGATTCCGGGGAAACTGGAGTTAAAAGGGCCAGAATGTAGCCAAGTAAATGGCATTTTATGTCTCACCTTGTGCAAGGGGCTTCCAGGGGAACATGTCATCAGACGAAAGACCCCCTAGAACCCTGAGTGAGTGGATTGTAATGTTTTAACGAATGAGGGGATGCTCCCCTCCCCGGTAATGGATCCCCATACGTATTCGAGAAACAATGAGCATCGCTGAGAAGCCATCCTATTCTTTTAAGCTGAAGGCATTGCAACCGAAGCTTGTAAAGATAAACATGCATTTCTCAACTACCCAGAGCA
The DNA here is from genome assembly GCA_022559845.1 of Amorphophallus konjac. NCBI lineage: Eukaryota > Viridiplantae > Streptophyta > Magnoliopsida > Alismatales > Araceae > Amorphophallus > Amorphophallus konjac. Next base: position 66,900,583 of record CM040117.1, read on the forward strand.
CAACTTGAGGGTCCCTTCTGGGCCGAAGCAGGCAATCCCAGCCCATGAAGATGGGCTCATGCCTGAATGTGGAAATGCATGAAAAGAAAAGGAGACTCAGAGAACGAAGCCCTCAAAGACACTTCGTCGAACACCCTACGAAGAGCACCTTACGACCCTCAAAGAATGAATAGCGTTGTAGCTAAAAAAAGGTGTCGGGATACACCGATACCCCTACAAACCATTGAAGTGGGTGAAAGGGTGTTCGGTGACTTCCCAGGATTAACCCATTCACCTATTCATTATTAGCATAATACACGCATTCACAGACGTGGACACTACAGGCAGTGGAAACCATCGGATCCCGGGGGGGGAGCTTTGATGTCGCCCCTTAGGGCATGGCCATTGGCCATTGTAGGAGTAGGGCTTAAGCAGAAAGCAACAATCCCCGATCGATCCTAGGATTTCAAGATGGATGTAGCCCCTAGGGGCCTCCTCATGATCGGGAGATGAAGTTTTATCGCTCGTCCCAGAAGCAGAGATTTAAAAGGGGAAAAATAAAAGAATTGAAAGAGCAGAGCCGCCAGAGTTAATATCAACATTCATCACATAAACCCATGGACATCGAAGTGCAAAAGAGACAACGATTCTACTATTTCAATTCTGGGATTACAGAGAACATAGGGGAGAGCAGTGACAAAAACAAACAACTATAAAATACAAAGAAATCTGAGACTCCTTCAGGGCTTCCGAAGTGGAGACCCACCTTGAGCTCCTCCTTTCCGCTCTGCTCTCTATTCTCTCTGTATGAGTCTCCTCTTTTCTTTCCAGTCTCTTCTCCCTCTGAATTCTTCTTGGTGTCTTCCTTCGTCGCTTTTCATTGAGGGGAAACGCCCATTTTATAGACAGAATAGAGCATCACCCAGGGGATGGGAAGGGTTGTTCTACGCCAAATCGTCGGCCCGCCAGTCGCTTGAGTGCCGCCGACTCATGTTGCCAAGGGCCACCGACTCAACTGAAGAGGGGCCACTGATTCACTTCAAAAGAGTGCCAATTCAAAAAGGTGCCACCGATTCACCTTTAAAGAAAATATGCCACAGAATCATCACCTTTTTGCCAATTCATTTTTCACTTTTTTTTAAAATAAAGTGTGCCACCGACTCATCCCCATGGCATTTTCGTAGCTTTTGTTATTTCACCCCAAAACTAGCCCAAATGGAAGCCTGACGTCCGGTACAACCTTGGGTTTGATGCAGTGGCCTCAGAGTATAGATTTCATCATTTTCGGGCCCTAATTTGCAATTTCTGGTGATTTCTGGCATGTGCCTAACCCATGCTGATTTTCTCAAGTTTTGTCCTGATTTGGCCATCGGCACAGTGGTTTGTGTGACCAAGTCAACTCGCAGATATGTGGGATATCCTCATCAAGTGGACTACCCTTGGAAGTATTTTCATCTTGACCGAGTGTCCTTTCGGCCACTTACGGGCCTTTCAAGTGCGATGTGTACCAGAATCAGGTAACCCGGGTTTTACCCTGATTTAGCCTTCGGCTGAGCGATTTGTGACGCCAACTCCATGCTGTGGACACGTGGAGTGTCTTCATTAGGAGGGCCACCCCTTGAAGTATTTCTGCCCTGATCAGACGTCCTTATGGCCATTTACGGGCCGTTCCGGCATTCCACGTGTGTCGAGCAAACTTCCTGGGTTTTCTGCTGATATCGCCTTCGGCACTTCAAATCATGCCCTCAGGCCTACTTTACGCCTGTAGGAAGCGTCTTCATTGACTGGGTAGCCATTCCAGATGTTCTCACCCCCATGGGATAATTCTTCGGCCACCTACGGACCACTTCGGCATTCCGCATGTCTTGATCGGATCACTCGGGTTTTTCGCTGATTGATCCTTCGGCTCCCCGTTTTGGGGGTGTAGGGGCACTCGGCCAGAGTTTATGACCTACAAAAGTAAAGGTCAACAAAAATTAGAAATAATTTCAGTGTCAATAAATGCCCTCCCCTCGCGGGTGTCGCGAATGAGAGACGAAAGAGCGGGCGCTACGGGTGTAGCCCATAGCCCATTGAGAAGGATATTTTCATCTTTCATTTATTATTTTTATATTATTCTTATTTTATTATTTTTTATTATGGTCATCATTTTTTATTTGTGTCATCATCATTTTTTATCATTTCTATTCTATTTATTTCTCTACCATCATTATTTTTTCTTATCCTCATGCAAACACGCAGGCACTCATCTTCCTCTCTATCAGGGATAGGATAAAGAGAGTGCCCAAGATTCACAGACATGTAGCATACGAAGCACAACTAAGGGAGATGTGCATACGTGAAGAGGAAACCGCGTAGAATATATGCATAGCATAAACCACGATCCACGCCCAAGACTATTCCTCCATAGAGTGAAAGTGTAATTATATGGGCGGTGAAACCTAAACATAGGACGTGCGGACGCTCTAAGTAACACTAGAGGATTACTTTATCGCCCACACATGCATTTGGGGTTCTCGACATGTAGCTTCGCACATCCCCCTTTGTTTGTTCTTAATTCGGGATTTCACCGTTCGGTGCGAGTCTCCTCATGTGTCTCAATGGAGATTTTCGGCTACTAAGATTCATCCCGTTATTCGTAGTGTTATTATGGAATTCACTGTTCGACGCGAGTCTCCTCATGTGTCTCAACGGGGATTCCCGGCTACTAGGATTCTTCCTTTTATTCATCGTGTTATTATGGACTTCACCGTTCGGCGTGAGTCTCCTCATATGTCTCAATGGGGATTTTCGACTACTAGGGTTCATCCTTTTATTCATAGTGTTATAATGGACTTCACCGTTCGACGCGAGTCTCCTCATGTGTCTCAATGGGGATTCCCAGCTACTAGGGTTCATCCTTTTATTCACATTTTTTTCTTTTTCCTTTTTTTAAGGGGGGTAGGCAGCTTTTTTCCTCATGATTACCCTTCATGTGAGTGTAGAGATTTAAGCTTCCATGAAGTGTTAAGGAGAATTTATGACGTCCCTATGGCTAGGGTCCACTGCTCATAATGTGTGCGAGGTGTGAGAGTTTCGTCTAGGGTGTATCATGCGAGTTGTGCTAGCAACATAGCTACGCCTCTTCCCCTGGCCGTATGCACTCACTGAGAATTGACTTTTTCCATCTCTTAGTATGTGCCGTGATGCACGCAGACGTAGAATCTGGGCAGTGTTGTTTAGCAAGGAAGCATGCGGTCTTAGAAATTTGAAGTGTATTAATGGTATATTACAGGCAAACATACACGCGAAACAAACAAGCCATGTTATGCTCATCTTTTTCTCTTCTTTTTTTTACTTTCACTTTTTTCCCTTTCTTTGCTTTTCTTTTTTTTCTTTTTTTTCTTTTTTACTTTACTTTTTTTGTTTTCTCCCTTTTTGTTTTCTGTTTCTTTTTTTCTCTTTTTTTCTTTTTTTTATATATGGGGCTTAATAGGCGCACCCGTAGGTCAACAGTTTGAGAGGTAGGTGGTTGATGCCACGGCAATGGAGAGAAGATGTTATATGTTGTTGTGAATCCCGAGAGGGGTTAGGAGTTGGTGTGAAAGCAAGGGAGGGATCTTTTCGTTCATTGGTTCGGGCAACAATTTCGGGCCAATAGTAAGGTGATGGTCGGCCTCGATTGAAGGTCGTAACGCCGAAAGACTTGGTTTGGGTGTAAGGCTGTAATTCCAAGGTAGAAGGGTCTTTTTATTCATTGGATTGGATGATAGTTTCCGGGCCAATGATGAGATGACTTATCGGCTTAAACAGAAGGTCATGACACCGAATGACTTGGCTTAGGCATAAAGCCATGACGTCAAGGGAGAGTATTCGCCGGCTTAGGCAAGGAGTCATGACGCCGAACCACTTGGCCTAGACATAATGTCATGATACTAAGGGAAAAATATTTACCGACTTAGGCGAAGAGCCATGACGCCGGACAACTTGGCCTAGACAGTATGTCATGTTTCCAAGGCAGAATATTTACCGGCTTAGGCATAGAGCCAAGACGCCGGACAACTTGACCGAGACATAATGTCATGATGCCAAGGGAAAAATATTTACCGGCTTAGGCGAAGAGCCATGACGCCGGATAACTTGGCCTAGACAGTATGTCATGATGCCAAGGAAGAATACTTACTGGCTTAGGCGGAAGGCCATGACGCCAAGGGAGAGTATTTGCCGGCTTAGGCAAGGAGCCATGACGCCGGACCACTTAGCCTAGACAGAAGGTCATGATGCCAAGGAAAAAAAATATTTACCATCTTAGGCGAAGAGCTGTGACGCCAGACAAGGATATTTAACGACTTAGACCGAAGTCATGACGCCTTACAACTTGGCTTAGGCTGAAGGCCATGACGCCAAGGCAAAATATTTACCGGCTTACGCGGAAGGCCATGAGGCCAGACAACGATATTTAACGGCTTAGACATAAAGTCATGACGCCGTATAACTTGGCCTAGACGGTATGTCATGTTGCCAAGGTATAATATTTACCAGCTTAGGCGAGAAGCCATGATGCCGGACAAGGATATTTAACGGCTTAGACATAAAGTCATGATGCCGTACAACTTGGCTTAGGCGGAAGACCATGACGCCAAGATATAATATTTAGCTTAGACGAGAAGCCATGACGTCGGACAAGGATGTTTAACGGCTTAGACATAAAGTCATGACGCCGTATGACTTTGCCTAGACGTTATGTCATGTTGCCAAGGTAAAATATTTATCAACTTAGGGGGAAGGCCATGACGCCGAACAAGGATGTTTAACGGCTTAGACATAAAGTCATGACGCCGTACAACTTGGCTTAGGCGGAAGGCCATGACGTCAAGATATAATATTTACCGGCTTAGGCGAGAAGCCATGATGTCAGACAAGGAGAGAATTTTTGTTGGTTCACGTGCCAGCCTAGATGAAAGGTCATGATGTTGGCAGTAGAGGGGGTCTTTTTGTTCTTTAACTGGATGGAAGGGCATAGCCAAGGTAAAAAGGGTCTTTTTGTTTCCTGGCTAGGCGGAAGGCCCAAGCCGAAGGTGAAGCAGTCTTTTTGTTGTCTGGCTGGATAAAAGGTCTGAACTAAAGGTAAAAGGGTCTTTCTGTTGTCTGGTCGAACAAAAAGGGCCGAACCAAATGTCAAGGGGTCTTTTTGTTATGGGATCGGACGGAAGGTCCGAACCAAAGGTGAAAGGGGTGTTTTTGTTGACTGGCCGGACAAAAGGTCTGAGCTAAAGGTAAAAGGGTCTTTTTGTTATCCGACTGGACGAAAGGTCCGAGCCAGAGGTAGAAGGGTCTTTTTACTCTCTGGTCAGACGAAAGGTCTGAACCAAAGGTGAAAGGATCTTTTGTTGTCTGGCTAGACGAAAGGTCCAAACCAGAGGTAGAAGAAGGGTCTTTTTATTATCTGACTAGACGAAAGGTCCGAGCCAGAGGTAGAAGGGTGGTCTTTTTGTTGCCTGGCTAGACGAAAGGTCCGAGCCAGAGGTAGAAGAAGGGTTCTTTTATTCTCTGACTGGACGGAAGGTCCGAACCAAAGGTGAAATATGGACGTTGACCCAACGGGGTGTCGGAGTCAACAAACCTTGCTTAGATGGTATGTTCAAGACAAGGGCAGACATAAAACATTGTTGTCGTCTCGACACTATGTCGAAACCAACTAACCTGGGAGAGACATAGGGTCTAGGCCAGGGCAGAATATGGATGTTGACTTGACAGACAGTCAAAGTCAACCAACTTGGCTAAGACGTGGGGCCTAAACCAAGGGAGGAATATAGGCTATGTGTCGACCCGACGTCATGTATAAACCAACGAACTTGGCAAAGACGTGAGGCCTAAGCCAAGGGAAGAATATAGGATATGAATGTTGACACGACGACTTGTCGAAGCCAACGAACTTGGCAGAGGCGTGAGGCCTAAGCCAAGGGTAGACTATAGAATGGGTGTTGACTCGACGTCCTGTCGAAGACAATGAACTTGGCAGAGACGTGAGGCCTAAGCCAAGGGTAGAATATTGGATAAGTGTTGACTCGACATCCTGTCGAAGCCAACGGGCCCTACCTTGACAGAAGGTTTGGGGTAGGGGTAGACAAAATTGTAGACGTATGAGAGGCCCAGACCCAAGGCTAAATATGGATGTCAACCCGATGAGGTGCCGGAGTCAACGAACCTTGCTCAGACAGAAGGTCTGAAACATGGGTAGATTGTGTAGAAGAGGATGTCCACCCGATGACATGTCGAAGTTGACCAACTTGGCGAAGACGTGAGATCTAAGTCAGGATAGAATGTGGACGTTGACCCATGGAGATGTCAGGATCAACAAACCTTGCCCAGACAGAAGGTCTGGGATAAAGCGAAGAGATTTTTTTAATTATTATTAGTTTATTTGTTTAGGTTGGTTGAGTTTATTGAGGTTTATTGGGTTTATTGATTCATTGGATTTGTTGAGCTTATTGGGTTTATTGAGTTTGTCAATTCTATTGAGTTTATTGGTTTTATTAGGTTTATTGCGTTTATTGATTTATTAGGTTGATTGATTTTGCTTCGTTTATTGGGTTTTTTTGAATCATGTTGAATCCATTGAGTTTATTGATTTTATTGGGTTTATTGGGCTCATTGGGTTTATTTAGTTTATTGAGCTCATTGAGCTTGTTAGGTTTATTAATTCATTGAGTTTATCTGATTTGCTTGATTCATTGAGTTGATTGAATTTATCGGAGTTCGTTTAGTTTATTAGATTGATTTATTTATTTTGGTGATTGATTTGTTCTATTTGTTGAGATTATTGAGTTTGCTGGATCTATTGAATTTATTGGTTTTGTCAGATTTATTGTATTTATTGAGTTCGTTGGGTTGAATTTATCGATTCATCAAGTTTATTTTAAATCATCATATTCATTTCTGCATCATTTTTATTTCTTTCTTCTTTTTGTTTCTTTTTTTGTTGTTTTTTTTGTTCCCCCTGATGCAAACTCGTTTACGGTGCGGGACATTTTATTCGGTGGGACTATTGATGAAGCTGACTATTTATTATGTCGGTGGGGCTTAGGGAATAACATCCAAGGGTCCTAGCCAAAATGGGGTGCCTCAAGCTGGAGAGGAGGGGGTTTATGGGCCCAGTTCCGTGAGGCTAGGGGCAGTTTCGAGCTCGGCGAGGGCCGCCTTATGCCAAGAGAAGGCTTTACGAACCCAGCTCAGTGGGACAGAGGGTAATTTTAGGGCTTGGCGAGGGCGGAGTGCCTCAGGCCAAAGAAAAGATTTTGTTGACCCAGCTCGATGAGGCAAAAGGTTATTTTCGAGCTCGACGAGGGCGGAGTACCTCAGGCCCAGGAAAAAGATTTTGTGGACCCAGCCCTGACGGGACTGATGGGCAAAGATTTTTGGAGTTTGACAAGGGTATAGTGCCTTATGCTGAGAAAAGGGAGATTTTATTGGGCCGACATTGGGCAAGGGGTCCAAACAGGCAGTGGTGGGAGAGTCCCGTGAGACAAAAATGGCGTCTCTTGGTGTATCTGAAACATTGTTGGCTGAACGCCAGCAGACAATGAGAATACATTGGCCGGGGACAGAGGTACCAAATCAAGGGTAGAAGGTTAGTCCCGGTGGGACAAGTGGAGAGTACCCCCGTGGGATGAGGCGTCGGTATGGCATATTCTTTTCGTTCCCCTCAACGGGCACGGGCCCGTATTTGAAACGGGAGGCCTAGTGGCCAATGAGGGCTCTTTAGTGTTGGTGGGATCGTTGATTAACATGGTCCCCTGGGGGGGTATTCAGTGATAGCTATGAATCAGATCAACAGCTATCTTCTCTTTGTCATTGATTTCTTTAGGAGATGCTCCGAGTAGCTTCGGTTCAGGCTTCGATGCTTACGCCGAGTGTCATCCCCTTGACGCTTGTTCTCAGAAGCTGCAGTTGTAGGGTCTTCCTACCACCGCTGATGATATAGTCATTTTATTATCCCATGGGCATTCACCATGCAATGCTACTAGGGAGTCCTCTGCCTATGTGGGCACATGGGAAGGCCTTATTGACCTCATAGTTTCCCTCTTCTTTTCTTTTGCATTCATTCTTCTCTTTCTTTTTTCTTTTCTTTTTTGAACAGACAGCTCGGATGGCGCTGATAGTGCAACGCAGTGCTGAACTGTCACCCTTCATCCATTTGTTTTTAAACCGACCAAGGTGGGTACATAGGAGAGCGCTCACCACCTCAGAGAGGGGATGAGTGATTCGCTCCACCATACCAGTCCCACAATGGTAGTTTCTTATTTGGCACGAACCAAGTCGTGAGGGGAGTGATATTTCTCTTGGAAGATGCAACCATTAAGGCCCCCTTTATTTTATTTTACATTTTCTTCTCTTTTGACGGGCCCAACCCCTGAGAGATGGCATCTCAGATGTAGTAGGTGGAATTTCACTCGCCCTCCTTTTTGCTCATCATCATTTTTTCTCTTTTTTTTGGGTGCCAGCCCCCACAACAGGCCATTTTTCTTTTTTTGGCAAATATCCGCATTCAAGCTGCGAGGTGATGCTAAATGCTGGCTTCAGCCAAATCTATGAGGAGCAGCTGGGGCAGTGATGTTGTGTAAGACGCTCTTTTGAAGACGGGCATTTGATGAGGGCACGGTGGGTCCACCTTGTACTCACCCAACTGCAGTTCGCCTTTCTGAATCAAGCCTTCCATAATGTCCTTGAACACATAGCAATCCTCAATAGGATGCCCCAACATTTGGTGATAAGGACAGAAGCGTGGATCATCTTTTCTTACAGAATCGTCTGGTTTCTTCGACTCCGAGAGTACCATTTTGCCACACTCACAGGCCCATTCAAAAAGAGCCCTAGTCTTATCCTTGGGGAAGGAGTAGGGTTTCATCATTTTGCCCCTTAGTGAGGACCCTTTTTTTCCAGCTCGGCAAAAGAAAGCTTGGCTGCCTCTTTCATTTTCTTCTTTTGTTGCTCGAAGGCTTCAAAATTTGAAGCGCGAATTTGTTCTTTCGTCGGGTACTTACCGGTTGGTTTATTCATCCAGCTTAAGGCTGTAGAAGCCGAGCAAAGCTTAGCCAGAATTACTTCGACATCGGCCACGATGTCACTTAACTGTTCAAAGGTTGTGACTTCAATGTCAATGACCCATCGTAGAATTTATGTTCTTAAATTTTCTTTGCAGATTTGAATAGAGTCCCCGTAACTTGGCGGATGCCGACACCTTTCATTGAGATTCCTCCACCTTCTTATGTAGTCCAGGGCGGACTCATTATCTTTTTGTTTGGTTGCTTGTAATTCGGCCTCGGTGACTTCCTCTGTGGCCATTTTCATATTTGCTGTTTATTCCTCCCTTGGCTTATTCATTGTTGCCAGTCCCGCTGAGCTCGAGTATAGGGTAGTTGGTTGCACATACGGCCTCATCGGAACCATCGTCTGAGACGCTTTGATTGCCCCCTGACATGCCCGGGGGATTGGATATTATAGTGGCTGTGGGGTAATGCCCCCTGTGTGTTCAGACATTATGAGGAGCATGACTGGCTGTGTTGAGGCTGAGTGAGCCAGCGCCAACTTGTTTCGCTTCATGTAGACGTCCTGTCTATTGAGGCACATGTAGACTTACATTCATTTCATTTAGCTGCCTGTGCAGCATTTCAACCTCTTGATGTTTTTGGTACAGTAGCGCCATCAAGGGGGATATTGTAAGAAGGGCCCGGGAGTGCCACTGCCTTCCGCCTCCGGTTTGCACGATATGAATGGCTTCCTGCCATCATTGCTGACTGTAGGTAGCTCCTTCAAGACGAACTCCTTTTGTTTTATGCCTCCGGGTGTATGAGGAATGTGGTATTGAACCCCTTATTAGCTGACGGGAGTTGTTCTGACTTTTTTTCGGACCCAGTCGATGAGTGGGAGTCAGAAGCTTCAGCCTATGTTATTCTTTTCGGCACAAAGCAGCTTTCTTCATTTTCCTCAACAGCAGTTTGTGCTCCGCCAGACGAGGCTGACAATGTGTTACAAGAGAGGGCCATATGTCTCCTTTCAACCTTTGTGTGCTTCTTTTTCTTCCCCTCTATGGTTGGCATCTACCCCCACAGTGGGTTGCTCGGTGCATTGAACACCCTCTCCTCTCCTTTAGTTCTTTTTGTTAGCCGGTGGGGCTCATTGCATCTTTGAGGGACGGGCTTCTTAAGCTGCATGGGCTGGCCCTTGGGTTGCTCATGCTTGTCTAGCCCGTCTATAATGATCTGTAGCCATTCCTTGGCTGGGTTGATTTCTTCATGCATCTCAAGAGCCGGGTGAGGTGCCGGTCTTGTTCTCTTTCTTGTCGACGCTGCTCTCCAATTTCCTTGTTTTTCTTTGGGTGCTGGGAGACACCCTTCATTGGTCCGCCGGTTGCAAGCCTCTGGCACTTCTTCAGGCAGCTGTTGACATATGGATATCATATTGATTGATGCTCCCGGACTAGGTGTTTCATGAGGGCGTGGGGGATCAACTTTATACTCCCCTATTTGTAACTCCTCCCTCTTTATTAGGCCCTGGGCGATGTCCTTGAATATTTGGCAATCCTCAATGGGGTGCCCGAGGATTTGATGGTAAGGGCAGAAGCAAGGGTCATCTCTTCTTCTAACGTCGTCAGGCCTCTTTGGCTTTGGAAGAGTGATCTTGTTATATTTGACCGCCCACTGAAACAGTGCTGAGTCCTATCCCTGGGGAAAGTATAGAGCTTCTTTTCTTTATTCTGCCAGAGAGGTCTTTCTCTACATTCAGCTGGTTCATCTGGGGGAGGATTGTGCACCCACTTGTGTCTTTTCGTCCTGAGGCTAACGGTATGGACCGCTTTCAGCATCGGCCGCTTATTAACCTGCTTGGCTTGATGACTTGGGTTGGTAGCAAGTGAGGGATATCTCTCTAAGAAGTCTTCCACATCCATGGCAACATCAATTAATCAGTCAAAAGACTGGATTTCTATTCCAATTATCTTTTCCAAGATCTCTTTCTTCAGATTTTGTTTACACATCTGTATTGCATCTTTTGGATGAGGAGGATGCCGGCATCTCATGCTGAGATCCTCCATCTCCTAATATATTATGCAGCATGCTCATCATCTTTTTGCTTGATTGCCAACAGCTCGGCCACAGTTACCTCTGCCTCGGCAAGGTGAAATCTCTCATTAAATTTATGCTACATATCTGGCCAGTCTTTAATAAATCCGGCTGACAAGCTAGAATATCATTTAAAGGCAGGTCATGTTAGAGAAGACCCAAAGAATTTCAGCAGGTATGATTCATCTACCGCCAAGTCGCCCATGACTGCTATATAGTGTGCAATGTGTTCTTTCGGGGAGCCCTGTCCATTGAATTTGTCAAATTTTGGTGGTTTGTTGACGTCGGGTGGCAATCTTTTGGCAGTATGATAGGCCGGATATGGCACTTCATATATATCAAAGGGGGCATGATCAGCACCACCCCTCTTTGCCAACCTTGTCTCGATCATTTGCTTTACCATCAGCTCATTCACCATAACTGGCTCCGCTGGTTGAGGGCAGAGATGGGAGGGCTGCATTAATTGTGTGGCCGGAGCCGCAACATGAGGCGAAAAAGGCTCTGACAGTGGAGCCTGCCGTTGCATTTGAAGAGGCGTTGGCTGTGCTGGCTGGAGCCACTAGGAATAATGCTAGGGAGTAGCCCAATTCTGATCTGCAGCTTGAAGAAAGGCTGGTGAAGGAGCACCCGTGGGGTTGGAACCTCCCCGTGATGGCTCGGCTCGTGCCACCGGTTGCTCGGGTGCCATAACGTGCTCAGTCTTTTCATTTAATTATTTCTTCAGTAGCTCTATCTCTTGCTGGTACTTTTGCAAGGTTATTAGGACAGCGGGGTCCATAGCTGCTTCGTTATTGGTGCCTTCAAGTGTGCTGTTAGAGGCACACTTAAATGGAGGAGCCGGGAATACTCCTTGTTTAGACGCCACTATTTTGGCAGTGACGGTAGCGATGTCTTCGTCAACAATCTGCTTGCTCTTAGCGACTTGTAGTAGCTCAGTGGTAATTTTGCCTTGTCTTATCATCGGGCCTTTTCTTCCAGCGATCTCAGCCGACTCATCTTGTTCATTCGACATGGTGCCATGCCCACCCATCACCCCCGTCATATTGCAGGTGAGGATTTGGATTCTTCTATTGTACTTTCTGACACCCCTTCGGGCCTGACGGGAGAAAGTTGGTTCTTTATGTATGGAAATTCTTTTCATCTTTTCATTTTGTGAGGCATCTCAAGGCTTCTAGCCTCGACTCGCCTCCCTTCTTCATTCACCCACACTGGTGACATTTTATCTTTTTCTTCCTCTTCGGCCTTGGCGACAAGAAGAGACCTTTGCCGGCCCACGAAGGGACTTCAAAGCTATGGAAATATTCCCGGACCATCTTTATTGTGTCTTCCTGGTTGTACTTTATAGGGACGGCAGAAGGCAGTGCTTGGATTCGGGCCGACTGCATGTATGAAAGCCGTGCTAGTCTGGCCACTTGATAGAGACTCCTTGAATATTTGGAAATGTCGGCCTGCGTTGCATAGGCCCTGACGGTGGATGGAGGAGTCAGAGCTATGGCCTCCTCCACATGCAATACTTGGTTGCCCCCTCTCCTAGGGACATCAGTAAAATTATTGAAGTTCTGTGAGGATGATGCAGCATCTCGGGTCCTCTTGGGAACCCACATTTGTTTAATTTTCATTAATTTTGGAAGAAGCCTCCCTTGCTTGTTCTCATTAAAATTCACCCTCTGGTCGGCTAACACTTGAAGGTGTTATAGGTGGGGACGGTCGGGATGACCCGGTCTGCAGAACTTTGGCATCGCGGCCATTGAAGTAGACCCGGACGCCCCCGATCAGCATGGATTTCCCAGACGCTGACAATCGCCCCTAGGGAGTAGCAGCAATTCTCGCTCTTGAGCTCTTCTTGTTGCCCCTAGCGGGCTTCTTCTTGTGTACCCCAGTTGAGCGGGTAGTATGGTGAACATGACAGCTCACCATCACTGGACTCTTCAGCAAAGTTTTGTTAATCTGGCCCTCACTTCGGCAGGCCGCATCTTCATCGTTCTTTAGCTTTATAGGTTCCGAGCCTTTCACCTCTAGAAGACTCACAAATGCAACTCCCAGGAAGTTGGGGAAGCCAACAACTGGGGGAAAGTTGCCAAAGATAGTTGGCACTGTACGGTAGCCATATGTAGCATGGTCGGCCACGATCTGGGGGCCAAAGGTAAGTCTAGACAATCCGCTTGCCATCGCTCCAACCTGCAAAGGGGAGAAACAAGACGAACAAATAGTTGACATCTAAAATATTTGAGCGAGGGTCCCATGGTCCCTCTATTTTGGCGAAAAGATGAAGGGAGGTTAGGTCCCACCGGGCGTGCCAATTTGGTGGAACAATTTTTTTAAATTCGTTAGGCGTGCCAGTCACATAGGTGACAAATTTATTGTGCGCTCGATCTGACTTGGTCAGTCAATTGTGAGGTTCGTGTCGGGACTCAAAACCCGTCGTACCGTAAAGGCTATGACGTTAATTACGTCCCTCTGAAAGAGGGACAACCCTTGATTAATCGCCAAAAGTATAAAGACCATAGGGCCCGTAGAATATATATAAAAGATGTGATTGCATGCAAGCACACAATATGGTAGTATTTACTTATTAAGCCGATTCCCGGTATAAGGCGAAGAACTTAGATCCGAAGACCACCATTACGCATAGTGAAAGCCTCCAGCCGGGCATAACTCGACTTTCCGCTAGCCACCATTTGATATATCGGAGAATCGGACCATGCAAGCATACAGGGTAGAAGTATTAAGTATTACTGCTTATTGCTTATTTAATCCCTTATTAGCGATTTCAGGAGAGATTTCGACAACGCCTCCCATGTTTCAAGGAATATCGGGGTCTTTGTATTTTGAGGCTACGCATGGCATTACGGTGCACATATATAGACCCGTGAGGTGGGCCGAACGTGACCGTATTCGGGCAGACTCGTGTATTATCGGAACAATGCATGACGAGGTACGGCAAATTTGATGTTCAAGAACTGAGGGAATGCGGTTGAAAATCGATTGAAACGAATTGAAGCCAACGGAGTATTGGCCCGGAGCGAAGTTATGTCATGACCATAATGGGATGAATCTCGAGGTCCAGACACAACTCATCGGGCATCATTAATATTCCCCATACTCGGATCTAGAGGAGATGAGAGCTCTAGAGCGGGCACATTGGTGTTCATTATTCTTCATTTATTCTTGTTATTATTTTTCTATGAATGCATCTTTTTCTTAAATTCTTTGTTCTCACTTTGTTTATATCACTCCCTTTTTATTACCCATTTATTATTATTTTTATTACATGCATACATCTTTTATTTCCCCTTTTGGCATTTATTGGGTTGTTATTCATTTAACATTTTTTGTCGTTTATTCATCACTTTTATTCTTTCATTATTATTATTATTATTATTATTATTATCATTTCGATGTTTGTTTATTATGATTCCTTTGTTCATTTTTTTATTTCTCACTTTTTTCCCTTTTATATCACCTTCTTTTGTTGTGTGTTTATTTTATTTTAACCATTTTTTATTCCCCCATTTTTAGTGTGTTATTTATTTTATTTTCTTCTTTTTTTATATGTAGATATATGTTTAGGATGGGGGAACGTATATGTGGTGTTGGTTTTGTCTGATTTTGGTTGTCGTATTTATTTTTTGTTGTTTTTATTTTATAACAAATGGGGGATGGGTGGAACGTTGGATGGGTAGATGAAGGTGAGTCGGTGGCCATGGTGAGCGCGGGCGATAGAAGGTCGGTGCAACGGGCGAGTGCGTCGATGCAACAATGGGAGGTCAGTGTAGCAAGGATGGGAAGTCGGTGCAGTAGGGATGAGGGGGTTTGGACGTATGAATGTTATATGTTTATGCATGCATATACACCCAGGTGTGCGCATGGTTTAGCAAGTTGTTTAGCTTCTTCTTCTTTTTTTTTTGTTTTGGTTAACATGCATGCATGACGCGGGTATTAATGGGTGTTTAGTTTTAATTAATGTTTAGTTTTGAGGGATGTGTGTGTTATATGTATTGCTTTTTTGTAGTTAATTGAGAGGGATGGGAGGGGTGCCACCGAATCAAACTTTTTTTATTAAAAAGGGGCATGGGGGTGAGTCGGTGGCATTAACATCGACTCATGCATTTTTTTTGTTAAAAGGGGATGGGGGTGCCACCGACTCATCCCTTTGAGGTGTGAGTTGGTGACGCCATCACCGAATCACTTTTTTTTAAGTCGGTGCCACCAGCACCAATTCTTTTTTGTTTGTGATGAGTCGGTGCCACTCGCACTGATTCAACTTCTTTTTCTATATATATTTTTTTATTTTGTTTTGTTTATTATTTGTTTTGTTGTTTTGTTCTTATATTATTATTATTATTATTTGTAATTACATCTAAATGTCCCTATAAAAATTCGGCAGCATCTCCCCAGTACAGGGAATGCTCCCCTAATCAAGCGGATCAACACACAGGGAAACCAGTGTTAAACCATATACCAGTGAGAAGCCCTAGATGGGACTGTCTCAGAACCCGAGATCAACACCTAATGAATCATGAGGGCCAACCTACTAAGGATTCATGATGATCCCAGGGAAACTGGAGTTAAAAGGGCCAGAATGTAGCCAAGTAAATGGCATTTTATGTCTCACCTTGTGCAAGGGGCTTCCAAGTGAACATGTCATCAGACGATCGACCCCCTAGAACCCTGAGTGAGTGGATTGTAATGTAAAAGAAATTAACGAATGGGGGGCTATTCCCCTCCCCGGTAATAGATCCCCAAACGTATTCAAGAAACAATGAGCATCGCTGAGAAGCCATCCTATTCTTTTAAGCTGAAGGCATTGCAACCGAAGCTTGTAAAGATAAACAAGCATTTCTCAACTACCCGGAGAACAACTTGACGGTCCCTTCTGGGCCGAAGCAGGCAGTCCCAGTCCGTGAAGATGGGCTCATGCCTGAATGTGGAAATGCCTAAAAATAAAAGGAGACTCAGAGAACGAAGCCCTCAAAGACACTTCGTCAAACACCCTACGGAGAGCACCTTACGACCCTCAAAGAATGAATAGCGTCGTAGCTAAAAAAAGGTGTCAGGATACACCGATACCCCTACAACCCATTGAAGTGGGTGAAAGGGTGTTCGGTGACTTCCCAGGATTAACCCACTCACCTATTCATTATTATCATAATACACGCATTCACAGACGTGGACACTACAGGCAGTGGAAACCATCGGATCCCGGGGTGAGCTTTGATGTCGCCCCTTAGGGCATGACCATTGGCCATTCTAGGAGTAGGGCTTAGAGTAGAAAGCTACAATCCCCGATCGATCCCAGGATTTCAAGATGGATGTTGCCCCTAGGGGCCTCCTCACGATCGGGAGATGAAGTTTTATCGCTCGTCCCAGAAGCAGAGATTTAAAAGGGGAAAATTAAAAGAATTGAAAGAGCAGAGCCGCAAGAGTTAATATCAACATTCATCACATAAACGCATGGACATCGAAGTGCAAAAGGGACAACGATTCTACTATTTCAATTCTGGGATTATAAAGAATACAGGGGGGAGCAACGACAAAAAGAAACAACTAGAAAATACAAAGAAATCTGTGCCTCCTTCGGGGCTTCCGAAGTGAAGACCCACCTTGAGCTCCTCCTTTCCGCTCTACTCTCTATTCTCTCTGTATGAGTCTCATCTTTTCTTTTCAATCTCTTCTCCCTCTGAATTCTTCTTGGTGTCTTCCTTTGTCGCTTTTTGTTGAGGGCAAACGCCCATTTTATAGACAGAACAGAGCATCGCCCAGGGGATGGGATGGGTTGCTCTGCGCCGAATCGCCGACCCGCCAGTCGCTTGAGCGCCGCCGACTCACGTTGCCAAGGGCCATCGACTCAACTGAAAAGGGGGCACTGATTCACTTCAAAAGAGTGCCAATTCAAAAAGGTGCCACCGATTCACCTTTAAAGAAAACATGCCACGAATGGTCACCTTTTTGCCAATTCACTTTTCACTTTTTTTTAAATAAAGTGTGCCACCGACTCATCCCCATGGCATTTTTGTAGTTTTTGTCATTTCACACCAGAACTGGCCCAAATAGAAACCTGACGTCTGGTACAACCTTGGGTTAGATGCAATGGCCTCAGAGTATAGATTTCATCATTTTAGGGCCCTAATTTACAATTTTCAGTGATTTTTGGCATGTGCCAAACCCATGCTGATTTTCTCGGGTTTTGTCCTGATTCGGCCATCGGCACAGTGGTTTGTGTGACCAACTCAAATTCGCAGATATGTGGGATATCCTCATCGAGTGGACTACTCTTGGAAGTATTTTTATTTTGACCGAGCGTCCTTTCAGCCACTTACGAGCCTTTCCGGTGTGATGTGTACTCGAATCAGGTAACCCGGGTTTTCCCTTGATTTAGCCTTCGGCTCAGCGATTTGTGCCGCCAACTCCACGCTGTGGACACGTGGGGTGTCTTCATTAGGAGGGCCACCCCTCGAAGTATTTTTGCCCTGATCAGATGTCCTTATGGCCATTTATGGGCCGTTCTGGCATTCCACGTGTGCCGAGCAAACTTCCTGAGTTTTCTGCTGATATCACCTTCGGCACTTCAAACCATGCCCTCAGGCCTGCTTTACGCCTGTAGGAAGCATCTTTATTGACTAAGCAACCATTCCATATGTTCTCACCCCCATGGGATAATTCTACGGCCACCTACGGACCACTTCGGCATTTTGACGTGTCTTGATCGTATCACTCGGGTTTTCCACTGATTGAGCCTTCGGCTCCCCGTTTTGGGGGTGTAGGGGCACTCGGCCAGAGTTTATGACCTGCAAAAGCAAAGGTCAAAAAAAATTAGAAATATTTTCAGTGTCAACAGCGGAACACCGCCTTGGCGATGTACAGCCTCCACAGGTGTTTTCTACAGGTTGGACTCCCACGCACCATGGTTCCAGCGCTACCCCATCTACCTGCACTATAGGCGAGGAGACTCGGGACGGAGGAGGACGAGCAGGCAGTGAAGAGTGCCTTGATCATGTGGGAGGTCAACAGAGTGCGTACCTTGCCAGCGAAGGTGATAGAGACCCAGGAGGAGTACCAGGCTTACTTGAGAGAGTTACGCGAGATCCGACCTCGCGGGGATGCCCGATTGAGGATTGAGTAATATTCCATGATGTATATAGATCCATAGCTTGAATTTGATGCATTTGATATTGCATAAATGAATGAAAAGCTTTGATTGAATAAGCTATAGACTTGGTTTCCTTTTTTGTGCACTTGTGTAGATTGAGATAGCTTTCAGGAAAAGAGACGGCCTATCTAGAGACCGCTACATAAATAAGACGGTCAGAGTCTGGCCGCTAAAATAAGGAAAATGGCCTTTAGTAGGCTGCAAAAGAGAAGGATATCAGAAAGGTTCTCGGGTAGAAAAAGCGGACTATCGAGGGACCGCTAAGAAGTAAGACGGTCAATACATGACCGCTAAGGGATGGAAACGGTCGCAGGTAGACCGCAAGAGAATAGGCGCCACGAAGGGCCAATAGGCTTGTAATCAACAACCCTTGGATGGGAAAAGCGGCCCGAGAGTGACCGCTTAAATAAATGAGACGGTCATTGTCTGACCGTTGATTGGATTGAAACGGTCGCCGACAGACCTCAACCATGTAGATGCCGGAAGGGCTCATGAGCCTGTGGTTTGGACTTTGCGGGCCTGTCCCTACACGCACACTAAACAAAAAGACATGTTAGATCTGTTTTAGGCTTAACTCCTTGCTTATGACAAGCCTAATGTGAGACCATTTCTTAAAGTTTGGTCAAGGGGTGAAGCCTTATCAATAATTGGTAAACAATGACATAAAGGAAAGATGTAATGCATGTCATGAAATGCAAGAGAGATATGTGATGATTTTTTTTTGTTTTCGAAGTATTTGATTTTTTTATTTTGAAAATATTTAATTTTTTAGATTTTAAAAATATGTGATTTTTTAGATTTTGAAAATATTTGATTTTTTTGGATTTTGATAATATTTGATTTTTTTAGATTTTGACAATATTTAATTTTTTGGATTTTGAAAATATTTGATTTTTTTGTTTGGATTTTGAAAATATCTAATTCCACCTAGGCAACGAGAGCCCTGCCTATTCCACCGAGAATCTCCCAAGCTTGGCGTGCATAAAGGGTGACATTCCCCGGTCGGGCCCAACACATGACGGCGCCTCTCCAAGAGCCATACCCTGGGTACACTCTAGTCTTTCGAGGGAGAAAGAGAAGAAATTTTAGAGGTAAGCTTAGCATAGAGATAGAAGCTTTTAGGGCTTGAATTCCTCTCATAACAACCCGGTGGAAGATTCGGCCTGTTGCGCCGGGGCTTTGTGTCCATCATCGAATCTTCCTCCACTCTAGGCACGCATACGACCAGGCTCATAATGTCCCGCGGGAAAACTGTACTGCCACTCTTGCCATGCCTAGTTTAATACTTTATTTTTCTTGGAGCAATTTAACATTGTACTTTGTGCTTCTGATAAATAGGTTGGCTTTTGCCTCGATTCATGCTCCTTCTGATGCTTTTTTTTCTTTTCTTTCCTTTCTTTTACTTGTGGAATCAGATCATAATGGACTGCCCCTATTTGAGACCTCCTCTCGTTGGGGGGTGTCTAGATTGGTCGTCTCCCCCTTATTCACCCCTTGCCCCTAGACCTAGCCGAAAAATAGAAAAGCAGGGACTTTCACTTCCCCTAGGCATGGCCAAAGGAGAGACGGTGTCGCATAGTAGAGGGAAACCTGACCAGAATTGCCGTGTGGTGTGTGATTGCCGTGCACGTGGTCCTCTTTCGTGATCAAGTGAGACACCTTGATGTCGGGTTGTCACTAGCTTGACTCTAAGGATAAAAGCGTTTAAGATATAGCCCATTCCACGCGTGAGACAATTCCTCACCCTCAGCGTTAACTAGGCGATATGTGTTCCCAGGATATACCTCCTTGACTATGAACGGGCTCTCCCAGTTAAGTTGCAGCTTAGACCTGGGACCTCCTGATCTAATAAATTTGCACTTCAAAACCATATTATCCACCTGAAATTTTCTTTCAATGACCTTCTTTTGAAAATGACGCGAGACGCGCTTTTGATAGACAAAAATATGATTGGCCGCATTAAGTCTCTTCTCATCCAAGAGTTCCAGCTGGACTAGCAACGCCTCTCGACGCTCATTGAGATTAAGTTCCTTATCAAGCTGCACTCTTAGGGAAGAGACCAAAATCTCATATGAAAGTACCGCCTCCATCCCATAAGTGAGAGCAAAAAGAGTTTACCATGTGGGAGTACGGACAGAGGTGCGATAAGCCCATAGAGCTTCTACTAATCTTTCAGGCCAGTCAGAAAATTTATGCGACTCGCACGTTTTCTTGATAATTTTAAGAAGAGTTTTATTGGTGGCCTCGGATTGACCGTTGCCTTGGGGATAATATGGAGATGAATGATGCAATGAAATATTAAACTTCTTATAGAGGTCCTGGAGCTCTTGTGACATGAACTGAGGTCCGTTGTCGGTGACGATGTCGCTTGGCACTCCAAACCGTGAGATGATATTCTTCAGGATGAAGTAGCAAACTGTGATAGCTTTAATTTCTGTGTATGCTTCAGCTTCAACTCACTTGGTGAAATACTCACTGGCGGTAAGAATGAAGGATTTCTGCTTGATCTGAGAGTTAGGATCACCTAGTGGGCCTATAATGTCAAAAGCCCACATGGAGAATAGCCAAGGAGCAGAAAGAGGATGGAGAGATGAAGCAGGAGCATGGATTTTATCAGCATGGAGTTGGCATTGAATACACCTACGAACATAGGTGGAACAATCTTCTTCTAAGGTTGGTCAATAATAGCCCTGCCTAAGAATTTTCTTCGCTAAGGCCTAACCATTAACATGCCCTCCACACTCACTTGAATGAGCTGCTTCAACGACCTTCCAGGCCTTATCATCATCCAAACACCTCATAAGAACTCCATTAAGAGCACGCTTATACAATTCTCCAGCAATGATTGTGTATCTTGAGGCAACTCTTCTAATGGCCTTACACTGCTCGGCGTTAGCTGACTCGGGGAACGACCCATCCCTGCAATATTGCTCAATTTCATAGTACCAAGGCAATTCCTCTTCTTCCAAGATCTCTTCCAGCTCTGTTAAAGACACCTCTTTCAAATCCTCCTTCTCAGCCTTCTTCTCTATGGACTTCCTAAGGTTATCAAACCAGGGATCCTGAAGAGAAGGAGCATCTAACCGCTGGACCACAATGGTCTCAGTTGAGCGACTGAGAGGAAAGGAGAGGGAAGAAGCAAGCGACGCAAGTGCATCGGCAAGGATATTTTGAGATCAAGGAGTGTGAATGTATATCAGTTTGCGAAATTGCTTAGCCAAGAGAGTGACCAGATCTTGATAGGGCTTGAGCTTGGGGTCACGGGTGCGATAGGTAGAGAGAACCTAGCGTAGCACCAACTGAGAATCTCCTATAATGTTTAGATATCGCGCGCCCAGGACATAGACGTGCTTCAATCCAGCAAGGAGAGCCTCATACTCGGCTATATTGCTGGTAGCAGGAAAAGAGAGCTGATATGTAAAGGGAATAGTCACTCCCTCTGGAGTGAGGAGAACAACGCCGATCTCTCGGCCTTGAGACTTAAGTGCGCCATCAAAGTGCAAGGACTAGAAAGGATGATGAGTGAGCACGGTAAGATGTTCATCGAGGAACTCGTCCTTGATGGAATCAGTACAAGGAATCGGCAAATGGGCAAGATGTTCAGCGATAGCATATCCCTTGATTATCTTTTGAACGACAAAGGTGATATCGAACTGGGAGAGAAATCTCTGCCAGCGAGCTAACCTACTAGAGAGGATACGCTTCTCTAAGAGATAGCGAATCAGGTCCATTCTAGAGATCAACCTAACTTTATGGGCAAGGAAATAATGCTTCAGTTTCTGAGCTACCCAAACTAATGCTGCACAGGTCTTCTCCATAGCAGTGTATTTGGCTTCCGCAGGATTGAACAACCTAGAGAGGTAATAGGCTGCCCTTTCCTTACCTTCATCATCCACTTGTGCCAGGACAGATCCTAAGGAGTCCTCAATGATAGAAATGCATAGGATTAGGGGTTTCTCAGGGATAGGAGGTTGTAAAATCGAGAGATTAGACAAATAAACCTTCAAATCGTCATAGGCCTTCTGACATTCTTCATTCCATTCAAATTTGACCCACGTCTTCAACAGTTCGTAGAATATATGGCACCTTTGAGAATGTTGAGATATAAACCTTCGAATGAACTGCAAACGACCAATCAACCCTCGAAGTTCAGTGATGTTATTTGGTGGCGGCATATCCATGAAGGCCTTGGCTTTATTATGATCAATTTAGATCCCCCGCTTGCTAAATATGAAACCCAGCAATTTCCCTGAAGATACTCCAAACACACATTTCTTCGGATTCATCTTCAATTTGTACTCTCGAGCCCTTTGTAACACCTTGGCCAAAATAGCGGGGTGTTCTTCTTTCGACCTCGATTTCACCAAGATATCACCCACGTAAGCTTCCTTGTAGACGTGCATTGTATCGTGGAATATTGCCATCATCGCCCGTTGGTACGTGGCACCCGCATTCTTAGGACCAAACGGCATCATCACATAGCAGTTGGTGCCCCAGGGCGTGGTGAACGAGGTTTTCTCTTGGTCTTCCGGAGCTGGACGGATTTGATTGTATCCTGAATAACCATCCATGAATGAAAGAGCTTCGTACCCGGCTGTGTTATCCACCAACACATCTATATGAGGCAATGGAAAATCATCCTTGGGACATGCTTTATTCAAATCCCTGAAATCAATGCAAATTCGTACCTTTCCATCCTTCTTAATAATAGGGACTATATTTGCCACCCACTGAGGATATAAAATGACCCAAATAAATCTAGCCCTATGTAATTTATCGACCTCTTCCTTCATCTTCAAGGCCATGTGGGGGTCGAATCTTCTTAGCATTTGCTTTACGGGTGTTGCCCCTGGTTTAAGTACAAGTCTCTGTTCCACGAAGGACCCGGCCTGTCCTCGTAGGACCAGGCGAAGGAATCGCTATACTCCATTAAAACCTTGACCAACTCCTCTTCAACCTGAGGAGGGAGACTAGCAAAGATAATAATGAGCCTAGAATCCTCCTATGTTCCAAGATTAATTTCCTTTGTAGGTTCATCCACTGCCGACGACGGCTCATCGAACCTCTTTAAACCTTGCGCGTATAGATCGGTAGTGTCATCTATGTCGCTATCCTCAAAATCGACCGGGTCTTTCTCATCCACGATCTCATAAACACCTAGTATGTCATCGCTCCACACCTCGTCTTGCTCCTCATCATCCTCTAGGAAGATGGCTGTTTCTACGAACTCCAGACATGATGTGACACCACCTCGGACCTAATTTAACAAGCACAACCACAAGGCTATGATGCCTACGTAAGCGGACCTTCGTATGACGCACACCCTTAACCCGGGGGTAACTCGGGGATGCCGAGTCGATGAAATGGGACAAGCCTCTTGCTGGTAGAGGGTCAGCAAAGTCTAAGTCAAACCTCCCCTTGAGGTGCGGATATTCAACTCAATGTGTTGGCCTTGGCCGAGGGACGCGGATCACTCACTCACACCCACGGTGGTCGCACAAGATGGTGGAACCTTTGGACCGAGCGCTCCCTCTCTAACCGACGGCGCAATTGAAGAATATTAAATGAACAAGTATAATTGAGAGTAAGGGACGAGTTCTCACCTAGCCGGTTTGAAGAAACCGACTCCGGTCGGAGACGGGGGCGAGCGGGGAGGCGAGGGGAGGCACCCGCACGCCGCGTCGATGAAGCTTCAAACCTACGAGTGTAAATAATACATGAACTACCCCCATGCAAGGGGGGGATCTCGGGGAAGGGAAGCCAATGAATACACTCAATACGACCTCCACGCAGGGAGGGGCCTTCAGCTGGCCAAGCGGGGAGAGGAATTTGAGCTAGAAGTGAAGAGAGGGAAGTCGAAGCCGAATCTGCCCGCTGACTGTGTCTCAGGATAGACCGTTAGGTATTTGGATGCTGTGGTCAGCCCCCAATTTTTTTGCAGACGAAATGACTTGGAGATTCTTCATAGCTGGATCTGGATGATGCTTGAATTTTGTAAATTGCTTCAGCCACCGCTGCTGGTCGGGGTAGGGGCTTGAACAGGGTGGCAGACCCTCGGATCTGACAGCTTCAGGTTCCCAACAGCAGGAAGCAGAGGTTGCCACGGTCGCTCCAGAGCTCAGAATCAGGTGCCGCTAAAGTCATTGGAACTGTTGACGAGTTCTCTTCGAAGAAAGACCAACGGGGATGCCAGATGATGTCGGGGTCGACTGGTAGGCTCTGAACACTGAGGAGGGGTCGGTGCAGACTAAGTGGAAGCAGAACCGAGCACCCGAGGGAGAAAATTGATAACTTTCAGGTCCGGTCGCCAAATGGGGTTTTGCTTCTTGGAGATGTTAGAAGACTCGTAGTAGAAGATGTTTGAAGAAGAACTCTTGATCCGATTCCTAACACGATCGTCGCAGTCAAGCTTCCAATCCGGCTCTGGTCTCCTGCCAGGGGGGATCTGCGCAGTTGTGGGAGAATTGCTCTCCTGGTCGATCACGAACTCGGAATGGGACGGGACCACCACCGTTGCGAAGAAGACAGGCAGACGCTTCCGTCAATGTATGGTATGACACCTGAAGCTCTTAGGGGACGACGGGGTGGCCTCTGCAACCTGCGGCCAATCTACTGCCTGCAACCAGAACTTGAGAGGGTGGAGATAGGTAATGGGGAATGGGGTAGATGGGAGGGGAAATGAGGTGGTTGTGTGTAGGGGCAACCCCCAGCTGTGAGGGGGTCTAGGGGGGGGGTTTCAAGGTGTGGGAAGGGGAGAATGGGGGCTGGATGGGGGTGTTTGCTATGGGTGAGAGAGGAGCTGCGAATTTGGGCTTGGAGGGAGAGGGGAAGGTGAGGGGGGGCACAAGTGGGTGGAGGGAAGGTGAGTTTGAATTTTCCTTAATAGAGGGTATTCAATGGTGGTCTTGGGGATGGAAGGGGTTGTGTTGGGGAAGGGAAGAGGTGCTTGGGGTAGTGGGAAGGGTGCTTGGGGAAGTGGGTGGGATAGTTGGGGGTTGGGAGGTGGAGCTAGTATTGGTGGAAGCTCTCTTGAGACTAGGGGGTGGAGTAATGGGATGTGTGGGGAAGGGGAGTGGCCTTTAATGGGGGTAGGTGGGAGAGTGGTGGTTGGGAAGGGAGGAGAGAGAAAATTTTTGAAATTGGGTGTGGATGAGAGAGAAAGGGGAGTGAAAGAGAGAGATTAAGAGAGGGATGGGTGGGGAATCTCTCCCCTAGCGTCTCTCACCCAAATAATAGAATCTCTCCACTAGATAAGAAGTTTGAACTCTCAAAATGGCAAGTTTTTCATTCATTGATTCATTTCCTTGAAATGGGGGGAATGGGGCCTTATATATAGGCAACCCACATTTTACAATAAGACCCTGACAATTGACTCAATGACAAATAACCGAGGGGGTAGGGGGGAGCCCTTGGGCCAAGCCCAATGAATTGGGCCCAATAGCTAACTAGACAACCTAATGACACTCAAACTTAGGGAAATAAACACAAGACCTAGGAACATGACTCAAATAAAAGGGAAAATACATCAAATGACTCAAATAAAAATTACATAGGACTCAAAATTAAATAACTAGACCATGCCGGATGCAACCGGGGCGAGGAGACGAGCTGTGAACGTGGGCATGGGAGGTGATGTCCCCATCATACTCCTGGGGTGCGGAGAACTCGACTCTGTCGAGTAAGTGTCCTTCCCTCTTTGGAGGGTGTAGAAGTGGTACTGTCCTCAAGTCTTCCGAACGAGACCGATCCATCCACCTGCCGAGATAGCGCTCGTATACCTTGCTCCTGGTGGAAGTGGCATGTTCATCCAATATTCGTTCAATGCGCTCACGCTGGGCTCTCTTGACTGGTGGACTCTCCTCACGGGTGGGTGCTCTCTCAACGGAGGGAATAGGCTCAATATCCTCACTAGGTACCACCGTTGGTCCCTTATATGGCACTAGGTCGGCTACATTGAATGTAGGACTCACTCCATACTCCTCGGGGAGATCTAACTCACAGGCATTAACGCCAATGCATCTCAGGACCTGAAAGGGACCAGCCCCACGTAGCCTCAATTTGGAGATGACTCCCGGGGAGAGCCTCTCCTTCCTCACCATTACAAAGTCACCCACGTGGAATTCTTGGTGACGCCGAAGGGAGTCAGCCTGTCTCTTATAGATCTCATTTTCCTTGCTTATGTGCTTGCAAAGGCTTTCATGCAATTTTGTGAATGTTGACATTCTAGGGGTGATGGGTGGACCTGGGCAACCAAAAGTAGACCAATCATGCTTTGATGTCAGGAAGACTTTGATGGAATGGGGAGGACCGGGGCATCCATAGGTGATCTGGTCATGCATGGGGGTGACAAATACTAGGGGACCCGGACATCCATGAATACTCCTATCATGCCTACGACTCATAATGAGTGAAGGTGGACCACTACATCCGAATTTGGACCACTCATGCTTTCTACTTGACAAGTGGGTGATATGAATGAATGGACCCAACATAGTGTTCATGCCAAGGGGTGTGGAAAGCCTAGACACATGCATACTTTTCCCAAAAGTGACTTCCATGTGTATAGGTGTGGGACAACCTTTGAACTCCCATTGGAAAGGATCGAATGGATCTAAGAAGGTGGTCATCATGGGGTGGGGCACAACCTTATTACCTAGGGATATGTGGTCCAAGGTCATGGCTCCCAAGGTGTAACTCAGGTCTAGGATGGGGTGGATTGGGTCAAACATGGTGGGTTGTGATAGGGAAAGGTGGGTGGTGGATAAGGTGGTTAGGTCCCATGGTTTCTTTGACCCCCATTGGAAGGGATCAAAGGGATCATAAAAAGAGTTATCGAGGGGGAGGGGCCCTATGTCCTCAAGATCCTCAAGTGGTGGTGGGTCATCCTCCTCTAATGAGATAATTGGGCCGAAGTTCTTTGTGAGTGGGTCGGCCATGAGGGGAGGGCTTGACTTTCCACCCGATATAAGAAGCTCCAAATTGAGGAGAAGGTCGGGCTCATCGGGTGTGGAGAGGAATAGAAGGAGGTCGCTAGTGTAGCAACCAATGGAGCAAACCGAGGTGACAGACCCGACACAAAGGTGTAGGAGGTCAAGGCTCCTAGATTGGTGAGCCATGGGGGTCAACAAGCCGGTCAACTCATATTGCCAAGCTAAGACCTTGAGAAGGTCCTCTAAGATTTCCACTTGATAGGATGTTTGGATTATGGTGTGATAGGAGGAGATGTGCACTATGGGAAGGTTTTCCTTTATGGGAAGGCAATCGTGGGCCGTGATCTCTCTTATTGGGCTCTTCTTTAGCCAACTAATAAGGGACTCTTCCAAGATGAATTCGACCTTATCTAGAGGGGGTGGTGGAGGGTGAAGATCCTCGTGCAAGGCTTCCTCTTCAATTGGGACATGGGTGCTCTCCATGGAGGGGATAGCTTCCGAGAGGTATTTGTCTTCATGTGGTAAAGTGGGTGGACTACTTCTTCCAAAGCTAATGGAGTGGGAAGGTTCTTTGATGGTGGGGTGATGATGGCCGGAGTATGGTGCACCCGGGGTGGTGAACAAGGGCGGGATTCCCGCGGGTGGGAGAATACAAGGTTGTTGAATTTAAAGGTTCCCGAAAGGTGTGGCGGATGCACTAGGCAAGTCTGACGTGTTGGGTCGATGTCGGCATTCCTTTCATCTAACCATTTCTTACCAAGCCCCATCCAAATACTTAGTCTTCCCGAACCATTTATGGAATTCAATAAAGACTTGGTCTCCATTGTGCACAATTTGTCCGGTCCTACAAAGAGAGGTAATGATATCGGGGGACACCCAATTTTTAGATTCTAGGTCAATGAAATCAATTTCTACGGGCTCTCCATTAGGTAAGCATGCATGGGATATGATTGGGAGAGGGGCCATGTGACCCAAGACTCAACGTTAACAATGATGGGTTTGACAATGCACGGTTCAGACAAGAATGCAAGCATGCCCTAGGACTTGACTTGTAGAGACAAGTAAATGACTTGCTCTAATACCACTTGATGTGACACCACCTCGGACCTAATTTAACAAGCACAACCACAAGGCTATGAAGCCTACGTAAGCGGACCTTCGTATGGCGCACACCCTTAACCTGGGGGTAACTCGGGGATGCCAAGTCGAGGAAATGGGACAAGCCTCTTGCTGGTAGAGGGTCAGCAAAGTCTAAGTCAAACCTCCCCTTGAGGTGTGGATATTCAACTCAATGTGTTGGCCTTGGCCGAGGGACGCGGATCACCCACTCACACTCACGGTGGTCGCATAAGATGGTGGAACCTTTGGACTGAGCGCTCCCTCTCTAACCGACGACGCAATTGAAGAATATTAAATGAACAAGTATAATTGAGAGCAAGGGACGAGTTCTCACCTAGTCGGTTTGAAGAAACCGACTCCGGTCGGAGACGGGGGCGAGCGGGGAGGCACCCGCACGCCGCGTCGATGAAGCTTCAAACCTACGAGTGTAAATAATACATGAACTACCCCAATGCAAGGGGGGGATCTCGGGGAAGGGAATCCAATGAATACACTCTCAATACGACTTCCACGCAGGGAGGGGCCTTCAGCTGGCCAAGCGGGGAGGGGAATTCGAGCTAGAAGTGAAGAGAGGGAAGTCGAAGCCGAATCTACCCGCTGACTGTGTCTCAGGACAGACCGTCAGGTATTTGGACGCTGTGGTCAGCCCCGAATTTTTTTGTAGACGAAACGACTTGGAGATTCTTCGTAGCTGGATCTGGATGATGCTTGAATTTTTTAAATTTCTTTAGGCACCGCTGCTGGTCGGGGTAGGGGCTTGAACAGGGTGGTAGACCCTCGGATCTGACAGCTTCAGGTTCCCAACAGCAGGAAGCAGAGGTTGCCACGGTCGCTCCAGAGCTCAGAATCAGGTGCCGCCAGAGTCATTGGAACCGTTGACGAGTCCTCTTCGAAGAAAGACTGACGGGGATGCCAGATGATGTCAAGGTCAACCGGTAGGCTCTGAACACTGAGGAGGGGTCGGTGCAGACTGAGTGGAAGCAGAACCGAGCACCCGAGGGAGAAAATTGATAACTTTCAGGTCTGGTCGCCAAATGGGGTTCTGCTTCTTGGAGATGTTAGAAGACTCATAGTAGAAGATGTTTGAAGAAGAACTCTTGATCCGATTACCAACATGATCGTCGCAGTCGAGCTTCCAATCTGGCTCTGGTCTCCTGCCAGGGGGATCTGCGCAGTTGTGGGAGAATGGCTCTCCTGGTCGATCACAAACTCGGAATGGGATGGGACCACCACCGTTGCGAAGAAGACAGGCAGACGCTTCCGTCAATGTATAGTATGCCACCTGAAGCTCCCAGGAGACGACGGGGTGGCCTCTGCAACCTGCCCGCCAATCTGCTACCTGCAACCCGAACTTGAGAGGGTGGAGATAGGTAATGGGGAATGGGGTAGATGGGAGGGGAACTGAGGTGGTTGTGTGTAGGGGCAACCCCCAGCTGTGAGGGGTCTAGGGGGGGTTTCAAGGTGTAGGAAGGGGAGAATGGGGGCTGGAAGGGGGTGTTTGCTATGGGTGAGAGAGGAGCTGCGAATTTGGGCTTGGAGGGAGAGGGGAAGGTGAGGGGGGCACAAGTGG
Organism: Amorphophallus konjac; assembly: GCA_022559845.1. Classification (NCBI taxonomy): domain Eukaryota; kingdom Viridiplantae; phylum Streptophyta; class Magnoliopsida; order Alismatales; family Araceae; genus Amorphophallus; species Amorphophallus konjac. The sequence goes on from CM040117.1 coordinate 66,930,430, forward strand.
GTGGAGGGAAGGTGAGTTTGAATTTTCCTTAATGGAGGGTATTCAATAGTGCTCTTGGGGATGGGAGGGGTTGTGTTGGGGAAGGGAAGGGGTGCTTGGGGTAGTGGGAACGGTGCTTGGGGAAGTGGGTGGGGTAGTTCGGGGTTGGGAGGTGGAGCTAGGACTTGGGACTAGGGGGTGGAGTAATGGGATGTGTGGGGAAGGGGAGTGGCCTTTAATGGGGGTAGGTGGGAGAGTGGTGGTTGGGAAGGGAGGAGAGAGAAAGTTTTCGAAATTGGGTGTGGAGGAGAGAGAAAGGGGAGTGAAAGAGAGAGATTAAGAGAGGGATGGGTGGGGAATCTCTCCCCTAGGGTCTCTCACCCAAATAATGGAATCTCTCCACTAAAGTTTGAACTCTCAAAATGGCAAGTTTTTCATTCATTGATTCATTTCCTTGAAATGGGGGGAATGGGGCCCTATATATAGGCAACCCACATTTTACAATAAGACCCTGACAATTGACTCAATGACAAATAACCGAGGGGGTAGGGGGAGCCCTTGGGCCAAGCCCAATGAATTGGGCCCAATAGCTAACTAGACAACCTAATGACACTCAAACTTAGGGAAATAAACACAATACTTAGGAACATGACTCAAATAAAAGGGAAAATACATCAAATGACTCAAATAAAAATTACATAGGACTCAAAATTAAATAACTAGACCATGCCGGATGCAACCGGGGCGAGGAGACGAGCTGTGAACGTTGGCATGGGAGGTGATGTCCCCATCAAGACATCTAAGGAGGGCATGACAGCATTGAGCGATATCTTGGAGGAACCTATCAGGGATAGATTTGGAGTGACGCGTCATCGGGGGCGCCGCAAGCGTGGAAGGGCTAGAGATACTAGAACAAGACCCTACTCCGACAGACTCTACTACCCTAGGAGACTCGACAAACTCTACATCTAACCTAGGAGATAGGAAATCTACTGGAAGGGAAGCAGGGGCCTCATGCCCCTGGGAGGAGGATGGGCAGAACACATGGTAATCTTCCACTGAAATTTCCGTTTCAAAATTGACGTTTTTTTTTCTTCTTGGAGATTAGTGGAGAGCACGCAACAAGATGGAGAGGAGGGGGAAGGAGGAGGAGGGAGCGCGAGAGGGTAGATGGATGGAAAGAAGATGTCGAAGAAGGGATCAGAAGAGGAAAACAACATATTGGAAAGATCAATTGGTGGGCAGTGCCTACACGGACAGGTCACAATCAGGAATTCAGCCGGCATTTCTAGCCGCAAAGGATCAATCATGATAGGAGGTGAACGGGGTATAAACTCCAGCTGTTGAAAAAGAGACATCAAATGGGAAGGAGACCAAGTGAAAACAACGGGTGAGCTCCCCTCTTCCCGCAGACGGTCAGTTGGCTTTCCTTGCGTGTATTGCACGAGCCGCACCTTCGGGTTTCTCTGGTGATCTTCTTCATAGAACAACCTCAAAAAAGCTTGACTGAAGTCCTCCATGTCATCAATAGGCCCCCTAGGTAGCGATGGCAGGCTAGCAACGGTGAAAGGAGTATCTTTTCTCTCAGGTTGACTCGATGAGGCATTCAAAGTACCTGGCTGCAACGGGCCCCTGACAAAGTGTTGACGGTAGTGCCAAGTCAATTGCCCTGAGTCGCCCCGAACTGATAATGAGGACTCTCAATATCCGAGGCCCCTCGTGTTCATTTTTCTGCCCCTGGGGATCGGCTTGGTCCACCCCTGTACCTGAGCACCGAGACCCATGCTTGGCTGATAGCCTAGCTTCAATATCATGTTCCAGCCCTTGGGATTTCTCATCTTGGGCTTCACTTTGATGGTTATCGGTGCAACGGCCGGCTTGCGCTGTGCATAGGCCCATGGGAAATCAAGGTCTATCACAGAGATGACTGTCTTATTGCTAGGCCAGAGAGTCAGCAGTATCTTGTTAGAATGGCTTCAACTGACTGGATCGTGGAGATGCTTTTGACCTTTACCACCCGTCCCTGTAATGGGAATTTGAGACACTGGCGGGCGGTAGATGGTACGGCATGAAGGTTGTCGATCCACGGATGACCCAAGATAGCCTTAAACATCAGGTCAATATCCAGCACATAAAATTCTACGGGCATTGTCAGCGGCCCGAGCTCAGCTTGGACAATAATCACCCCATGGCACGCCCTCCTTGAATTATCGTAGGCTGTAATTTTAGTTGGGGTGGGCCTTAACATATCTTCAGAGATATTGCAAGCGCGCAGGGTGCTTAGGGGGCAGACATTTATGGAGGCCCCGGTGACGACCAAAGCCGCATCAATAGTCACCTTGTTCAAGGTGACGGAGATGCAAAGCGGCATTTGGTGCGCCTCGGGAGGTGCTAACTCGGCCTCAGAAAAGGTAATGGCCGGCCCCTTAGTAAGTGTAGCCAGGGCCAAAGGTAGACTGTCCACTGCCATATCTTCATTTGCCATAACTTTCTGGAGAAAATCTCTCAAAGCATCTTGGTGCAACTTGGACCGCTTAATCAACTCTAAGACAGAGATCTTGGCCGGCACCAGATCCAAGTGATGTAGCAAGTCATACTATGTGCCGGGCAATGGGTCTACTTCTTTCTGATCAGCAGCTTGTGTCAGAAACTGAGGGTTAGGTGCGGGTGCACCGGTTGTAGGATAGCTCCGATGGAACAAACGCCCGCTCCGGAGGGCAAGGTTTTATGTCGGCACGGCGTTGGATGGACTCATGACTGGCGACTTAATGGGCCCGGTAGGGTGAGTAAGGGGTGTAGAAATGGGGGTGATGAAGGTGGAGGCAGGCTTAACGGGCCCCGTCGGGAGGATGATGGGTGACGGGTTAAACAAGGGGGTGGCAATGGAGGGTGTGACGGGCGCTGGCGTGAGGACGGGTGAAACGATGGGCAATGCAGGAGGTAGAATGAGGGGTTTTGGAGGGATGGCAGGTGCGGTGGAAGTTGCAGCAGTGGGTTGAAGGATAGCGGGGGTAGACGGCAAAGGGGAGTTGCGGTAGGTATGGTGGAGGGCCATAAGGTGAGCAGAAGACTCATCATCATAAGACCACCCAGCGTTGGGAGCTGGGTGGTGGACAATGTTACCTGAGCCAGTGCCGGCAGCTGAGGTTGTGGAGCGAGCGGATGGTTAGGCATCGGATTCTGATGAATCCCCAAGTCTTGTGCAGGTTGCTGCTCTTGCTGCGGTTGTTGTTGTTGTTGTGGCTGATGTGGCTGTCGCGGCTGTTGTCTTCTCCTTTCATTGATCTTTGTGATTACTTTGTGCATCTCGGCCCAGTCGATGCGTTGTCCTTCATGTAAATCATAAATGAGATCTCTAAAATGGAAACAACCCTCAATCGTGTGCCCGGGCTGCCGGTGGAAAATGCAGTATCTAGACCGGTCAACCACCGGGTTCCAATTCGGCACTTCCGGAGGAAGTTGCAAGGCACCAGCGGACATGAGGGCAGAGAAGATATTTGAAAGGGTTTCAGGCAAGGGAGGGTAATGGGCTCTTTTAGGACCTGAACGCTTAGGTGCATAGCCATTTGGCGGAGGGGCGTTATGGTATTGTGGCCGCTGTTGTAGCTGCTGTGGAGCGGGGAAAGATGGTTGGGCATTTGGTGGAGTGGGGAACTGAGAGTTGCGAGGAGGTTGCTGGAAGCGAGGTGGAGTGGGTTGGTTGGGGAAACTAAAGGCTTGCACCTGTTCATTTGTTTGGACTCACTCAGTAACTGGTCCATGAGACTTTCTAGTGAATTTAGGCTTTTGGGCCTCAAAAAGGGTGTGAATGGGGGAGTCTTTAAACTGGGTCTGGATAAATCTAGCCCTACTATACAACTGGTGCATGTTGGCGATGTCATTCATGGCTAGAATGTTCTGGAAAGTAGGGGTGGCATTGGAAATGAGGAGCTTAACCTTCTCCTCCTCCGGAATATGACCAGGCACACGAGCAGCCATCTGCCTCCATCTATCAGCATATGTTGCAAAGTCTTCATCGGCCTTCATCTTCTTGGCCACCAAATCGGTAAATGAATATTCCGGGCCGACCCGGTCCTGAAATCTCTGGATGAACTTTTCCTTGACGACTCTAAAGCTTTCTGCGTCCTCAAGTGGCAAAGCATAGAACCATTCCAAGGCAACCCCATCTAATGAGCGGCGGAACAAATACGCCATGAGGCGATCATCGTACTGGAATTGCACCGACTCATATAAAAAGTCCCTCACATGGATATAAGGATTACCATTCCCGTCGTACTTTCGATACGTGGGGAGCTCTGACTGAGAAAGGAAACGAATGTTGTGAAAACTGGGAACGGGGACATCAGCCAAGGATTGTGGGCTGACCCGCTTCTGAAGGAGGTCAAGCTGTTACTGCATGGCAGCCCACTTATCGAGAAGCCCTCGTTCTCAGGATGGAGGAGGCAAAGCGAATGGAGCGGACCCGGTGTGAGGGGCCGAAGGATAAGTAGATAGAGGGGGAAGCCCATGAGAAGGATATTGGGCCAAGGAGGGACCCATATCCGTGTAAGCTAAGTGGGCGGTCCCAGCCTGAGGATGCAAGAAATCAGTCGGGCCCACGAGAGCCTGCGGCGCTAGAGGAATGGACCCATAAGGATCAACCTGAGAAGATGGAAGGAGCCCGGTCTTCCCTCTATCAAGAAGCTGATGGGCCAAACTAGAAGATTGGCCCGCCTCCAAATTGGAGAAACGAAGAGTCTTGGATTGGACAGGGGTGAGATCAATCGGAGCAGCAGATGAAGCCCTTGCCCCATTAACCATGGACGGAGAGGTGGAGGTGGCAGATAAGCCCTGGGGAGCAGTAGGAGATGGGGCGCCTGACCTTTGCAAGGCCTGATAGAAGGCCTGGAGCTGGGTCGGATCCAGCTGGGCCATCATCTAAAGAACCTGACTTGTGGAATTGTGGGCGGGAGGATTGGAAAGAGAGGGTTGACCACCCTCCATGGCAGCAGATAGAGGAGGGGCGGACCCCTCCCAAAATTGGACAGGCGTGATCTTAGATGGGTCCTCTAGAAGGCCCTGAGGAAGGGAGTCCTCACGGGAATGAGAGAAATCGTAGGATGACATAGCGGAATCGAACAAGGGGTTGAAGTAGGAGATGAAAGAGGGATTGCCCCTAGGAGAATATCCTATGAACGGGAAACAACTCCACATGCAACGTGGCACCTATCACAAAGAGAATGAAAACAACTAATCAGCACCTAAACGGGATGACTAACAAAATGCACAAACAAGAGAGGGGATGAGAGGCAACCAAGATCGACCAAGTTATAATGATGCATGAAAATTTTATGTGTTTCCCCTTTAAGAACCTTAGTGATTTCAATTAAATCAATGTTCTCTCAAAAATAGGATTCCTAATGGGGTGAAATTAGGGACTTGGTTGACTCTATGTACAAACTCTCTCTCACTATGCAACCTAGACACTGGGTGGTAAAGGTACAACCTACCCGGCGTCCGTGTGGGAATCCACGGCTCACGGGGGCTTAGGGAGGTCCCGGATAGGATCACCTAGTCGACTCCAAGGAATATGGAGGCGAGAGGATCTTCTACCAAGGTAGGTATGCAACTAAGCAATGATAAATGGATGACCATAAGCACCGGAGTGCGTGCAAATTCTAGCCTAAAACTAATAAGCAATGATCAAAAAATGATAAAAATATGCCAACAATGACATGGATATAAACATGAATGATAACCCAGGGGAGATAAATAACACCCAACATCAAGTATCAAAATGGTAAATAAGATATCACAACAATAAGCCTCGGGGTGCAGAATGTGACAATGTAGCAGTCACAGAGATGACCGCTCAGTAATGGAGACAGTCCTGAAAGGACCGCAATCACCTAGAGAATAGTGAAAAATAACGGACAAAAAATTGAACAAGACAGTGACGGGAATCTTGGAACGTGTACCTGAGCGGAATCAACGGCCACCTGAATGACCATAACCTGCAGAGACGGTCCAGAGAAGACCACAAAACACCAGAAGATAGAAAATGACAGAGAACAGACTTTAATGGAAGTAGACGTACCTAAGAGCGACGGCTGCGGTCTCGCGACAGACCGCTAGAAGAAGAGAAACGGCCCTCAGAGGACCGCAACAATGCCCAGAGAATAGAAAACAACAGGAAATCAAACGGAAAATTCGGGGAGACTAAAATGGACCAAACAACCACAGATAAGCAAGTCAAACAATGCTAAGAACACGAATGGCATAAGGCGTCCCACCGTGATCGCCAAAAAAGTATGTGTGTTGATATTCTTCTTTCTTTAATGTGTGAATGTGAATGGGATGAGTGATTTTCAATGAAGCATAAAATGATGCAAACAATAAACAAATCTGTGATCGCCACCAAGGCTGGCAGTACAGAAAGGATGCACCACATACCTTGGAAAAGAGACAAGTGAAGACACTCGCCAACGGGGACAGCGCTGGTGCAGGAAGAAGACGGTCCTCGGTGGGCCGCAGGCGTGATTAAGACGGCCGGATGAAGACCGCCGTCTCCAGAGGACGGTCGAACGATAGGCCGCCGCCTACACCGAGACAGAACACGGGTCTGGATGTTCTGAAAATGCAAGCACATGAATGAAACGGTCCTTGCAGGGCCGCAATCCAATGTGAAACGGCCAAGTGGAAGGCCGTTACACAGGGAAACGGTCCTGATGAAGACTGCTAAGCTGCGTCCAAACCCGAACGTGAGACTTGAACCTCCACCCCTTCCGACCGGCCAGGAGGGATGGGCCTCGTGTTGAAACGACTATTGACCTGCAAAAGAACTCAAAAGACCACAAGAAACACCCTGATTAGATCAAGGATTGTGCAATAACTATAAACATGAATAATGACCAAAACGCATGATTAGAAGGGTGGATACCTGGGGGTGGTGGTTTTTAAACCCCTGTGAAAAAGCAATAGGAGGATGTAAATGAATGCAAGAGAACAGTGAAAACGTGGAGAAAGGGAGGGAAGATGACGCTAGAATGACCAAAAATAATGACCGAACACAACGTGGGGAGACACAAAAAATGCAATGGAAACCGATACTCCCTGAACCAAAGACTTGAAGGACGTGAAGCAGTAGTTCTCCTGGCTGAGACTCGCTCTAGAAATTGGCAGCACCTCGTCGCGAGCTCCAAAATCTCTCCCCTCACGAGCATGAGCCAAAGGTTCTATTTATAGACCCCTGAAACCCTAGCTCGAATTAAGGGGATAAGAGCAAAAATTAGGCCTCATTTCTTTAATAAAATTCATACATAAATATCTCAGGAGTCCCCAGGATAAAACGACACTTCCTAAGGCTCGAAATCCGCAGAGAAAACACTGGATGAAGGACTCTATTCGACCATGGATAGAGAGAGAAAAACTAGTCGACGCAGGACTCTCGGCCAGGAAAAACGGTCGCTCGATAGACCGCCACCTTCATTAAACAGTATATCGCGCGACCGCTATTAAGGTGGTCGTTGTAAAAATAAATAAATAAGAGATAAATATGTGTATTTATCCAAAGACTAAGTCAAATCAAGGCCCATTAAATCCAAATACGAGAAAATGTGGGAGCAAGCCCAACCAGGGAGAAAATACCCATAAAATAGGCCCAATAAACCATCTAGAAATGGCCCAGTGAGTAATGGACAACTTTGAGGCATTATAAATAAGGGTAAGAAAATGACTCAACTCAAAGGTAAAAAACGGGTGTCAACAGAGCCGAGAGGGACATGAGCTTCAGAACAGATCGAGAGATTAGATCGAAGAAGGAGAACATATCAGAAAAATGTGAACAGGAGACATATAGAGCTAAATATGGAGCGAGGAAAGCTTGAGTACCTGTAACCTACACACTTAGCAAACATATTACATATCTGTCTTTAAAACAAATAGACAGAAAGGAACAAAAGACACATATTTTTTGGATTTTTTAGCAATTTTTTGATTTTTTTGACATATTTGATTTTTTTGGAATTTTGAACAATATTCGATTTTTTTGTTTTTGACAATAGTTGATTTTTTTTATTTTTTGGCAATATCTGATTTTTTTTGACAATATCTGATTTTTTTTGTTTTTTGACAATATCTGATTTTTTTCCAACAATATATGATTTTTTTTTGAATTTTCAATTTTGACAAAGCTATCTACGGCATTCAAAGACTGGTTCGAACCACTGGCCAAGGGTCGTCACTCCTCCCCTTCTCATTAAAGATTTTCCTTGAGCAGGGCGTGCATGTGAGATGCGAGGGTGGCTTGCCACAACCAACCGTCTCTAAAGAACGGTGCCCCTACTAAGGCCATACCCGGGATACAACCTAATCTAAGAGGGAGAAGCAGAAGAAAAATGGAGATAAGCTTTATACAGGATGGGAGACATCATGACTCGAATTCCCCCCAGGGCACTACCCCTCAAAGATACAGTCTGTTGCGCCGGGGCTTTGTGTCTTTGATTTTGAGACCCATAATTATAGGCACGCATGCGACCAGGCTCATGACGTCCCGCGAGGAACTGTACTACCACTCTTGCCAAGCCTTTGATTCATAATTTTTCTATTGATTCACTTCTTGATTTTCTTTTGATAGCCCTTGTTGGAAGGGTCAATACTGCCCCTATTTGAGACCTCTCTCGTATTAGGGAGCGCCTAAGTTGGTCATCTTGTCCATCAATCTCTTGTCCATGCACTCGGTCGAGCAAAGAAAAGAAAAGACCTTGTGCATACCCAAAGTGTGGCCACAACAGCAACGGTGTGCCTCAGAAGAATCGGCTATAGCTTGCCGTGTAGTGTGTGAAAACCCATACAAAAGGTTATCCTCAACGATCGGGAAAAGAAACTAGACTCCCAGCGTGGAGCTAACACCAGCCTAAGAATGCTGCAGAAGTAAACTCATTTTGACTAAATTAAGCAAACTCAACTGAAGTCACTTAACCGTGTTGAACAATGCGCAGGAATAATAGAAACAATGAAAATGAAAGCATATTCTTGCACAAAATAAAGATACCTTGCAAATCTATAGCGTGAAAATAGCATCCTGAAGCGATCTTGACCATCGAGTTTTGAGCAGCACGAGTTTTGTATTCCTTGCTCATGACGAAGATAAGAGAATAACAAGGTTCCAAGATTCCTCGACACGGAGGAGCGACAGACATCATACTGGGCGAAGAAGGATAAAAAGGAAGAGAGACGAGGGCTAGAACTCCCTCGTTAAGGTGCAGAGACCCTGATAACAAGGAACCAGATATAGACTAAACAGAGATCAGCTGAGATCAAGGCGGACTAAAGTCTCAAAAATAGCAAGAAAAAGGGTGACAACCCCGAAAGGTTGAGATAGAAAGAATAGAAAGACAATGAGAAGATTGTTGCAAAGGTAAGAAAGGAGGGGAGTGATCATCCGACGTGGTCGGAGAAGAGAAAGAATAGCCACCCGATAGGGTCGGAGATGAATCAAAAGCAACACCCGGAGGTCCCGGGGAAGGAGAATTAGAAGATATCCCGAAATCGGGATGGAAGGAGGACATAGGCCGAGGCCTAGAATCATGAGAGTGAGAAGAATCCAGAGAATATGGATGAGACGAACAAGAATGGGGGTTTTTGGACCCGGGAGGAGAGGAGAAAATCATGGAAATAAGATTAGGAGGAGGAAAGTACACCACCCAAGGGTGGGAACTAAGCAGCAGAAAGGATGATTGAAAGGAAGAAGAAGAAGGAGTTGTGGCCCCTCGAGTGCACAACATGCGGCCCTTAAACTTGCGCCGCCTCCTCCTCTTACTAGACATTTCTCAAACACGGACCCACCTGGCACGGGCTCGGACCTTCGAGCTTCTTAGTTTGAGATATCTCCTCGAATAACAGGTCCACCTGGTAGATGGCGTGGCCTGGCTATGAATATGCAGCCTTGTCGGGGTGATTGCCCCTAGACCCCCGGTGCTAATAGTAGATGGACATTCTTGAACAAGTAACTCTTCAGAGTGATGAATATCAGAAAACCATGGAGTTTTATCCTTCGGCACAAATAGCATAAGGTTCGACAACTCCATTCGACAATCAAATGTGAAGCACAACTCTTTTGATAGAAGAACAGGATGAAACTGAGGGAGAGTAATGCGCGGTGTTGACGTGGCCGGCTTACTGATAAACCGAGGTAGATTGCATAGAATGTGCAGAATGTCCTTGGAAAGTGCAGAAGATATGGCCAATTGCCCCTTGAATATGGAATCCATCAAACCTTTGGCCATCGTATAAGTGAGCACAATGCGGGTAGAGAACCCTTCCTGACCAGTAAACTAAACAATAATGGAGCGAGAAGTGAAAATAGCATCAATGGTGAACTCCCCGGCGAGCAATGAGATTGCCACTGGCATCGCTTGGGAAGAAACTGGCACCAATGCAAGGGAACTCTTCTTGGCAACCATCATGGGAAGTGTAGGCACATCATCCCCAAAAGGTCCAGAAATCAGGACTTGGATTGGCACGCGACAGATAAAATCTTGAATCTTGAAATGTACGGTCGGCACTGAATCATCCTGACTTGGCTCATCATCTCCCTGGGGACCAGACCCGAGGGGCACCAAAGGTAATACACACATGCTCCGTGGGGTGGAAGTGAATGGAGAAGTGAAGGGAATAGGCTCGGAAGGCCTGATAGGTGGTGGAGTGATATCAAGTGGTGGCAAAGGTGATGTGACAATGATAGGCTCAGGCGAAGGTAAAGGCAAAGGTGGAGGTGTAGGCGGGGGTAAAGGTAAAGGCAAAGGTGTGGCTTGCTCATGCTTAGGCGATGAGGGAAATGGAGGAAGAGGCGAAGATGGTGGACTAGGTAACAAGGATGGTAATGGAGGTAATGGAGATGGTGATGAAGGCAAATGGGAAGGCCATGGCGCCCATCATCGACGTATCGACACAACGCGCTTGGTGGCGTTGGGAATGGAAGCGGCGGTAACAGAAGTGGGAGAAGAAGGGGAGGCACTAGCCTGAGCAAGAGCTTGGGTAGGTGAAGGCGATGGAGCCAGGATAGGAGATGGTGATGGGTAGGCTTGGTAATTATCCGTTTAAAATTCGATTCGAATTCGAATTCGTATTCGTTTGGTCAGATAATTATCTGAATAAAATATCTAACTGATAATTTAATCGGATATCGGATAATTTAATCGGATATCGGATACGAATTCGGATATTTAAGTATTCGTATCGGATATTATCCGACCAAATATAAATAATTTTTTTGAGATTATGTATGAATCTTTAAAAAAATTAGTAAAAAAATATGAGAAAAGCACTATGAGGCATTGGGAAATGGCGATTGCGGAGGATTGAAGTGACTGCATTGTTGCTCTGCTGCATGTTTTCGATGGAATTTATTACGGTAATAAATGGTCATTTTATCATGGGTAGAAGATGAAGAGTCTGGGTGGTGGACGGCGGGTAGGAGACGAAGAGTCTCTGGACTTTCCTCCTATCTCTGTGTCTACATCTCTGTGTCTATTGTCTCTTACTCTCTTATGCTTCACACAATTCATAGTTTCACACTTCACGTATTCACATTTCACAATTCATATTTCATAGTTTCACACCTCACAATCTCACATCATCTGAGCCCTGCTCACAATATCACACGGCAAACGGGCAAAGCATCCTCTGAGACCTGACGAAGAGGCCACAGTAGCACTGTAGCAGCATTTGGCAAAGGCGACCCCGACGACCGACGTGTGCGCCGACGACCGGTGGGTGGTCCAACGGCCTCCTTCCACTCGAGCGACCTCCCTCACCATCTTCACAAGCGACGGCGGGTGGTCCACGACGTTTCACCAGCTACTCCTGTTCAGCTTTGCTCGTCGTTTCGCCGACATCCCTCACCTCCACTAGCGGCGGTAGGTTCCACTGCTCAGTCATTTCACCAGCTGTAGCCGCGAGGAGCCCTTGAGGCCTGAGCCACCCCGTCCTCTACGCCGACGTCACGCCCTCCACTGCAGCCGGTGCTGCTCTCCACCGTCAACTCTGCCTCAGCGGTGCACCTCCGGTCACCCCATCCCCTCTGGGCTCAGGCACGTACTGGTAAATCTACTGGTCATTTCCTTCTCATCTTGCAAAGATAATACCATCGTCTTGCACCCCCAGGCCTGCTAGGCTCAAGCTTCATTAGCTTTCCGGCAATATCACTCCGATTTAAAGCACGAAGAGAAGACTCAGCAGCTCTGACATCATAAAATTCTATGAACTTGTGATGATGCTTGTGTGGAGTTTCCCGAATCTGTACACCACCAGTATCATAAAAATGTTAGTACTAGACTAACACTAAAATGGGGAAAAATCAAAAAAGTTTTGCATTAGACCAACACTAAAGTAGTTAAGGAATCTAAAACTCAAAACACCACACCTCTTTAATCTCTCTATAACCACCAAATATCTGACGGAGGTCATCATTTGAAACAGAAGAATCAAGGTTGAACACCACAAGCGTACCCTGGTTAATGTCTTTTTCCGAGGGGTTGTCCTGTCAATGATATCCAGAAGGAGGGTAGTTTAAGTGACCATCTTTATGTTGCTATGTCTCCCAGAAGCATCCACAAACAAACAAAAATTCAACTGCATGAATAAAAAATTCCAAGAATTTCTTGCATACCACTTGAATCCAAGCATATGCATAATAATTATCAATTTACAAAATGAAACAAATCCAGCAGTTAATTTCATGATGTAGCTGTTGATGGTTTTTTTGTGTATGATGTGATGATGGGGGTGTGTGTGGATATGAATATAGTGGTATGAGAGATATGTGTGAAGGTGTGTGACCAGATAATAACCTAACTCAAACAATCACCAAAATCAAAAACATGGGCATGTCATCAATGTTCATGAGGAAGAAAAATAAAAACACACGTCGGGACGTGGAGTAAGGGAATAAAATAAAAACACACACCATAGGTGTGGAGCAAATGAAGTAAAGATAAGAGCAAGCAAGATGATGACAATGATGAACAATACCCAACTAAGGAAGTGTGATCGCCACCAAGGTAATTAAACTAGCAAAGCTAAGGTAAATACCTTGGAAAGAGCTGGATGAAACACCCGCCCACGGGAGATGAAATCTGGAACTCTGCGAGTGCAAACGGTCTAATATCAGGCCGCTAATGAGCAAGAGACGGTCTTACGATAAGCCACCATAGATCCTCAAATGGTCCTAGATATAGCCGCCAGAGCGCATAGAACAGCAAGTTGGGACTTGGATCTCCACCTCTCTCGGCCGGCCAGAAGAGTTGGGCCTCGTGCTAGGAACCCTGTAGACCTGCAAAAAAATGTAGAAGCACAGAAAAACAACCCAAATTATCCCTATGACAAGTGTAGTAACTATAATGCAAATAAGCTAAAGTGCATGCAAAAGGAAGGGTGAATACCTAGGAGGTTTGGTTTTTTAACCCCTATGGGGCGTGGAAAAGATGGGAGGATGTTTAAAAATAATGCAAAGATGCTAGGAACGTGAAAGAAGAAGAGGGAAGATGCTTGTGAATGCTATGAAGAAGGGGAAGAAACTAAAGAAGAAAATAACACAATTAAACCCTTGGAACTTAATACTCCATGGACTTGAAGGCTAATGGACGTAGACAACACTTCTCCTTGATGGGTACTCGCTCCAGAACGTGGCAGCACCTCGACGTAAACTCCAGAAATCTCCTCCTCAACCCATGAACTCAAAGGGGTTCTATTTATAGACCCTCAAACTCTAGGTTCGAGTTGGAGAGCTTACAGTGAAAAGTAGGGCAGAGCTTAGCAAACTCTTGAAGATAACACTCTCAAGAGTCCATAGAAACAAACGGGAGCTTCTAAGGATCTCTATCGAGAGAGAAATCACCAAATCAAAACTCTACTTCGGCCACGGCGTAGCAGAGAAAATTAGTTCTAGCAGGACTCTCTGTCTGCACAAACGGTCTTACGATAAACCACTTGGAACTAACGGTCAAAGGATAGACCGCCAACCCTCGAGGATAAGGCCAACGGGCGAAAAGCTCGTGAACAAGACTATGGAGCCAAGAAACAGTCTAAGGTAATACCGCCACAATGCCTTTAACGGCCATACGATAAACCGCCAGAGCTCAACGAATAAGAAAGGATAAGGCTAAGAGAAAGACTTTGGCTCTGGACTCTGGCGTCAGCAAACGGTCCTAAGATAGACCGCCAAACGTCATCAAACGCCCATATGATAGACCACCAGAGACAGTGGCGTGGCAAAACAAATGAAAGGCATACTAAGCTTCAATCCTCGGAAAAACAAATAAGGAGCGAGACCCAATCAATGAGAATGACCTATGAAATAAGCCTCAAAGCTGACCAAGATGGCCCAATAAATGGCGTATAACTCGAGCATCATAAAGATAAATAAGGAGATGACCCAACTCATTGGCCATAAAATGGGTGTCAATAGATGCCCCTCCTTAACGTCCTCTTTGCAGGGAACGAGCGGAGGTGAAGCGAAAGCGACATGAACATGGAGGTGAAGCGGAAATGAAGCGGAGTGGACTGAAAAGCGGGCGTTAAGGTAAACCGACACCCGTCCTCAACTAACGAGCGATAGGAATCTTCCGAAAAACTTCGAACCAATCACAAGGAACGGCAAAACCAAATGACACATGCCTGGAGGAACTAATCAACTAAAGGAAAGGAAAACACGACCAACCTCCTCATTGGAACACACAGCTAATAGGCAGTCGGAGCAAGTGAAAAAGTAAAGAGACAAGTAACTAAACTCCAGACAAGAATCCTCAGCTAACCAAACCGAGCAAATAGACCGAAGGAAACCTTCCAACTCAGAGTGGAATGACTCTCCTTACTCAAGACCATGGACACATAGTTATCCACCATTACTGAGACACTTAGACAGATGAGGGCACGTGAATGCTCAAAGATGCGTATGATGCATGCTGGGCTAAAATAAAGAAATCATCAAAACGAATGCAAAGAAAGGATAAAATAGCAAGATACTCGAGAATAGTATTGCTAGACCAGATAAATCAGGGTCAAGATACTATCTGCAACGACGGCGTGCAAGATAGAACCATCGTCCCTCAACTCTTCCAACCTAACAGCCTATCCAACGATTAAACATGTGCACCTAGATCATCATCATTTTTGTTAAAGGGGAAGATCAGATCCCGGAACACATGAATGACCAGCCGGTTCTCGAGATAATATATCATAGATAACATATAGTAAGGCATTAAGAGACTAGGGATCGAGATACTTACCTGACTTACCTGTCGACGAGTCGTGATAGCGTATGATGGCGCTCCTGATTTTGCTAATAAGAGGTTAGCCATCATCAAATAGATCCATAAACAAGCATGAAGCACAACAGATATAACTTCGAAGCATGAAACATAATGGATTATAGCTTTGAATTTCATCAAATGATTTAGCCCACAAATGGTCTAAAATAGAACCGCTACACTATCACTAACGATCTAAGCATGGACCGCTAAAGTACGTCGGTTCACATCCTTCGAGAAGACACCCTGATGACAAACGGTCGAAGGAAGGACCGCTAGAAGAATCGTGACGGTCTAACGATAGACCACCAAATTTCCTGGGCGTTCAAAAAAAACAAACCGAGTGTTCTCTCCCACCCATTCACGCATCTCCTTTTACGCTCAAACACAACCAACCGAGCACCGGTGATTCCGGCAACCCCGGCGACCTAGACCATCGGCGGCCACCGCACCCCACCGTGAGGATGGTGAAAAAATGGGCCGTGAAGCGCCTTCAAAAATGGATAGCGGAGGAGAACTCCCCTCCGGCGGCGGCGGACCCACCGGAGAGAGATGAGGGCCACCGATTGCCCAAACGGAGGGAGAAGACTTCCCTCTGGCAGAGGAGGGCCCTGCAGACATGGAGGAAGAGGGGGAAGATGCCACAGTGGCCGGGGAAGCGCCAGCAGCGGCGGCGGCCGGCCGATCATCGAGGTAAGCCGAGCCAAAAAAACCTAATTTTCATTCATTTTCAATTTTTTTCATGGATGCATGTGTGGGGAATGGCAATGGAATGGGTCTGGGGACCCATTGAAATGGATTGTAGGCCATTTTGGCCATTCCCAAAGATTGGAGAAACGGAGAAGATGATGCCCATTGGCGGGTCTGGTAGCGTCGTTCCAGTGACCGCTACACTCTCAGACGGCCCACACTATGGCCGCTAGAGGACTCAGACGGCCCAAGATATGGCCACCAGAGGATCAGAGACATAATTTTTATTTTTTTATGTTTTTGTCTTATTTGATTTTTTTTGTTGTTTTTGTTTATATGAAATGCAACTAAAATGTAATGCAATGACTGACCTACATTCTAAATGTGTGCAGGGGAAGAGACGAACTCGGATTTCCTGGCTGCAAGTTTGAGTAGTATACCAGGCTCCACCGGACTATCAGAGGGACAGACTAGCAGCCATGGGCTTCGGGGAGCTGCTGAGCATTGAGGTGACCAGGATCAACACAGCATTGATCTACGCCCTTCACGAGAGATGGGATCCAGTCAGCAGAGCTTTCATCTTCCCGTGGGGCCACATGATCCCCACGCTGGAAGACATAGCAAGGATCACTGGATTACGAGTCCACGGAGCACCGGTGACAGGATGGACATATTGGGACTACCGAGAGATGGCTCAGGAGCTACTCGGATTAGATCTGCTGAGGCCAGGGCACCAGTCCTCCATGCTGGGACGAGCGACACTCCAGGAGAGCCTGGGGCTGAGGAGAGTTGCTATATCTGTAGGGGAGCTGCCAGAGGAGCACATCGGGAGAGTGATAGACCAGGTCCGGGGGAGAGTGGCAGCAGAGCCAGGACCAGAGGGAGACATCACCTTGCGGTGCTTCCTGATTTTGCTATTCGGGAAGCTTCTGTTCGCGACCAGGACCGACGGAGTGAGCGTCAGGCTCCTCCCATTGCTGAGGGATCTGGATGGAGTAGGAGGGTACGCCTGGGGAGCAGCGGTCCTGGCGTTTCTCTTCGACTCTCTGAGCACGACCGACTGGAAGACCATGCTGGGCGGCTTCTCACCATTCCTACAGGTAAAATGCCCTAAACTCTAAACTTTAAATGCTTGTTAATATGCTTGCTATTGCTCTTATGCTGACACTTGACTTATGCAGGTCTAGAGCTACATGTACCTCCTTGGCTTAGGGCGAGGGAAGGAGCTACACCATGAGCGAATCCCCATCGCGAGATGGTGGGTGGTAGCACGGGACATGGGATCGATCCGGCGCCTTGCTCGAGCGATTCAAGACGACATCAACACTTTCCCTTATGCATCGGTAAAAGTCTAAACTCAAACTCTTCTATATGCTCTAAAAGCTTATCTGCTTTTCTAAATGCTAACACTGACTTAACTGCCTTTTTAGGTGTGCTAGACACCTTACCATGACGAGGGTCACGAGGGGCAGCCTTGGGTGGAGGCAGCCCAGGCGTACGCCGGACGAGAGATCTTGCTACATTGCCTGAACATCATCGAGCCTCTCCATCATCGGCTGATCATGAGGACAAGAGGAGTACACCATCCAGAGGTGGAGTTCCCCGAGCGAGACGACGAGTGCATTAGGCGGTCTGTGAAAGGGACTCAGCGGGGACATTAACTGGGTCACTCGGGCGATCAACCAGGTGCCAGACTGGACAGGGAGGGGTCGGAAGGTGAAGACCCGAGCTGACAGCGATGAGGCCGACCTGAAGGCCTACGCGTGGAGGTATGGCAACCAGGTGTTCCCCGGCGTCCGTCGACCGGTATGACTTCTAAACTCATGCTCTTTAATTAATTATCTTATTCCTGTATGCACTGACACCTTTGTTTGCTATATGCAGCTAGACCCCCAGGGATACATAGTGGAGCTCCAGGGACTCCTCTACGCTACTATACAGCAGAGGGATGAGCTCCAGCACGCACTGGATCTTCTGGTGAGTTTTCCTGATCCTTGGACTTAATTTATGTTTATGCTTATGATGAATGGGACTGATTCTGACTTCTAAAATGCAGCGATCCGAGGGAGCGCAACGGCGGGGACCGGATGCACTGTCCTCTTCATCACAGCCTGCGGGAGGCAGAGCTGAGCGGGATGCTGACTTTGCTTGGGCGATTGCTCGGGCTGAGGAGGCCGAGACTTCTCTTGCGGAGAGGGTAAGCAAATCAACCTGAGTTCTCTAGACTTAAATGCTTATGTTATGCAAATGCCTAACTGTGATGAATGATAATGCAGGTGAGAGAGCTGAGCATAGCACTAACCGAGGCAGAGCGTGCTAAGGTAGAGACCGAGCGACTTCACGCAGAGGTGGAGCGGTTGAGCACGGGGTTAGCATATTTGGAGCGCTATCGGACTGAGGCGCGAGAGGCTCAGCGCCAGGCCTATGACATGAAGATTGAGCTGCAGACGATGGAGAAGAGCGTGCGGATGATAGGCTGTGGACCAGAGCGGAGCGTGTCTCAGAGCGGTTCTCGGAGTGGCTCGTTCCCCAACTTCCTAACCGGCTCCTCCGGCCATCGGAGGAATGAGGAGGGAGATAGGAGGCGACGACGGGAGGAGGGCAGCACAGCCATGGGCCTGCCGAAGAAGAGACACGAGGGTACTGGTGACAGCGGCGGCCCGGGGATGGACCGGCTGAGTGATTTGTACTCTTCCTTTTCTCTTATTTTTGTTGCACACTTGTACACGACTTTATAGTGAAATGGAATCTTTTTGTTGTTTTTATTTAAGATGCAAATGCGGATGGTGTGAATGCTAACTGACTGACTACGACCTTAGTACTGACAGAGAGTACGGGTGGGAGAGACGAGAGAGAACGACAGACTGATGACTGAGAGGGGAAAGAATTAACCAAAATCTGACAAAACCTAACAAACGGTCTAATTTAAGACCGCCAGAAGTAGAAAACGGTTAAACAAATGACCGCCAAAGGGACAGAGGAAGGCGGTGGATGAAGAGATAAAAATGGTCTAACTTTAGACTGCGTGGGGACTCTAGCGGTCGTACGATAGACCGCTAGTGAAGAAACCTTGTGTAGTCTGAGCGGGACTCTTCCGTGAGAGTCCGAACCCGAGGATAAAGGCCTCTAATCTGCACTAGAACTCGCCCTAACTTAAGCTTAGGCTACCCACCCCTAATCCTAATGCACCAACACTAAAACTAGAGTTCTATAAGTAGGAACAAACCCAGAATTCGTAGCTCACCACAATTCTCTGCTATAAGCCTTGAAATTTCAACAAAACCACCCAAGAACACCATGAAGAGGAGCTTTGAAGCTAGTGCCATGGGGGAGATGGTCTACACCGGGCCAAAGGCTGCTAAGAAAGAGCATGGGGAGCTACAGCGACTGACCTCAATCCCCAAGCACTTGAGCTCAAGTTCCTCAAGAGAGGTAAGTTACAATTTGATCAAAAAGTTCATGAATTCCTTCTTCTTCTCATGATCTTCCTTTCTTCTTCCTTCTTCTTTCTTTCTTTTCTTAGCTTCTTCTTGGCCCAAGATGCTACTCCAACCTAAAGTGGGTGGCTCCCATGATCAAGGAACTCCCTTTAGAGGTCCTCTCAATCCTAAGGGCATGGCACCTTCACCCTTTAGTGGTTCTAGGAAAGAATTTCTAGAAAATTTCTTTGGATTGGTCAAGTATTTCAGCCCTTGTGGAACTATGGCATCCATAAACACACACCTTCCTCTTCCCTACCTTTGAAGCCACTGTCCTATTAGAGGAGGTAGAGACCTACCTAGCCCTTCCTAAGACTAAGGTGGGAGATGAAGACCTAGTGTGTCATACGGTTGAGCTTATAGACCCATCACTCATTCTAGGGGATTTCATACACAATCCAAAAGATGTTAGGACTATGATCAGCCCACGCCATATCCATTTGATACCCATGGCTCAATGGATAATCGCTTATTGTAAGAACAAGAGTGGAAGATTTGAAGCCATAGCCAAAGCTACCATAATTTGCTTGTGCGGGGTCTTCCTTTTCACCACAACTGACCACCTCTTGGACATCCAAAATCTTAACATTATTAGTGGGCTGTGGCGGGATTTATCTATCTCTCAAGTGGTCCTTTCATACCTCTACGAAGGCCTTAGCTCATCTTCCCTAGGAGGGCCTCCCTTTGGGTCAATGATCATCCTTGAGTGTTGGATGGGATTGAGACTCAAGTTTCTACCCAAGGAAGACATACCTTCAACTACCCGCATATTCGGGAGCCACCCTCTATTCTTCATAGGAGGCGCATTTGGGTTCTCTTCACAGGTTGAGTGCCGGGTGGCGGACAAGAAGACACGAGACGAATGGCGCCTTTACCTCAACACTTTGCCTATTGACAAGTTCATGATGCGGCCAAGAGTTCTTCAAAGCACTACTCTCAAAGCACCTCGGCGACTGGGCCTAGACCTGCAGCTAGTGGGGGACACTACCTTAGCGATCAATAACCCTCACCGGTGCCATCTTCAAGTTGGGCTACCCCGTACTACGGTTCCTGCATTATCATACTTCCCTCCCCTTCTAGCTAGGAAGATAGGGACCGAGGAGGACGAGGGAGCCGTCCGGAACGCACTAATCATGTGGGAAATCAGCCGGGTGCATGCTCTAGAAGCAGAAGTGGTGGAGGATGAAGAAAAGTACCATGCTTATGTGAAGGAATTGCGCAAGATCCGTCCTCACGCAGATAAAAGAATGAATGTAATTTAAGCTTTTCTTCTTGATGTACTTGGAATGATCAATGAAATAGAAGTTTGTGTTTGAGAAATGTGCAATGGATTGCTTGATTGATTTTGAATGGATGGACAAATCAGTTTAGAACATAGTTCTCTGTCTGACAAACGGTCCATTATAGGGCGGCTAACCAGGGACTAGCGGTCTTACGATAGGACGCTAGAGATAGCGCTCAAGAAAACTGAGAGTTTTCAACTTTCGGGAGAGTAAAGCGGCCTAATTATGGGCAGCCAGAAGACTCTTGACGGTTTAAATTAAGGCCGCGAAGGACAATTTACTGAGAGTTGATTTTTCTAGCTTTCGGGAAAGGAAAACAGTCCAATTATGAACCGCCAGAGGTGGTTAGCGGTCTAATGATAGACCGTTGAGAGCCAGAAATAGAAAACTGGTGAGCTTTGAATCTTGGGCACTTGAACATGCGTCTGCACACACTTGGACAAGAAAATAAGTTAGATCTGTTCTTAGACTCAACCCCTTGCCTGCAGCAAGTTAGAAAATGACCAGTTCTTGATATTTGGTCAAGGGGTGGAGCCTTATCAAATAGGCAGAAAATAAAATGAAGAAAATGCGATGTATGCAATGCAATATGATGGTATTTTTGAGATTTTGAAAGTATTTGCTTTTTGTGAGGTTTTGAAATATCTGATTTTTGTGGGTTTTGAAATATATGATTTTTTTGATTTTGAAATATATGACTTTTTTTTGGTTTTGAGATATACGATTTTTTGGGGATTTTGAGATACATGATTTTTTTTTGGATTTCGAAATATATAGTTTTTTTGGCTTTTGAAATATCTGACTTTTTTGGCTTTTGAAATATATACATTTTTTTTGAAAACTATTTTCGTCTCGACAACAAGAGCCCTACCTGTCATACTAGGATTCTCCTGAGGTCGGCGTGCTTTTGAGGTGACAATCCCTGGCAAGGGCCAATTTGTATGACGGTGCTTCTACCGAGGCCATACCTAGGGTACAGTCTAGTCCTAAAAGAGAAAATAGAAATAAGGGGGGTAAGCTTAGGCCAGGTATAGATGTTTTAGGGTTTGAGTTCTTCTCACAATGACCCCTTTAGAGATTCGATCTGTTGCGCCAGGGCTTTGTGTCTGTCATCGAACCTTTATCCACCCTAGGCATGCGTATGATCGGGCTCATAACGTCCCGCGGGGAAACTGTACTGCCACTCTTGCCATGCCTAGTTTTATATTCACGGAGCCATAGACTTTTGAAGCTCTAGATTTTGAGATGGACTTTTAATTTTGCTTTTGGCTTGCTTCCTTTTTTCTCTTTTTTGATGCAATTACTTTTTTCTGTGGAGTCAGGTCATAACGGATTGCCCCTGTTTGAGACCTCCTCTCGTCAGGGTGCCTAGATTAGTCATCGCCCCCCTTATATACCTTCTTGCCCCTAGATTCAGTCGAGGAGAGAAATAGACAGGGACCATGACTTCTCTTAGACATGGCCAAGGAGAAACGGTGTTTACCTAACTGGGGAACCTGACCAGGGATGTCGTGAAGTGTGTGATTTGCCAAACTCGGGATCCTCCTTCGTGATCGAGGAAAAGGGACAGCTTGCTACCGGGCTTTCATTAGCCTGACTCTAAGGAAAGAAACGCTTAAGATACAACCCATTCCAGGCGTGAGACAGCTCCTACCTTCTGCGTTGACTAAGCGATACGCGTTCCCTGGGTAAGCCTCTCTAACGACAAACAGACATTCCCAGTTAGGTTGCAACTTAGACCTGGGACCTCCGGACCGAATGAATTTGCGTTTCAAAACTATATTACCTACTTAGAATTTGCGCTCGATTACCTTCTTTTAAAAATAATGCGAAACTCTCTTTTGATAAACGGACACGTGATCGGACGCATTCATCCTCTTCTCATCCAAGAGTTCCAACTGGACGAGCAACGTCTATCAACGTTCATCGAGATTAAGTTCCATATCGAGCTGCACCCTTAGGGAAGGTACCAAGATCTCGTATGGGAGCATCGCCTCCATCCCGTAGGTAAGAGCATAGGGGGTTTGCCCCGTAGGAGTGCGGACGGAGGTGCGGTAAGCCCATAGAGCTTCCACCAATCGTTCAAGCCAATCAGAATATTTGTGAGACTCGCATATTTTCTTTATGATTTTAAGAAGGGTTTTATTAGTGGCCTCGGCTTGACCGTTGCCTTGAGGATAATATGGTGATGAATGATGCAATGCAATATTGAACTTCTTACATAAGTCTTTGAGCTCTTGAGAGATGAACTGGGGTCCATTATCGGTGACGATGCTGCTTGGCACTCCGAACCGCGAGATGATATTCTTCATGATGAAGTGACACACCGTTGTTGCTTTGATCTCCGCGTACGCCTCCGCTTCGGCCCATTTGGTGAAGTACTCAGTGGCGGTAAGGATAAAGGATTTCTACTTGGTCTGAGAATTGGGATCACCGAGCGGGCCAACAATGTCGAAAGCCCACATAGAGAACGGCCAAGGAGCAGAAAGAGGATGAAGAGATGAAGCTGGAGCATGGATTTATCAGCGTGGAGTTGGCATTTAAGACACCTCCGGACATAGAGGGAGCAATCTTCCTCTAGAGTGGGCCAATAATAACTCTGCCTAAGGATCTTCTTTGCTAGAGCCTGGCCATTGACATGACCTCCACACTCACTAGAATGTCCTGCTTTGGCCACCTTCCAAGCTTCATCATCATCTAAGCATCTCATGAGCATTCCATTGAGAGCGTGCCTGTACAATTCTCCAGCAATGATAGTGTACCTCAAGGCAGGCTCATCTAATAGCCTTACGTTGCTCGGCATTTGCCCCTTCAGGGAACGATCCGTCTTTGCAATATAGCTCAATCTCATGATACCATGGCAATTCTTCTTCTTCCAGAATCTCCTCCAACTCTGTTAAAGACACTTCCTTCAGATCTTCCTTCTCAACCCTAGCCTCCACAGTCTTCCTAAGGTGGTGATACCAAGGATCCTGAAGAGAGGGTGCGTCCAATCTCTGAACGACGATAGTCTCAGTGCTCCGACTGAGAGGAAAAGATAAGGAGGATGCGAGCAATGCTAGCGCATCGGCGAGAATTTTCTGAGATTGAGGGGTATGGATCAATTTGTGGAATTGCCAAGCCAAGAGGGTGACCAAATCCTGATATGGCTTGAGCTTCGGGTCACGGGTGCGGTAAGTGGACAGAACTTGCCGCAGGACGAGCTGAGAGTCTCTTGTAATGTTTAAGTAGCGCGCGCCTAAGAGATAGGTGTGCTTCAATCTGGCTAGGAGAGCCTCATACTCGACAATGTTGTTGGTAGCAGAAAAATGGAGCTGATAAGCGAAAGGAATCGTCACCCCTTCCGGAGTGAGCAGAACAGCACCTATCCCTCGGCCTTGGGAGTTGAGCGCACCATCGAAGTGCAGAGACCAAAAGGGATGATGGGTAAGAACAGAGAGATGCTCATTAGGAAAATCATCCTGAATAGAGTCTGTGCAGGGAATGGGAAGATGGGCAAGATGTCCAGCGATGGCGTATCCTTTGATTGCCTTCTGAACAACGAATGTGATATCAAACTGAGAGATGAAGCTCTGCCAGCGAGCTAACCTACTAGAAAGGACGGGCTTTTCTAAGAGATAACGGATCGGGTCCATTCTAGAGATCAACCTAACTGGGTGGGCTAGAAAATAATGTTTCAGTTTCTGAGCTACTCACACTAAGGCGGCACAAGTCTTTTCCATAGCGGTGTATTTGGTCTCCGCCGGGTTAAATAACCTGGAGAGATAATAAGCTGCCCGCTCTTTCCCTTCTTCATCTACTTGTGCTAAAACCGCCCCTAGGGAGTCCTCGATGATAGAAATGTATAGGATTAGGGGTTTCCCAGGGACAGGAGGTTACAAAACTGGGGGATTGGTCAAATATTCCTTTAAATCCTCATAAGTCTTTTGACAGTCTTGATTCCATTCAAATTTTACCCCCGTCTTTAGCAATTCATAAAACGGACTGCACATCTGAGAATGCTGGGATATGAATCTTCTAATAAATTACAATCGACCAATCAGTCCTCGAAGTTCCGTGATATTCTTTGGCAGTGGCATATCCATGACGACCTTTACTTTGTTAGGATCAATCTGAATCCCCAGTTTGTTAACTATGAAGCCTCGCAACTTCCCTGAAGAGACTCCAAAAACACACTTCTTTGGATTCATTTTTAACTGATACTCCCTAGCTCTCTGGAGCACCTTAGCCAGAATAGCAGGGTGTTCTTCTTTAGTTCTCGACTTCACCAAAATATCATCCACGTAGGCTTCCATGTAAAACATGCATCATGTCATGGAATATAGCCATCATCGCCCTTTGATAAGTGGCGCCCGCGTTCTTCAAACCGAACGGCATAACCACATAGCAATACGTACCCCAGGGCATGGTGAAGGAGGTTTTCTCTTGATCTTCGGGGGCGAGACGGATCTGGTTATATCCTGAATAACCATCCATGAATGACAATGCTTCATACCCGGCGTTATTGTCCACCAATACGTCTATGTGAGGCAGTGGGAAATCATCTTTGGGACATGCTTTGTTAAGATCCCTGAAATCAATGCAAATACGCACCTTTCCATCCTTCTTGATGACAGGGACTATGTTTGCCACCCACTGGGGATATAAGACAACTCTGATAAACTTGGCTTTGTACAATTTATCGACCTCTTCCTTAATCCTCAAGGCCTTGTGGGGGTGAAATCTTCTTGACCTTTGTTTCACGGGTGTTGCCCCTGGTTTAAGCACGAGTCGGTGTTCCACTAAAGAGGGGTCAAGACCCGACATGTCCTCGTAAGACCAGGCGAAAGAATCGCTATACTCCCTTAGGACCTTGATTAAATCTTCTTCTACCTTTGGAGGGAGATTAGCGGCAATGATAATGGGCCTGGGGTCTTCTTCAGTTCCCAGATTTATTTCCTTCGTAGGTTCATCCACCACTGACGATGGCCCATCGAATCTCTTTAATCCTTGCGCATACAGATCGGCGGTGTCATCTACGTTGCTGTCCTCATCATCGATTGGGTCTTTTTCATCCATGATTTCATAAACACCTAGTCCGTCGTCACTCCACACCCCTTCTCGCTCCTCATCTTCTTCTATCACAATTGCCATAGCGACAAACTCCGGACACTTCAGAAGAGCATGACATCGCTGAGCTAGATCATGCAAGAACCTATCAAGAATAGACTTGGAATGACTCGCAAGCGGGTGCGGCTTAGGTGAGGAAGGATTGGACAACCTTGAACAAGACCCGACTTCTCTAGACCTAACAGACTCTACTTCCCTAGACTCGACGGACCCTACGTCTAACCTAGGAGAAAGGAAATCTAATGGGAAGGAGGCAGCAGGGGCTTCATGCCCCTGGGAGGAGGATGGAGACAAGATAGCGTAATCTTCCGCCAAAATCTCCGTTTCAAATTTGATGTTTTTTTGGAGAGAGTCAGTGGAGATCATGTAGCAAGAGGGAGAGGAAGGTAGAGGAGGAGGAAGTTGACGGGGAAAGAGAGATGGGAAAAGGACATCAAAGAACGGGTCAGATGAAGAGAACCACATATTGGAGAGATCGGATGAGGAGGACCACATGGTGGAGAGATCAATGGGTGGGCATTTCCCACATGCACACGGTATAATCAACACCTCAGTTGGCAGTTCCGTCAAGAACGGATCAATCATGATTGGAGGTGAACGGGGTATAGATTCCAGCTACTGGAAGAGAGACATAAGACGGGAGGGAGACCAAGTGAAGACGATGGGCGAGCTCCCCTTTTCCCATGGACGGTAAGCTGGTTTCTTCGGCTCAAACTGCACAAGCCGTATCTCTTGACTTTCTTCTTCATAAAATAGCCTTTCAAAAGTCTGGCTATAATCGACCATGTCATCAACTGGCCCCTTTGGAAGCAATGGTGGACTGGCAAATACCTGAGATGTATCTTCTTCTTTCTTGGGCTGAATCGACTGTGCTTTCAAGGTGTCGGGCTGGAGAGGGCCTTTAATAAAATGTTAGCGGTAATCCGAGGTCAAGGGCCCAGAATCACCCAGAATTGAAAATGGAGACTCTCGGTAACCGAGACCCCTTCTGCTCATTTTTCTCCCTTTGGGCACCGGCTTGGTCCGCCCCTGTAGTTGTGCGCCGAGGCCTCTCCCCGGCTGATAACCCAACTTCAATATAATGTCCGAGCCTTTTGAATCTCAAATCTGGGGCTTCGCTTTGATATTCACTACTGTAGAGACGGGCTTGCGTGGTGCGTAAGCCCATGGGAAATCCAGATCTAGCACTGAAATAACTGTTCGTGTACTGGGCCATAATGTGGGCAGAATCTTCTCTGTCACGGCTTTCACAGACTGGACCGTGGACATTCTTTTCACCTTAACCACCCTCCCTTGAAAAGGGAATTTGAGACATTGGTGGACAGTGGATGGTACGACGTTGAGGTTATTGATCCACGGACGACCCAAGATAGCCTTGAACATAGGGTCGATGTCCAGCACATAGAATTCAACTGGCATAGTGAGAGGCCCAAGCTCGGCCTGAATAGTGACCACCCCATGACATGCCCTTCGAGAATTGTCATATGCTGCTATGGTTGTCGGGGTCGGCCTTAACAGATATTCTCATAAATTGCAGGCTCTTAATGTACTGAGAGGGTAGACATTGATGGATGCCCCTGTATCTACAAGCGCCGCATCTATGCTGACTTTGTTTAGAGTTATGGAAATGCATAGTGGCATTTGTCGGTCTTCCGGGGGTGCCAGTTCTGTTTCGGAAAAAGTGATTGCCGGCCCCTTTGAGATTGTAGCCAGAGCTGTCGGCAGACTATCCACTGCCATGTCTTCATTAACAATTACTTTTTGTAGAAAGTTTCTGAGTGCATCTTGATGAAGGGTAGATCTCTTTATCAGCTCCAGCATAGAGATCTTGGCAACTCTGTCCAGATGATGTAATAGATCATATTGTGTCCCCGGCAGCGGATCTACCTCCTCCTGATCAACTACCGGCTGCGAAGACTAGGGATTAGGTGCGGGTGCACCAGTGGAAGGATAATTCCTGTGGAACAAACGCCCGCTCCGTAAGGCAAGGTTATAGGCCGGCACGGCCTGGGATGGGCTCAGAATGAGCGGCTTAACTGGCCCAGTGGGGCTAATGAGTGGCGTGGGGGAAGGCGTAGTGTGGGTAGTGGAGATGATGGTCGGGGGGTTTGATGAAGGCGGAGTAATGATTGGTGCGGGTATTGGTGATGGGGTAGAGGTAGTTGGAAGGAGAATGATGGATGAATGGTTGGCTAGTGGTGCGATGGTAGCGAGGGTAGACGGTGGTGGAGTGGGGGTAGACGGGTTTATGGGGAATACGGATGGTAGGATGAGATGTTTGGTGGATGCAGAGGATAGTGGGGTTGGTTGGTTAAGCGGGAGGATGACGGAGGGAGCAGGGCTACGGTGGTTGTGGTGAAGGGTCATGAGCCGTTGCACTGATGCATCATCATCATAAGACCATCCGGCGTCGAGAGCCGGGGGTTGGACGAGGTTGACTTGGGCCGGTGCTGGCGGTTATGGCTGCGGAGCAGGAGGATGGTTCGACATGGGGTTCTGATGGATCCCCAAGTCTTGAGCGGGCTGTTGTTGTTGCTGTGGCGGCGGCTGCTGTGGCGGCGGTGCTTGTTGCTGCTGCACTTGGTGCCTTTGTGGCTGCCTTCTCTTCTCCTTAATTTTAACGATGGCCTTGTGCATCTCAGCCCAATCTATGCGCTGCCCTTCATGCAGGTCATATACCAAATCTCTGAATTGGAAACATCCTTCAATTGTATGGCCAGGCTACCGGTGGAACATGTAATTTTTTGACTGATCAACGGTCGAGTTCCAGTTGGGCCGTTCCGGAGGAAGTTGGATGGCATTAATGGACATGAGAGCCGAGAATATGCCCGTGAGGGACTCGGGCAAGGGAGGATATTGGGCTCTCTTTGGACCCGGGCGCTTATTGTTGTTGGTGTAGCCGTTTGGTGGGGGGACATTATGGTATTGCGGAGGTTGTGAAGGTTGTTGTGGAGCGGGGAATGTGTTTTGTGGAGCGGCGAAGGTAGGGTGAGGGTTTTGTAGAGCGGAGAAAGCGGGTTGGGTGTTTTGTGCCGTGGAGAACTGGGGATTGCGGGGATTTTGTGGAAAGCAGAATGGCGCGGATTGGAAGGGGAACGCAACGGCTTGCACCTGCTCATTGATTTGGACTCCCTCGGTGACAGGCCCTTGAGGTTTTTTGTGATATTTAGGCTTTTGGGCTTCGAAGAGAGAGTGGATTGGTGAGTCTTTGAATTGAGTTTGAATAAAACGCGCCCGACTATACAGTTGATGCATGTTTGATATGTCATTCATAGCTAGAATGTTGCGGAAAGTTAGGGTATCATTTGATATGAGCAACTTAACTTTCTCTTCCTCCGGAAGGTGACTCGACACGCGGGCGGCCATCTGTCTCCACTTGTCGGCATACGTAGCAAATTCTTCATCTGGCTTCATTTTCTCGGTCACCAAATCTGTAAAAGAATATTTTGGCCCAACCCGGTCTTGAAACCTTTGAATAAACTTTTCTTTCACCACCTTGAAACTCTCGGCATCCTCCAGCGGCAGAGAGTAGAACCATTCTAAAGCAACCCCATCCAACGAGCGGCGGAACAAATACGCCATAAGGCGATCATCATATTGAAATTGGGCCGACTCGTACAAAAAGTCCCTCACATAGATGAAGGGATTGTTATTCCCGTCATATTTACGGTAAGTGGGGAGCTCAGAATGTGGTGGGAGCTGGATGTTCTGGAAACTAGGAATTGGAATATCTGCTAGCGATTGTGGGCCAACCCGCTTCTGAAGGAAGTCAAGTTGTTGTTGCATGGAGGGCCATTTATCAAGTAGTTCCTGCTCCCTTGACGGAGCAGAGGTAGTGAAAGGAGTAGACTCAAGATGGGGAGCTGAAGGGTAGACAGATGAAAAGGGAGGCCCATAAGAGGGATATTGGGCCGAAGAATGACCCATATTGGCATGGACTTGGGCCGCCCCTTGCTGGGGGCGCATGAAATCGGATGGGCCGACAAGCACTTGTGGCGCTGATGGGATGGACCCATAAGGGAGGATGGTCTTCCCTTTGTCAAAAGCTTGTTGGGCCGAACCAGAGGACTGGCCTGTTTCCAGACTAGAGAATTGAATGGTCCTTCGCTGGATCGGAGTAAGATCAATTGGAACGGGCTGAATAGCGGGCCCATCAACTCTTGGTTGAGTAATGGAGGTATTGGACAGACCTTGTATAATCATGGGAGATGGGGCATTGGACCTCTGCAAGGTCTGATAGGCAGCCTAAAGTTGGGCCGGATCCAACTGGGCCATCATTTAAAGGACGTGATTGGCGGAATTGGAAGAAGAGAGGGAGGGTTGCGCGCCTTCCATGGGGACGGAGGACGGAGGAGGGACGGACCCCTCTCCGGACTGGAAAGAGACGACCCGAGACGGGTCTCCTATAAGGCCCTGGGGGAGAGACTCCTCCAGAGAACGGGGAAGATCAAAAGAGGACATGGCGGATTCAAAGAGAGGATTGGAATAGGAAGTGAAGAAGGAATTGCTCCTAGAAGATGATTCTAAGGACCGGAAGCAACTCCACATGCAATGGAACACCTTGACAAAATGCAAACAACACAAACAAGCACACAATGAGAGACTAAACCAAAGACTCCAACTTTATAAAGACAAAGAAAGGGATGAGAGGCACTCAAAATCAACCAAGTTATAATGATACACCAATTTTTATTTTTTCCTCCTTTAGAAACTTAATGATTTGAATGTAGATATTTTCTCCAACAAGGTTCCTAATAGGAAGGGTGTTTGGGACTTGGTTAACTCTAAGTGTAAACTCTCCCTCACTTATGCAACCTAGACACGGTGTGGTAAAGGTACAACCGGCCCGGCATCTGTGTGGGAATCCACGGCTCGCGAGGACTTATGAAGGTCCCGAATGTGATCACCTAGTCGGCCCCAAGAAATATGGAGACGAGAGGTTCACACACCAAGGTAGGAAAATACAACTAAAATATGAATATGAATGATCCTATGTGCACCGGAGCGCATGCAAATTCTAACCTAAAAACTAACAATCCAAATATGCAAACAATGATGTATGTATATACCATAAAATATGCCACAACAGAGGAGGAGATCAGATAGCACCCAGGAGTAAAAAACACAGTAAAAACTGTAGAAATAATAACAACCTCGGGATGTGTACTTGTAATTGGAGAAACAGTCTAAGCTGAGACCGCCATAGAGATAAGACGGCCTATTTCTAGGCTGCTTTTAAGCCAGAAACGGCCGAATAGTAGACCGCCAAGGTGACTAGAGAGCAGGAAATAGCAGGAAATTAAACGAAAAATCTGAGGAAAACACAAGGGCAACTGGGTTAAATCAACAGCAGCAGGTCAAACAGAAACTCAACACGATTGGCACTAGAGGTCCCACCGTGATCGCCAAAAAATGGGTTGTTGATGGTTTTTTTGTGTATGATGTGATGATGGTGGTGTGTGTGGATATGAGAGATATGTGTGAAGGTGTGTGACCAGGTAATAACCTAACTCAAACAATCACCAAAATCAGAAACATGGGCATGTCATCAATGTTCATGAGGAAGAAAAATAAAAACACACGTCGGGGCGTGGAGTAAGGGAATAAAATAATAACACACACCGTAGGTGTGGAGCAAATGAAGTAAAGAGAAGATGTCACGTCCCGAGCGCGGAAGATACCCGGAGATGCGCGACGTGTCTATATCAATCATGTCAATCAGAGTGGTCGTGTATTCGACACAAAGACAGAGATGCGCAAAATAGCAAGATAACCCAATCCTTTATTTCATAATGGATAGACTATTACAAATCCAATACTCTGTTTAATAAAAAGGAAAAGAATACATAGTTGACTCAAGAAACTATAGAAAAGACTAGATGACACTTGGAGAATCTCTATCTCTTCACTCTTGACAATTCCCATCCGATTGACTTCCATCGTCGTCGGACTTACCTGAAAAGTACAAAGGGACAAACGGAATGAGCGAACGCTCAGTAGGAAATTATATCTCAAGTACTAGCAAGTGGTTTAAGTAATTACATCTTTCATGAATGCAAGAAAGTTATGCATGCTCGCATAAAACGACAAGATAGAGAGAATGTAATATCAAGGAAATAAGATGAACTTAATCATGAACTTTCAACAAGATGACAAGTGGTTCAAGATATTCAAGCAAGTACAATTAACAAGTCATGTCAAGAACTTTGGCTATCATGTATCAAGCAAGCAAGTAAATTACCCTTTTTCGGGCCACGCATTTCATTTTATGTCAAGTACGAGTCAAGTACAAGATGTGTGTGGAATGTCCAATCAAGCAAGTCAAGTACTCGGTATAATGCCAGATACCTTATCATTTTAACTCCCATGGGCACAAGTACTTTCGGGTGCTCCTCCCAGGACCAGATCGGGCCCTATATGCGCAGGCATTTATCATGTATTTTTGACATCCACTCTTGTTTATATAGCCAATATAGAATTTCAATAATCAAGCATGTAGACATGTATGACAACTTTGACCGAATAGAGTCCAAAAATATGACAAAGGACATAAATTGGCGATAATAACGGTATAATCACGATATCGATGAAACTAGGTAGAATATGGTTCCCTTAACTTAGGTACCATGACAAATCAATATGGACATTCTTTATATAGAATTGAGGTCCACATGAACATTAGATCAAGCAAGATACCCTCATTCTTATCATAGAATTGGGGTTTACAAGAATGACACGATATGGCATGATATCATCATCCCATCAAGAATTTCTTATGATATACTCTTTGTATAATCATAAGGGCCGGTATACCATGTTTCTTTAGATTGACATGGCAAGGATCGTGTAATAGGTTTTTAGGGTACAACCAGCTCAGTCGGCCTTGAGGGAATCCAAGGCTACGAGGAGTCTTACGGAGGTCTCTATGACTAACTCGCTAGTCCAAAGGAACGGAATGTCCAATGGAGAGCTTGTATGTCAATGAGAGTTGAGTGTGATCGGTAAATCAACATGAAAACATGGGACTATACTCACGGAGTGGAGAATAGTGCCGATATATATATATATTATAATATATAAAACCATCGGTTAGCAAATCAGATGAAAAATCAGTTTATAGTAAAATAACGACTTAGGTCAAGTCGTTTCTCAAGTAATTAACGCCTAACAGAAGGGCGTTTACATATGGTCCATTTTACAGAATTTTCAATAATTCAATAATTTATCTAAAACGCGCCTTGGGAAAGGGCGTTTCTTCAAGAGTTGACGACTACAGTAGCAGGCGTCTCCTTATTTATATTTTTGACAGAATATCAATAATTTTCATGAATTGTCTAAAACACGCCCTTAAAAGGGGCGTTACTGTTTAATTCTATTTTTCAGAATATATATATTTCAGGAATTTACAAAAACGCGCCCACTGAAGGGACGTTATTAACATAATTACGCCTTTGTTCAGGGCGTTAGTTTCACAAGTCACGACCTAACTTAGGTCGTTAATTCGTCAAGGGTCATGAACAGTAACGAAGTTATATAATCAAGCAATTTTTTTCAAGACAGGACAGGTAACTAGCAGGTAGAGTCATGCATTGTATTAGAATTAGGATTTCAAATATATCATCTTTATAACGTGGGTAATTATTAATTTTATGAAAGTAACGCCTGTGTACAGGGCGTTTATTCTGAAACTGACGACCATCGTTATGGTCGTTACTTTAAAAGTAGCGCCCTATTCAAGGGCGTTTCTTTCCATAATAGTCCAGCAACATCCGGGAAACTATAATAAAACCAATACATGATATGCATGATGCTTCTTGTGTTATATAAATTTAGTTTGGGCTACAAGACTTGAGAAGATCCTACCTTGAAGAGTTGATTTGGAGATGACCGTGAGGGCTATGAGAATAGAAGTTTTGTTGCTTCAACAGTAACGAAATTCCACAGTAGGAGGAAGAGAAGGTTTTTTTTGTTGAAGAACCCCTTGTTCTTCGGTTCACCAACTCGCTGCGGTTCCTATAAGAAAAAGAAGAAACATATATTAATTTCTCCACTTATCGGAACAGAGGAGGTATTAGAAGAACGTTACCTTGTTCTTCACCTATACTGCTGCGTCCTTAACCTGTAAGAGAAAAAGTGGATGAAGAACTATCAGTTCTTCATGTAACCGAAGCAAGAGAAAATAAGAAGAACGTATGTTCTTCACTTACCGTGTAATAGTAGATCGATCAAATGGTTTAGGGTTTGATCGATCAGGTATATTTATAGGATTTGTAGAGTCCTACTAGGGTGAGTGTTTGATTGAGGGTAATATATCCCTAATAGAGTCCTTACTCTAATAGACACTTACTAGATTAGGTTGATCCTTCCCTGGATAAGCTCTGGGTTCGAACGGGTCACGAACCGAATTAACGCCTTAGGTAAGGGCGTCGATTCTTTAATTAACGACCTAGTTCAGGTCGTTTCTTAAGACACGTCTTGTATAAGGGCGTTCCTTCTTTTTAAAACACGCCCAAGATATGGGCGTTTCTTTTACTTGCCTATTTGGTCGCGTGAGAGCTTGCGACCGCATGTGTGGTCGTCCATTCTTTAGTCACGCCGTATGTAGAGGCGTTTATTTTTAAATTAACGCCTTACTCAGAGGCGTTATTTTTAATTTGTTTTATTTTATCTAACTAACCCTATTCTTATTATCTATATTACTTCTGTAATATACATGTTTTTAATTTTATTTCAATATTCATTTATCAGGGTTGCTACACCCTCCCCCACTTAAAAAGAATTTGGTCCCCAACTTCAATATATATATAATTATACACGTGGAGAGTGTAGAACATATACCTCTTAGAATAACTCGGGAAATCGTTTCTTCATAGATTCCTCGGTCTCCCATGTCGCTTCGCGTTTGGGATTCTTATTCCATTGCACCTTGATCATGGGAATGACCTTATTCCTTAGAGCTCGTATTTCTCGATCCAAGATCTTCATAGGCTTCTGTTCATATGTGAGATCTTTCTGGATCACCAGATCTCCATGTTCAATAATATGAGAGGGGTCGTGCACATACTTTTTCAACATGGATATGTGAAACACATTATGTACGTCGGACAATTGAGGAGGTAACGCGATGCGATAAGCAACCTCGCCAACTCTTTCAAGTATCTCAAATGGTCCGATGAATCTTGGCGTAAGCTTGCCCTTAACACCAAATCTTCGTATGCCACGTCCAGGCGATATTTTAAGAAATACATGATCTCCAATTTGGAATTCAAGATCTCTCCTTCTTGTATCAGCATAAGCTTTTTATCTTGTCTGAGCAACTTGCAATCTTTCTCTGATTACTTGTATCTTCTCAGTTGTATCCCTTACCATGTCTGGACCTAGCAGTTGTTTTTCTCCAACTTCGTTCCAGCATATGGGTGATCTGCAACTCCTTCCATATAAAGCTTCGAAA
Source organism: Amorphophallus konjac (assembly GCA_022559845.1). Lineage (NCBI taxonomy): Eukaryota > Viridiplantae > Streptophyta > Magnoliopsida > Alismatales > Araceae > Amorphophallus > Amorphophallus konjac. Next base: position 66,965,708 of record CM040117.1, read on the forward strand.
GGTGCCATTTGGATACTAGCTTGGTAGCTATTATTATATGCAAATTCCACTAGTGGCAAATGATCGTGCCAGCATCCTCCAAAGTCAATGATGCATGCTCTAAGCATATCTTCAACAACTTGATTAGCTCTCTCGGTCTGACCATCCGTTTGTGGGTGGAAAGCTGTACTAAAGTTAAGCCTTGTTCCTAATGAATGTTGTAATCCCTTCCAAAAATGAGAAGTAAAACGGGGATCCCTGTCAGACACGATTGAGATAGGAATTTCATGTATCCTGACTATTTCCTTGATGTACAGTGCAGCTAGCACATCAATTGACCATCGGCTCTTTATTGGCAAGAAATGTGCCGATTTAGTTAATCGGTCAATGATAACCCAGATTCCATCATGTCCTCCTTTTGATTTAGATAATCCCATGATGAAATCCATACCAATATCCTCCCACTTCCACTTAGGAATATCTAGAGGATGTAGTTTTCCAACAGGCTTTTGGTGTTCCGCCTTGACTTGTTGGCATGTGAGACAGCGAGATACATAGTCTGCTATTTCTCTTTTCATATTGGGCCACCAAAAGTTCCTCTTTACATCTTGGTACATTTTAGTTGATCCAGGATGAATAGTGTATCTTGATCTGTGAGCTTCATCTAAGATCTTCTTCTTTAATTCCGGACAATCGGGTATACAAGTTCTATCTTTGAACGATAACCTTCCATCAGAAGTTAGTTGAAAATCAGATTATCCTTCTAATCTGCCTTTGATTTCCACTAATAGAGGATCATCCTCCTGAAGTGTTTGTATCTCAGATAATAAGTCTGACTGTAGGCTTACATGAGATAGTGTGACAAATTTGGATTCCGTGTCCAAGCTTATATTGAGCTCGGAGAATTGTTCAAGTAACCTCCATTCTTGCATCATACAATTTGCTATCATTGCTCTCGGCCTTCGACTAAGGGCATCAGCAACATAATTACCCTTTCCGGGATGGTATTGTATATTGAAGTCGAAGTCTTTGAGATATTCTAGCCAGCGTCTTTGTCTCATGTTTAGCTCCTTTTGAGACTCTTGTGATCGGAGTATACAGTAAACTGTACTCCATATAAGTAGTGTCTCCATATCTTTAGGGCAAATACTACCGCGGCCAGTTCTAAGTCATGGACGGGGTAATTCTCCTCATGCTTCTTCAGCTGACGTGAAGAGTATGCTATGACCTTTCCTTGTTGCATTAGGACACATCCGAGGCCAATGCCAGAAGCATCAGTGTAGACCTCGAATTTCTCTCCTTCTGTTGGTAGAGCTAACACTGGAGCTGTAGTGAGATGATCTTTGAGAGTTTAGAAACTTCTTTCACATTCCTCACTCCATTCATATCGGATCTCCTTACGAGTTAACCTTGTAAGTGGCACGGCAATTTTTGAGAAGTCTTTGATGAATCGCCTGTAATAGCCTGCAAGACCTAAGAAACTTCTGATCTCACTAGCATTGGTTGGTCTTTCCCATTTCCTAACTGCTTCAACCTTTGACGGATCTACAGATAATCCATCCTTGGATATCACATGTCCGAGAAAAGCCACTTCTTCAAGCCAGAATTCGCATTTGCTGAGCTTAGCATATAATTGATTTGTCCTCAAGATTTGTAATAAAATCCTCAAATGCCCTTCATGTTCTTCCTTAGTCTTGGAGTATATCAATATATCATCGATAAAAACTACCACAAATTGATCTAGATAAGGTCTGAATATGCTATTCATCAACTGCATAAAGGCAGCAGGGGCATTTGTTAGTCCAAAAGGCATAACAACAAATTCATAGTGGCCATACCTGCTTCTGAACGCAGTTTTATGAATATCTTCGTCCTTGATCCTCAATTGATGATAACCAGACCTGAGATCAATCTTGGAGAAATATTTGGATCCAGAAATCTGATCAAATAACTCGTCGATTCTCGGCAGTGGATACTTGTTCTTGATAGTAAGATGATTCAACTGTCGATAGTCGATACACAATCTCATGGATCCATCCTTCTTCTTTACAAATAAGACTGGTGCTCCCCACGGGGAAGTACTTGGTCTAATAAACCCTTTTCTGATTAGTTCCATCAACTGCTCCTTCAACTCCTTAAGTTCAGCAGGGGACATTCTATATGGTGCCTTTGAAACAGGACCAGCACCTGGGACTAAGTCAATGGTGAAAGCCACATCTCTTTGAGGGGGTAATCCCGGCAATTCTTCCGGAAATACGTCTGGAAATTCTTGAAATACCTGAATGTCTTCTATCTTGGTTTCCTTAGCTTCTTTAACAGTGACAAAAGCAAGGAAGGATACACATCCTTTCCTGACGAGCTTGCTTGCTCGAAGAGCCGAAATAAGAGGGGATTTACTTCGACTCTTAGGACTAGTATAAGTCAGTTCTGGAAATTCTTTGAAAATAATCTTGCTATTACGGCATTCAACCGTTGCCTGGTACTTAGATAACCAATCTGCTCCTAGTATAACATCATACTCTTTTAAATCTAAGCAGATAAGATCAATAGGAAAATTCTTTCCTCGAACCAACACTTCACAGTTTTGGTAATGATGCGTGATATCCGTCTCGTTTCCGAGAGGAGTAGACAACACTATTTTCATCCATTCCGGTTCTAGAGGTAACGGGTCAGCAAACTTCTTAGAAACAATAGAATGCGATGCACCCGTATCAAATAACACATGTGCATATTTGGAACAAATTTTCAATGTACCTTCCACTAATCCGCCTTCTTCTTCAGGTTCGGTCTCCTATATTGCATGAAGACGAGCATTCTTTGTCACCGGGCGTTTACCATCGCCGGCTTGGTCGTTCATTAATGGACACTCGGGAATCCGATGCTCACGGCTCCCACAACGGAGACAAGCTCCTAATTTCCTCCAGCATTCTTCCGTCTTGTGACCAGCCTTGTCACAATGCTTGCAGACTGTATTCGAAGGGGTAGTGGTGATCGAGAAAGGCTTGGTCTTCTTGAATTTCTGATCTTGAGATGAAGAACCTCCATTATTGGGCCTCTTCTTAAAATTGGGTTTGAAAGAACCCGAACCCGTGACTTGTTCCTTCTTGTCTTTTCCACGGATCCTATCAGATAGTTCCGTGGCATCTTCAAGTAGTTGGGCTCGGCGCACTATTTCCGAATAAACTTGGATGTCCATAGGCACCAGTAGAGTAATATAGTGGGGCCTAAGCCCATTAAGAAATCTACGGGCTTTCATCTTCTCCGTGCTAATAAGATGCTTAGCATATCTAGACAACCTGGAGAATTGTGCTTCATAATCTGCTAATGATAAAGATCGTTGCTTTAATGCCGCGAATTCGGCAGTCTTCTTTTCTTGGACTCGGTCCGAGAAATATTTAGCATTGAAGTATTCCACGAATCCTTCCCATGTAACTTGATTCGGATCTATGGTTGCTTCAATCGACTCCCACCAGCATCTAGTATCTTTCTCTAACTGAAATGTAGCTAACAGAACTTTGTCCTGATCCGTGCATTGCATGACACGGAATATGCGTTCAGTCTCCCGAACCCAATGCTCGGCATCGTCCGGATCGGTCGATCCCATAAACTTCGGGGGATTCATGTTCTTAAAGGCTTGGTGTAAGCTTCCAGCTCGTGGAGCACCACCTTGTGCTACCTGTTGTAGCACTTGAGTCATTCCTTGAAGGGTACGCTGCATGTTGCGCCATTGAGCACGTTCGGCAGCCATTATCTTACAATTATAATAGCTACGTTAGTATCATATCTCCATGATCTTATAAAGGACTTATTGATCCTTAACCCTTGGTTCTACCCAATCTCACTTGGTTAAACGTTCAACTTATCCTTGGACTTGGGTTTTTCCTAAGAATTGAATACCTTAGGCTCTGATACCACAAAGACTATCACGCCCCGAGCGCGGAAGATACCCGGAGATGCGCGACGTGTCTATATCAATCATGTCAATCAGAGTGGTCGTGTATTCGACACAAAGACAGAGATGCGCAAAATAGCAAGATAACCCAATCATTTATTTCATAATGGATAGACTATTACAAATCCAATACTCTGTTTAATAAAAAGGAAAAGAATACATAGTTGACTCAAGAAACTATAGAAAAGACTAGATGACACTTGGAGAATCTCTATCTCTTCACTCTTGACAATTCCCATCCGATTGACTTCCATCGTCGTCGGACTTACCTGAAAAGTACAAAGGGACAAACGGAATGAGCGAACGCTCAGTAGGAAATTATATCTCAAGTACTAGCAAGTGGTTTAAGTAATTACATCTTTCATGAATGAAAGAAAGTTATGCATGCTCGCATAAAACGACAAGATAGAGAGAATGTAATATCAAGGAAATAAGATGAACTTAATCATGAACTTTCAACAAGATGACAAGTGGTTCAAGATATTCAAGCAAGTACAATTAACAAGTCATGTCAAGAACTTTGGCTATCATGTATCAAGCAAGCAAGTAAATTACCCTTTTTCGGGCCACGCATTTCATTTTATGTCAAGTACGAGTCAAGTACAAGATGTGTGTGGAATGTCCAATCAAACAAGTCAAGTACTCGGTATAATGCCAGATACCTTATCATTTTAACTCCCATGGGCACAAGTACTTTCGGGTGCTCCTCCCAGGACCAGATCGGGCCCTATATGCGCAGGCATTTATCATGTATTTTTGACATCCACTCTTGTTTATATAGCCAATATAGAATTTCAATAATCAAGCATGTAGACATGTATGACAACTTTGACCGAATAGAGTCCAAAAATATGACAAAGGACATAAATTGGCGATAATAACGGTATAATCACGATATCGATGAAACTAGGTAGAATATGGTTCCCTTAACTTAGGTACCATGACAAATCAATATGGACATTCTTTATATAGAATTGAGGTCCACATGAACATTAGATCAAGCAAGATACCCTCATTCTTATCATAGAATTGGGGTTTACAAGAATGACACGATATGGCATGATATCATCATCCCATCAAGAATTTCTTATGATATACTCTTTGTATAATCATAAGGGCCGGTATACCATGTTCTTTAGATTGACATGGCAAGGATCGTGTAATAGGTTTTTAGGGTACAACCAGCTCAGTCGGCCTTGAGGGAATCCAAGGCTACGAGGAGTCTTACGGAGGTCTCTATGACTAACTCGCTAGTCCAAAGGAACGTAATGTCCAATGGAGAGCTTGTATGTCAATGAGAGTTGAGTGTGATCGGTAAATCAACATGAAAACATGGGACTATACTCACGGAGTGGAGAATAGTGCCGATATATATATATATTATAATATATAAAACCATCGGTTAGCAAATCAGATGAAAAATCAGTTTATAGTAAAATAACGACTTAGGTCAAGTCGTTTCTCAAGTAATTAACGCCTAACAGAAGGGCGTTTACATATGGTCCATTTTGCAGAATTTTCAATAATTCAATAATTTATCTAAAACGCGCCTTGGGAAAGGGCGTTTCTTCAAGAGTTGACGACTACAGTAGCAGGCGTCTCCTTATTTATATTTTTGACAGAATATCAATAATTTTCATGAATTGTCTAAAACACGCCCTTAAAAGGGGCGTTACTGTTTAATTCTATTTTTCAGAATATATATATTTCAAGAATTTACAAAAACGCGCCCACTGAAGGGGCGTTATTAACATAATTACGCCTTTGTTCAGGGCGTTAGTTTCACAAGTCACGACCTAACTTAGGTCGTTAATTCGTCAAGGGTCATGAACAGTAACGAAGTTATATAATCAAGCAATTTTTTTCAAGACAGGACAGGTAACTAGCAGGTAGAGTCATGCATTGTATTAGAATCATGATTTCAAATATATCATCTTTATAACGTGGGTAATTATTAATTTTATGAAAGTAACGCCTGTGTACAGGGCGTTTATTCTGAAACTGACGACCATCGTTATGGTCGTTACTTTAAAAGTAGCGCCCTATTCAAGGGCGTTTCTTTCCAAAATAGTCCAGCAACATCCGGGAAACTATAATAAAACCAATACATGATATGCATGATGCTTCTTGTGTTATATAAATTTAGTTTGGGCTACAAGACTTGAGAAGATCCTACCTTGAAGAGTTGATTTGGAGATGACCGTGAGGGCTATGAGAATAGAAGTTCTGTTGCTTCAACAGTAACGAAATTCCACAGTAGGAGGAAGAGAAGGTTTTTTTTGTTGAAGAACCCCTTGTTCTTCGGTTCACCAACTCGCTGCGGTTCCTATAAGAAAAAGAAGAAACATATATTAATTTCTCCACTTATCAGAACAGAGGAGGTATTAGAAGAACGTTACCTTGTTCTTCACCTATACTGCTGCGTCCTTAACCTGTAAGAGAAAAAGTGGATGAAGAACTATCAGTTCTTCATGTAACCGAAGCAAGAGAAAATAAGAAGAACGTATGTTCTTCACTTACCGTGTAACAGTAGATCGATCAAATGGTTTAGGGTTTGATCGATCAGGTATATTTATAGGATTTGTAGAGTCCTACTAGGGTGAGTGTTTGATTGAGGGTAATATATCCCTAATAGAGTCCTTACTCTAATAGACACTTACTAGATTAGGTTGATCCTTCCCTGGATAAGCTCTGGGTTCGAACGGGTCACGAACCGAGTTAACGCCTTAGGTAAGGGCGTCGATTCTTTAATTAACGACCTAGTTCAGGTCGTTTCTTAAGACACGTCTTGTATAAGGGCGTTCCTTCTTTTTAAAACATGCCCAAGATATGGGCGTTTCTTTTACTTGCCTATTTGGTCGCGTGAGAGTTGGCGACCGCATGTGTGGTCGTCCTTTCTTTAGTCACGCCGTATGTAGAGGCGTTTATTTTTAAATTAACGCCTTACTCAGAGGCGTTATTTTTAATTTGTTTTATTTTATCTAACTAACCCTATTCTTATTATCTATATTACTTCTGTAATATACATGTTTTTAATTTTATTTCAATATTCATTTATCAGGGTTGCTACAGAAGAGCAAGCAAGATGATGACAATGATGAACAATACCCAACTAAGGAAGTGTGATCGCCACCAAGGTAATTAAACTAGCAAAGCTAAGGTAAATACCTTGGAAAGAGCTGGATGAAACACCCGCCCACGGGAGATGAAATCTGGAACTCTGCGAGCGCAAACGGTCTAATATCAGGCTGCTAATGAGCAAGAGACGGCCTTACGATAAGCCACCACAGATCCTTAAATGGTCCTAAATATAGCCGCCAGAGCGCACGGAATTGCAAGTTGGGACTTGGATCTCCACCTCTCCCGGCCGGCCAGAAGAGTTGGGCCCCGTGCTAGGAACCCTATAGACCTGCAAAAAAATGTAGAAGCACAGAAAAACAACCCAAATTAGCCCTATGACAAGTGTAGCAACTATAATGCAAATAAACTAAAGTGCATGCAAAAGGAAGGGTGAATACATGGGAGGTTTGGTTTTTTAACCCTTGTGGGGCGTGGAAAAGATGGGAGGATGTTTAAAAAAACATGCAAAGATGCTAGGAACGTGGAAGAAGAAGAGGGAAGATGCTTGTGAATGCTATGAAGAAGGGGAAGAAACTAAAGAAGAAAATAACACGATAAACCCTTGGAACTTAATACTCCCTAGACTTGAAGGCTAATGGACATAGACAACACTTCTCCTTGATGGGTACTCACTCCAGAACACGGCAGCATCTTGACGTAATCTCCAGAATTCTCCTCCTCAACCCATGAACTCAAGAGTTCTATTTATAGGCCCTCAAACTCTCGGTTCGAGTTGGAGAGATTCCAGCTAAAAAGTAGGGTAGAGCTTAGCAAACTCTTGAAGATAACACTCCTAAGAGTCCATAGAAATAAACAGGAGCTTCTAAGGATCTCTATCGAGAGAGAAATCATCAAATCAATACTCTACTTCGGCCACGGCGTAGCAGAGAAAAGATAGTTCTAGCATGACTCTCTGTCTGCACAAACGATCTTACGATAAACCGCTACTTGGAGAAAATGGTCAAAGGATAGACCGCCAACCTCGGAGGATAAGGCCAACGGGCGAAAACTTTGTGAACAGGACTTTGGAGCCAAGAAACGGTCTAAGGTAAAACCGCCACAATGCCTCTAATGGTCTTACGATAAATCGCCAGAGCTCAATGGATAAGAAAGGATAAGGTTTGAAGAAAGATGTTGGCTCTAGACTCTGGCGTCAGCAGACGGCCTTAAGATAGACCGTCAAACGTCATCAAACGCCCAATCAATAGACTGCCAGAGACAGTGGCGTGGCAAAATGAAGGGCCTACTAAGCTTCAACCCACAGAAAGACAAATAAGGAGCGAGACCCAATCAAGGAGAATGATGTAGATGTGGAAAATGTGGATGTGTATATGCGTGCCGATCCCACAAATCACATGAATAAGCATGAAGGCATATGTGCACCAATCAAGTGAATAACATGAATATGTGGCTATGTAAACATGGTAGCATGATCATACAATCAATAAAAAGGTGATAAAGGATGTAGAAGAATACCGTGATCGCCACCAAGGAATAACAACGTCAAAGGATATGAAATACTTTCACGTTGTGTACCTTGGAAAAAGAGGATGATCGCGCTCAAGATTAAGATGCAGGGATTTGTGGGTTACCTCTCCTCGCCTTCCAGTCGGCTAGAAAGTAAGGGCCTCACTTTCCATGCTTTCCTGCGAAACAAATACAAGACAAGAGGCAAAACCCATTAGAAAATGCTAAGTGTAGAAATCTGCCCAAGTGTATAAAGTTGCATGAAAGATTGAGGGCAAACTTACCCGAGGAGGGTTTTTAACCCCCTATGGAAGGGTGCAAACAATAGGTGTGTATATTGAGATGAGACTAGAGTGCAAAGATTGATTTAATATGCCATGATGAACATAGATAAAGAAGGTGCAAAAGTGGAAGTCACAAGAAAAACTGTGTAAACAGTGTAAATTGGGTGCAAAGACTGATGCAAACAGTAGGACAAATGATGTCCAAATGTAGAGAAAATTTAGATGACGGAAGACTTGAATGTTGTGAAGAAGTATGAATAAGAATCACTCCAAAAGGAGCTAGGGATAGAAAGTTATGACACCGGAGATTTGGCGAAAAATGCGGACTGTGCAGAAAATGCAGAACAGTGCACAAAATGAACTCAAAGAATGGTGAATATCTCACAAGATAGAACACCAAAAGAGGAAAGAGAGGATGCTATGGAAAGGTGAGAATGTTGTGGTGAAACTAGGGTAGAAAGGAGAGTTTAAAACGGGGAAGATAGTAGTGAAAAATGGGGTGAAAACTCAAGAAAACAGAAGGGTGCAGAACATGGGAGAAAAATGACTTGAAGTGTAAAAACAGAATGAAAGTGCAAAACTCATGGACAAAAATATGCATGAAGATGACAAGGTAATTAGCCCAAAACTAAAGAACACAAAGATTATACTTCCCTGTTGAGCCTGGAGTTGAAAGGATGAATCAACAGTGCCCCACGGCCTCGCACCGGTTACGCAAACATGCCCTCGTCGCAAGAAATCTGAGTTTCAGCAAAGTGCAGAATAGTGCGGTGAAACCTAAAAAGTTGGGGCTTGAAAGAGGGGGGAAAGATATGAGAAATAAGGCAAACATATAATCAACGTGAAGCTAATACTCCCCTCTTCAAGATGGAGTTGAGGGAGGACGAAACGGATGAAGCATGACTCCGCCCCGACTTGATGAACAGGCCCCCGTCGCGAAGTTATAGCAGAAAATCAGCAAACTATGATGATTTGCCAAAAGTAGGGGCAAAGTTAGGAGGGCAAACGATGATGAAATCAAGTAAATAATGAATCAATGGAAAGACAATACTTCCCTCTTCAGGCTAGGGTTGAAGGGTTGAGTATAAAATCCGGCATGGCTTCGCCGTTGCCATGAAAACACGCCCCCCCCCTTTCAAGTCCGACCTTCAGGGTCTATTTATAGAGCCTAGAAAGCCAGCCCCAAAATTAGGGTTTAGAGGCATTTTTAGGACGAGATAATTAAATAAAAATCATAGATAAATGAATTGTTTTTTATCCAGTCGAAACGGCACCTAAAATGGTTGATTATCCGCGGAGAAATTGATGAGAGAAGTTGGAGATAAAACCACGGATAAAATGGGATAAAATCTGTTAAAATTCAGCAATCGACAGGATGAACGGTCTTATGATAGACCGCTCAACCAGATGGGCGGTCGTGTCCTGGCCGTCCAACCCCGTCGGTGGAAATTCAAAATAATCAGAAAATAATCCCAACTATCCATCGAACTGACCGAAACGTTTGCCGTTGGACTCTCATATATGAACGGCTCAGTTGAGACCGTTCAAAGGAAGAGCGGTTAAGGACAAACCGTTCTAGTGCTGTCGGTGGAAAATCAAAATAGATAAGATAATTAGATAATTATCTGAGAAAACTCTTAAGCGTAGGACTCTGAGATATGCGCGGTCACCCTTAGTCGGTCCATCAAGTTGAACGGCTAGGAGAGGGCCGCACAAAAGCTTGTCGGTGGAAATTCCGAAAATTACCCAAAATACTCCAAAATATATGGACGGACAACGTTCAACCGCTCATTAATTGAGCGGCCAGGGAGGAACCGTTCATGCATATGGACGCTTAAAACTTATAAAAAGCCCAATCAACCAAAATCAAGGCCTGATAAGCCATGAATCAATTTGGACCTAACCAAGGAGGGAGGCAACCCAAAAATTTTCCCAAAGCATGCCTGAAAACAGCCCCAACGAGTGGTGGACAACTCGAGACATCAACAAATGGGAGTAAGAGAAACGACTCAACTTATCGGTGAAAAACGGGTGTCAACAGATGCCCCTCCTTAACGTCCTCTTTGCAGGGGAGCGAGCGGAGGTGAAGCGAAAGTGACATGGAACATGGAGATGAAGCGGAGATGCAGCGGAGTGGACCGGAAAAGTGGGCGTTAAGGCAAAACGACACCCGTTTTTACCAACAAGTGATGGGAATCTTCCGAAAAACTCTAAACCAAACGCAAGGAATGATCAAACCAAAAGTGACACCAGTCTGGAGGAACTAAACTAAAATGAAATAAATCGACAAGACCGACCTCATGGGGGACACAATCCCGCGATCCAATGAGGGGGCCACAAAAGCAAGCATCAAAAGTAAAGGAAACAGGCTAAAGCTCCAGACGGGGACCTATCAATCAACCAAACCAAGCGAATCGACCAAAGAGAACCTTCCAACTCAGAGTGGAATTAACTCTCTTACTCGGACATCAAACACATAGCTAACCATCATGGGTGGGACATTATTCAGGCAAATCCAACGGGTCATGAATGCTCGAAAGATGCGTATGATGCATGCTGGGCTAAAATAAAAAGAAATTGTGAAAACTAGTGCGAAGAAAGATTAAAATATAATATACTCGAGAATAATATTGCTAAGCTGGGAAAATCAGAGTCAAGATACCATCTGCAATCACAGCGTGCAGGATAGAACCATCCTCCCCGTGATATCCCAACCTAACGGCCTATCCGAAGATTAAACACGTGAACCTGGATCATCATCGTTTTTGTTGAAGGGGAACATCAGATCCTGGAATACGTAGATAATCAACTGGTTCTCAAGATAATATAATATAATACCATATAGTAATGCAATAATGAGTGTAGGGACAGAAAGCCATACCTGACTTACCTGTGCAGGCGAAACGGCAAATGAAAGCTTGATGACTGCACATAATATTGTTAACAATATTTGCAATGATATCATAATTCATCAATTAAACATTAAATGCAAACAACCTTCAAGCATGAACGGTTAGGGAACAACCGCCCTATGAAGAATGGTTATTGTAGAACTGTACATATCATGGAATTTCAACCGACTTAAAAAGCTTACCGTTGAAGCTAAACGGTCATACTCCAACCGCACAAACAAGGACGGTCTATCGCTAGACCGCACATCCTCTGCAACTTTGAAAAAACAAACCCTTCGCCTCCCTCCACCGCAACCGACGGTGGAAGGAACGAAGGGCAAACCTTAGCCCATTCTCAACCCCTCTCTCTCAATCTCTCAAACTCCTCACTCCCCATCTTGCCTCTCACTCCCAATGCACCAGAAGCATCAGGCCCACCGCCCCGAGATGGCCGAAGAAGCAACCGAACCGCCGCCGCGGCGGCGAATACCGAAAGGCCACCGCCCGTGGTGGCGGCGACGACGTCCATGGCCGAGGGGGACGTACTCCCGCCGCCGCCCGTAGCCGAGGAGGAAGCCGGAGTAGCCGCCGCCAAGGAAGATGGCGCCATCGTAGAGGGAGACGTCGCAGAAGATGCACCGGCAGAGAAACCGGCCAAAAAACCAAGGGACCCCGAGGTAGGAGCCCTAAAACTTTGTTCATTTCCATTTTCATTCTATTTTTAAGACATGCATGTTAGTTTGGGGGCTTTTTCAAGGGATTTAGAGGGCTTAAGGTCCGGTTTGGGGGGCCATGGTGGCCTCCCTGCCAGTGGGAAACCCTCACCGTCGTCGGGGAAGATGACGGTAAGGCGGTTCAGTCAAAACCGCACAAACAAAAACAAGCGGCTCACATAGAGCCGCCCAACATCCATACAGCCCAGGAGTAGCCGTTCAAACTCACAACCACAGAACCAAACCAACCGATGACGGTGAGAGGCTCACCGCTCAAACAATCAGACGGGCCTCATCGGTCCGTTCCAAAACCTGTCAACAAAGAACCATGCGGTCCTTATAGGACCGCCCAACCTTCCTGTGGCGCAGGAGCGACCGTTTGACACTAAGAAGTATGAGGAAAGAACGGTGCAAGATTACCCGTTCAAGATAGGAACGGCCTACATCGGCCCGTTCAAAACCCAGAACGTAAAGAGTAGAACGATGCACATCGGACCGTTAGATGGAATGAGCGGCCTGTGGGTAACCGCTCTACTGACAGAGATTTAAGCTTTGATGATTTTATTTAGAAATGCAACAAAATACTTAAGTAAATTACTAAAATGCATCTAAAATGAATGAATGAATGCAGGGAAAGCGCGGGACCCGCACCTCATGGCTGCAGGTCTGCGCCGTGTACTTAGCACTGCCGGACTTCCAGAGGGAGCGGTTGGCCGCCATGGGGTTCGCCCCATTCCTGAGCATCGAGGTGTGTCAATTCGACGCAGCTCTGCTCTACTCCCTGCACGACCGCTGGGACCCAGTGAGTCGGACGTTCCTTTTCCCGTGGGGGAACATGGTCCCCACGTTGGAGGACGTGGCCAGGCTCACTGGCCTTCGGGTGCACGGGTCACCGGTCAGCGGGACTACGTTTCCCGACTACCGGGTGATGGCTCGGGAGTTGCTGGGCTTGGAGCTGCGGCGCCCTGAGAGGCAGTCGACTCTCCTTCCCCGGGCTGGTCTCCAGGATAGCCTGGGGTTACGACGGGCTGGAGTTACAGTCGGAGAGCAGTCGGAGGAGCACTTGCAGCGGCTGATAGAGCTAGCGCGACCGAGAGTTGCAGCAGGACCGGGAGCGGAGGCAGACCGAGTTTTGCGGCGGTTCCTGATGTTGCTGTTTGGACGGCTTCTCTTCTCCACCAGAGCGGACGTAATGAGCTGCCGCTTCCTCCCCTTCTTCCAGGAGCTTGAGCATGTTGGGGATTACGCCTGGGGGGTAGCAGTCCTCGCGTTCCTCTTCGACACCCTCAGTTCGACAGCGCGTCGGACGATGCTCGGGGGCTTCTCCCCCTTACTCCAGGTACGACTTCTACCTTAGACTTAATTATGCAATTCTACATGTTTGCTAATTGCTGACACGATGCTGTGATGCAGGTGTGGGCCTACGTACGCCTACGTGGGTTGGGCAGAGGCGAGGAGACCCGTCCTGGGCTCCTGCCGATCGCACGGAGGTGGACAGCACCTAGGGAGACCGTGGCCTTGAGGCGGCAGGTCCGAGAGCTGCAGGACGACCTCGAGAGCTGCAGGACGACCTCGACTCCTTACCTTATGCCTCGGTATGCTTCTAAACTCAGACTTTTTAATTAAATGCAATTCCTATATGATGATGATGATGATGCGAGTTCCTATTTCTTGCAGGTACGGTGGACACCCTACGTAGCGGAGGGTCAGCCTTGGGTGGTTGGCGCCCTTGCCTTCGCCGGACGAGATGTGTGGCTTCATTGTGTGAACGTGGTGGAGCCACTACATTATAGGTTAGTGATGAGGACCATCGGGGTCCACCAGCCCGCGGTGGAGTTCCCAGCGCCTGAGAAGGCGGGGGAGCGAGTGACGAGGACGACGCGGGGCCTAGTAGCAGCTTTTGATTGGTCGACGAGGAATGCTACGCAGGTGGCTGATTGGAGAGCTCTGGGGCGAGCGGTGACCGCCCGAGCGGGGAGCGACTCGGCGTACTACACTGCGTACGCCAGACACTACCGGGACCAGGTGTTCCGGGGTGCCCACCGACCGGTACGACTTCTAAACTCAAACTCTGTCTATTATGCTTATAATGATTATATGATGATGCATTGACAATTGGACTTCTAAATGCAGATCGACCCAGCGGGACGACTAGCGGAGCTACAGGGGCTCCTACACTCCACCATCAGGGAGCGGGATGAGGCCCGGCAGGCCCTGGTCTTACTGGTGAGTTTTCTAAACCCTAAACTTTTTTAAATTATGCGACTGCTTATGATTATGATTATGCATGTGACCGACCTGGAGTTTTGGATGCAGCGTGCTGAGGGGGCCCAGAGACAGGGGGCCGATGCTCCTTCTTCTTCCTCTACCCAGACTCCTGCAGATCGGGCCGAGCGGGAGGCTGACTTTGCCAGGATGGTAGCGCGGGCCAAGGCGGCCGAGGTGGCGCTCACCGAGAGGGTACACGAATCACTACACTTCCCCTTTGCTTATTTATGCTTATGATATGTATGAAATGCAATTGACTGACAATGATATGTGCATGCATACGTCCGAGCTGACCCGCCTTAGGACTGAGTTGGAGCAGAGCCGGGCAGCGGCTCGGGAGGAGGTGGCTCGTGTACGGGAGACAGAGCCGACCAGCAGATGCGCTGGAGACGGCGCTCCTACGGGCAGAGCTAGAGCGACTCCGAGCTGGAGCGGAGGAGCTGGTGCGGGTCCGAGCGGAGCGGGATCGGGCCCTGATCGAGGCGTCCGGGCTGAGTGGAGAGCTACGAGCCTATAAGGAGATGAGCCGGCGATCGCGCAGTGGGACTCCGAGTGGCAGCCACAGCACCCACGGCTCCGTGAGGAGTTACTTCACGGGTTCCTCCGGTCACTGGAGAAACGAGGAGGACGACCAGCGTCGGTGACGTCAGCATGATGATGCGACTTCAGCGATGCTCCACCAAAGAGGCACGAGGGTGGTGGAGACAATGACGGGGGCCAGGGAGACAGACAGGCTTGACTTTGTACTCGACCCGACTTTTGTACATATGATGACATGATATGATAGTGATATGCATTCTTTTGTTTTTATTTTGTGGATGAATGAATGTATGAATGTATGAATGGACAGATGCGACTACCGAATCGACATGAGTGCATGAGTGAGAGACGACGACTACAGGTGAGACACGACTACGAGTGAGACGCGACACGAGTGCGGGTGAGACAGAGGGACGTTGACCTTGAGTGAGAGAGAGAGTGTGACCACAAATGAGCGAGATGAGGGATGTCAAATGAGTGAGATGAGAAATGTCAAATGAGCGAGATGAGTAACGCCAACTGAGTGAGATGAGTGACGCCAAATGAGTGAGATGAGTGACGCCAAATGAGTGAGATGAGAGAGAGGATCACGACTATTAGTTGGACAGGTTGACAAAGGGTTGCGGACCAGATGAGCGGTTATCAGTGGGCCGCTCAAATCTAAAAACGGTTAATAATAGACCGTTCCAAGGAGAATTGAACAGTTGAATATTAACCATGCTGAATGATGAATGGTTTACCATAAACCGCTCGAGAGTAAGAACGGTCAAGTTCAGGCCACCCAAAGCCTAGCCCTCGGGTTCTTTGGAGGATGATGAACGGTCATTTACAGACCGCACAAGAGGATCGGCGGTCTATCGTAAGACCGTCCAAGTGGGTACCCTACGAACTCAAAGGGGGCTCTCTTGGAGAGTCCCTAACCCGAGGGTAAAGTGCCTCATACCTATCCAAACCTCATCTTAACCCGTCCCAGACTTATCCAACCCCAATCTTAAGAGCCTTAAGCTTCCTAACAAGCCTTATAAGCAGGAGGGGAGTCTAAATTCGTAGTTCACACATTCTCTTCCTTCCAAGCCTTGAAACCTTTGATTTTCACCACCAAATCATCATGAAGAGGGCCCTAGAGGGGAGTTCTATGGAGGGAGCATCTTTTGAAGGGCCAAAGCCGGCCAGAAAAGAGCGAGAAGTGCTCCAAAGGCTGACCGCGATCCCGCGACATCTGAGCTCAAGCCCTATGAGAGAGGTTAGTTAATCATATTTCATTCAATTCAATTCTCTCTCATTTACTTACATGCTTTTCCTTCCTCTCTTTCTTCCAACCTCAGCTTCTTCCTGGTGCGAGGCGGTATTCCACCTTGAAGTGGCTGGCTCCCATGGTCCGCGCCTTGCCCCTAGGAGTGACATCCATCCTGAGATCCTGGCACTTACAACCTCTCCTAGTGTTAGGTCAGAACTACCCAAAACTCTCTCTTGATTGGCATAGTATCTTAGCCTTAGTTGAGATATGGCATCCTCAGACCCACACATTCATCTTCCTGTCATTCGAGGCCACTGTCCTACTAGAGGAGGTAGAGACCTACTTCTCTTTACCCAGGTCCCAGGCGGGAGGGGAAGACTTAGCGTGTCACACCGTTGCCCCTGTAGATGCTAGACTTATTTTTAGGAGGGTTTATACCCGATAGTAGGGAGGTCCACACCTTCGTAGGCCCACGTCAGATTCACCTTCTTCCTCTTAGCCAGTGGGTAGTGGAGCATTGTAAGAATAAGTGTGGGTGGGATGAAGCCATAGCTAGGGCTGCGTCCATTTGCTTATGCTGGGCCATCTTGTTCCCTTCAGTTGACCATGTGTTAGAGATGCCCCTTCTTAGTACCATTAGTGGCCTGTGGCAGGGTCTTTCCATCTCTCAGGCCATCCTCGCTTACTTGTACGAGGGCCTTACTTCAGCAGCCTTAGGAGGTCCTCTGTTTGGCTCTATGATCCTCCTAGAGTGTTCGATGGGTGCTAGGATGAAATTCATCTATAGGGAGGATGTCACTTCGGCTAGCAGGATCTTCCGGAGCCACCCCCTCTTCTTCATAGGTGGCACGTTCGGATTCTCCCCGCAGGTAGAGTGCAGGACAGCTGAGATGAAAACCATGGATGAGTGGCGACTGTACATCAACAGACTGCCCCTGGATAGGTTCGTGATGCGCCCGAGCTTCCTCCGCGGCGGTGCTGTCAGAGTTCCCAGGAGGTCAGGCTTAGACTTGAGGCTCGTGAGCGACACCGCACTGGCGATGTACAGCCCGCACTGGTGCTACCTACAGGTTGGACTACCCCGGACTGTTCTACCAGCACTACCCCACCTTCCCGCACTACAGGCGAGGAGGATTGGTACGGAGGAGGATGAGCAGGCGGTCAGGAGTGCCCTGATCATGTGGGAGGTGAGCAGGGTGTTTACCCTACCAGCAGAGGTTGCAGAGATCCCGGCGACGCGCCAGGCCTACGTTAGAGAGCTGAGAGAGATACGTCCCCGCGGGGATGCCCAGGGGAGGACTGAGTGATTTCCTTTTGTTTTCATGATGATGATGCTGGATAGGACTCATGTGTTTAGAAAGCTTGATATATGGAATGAATAAATGTAATGATTGGATTGAATTTGAGCTTTGTTTGGGTTATGATGTGATTGCATAGGTTGGAATAGGATCTTTACCATTCACATGGCCACGAGCCAACTGCACTTTCAGCTTCAACCTGCCCCTGCACACACAAAAATACAGAAAACAAATTAAATTTGTTTTAGGCTTAACCCCTTGCCTATGACAAGTTAGGAAAGTGACCAGCTCTTGATCTTTGGTCAAGGGGGGTAAGCCTTATTAAATAGGCAAATAACAAATGTCAAATGAATGCAATGGATGCTATGAATGCAAATGAAGAAAATATTTTTTTTGGAGTTTTGAAAATATCTGATTTTTGTTTGAATTATTAAAATATTTTGATTTTGTTTTGAGTTTTGAACATATTTGATTTTTTTTTGAGTTTTGATATATCTGATTTTTTTGAGTTTTGAAATATTTGATTTTTTTTAGTTTTGGAATATCTGATTTTTTGAGTTTTGAAATATCTGATTTTCTTTTATGAGTTTTGGAATATTTGATTTTTTGAGTTTTGAAATATCTGATTTCTTTTGAGTTTTGGAATATTTGGTTTTCTTGAGTTTTGAAATATCTGATTTTTTTTTAGTTTTGAAATATCTGATTTGTTTTAGTTTTGACACCAGCTTAGACCTGACGACAGGGAACCTCCCCATCTCACCAGGGGACTCCCAGGCTCAACGTGCAATATAAAGGACCGCTCGTGGCCGGTGCTAACCTCTCTACCGAGGCCATACCCGGGGTAGGATTCAATCCTTGGAAAATAAAATAGATTTAGCAGGAAAGCTGGCGATAGGTATAGAAGTTTTTAGGGCTTGAGTTCTTCTCGCGACACCCCCCTTTTTCAAAGAATTTGGTCTGTTGCGCCGGGGCTTTATGTCCATTCTCGAACCTACTTTCACTCTAGGCACGCATACGACCGGGCTCATAACGTCCCACGGGGAAACTGTACTAGCACTCTTGCCGTGCCTAGTTTTGCTATTTTTGGGGGACTTTCAAACTTTTTTAGAGCTGCGAGCTTTAAGGGAGCTTTTAGCCTCGATTTTTGCCCCTTTTTTCATTTCTTTCTTTTCTTTCTTATTCTTTTGCGGAATAAGGTCATAATGGACTGCCCCTATTTGAGACCTCTTTAATTGGGGGGTCTAGATCGGTTCTCGCCCCCTTATTCACCCTTTGCCCCTATTTTCAGCCGAGAGAGAAGGAAAGACAAGGACTTTCACCCTCCTTGAAGCATGGCCAAGGCAGAAACGGCGTTTATGCAAACGAAAGAAACCGACTCACGAGAGGTTGTGTAGTGTGTGAAATGTTGAACAGGGGATTTCCTTTCGTGATCAAGTGAAGGCGCACCCCGCCACCAAGTCGTTGCTGGTTTGACTCTATGGATAAAAGCGTTTTAAATACAGCCCATTCCATGGATTTGGTAATTCTTCGCCCTCCGTGTTGATTAAACGATATGCATTACCCGGATAGACTTCCTTAATTACAAACGGCCCTTCCCAGTTAGGTTGCAGCTTAGACCTGGGACCTGCTGACCTGATAAATTTACGTTTCAAAACCATATTACCCACTTGGAATTTTCGTTCGATGACCTTCTTTTGAAAATACCGCGAGACACGCTTTTGATAAACCGAAACATGATTGGCCGCGTTAAGCCTCTTCTCATCTAAGAGTTCCAGTTGGACTAGCAACGCCTCTCGACGCTCGTCGAGATTAAGTTCTTTGTCCAGTTGCACCCTTAGGGAAGGGATCAGGATCTCGTATGAGAGTACCGCCTCCATCCCATAGGTGAGAGAAAAAGGAGTTTGCCCTGTGGGAGTACGGACGGAGGTGCGATAAGCCCATAGAGCTTCTACCAGTTTATCGGCCCAATCAGCAAATTTGTGTGATTCGCATGTTTTCTTGATAATTTTAAGAATGGTTTTATTCGTGGCCTCAGCCTGGCCATTACCTTGGGGGTAGTATGGTGATGAATGATGCAATGATATATTAAACTTCTTACAGAGGTCCCGGAGTTCTTGAGAGACAAATTGAGGCCCGTTGTCGGTGATGATATCACTTGACACTCCAAACCGTGAGATGATATTCTTCATGATGAAGCGGCATACTGTAGTGGCTTTGATTTCTGCATAGGCTTCAGCTTCCGCCCACTTGGTAAAGTACTCCGTAGCCGTCAGGATGAAAGACTTCTGCTTGACTACGGAATTCGGGTCACCGAGGGGTCCGATGATATCAAAGGCCCACATGGAAAACGGCCAAGGAGCAGAAAGAGGATGGATTGAAGAAGCAGGAGCATGGATCTTGTCAGCATGGAGCTGGCATTGAAGACACCTACGGACATAGGTGGAACAATCTTCTTCTAGGGTTAGCCAGTAATAGCCCTGCCTAAGAATCTTCTTTGCCTCTACACTCACTGGAGTGAGCTGCCTCTACTACCTTCCAAGCCTCATCGTCATCTAGACACCTCATTAGAACTCCATTGAGAGCTCGCCTATACAATTCTCCAGCAACAATCGTGTATCTGGCGGTGACTCTTCTAATGGCCTTTCGCTGATCGGCATTCGCCGTCTCCGGAAATGAACCATCCTTACAATATTGCTCAATCTCATAATACCACGGTAATTCTTCTTCTTCTATGATCTCCTCAAGCTCAGTTAACGAGACTTCCTTCACCTCTTCCCTTTCTGCCTTCCTTTCTACAGATTTCCTAAGGTTATCGAACCAGGGATCCTGAAGAGAGGGAATGTCTAACCGCTGGACCACAATGGTCTCAGTGGCACGACTGAGGGGAAATGAAAGAGAAGAAGCTAGTGATGCAAGGGCATCAGCCAAAATGTTCTGAGAACGAGGAGTGTGAATATAGATGAGCTTCCGGAATTGCCTAGCCAAGAGCGTGACCAGATCTTGATAGGGCTTAAGCTTAGGGTCACGGGTGCGGTAATTTGACAGAACTTGACGCAGCACCAACTGAGAGTCTCCTATGATGTGAAGGTATCGCGCGCCCATGATGTAGGCGTGCTTCAGACCGGCAAGGAGAGCCTCGTACTCGGCTATGTTATTGGTGGTAGGAAATGAGAGTTGATAAGCGACGGGGATGGTTACCCCTTCCGGAGTAAGGAGAACAGCGCCAATTCCACTGCCTGGGAGTTGAGAGCACCATCGAAGTGGAGAGACCAAAAAGGGAGACGAGTGATTACTGCCAAGTGTTCATCAGGGAACTCGTCCTGGATTGAATCAGTGCGAGGGATGGGAGAATGAGCAAGATGCTCAGCAATGGCATATCCCTTGATCGCTTTCTGGACGACGAAGGTGATGTCGAATTGGGAAAGGAAGCTCTGCCAGCGGGCTAATCGGCTAGAAAGGACAGGTTTTTCTAAAAGATAGCGAATGGGGTCCATTCTAGAGATCAGCCTGACTTCGTGGGCAAGAAAATAGTGTTTGAGCTTCTGAGCTACCCACACTAATGCTGCACAGGTCTTCTCCATGCCAGTATACTTAGATTCAGCGGGATTAAACAACCTCGAAAGATAGTATGATGCCCTTTCCTTTCCTTCATCATCTACCTGAGCCAGAACAGCTCCTAGGGAGTCTTCAATTACAGAAATATATAGGATCAGGGGTTTCCCGGGGACAGGTGGTTGCAGAACTGGGGGATTAGAAAGATAAACCTTGAGTTCTTCATAGGCCTTTTGGCATTGCTCATTCCATTCAAATTTCGCGCCCGCCTTCAACAATTCATAGAATGGGCAGCATCTCTGCGAGTGTTGAGATATGAATCTCCTGATAAATTGTAAACGCCCAATCAAACCTCAAAGTTTAGTGATGTTCTTAGGCGGCAGCATCTCCATAACGGCCTTTGCTTTGTTTGGATCGATCTAAATCCCCTGTTTACTAACTATAAACCCGAGTAGCTTCCCCGATGCAACTCCGAACACACATTTCTTTGGATTCATCTTTAGCTTATACTCCCTAGCCCTTTGCAACACTTTGGCTAGAATAGCGGGGTGTTCTTCTTGAGACCTCGATTTTACCAAAATATCATCCACGTAAGCTTCTAAGTAGACATGCATCATGTCGTGGAAGATAGCCATCATTGTCCTCTGATAAGTGGCACCTGCATTCTTCAATCCAAACGGCATAACAACATAGCAGTACGTGCCCCAGGGCGTGGTGAACGAGATCTTCTCTTGGTCCTCAGGAGCCAGACGGATTTGGTTATATCCAGAATAACCATCCATAAACGAGAGGGCTTCATACCCAGCTGTATTATCAACCAATACATCAATGTGAGGAAGCGGGAAGTCATCTTTCGGACATGCCTTATTCAAGTCCCGGAAATCGATACAAATCCGAATTTTGCCATCCTTTTTCATTACCGGGACTATGTTGGCCACCCACTGCGGATATAAGACAACCCTAATGAATCTGGCCTTATGCAATTTGTCAACCTCTTCCTTAATTCTCAAGGCCATCTATGGGTGGAATCTTCTTGCTTTCTGTTTAACGGGTGTTGCCCTTGGTTTAAGAATCAATCGATGTTCAACCAATGTGGGTCAAGACCCGGCATGTCCTCGTAGGACCAGGCAAATGAATCGCTAAACTCCCTCAAAACCTTGATGAGCTCCTCTTCAACCTGAGGAGGGAGATTAGCATAAATAAGTATGGGCCTGGGGTCCTCTTCGATCCCAAGATTAACTTCCTTAGTGGGTTCATCCACTGCCGAGGACGGTTCGTCAAACCTCTTCAAACCTTGTGCGTACAAATCAACAGTGTCATCCACATCGCTTTCCTCACCATTAGCTGGGTCCTTCTCATTCACAATCTCATATACCCCTAATCCGTCATTGCTCCATACCCCATCTAATTCCTCATCTTCTTCTAAGACAATCGCGGTCTCTACGAACTCCGGGCACCTAAGAAGGGCATGGCACCTCTCGGCCAAATCTTGTAGAAATCTATCGGGGATGGATTTAGGATGACGCATCACAGGGTGCGTCGCAGATGTGGACGGGCTGACTAGACTCGAGCTAGACCCTACCCCAACCGACTCGACTAACCTAGGAGACTCTGCACACTATACATCTAACCTAGGAGAAAGGAAATCTACTGGAAAAGGAACAGGGGTCTCACACCCCTGGGAATCTGAGCAGAACACAGCGTAATCTTCCACTGAAACCTCCGTTTTGAAATTGGCATTTTTTTTGGAGGCCGGAGGAGATCACGCAGCACGAGGAAGAGGATGGAGGAGGGGGGAGTTGCATGGGGAATAATTCAGGAAATATGTAATCAAAGAACGGATCGGAGGAGGAAAACCACATCTCGTGGAGTTGAGCACCGGGGGGAGGAGGAGTAAATGGGGTGGAAAGGTCAATAGGCGGGCAACGCCCGCAAGCACAGGGGACGAATAAAATCTCAGGTGGTCTCTCCGTGAAGTACGGGTCGACCAGGATTGGAGGGGAACGGGGGACAAAATCTAACTGTTGGAACCAAGAGGCAAGACGGGATGGGGACAGAGAATAGGTAGTGATAGAGCTCCCCACTTCTCGTGGCCCCTAGCGGACCAGCTGCATCGGAGGACGCTTCACCAGCTGCGTCTCCTTCTTCTTCGGATGGTCTTCTCTCTTGCTGAATAGCTTTTCAAAGCAACCAGCAAAATCTTCCATGTCACCCACCAACCCCTTCAGCGGCGGTGGTGGGTCAGAATCATCACAGGCATCATCCTTCACATCAGGACTAGGTGGCGGCCTCTTCAAAGTGTCGGGCTGCAGTGGGCCTTTTACAAAATGCTGTCGATAGTTCCACGTTAACGGCCCGGAGTCCCCAAGTATCGACATTGTGAAATCACGGTAGCCGAGGCCTCGGCGGCCCATCTTCCTGCCCTTAGGGACGGGGTTGGTTCGGCCCTACAATTGTGCGCCGAGACCCAGGCCCGGCTGATAGCCCAGTTTCAGGATCATGCGCCACCCCTTGGAATCTCTCATCTTGGACTTGATCTTGACATTTGTTGGCGCAGTGGCGGGCTTGCGTGACGCATATGCCCATGAATAGTTCAAGTCCATAACTTACAGAACTGGCCTATTGCTCGGCCATAGTGTAGGAAGAATCTTGGCTGTTATTGCCTCAACGTTCTGGACCGTGGAAATACTTTTTACCTTGACCACTCGCCCCTGGAATGGGAATTTCAAACACTGGTGGGCAGTCGAGGGCACGACGTTCAGGCTGTTTATCCATGGACGTCCCAGAATAGCTTTGAACATTGGGTCTATGTCCAGTACATAAAATTCCACGTCCATAATCAAAGGCCCTAGCTCGGCCTGTACGGTCACGACCCCGTGACAAGCACGCCTGGAATTGTCATATGCTGCTATGGTGGTGGGCGTTGGCTTGAGCATATCCTCTGAAATGTTGCAGGCATGAAGGGTACTCAATGGACACACGTTTATCGATGCTCCCGTGTCCACAAGGGCGGACTCCACGGCCACTTTGTTCAAAGAGATGGTAATACACAGTGGCATCTGTCGTGCCTCAGGGGGTGCTAGCTCTGACTCGGAGAATGAAATGGAAGGCCCCTTTGTAATGGATGCCAACACCGTCGGCAGGCTATCTACTGCCACATCCTCACTTACCATAATCTTCTGTAGAAAAGTCTTCAAAGCTTTATGGTGTAGCGGCGACCTTTTGATCAACTCAAGAACTGAAATCTTGGCCGGCATCCGGTCCAAGTGCTGTAATAGGTCGTACTTCGTGCCTGGCACGTGGTCTACTTCTTCTGTTTCTACTGTAGGGGAGGGAACTTGGAGGTTGGGTGCAGATGCACCAGAGGAAGGAAAAACTCTTTGGAAAGGACGCCCGCTCCGAAGGGCGCAATGTGGCGCCGGCATGGCCTGAGATGGACCCCCGCTTGGCCCGGTGGAGTAGGTGGAAGGCGTAGAAATAGAGGTGAGGATGGCGGAAGTTGGTCTAATGGGCCCTGGTGAAGGGGAGATGGGCGAAGGGTTAAGCGGAGGGGTGATGATGGAGGGTATGGTGGGTGGTGGTGAAAGGACTGGTGGTGTGGAGGGGAATGCGGTGGGCCTGATGGGTGACGCGGAGGGAATAACGGGTGGAGTGGTGGTCAGAACGGCGGGCCTGAGAATGGAGGGGGTAACAAGTGCGGGGGAATGGTGGTGGTGGAAGGCCAAAAGGTGTGCGGGGGTCTCATCATCAAAAGTCCATCCAGCGTTGGGGGCTGGGTGCTGAACAATGTTTACTTGGGCCGGTGCCGGCGGCTGCTGTTGTTGTTGCTGAGGAGCGGGTTGGTGGACTGGCATGGGGTTTTAGTGGATCCCAAGGTCTTGCTGCTGCTGCTGTTGCTGGGGTGGCTGTTGCTGCTGGGGTTGCTATTGCTGCTGTTGCTGGGGTGCCGCCTGTTGCGGCCTGTCTTGTCTCTGCCTCTGCTTGATGTCTTCGATCAGCTGGTGCATCTGGGCCCAATCAATCCTCTGGCCCTCGTGTAAGTCATACACTAGATCTCTAAACTGATAGCACCGCTCTATTGTGTGCTCGGGCTGCCGATGATATATGCAATATCGGTATTGATCGGCGGCCGAATTCCAATTTTGACGCTCCGGAGGCAATTGAATATCACCAGTATACATCAAAGCAGAGAAAATATCAGGCAAAGTCTCAGGAAGAGGAGGGTAGTGGGTCCTCTTTGGGCTTGGTCGAGCAGGTCCATAAGCGGCAGGTGGAGGAACATTGTTATACTGTGGCGGCCGCTGAGGCTGTTGGGGCGGCGGTGGTTGTTGTTGCGGGTATTGAGGAACCTAGAAAGTGGGTTGGGGAGCTTGTGGAGCGGCGAATTGGGGGTTGCGTGGAGGTTGCGGGAAGCGAGGTGGGGCGGCTTGGTGGGGGAACTGAACAGCCTAGACCTGCTCATTGATCTGTACTCCCTCGGTAACAGGGCCCTGGAATTTTCTGGCAGTTTTGGGTTTCTGGGCCTCAAATAGTGAATGAATAGGGGAGTCTTTGAACTGGGTTTGTATGAACCGAGCTCTGCTGTATAACTGGTGCATATTCGAAATGTCATTCATTGCCAAGATATTCCTGAATGTTGGCGTGGCATTGGAGATCAATAGCTTTACTTTCTCTTCTTCCGGGATTTGCCCGGGCACACGTGAGGCCATCTGCCTCCATCGATCTGCATAGGTTGCAAAGTCCTCTTCTGGCTTCATCTTCTCTACTACCAGGTCGGTGAAGGAATACTCAGGACCGACCCGATCTTGGAATCTCTGAATGAACTGCTCCTTGACGGTCTTGAAATTCTCGGCCTCCTCCATGGGCAAAGTATAGAACCATTCCAGGGTGACCCCTTCCAATGATCGACGGAATAAATAAGCCATCAGGCGATCGTCATGCTGGAAATGTGCTGACTCGTAAAGAAACTCCCGAACATGAATGAACGGGTTGCCATTCCCGTCATACTTCCGGTACACGTGGAGCTCAGATTGAGGAGGAAAATGAATGTCCCTGAAGTTAGGAATAGGGACATCAGCCAAGGATTGCGGTCCAACCCGCTTGTGAAGGAGGTCAATATGTTGCTGCATAGCAGCCCATTTATCAAGAATCTCTCGTTCCCGGGATGGAGGAGAAGGAGCTGGAGGAGCAGCACCTGGATATGTGGCCAAAGGAAAAGCCGACTGAGGAGGGGGCAGCCCGTAAGATGGATAATGGGCCAGGGAAGGACCCACATCCGCGTGAGCCAGCTGGGTGGCCCCTGGTTGCAACCGAGTGAAATCTGCCGGGGCCACAAGGGCCTGCGGCGATGGAGAAGCGGTGACATAGGGATCAAGATAAGGAGTAGAGGGGATTTGGGACTTCCCCTTATCGAGTGATTGATGGGCCGAGGTGGAAGCCTGGCCCATTTCCATATTGGAATAGCGAAGGATCTGAGGATGGGTAGGAGTAAGGTCAATGGGGGCCACAGAGGTGGTCCCAGCAACAGAAGACGTGGTGGCAGTAGCATTCATGCCACGAGAAGGAATTGAGGTCGGGGCATCGACCCCCTGCAAAGCTTGCCGGATGAGATGGAGCTGGGTAGGGTCCAGCTGGGCCATCATATTGAGGATCTAATTGGCCGGATTCTGATTGGACGGATTTGAAAGAGAGGGTTGGGAACCCTCGCCAAGAATGGTCGGGAGTGGAGGGGCAGTCCCCTCTCCTCCCTACAGATGGGCGACCCTAGGTGGGTCCTCGAGAAGGCCACGAGGAAGGGAGTCCTCGTGAGACTGAGAGAAGTCGTATGACGACATGGGAGATTGTGAATCAAACAAAGGTTTGAAGTATGAATGGAAATGAGAACTGACCCTAGGAGATGATCCTGAGGGAAAGAAACAACCCCACATACACTAAACAACTAGGACTAGGGTAAACAAACCTAACCAACCAAACCTACAAAGCAAACAACAAGCATGCAATGGAAGGAAGAGATGAGAGCAGAATCACCCAATTGTACAACCAAGTTATTAAATGATGCCCGTCAAATTCGTATGAGTTCCTCTTTGAACCTTAGTGGGTTAATGAAAATATAAATTCTCTCAACCACTAGGTGCCTAACTAGGGTAAGAAATGAGGAACTGTGTGACTCTATAAGGATCTCTCACTCGCGGATGCAAACCCTAGACTGGGGGTGGATATGGTACAACCTGCCCGGCGTCCGTGTGGGAATCCACGGCTCACGGGGGCTTACGGAGGTCCTCGGCAAGGTCCCTAGTCGGCTCCAAAGAATATGGAGACGAGAGGAAACCCTACCTCGGTAGGAATGCAACTACTATGAAAAGATATGGATGCTCCTATGCACACCGGAGTGCATGTACAATCTAGCCTAGCAACTATCAAACAATGATCAAACAAATATATGAGCAATAACAACAATGATGCAACAATGGTAAGTGAGCAGGGGGAGATCAACAACTAGCACCAAAACTTGACAAATCGCATGGAATATGGCAATCAAAATGGACAATGAGTGCACTGCGGCACCAGAAGAATGGTCTGGATGCGACCGCTCAAAGAGTCAGACGATCTGTAGAGGACCGTATAATCCAGGGAGCAACAAAATGACAAAATGACTGCAAAATAATCACAGAATGCTGTAAATATGGGATAGCAATAATGAGGAACGTACCATAAGAACGGTCTGTAACCAGCCGCGTAACCTCTGGGATGGACCTCCAGCAGCCGCGTACCTATAGTCAGAACACACCGAGGCGTACCAGTGCCGAAGAGATGAATGGCCAGAGACAGGCCGCTCAGAAGGATGGATGGTCGACGGGACACCGTCTATGACAGGACGCTGGAGGAGGACTGGCACTGGTCGCAGGGGAAGGACGGTGGATGATCAGCCGCTCCAGAGGATGGACGGCTCTGGGAGAACCGCTCACGTCCCAGAAGGCAGAAAAAGGCTCCCGACCTGCAATCACTCCAAGGAGAAAACTAAACAACAAGAAGGGGGGGTCAGCAACTCACAATCACGATGGGCACTAGGTGTCCCACCGTGATCGCCAAAAAAGGGGGTGTAGATGTGGAAAATGTGGATGTGTATATGCGTGCCTATCCCACAAATCACATGAATAAGCATGAAGGCATATGTGCACCAATCAAGTGAATAACATGAATATGTGGTTATGTAAACATGGTAGCATGATCATACAATCAATAAAAAGGTGATAAAGGATGTAGAAGAATACTGTGATCGCCACCAAGGAATAACAACGTCAAGGATATGAAATACTATGCACGTTGTGTACCTTGGAAAAAGAGGATGATCGCGCTCAAGATTAAGATGTGGGGATTTGTGGGATACCTCTCCTCGCCTTCCAGCCGGCTAGAAAGTAAGGGCCTCATTTTCCATGCTTTCCTGCGAAACAAACACAAGACAAGAGGCAAAACCCATTAGAAAATACTAAGTGTAGAAATCTGCCCAAGTGTATAAAGTAGCATGAAAGATTGAGGGCAAACTTACCCAGGGAGGGTTTTTAACCCATATGGAATGGAGCAAACAATAGGTGTGTATATTGTGATGAGACTAGAGTGCAAAGATTGACTTAATATGCCATGATAAACATAGATAAAGAAGGTGCAAAAGTGCAAGTCACAAGAAAAATTGTGTAAACAGTGTAAATTGGGTGCAAAGACTGATGCAAACAGTAGGGCAAACGATGTCCAAATGTAGAGAACATTTAGATGACAGAAGACTTGAATGTTGTGAAGAAGTATGAATAAGAATCACTCCAAAAGGAGGTCGGGATAGAAAGTTATGACACCGGAGATTTGGTGGAAAATACGGACTGTGTAGAAAATACAGAACAGTGCACAAAATGGACTCAAAGAATGATGAATATCTCACAAGATAGAACACCAAAAGAGGAAAGAGAGGATGCTATGGAAAGGTGAGAATGTTGTGGTGAAACTAGGGCAGAAAGGAGAGTTTAAAACGGGGAAGACAGCAGTGAAAATGGGGTGAAAAACTCAAGAAAATAGAAGGGCGCAGAACATTGGAGAAAAATGACTAAGTGTAAAAACAGAATGAAAGTGCAAAACTCATGGACAAAAACATGCATGAAGATGACAAGGTAATGAGCTCAAAACTAAGGAACACAAAGATTATACTTCCCTCTGGAGCCTGGAGTTGAAAGGACGGATCAAGAGTGCCCCACGGCCTCGCACCGGTGCAAACATGCCCCCGTCGCAAGAAATCTGAGTTTCAGCAAAGTGCAGAATAGTGCGGTGAAACCTAAAAAGTTGGGGCTTGAAAGAGGGGGAAAAGATATGAGAAATAAGGCAAACATATAATCAACGTGAAGCTAATACTCCCCTCTTCAAGATGGAGTTGAGGGAGGACGAAACGGATGAAGCATGACTCCGCCCCGACTTGATGAATAGGCCCCCGTCGCGAAGTTGTAGCAGAAAATCAGCAAACTATGATGATTTGCCAAAAGTAGGGGCGAAGTTAGGAGGGAAAACGATGATGAAATCAAGCAAATAATGAATCAATGGAAAGACAATACTTCCCTCTTCAGGCTAGGGTTAAGGGTTGAGTAGAAAATCTGGCATGGCTTCGCCGTCGCCTTGAAAACATGCCTCCCCTTTCAAGTCCGGCCTTTAGAGTCTATTTATAGAGCCTAGAAAGCCAGCCCCGAAATTAGGGTTTAGAGGCATTTTTAGGACAAGATAATTAAAGGAAAATCGTAGATAAATGAATTATCTTTTATCCAGTCGAAACGGCACCTAAAATGGTTGATTATCTGCTGAGAAATTGATGAGAGAAGTTGGAGATAAAACCACGGATAAAATGGGATAAAATCTGTTAAAATTCAGCAATCGACAGGATGAACGGTCTTACGATAGACCGCTCAACCAGATGGGCGGTCATGTCCTGGCCGTCCAACCCCGTCGGTGGAAATTCAAAATAATCAGAAAATAATCCCAATTATCCATCGAACTGATCGAAACGTTCGCCGTTGGACTCTCATATATGAACGGCTCAGTTGAGACCGTTCAAAGGAAGAGCGGCTAAGGACAAACTGTTCTAGTGCTGTCGGTGAAAAATCAAAATAGATAAGATAATTAGATAATTATCTGAGAAAACTCTTAAGCGCAGGACTCTGAGATATGCGCGGTCACCCTTAGTCCGTCCATCAAGTTGAACGGCTAGGAGAGGGCCGCACAAAAGCTTGTCGGTGGAAATTCAGAAAATTACCCAAAATACTCTAAAATATATGGACGGACAACGTTCAACCGCTCATTAATTGAGCGGCCAGGGAGGAACCGTTCATGCAAATGGACGCTTAAAACTTATAAAAAGCCCAATCAACCAAAATCAAGGCCTGATAAGCCCTGAATCAATTTGGACCTAACCAAGGAGGGAGGCAACCCAAAAATTGGCCCAAAGCATGTCTGAAAATAGTCCCAACGAGTGGTGGACAACTCAAGGCATCAACAAATGGGAGTAAGAGAAACGACTCAACTTATCGGTGAAAAACGGGTGTCAACAAATTACCCATGAAATAAGCCTCAAAGCTGACCAAGATGGCTCAATAAATAGCGTATAACTCGAAGCATCATAAAGATAAATAAGGAGATGACCCAACTCATCGGTCATAAAACGGGTGTCAACAGTAGCCTCCTTCATCAAGTATGCATTTTCCTGTTTCCAAAATTAAGAAGTTGAATATTCAAATATCCTATTTATGTGATTCTGCAATAGGCTTATTGTATTTTCTTCTAGATTGCCTTTTTATGGTTGATTGATATATGGCTCAGCCATTAATATAACCTTTTATTGTTTATTTACTCTCCTATTCCTTCTTTCATAAAGAGGTAATTGAATGCCATTAGAATTGCTTAAAACTCCAATACTGGAAAGCACGTATGGGACAAGCATGAAATTGTACTGAGACACACTAAATATGCAGTGAGTAGAATAAATTGAAGCTCTACATTTACTGCCTAAGGATGATGAAAGGAGCACTCATGTAGCCATATGGAGTCCCCGTAGTTGTCAAGACGCCCGCCTAGGCGTTGCTTAAGCGGCGCCTAGGCGGGAAGGTGGTTTCTTGAAGACTAGGCGAGCCCACACCTTGTTGGGCTTGAAAAAGGTGGGCCAGGGTGCCGCTTGGGCGGCCTAGGCGCTCAAAGCGGCGCCTAGGCGGCCCCCTTCTATCTTCGTCTCTCTCTCCCTCTTCTCCCCTGTTATAAATAAAATTTTCTTCCGGAGTCACGACCTGACCGCGCATGTCGATCCGCGTGCGAGGGCGCATGATGGCGAGTTCGAGCTCCACACTCTAACACTCTCTCTCTATTTCTCTCTCACACTTACAGTCAGACCAACCCTCTCTCGCTCTCTCCTGTACCCTCTCTCTATCTGTCTATCTCTTCTCTCCCCTTGCCCCCTTCTCTCTCTTTCTCCCACCCTTCCTCCTCTCTCTCTCTCTCACTGTTGACACCCGTTTTTAGCCCACAAGTTGCGTCATTTCTCTTATTCATCATTTTTGATGTCCCGAATTACCCATTATTTTGGAGCCTTCTTTGGATGGATTTCGAGCCCATTTCATTCCCTTTGAGCCCTGGAGATCATGATTTCCTAGAGCCCCGGAGCTTGCCTTATCAACTTCTGGCTTCCAAGTCGACTTACGACCCATTTAGGTCGGTTTCCTTCAAGCATTCGGCTCTCTCTCACTGCGCAGTCCTCAAAGCGATTCTTTTTCACCCTCTACAGTCCTCTATTTAAAACGTTGTCTTCCCAAAGTTGTTCATCTTTCAAAGATCTACAATTTCTTTTTCTACGCCGTTGGCCAGTTCTGCCCCGTTTGTGAGCTATTCACATTTTTCTGGCATGCTGTGTTGTTTACCTATGTCTCAGAATTTTTCTCTCTGTTCTAGCACCATTTTCTCCCTCTTATGATCATTTTCTCAACTTGCTTTCTTCATGAAAGTTGTTCCCCTCTCGTTATCTACAATTTCCTCTTCTACCACTTTCTCTAGTTCTGCCCCATTTGAGAGATACACTTCAATTTTTAAAGTCACACGTAGTCTGCCCAGAATCTGCCTTCATCGGTGTGAAGGTCTACTGAAGATGCGTCAGAGCACTGTGACGGTCTTACAGTAGACCGTTACACCCAAACTTATCCGAAATCGTCCCGTCCGACCCCCAGAGCCTGACGGACCTCCCCTAGTCCATTACATCACTGTGACGGTCCTACAGTAGACCGTCACACCCAAACTTGCCCAAAATCATCCCGTTCGACCCCCAGAGCCTAACGGACCTACCCTAGTCTGTTACATCACTCTGACGGTTTTCCGATAGACCGTTACACAACACTGAGAGTCCAATTCGTGCTGGACTCTGCTCCATTTTTGTGCATCGTAGCCCTCTTGTAGAGCCCATAACTTCTTGAATTCTACTCCGAATTGAGCGCCGTTTGTTCCTATGGTTTCTCCTTTATATTATCTTGAATTCAGTCTAAAGAACTCCAAATTTTATTAGCTATCTTGCTTAGAATCTTGGACGGAAGTTGGAGGTTTAGGTGTTATGGTTCAACTCAAACTCTGCATATTAAGCTCCGGGGCTCCCTTCTAGAAGCCATATCTTCTAGAATACTTCTCCGAATTGATCCCCACTTGTTCTATCTCTTGTCCTTGGTATTATCTCGAGATTGATCCATAGAACACGAATTTTGGTGGACTCTATCTCCTAAAATCTTGGGAGAACTTTTGGGATTTTCTACAAACCCTATAATAACTGCCCAGTTCACAGTCGCGACGGGGGGGGGGGGGGGGCTCTTTCTTGGTTCGGGACGAAGCCATACTGCAATTCCAACTCACAACTTCGACCCTGGATTGAAGAGGGAAGTATTAGCTTTCTATTGCATCCTTTTTGGGCTTGATTTCATGATCTATATTCTTAGTTCTCTTCCTCTTAAAATCATAAATCATCACAGTTTCCTGCACTTTTCTGCTACACATGCATTTTTCCCCCGTTTTACATCAATGATTTCTCTCTATTCTCTCAATCAAATCTCGTGATTTCAAATCTTATACATGCACAACACACCCACCTATTATTTCCACCCTTCCACAGGGGTTAAAAATCTCCCCCCGGTGAGTTTGCCCTCAATTTCTACCACTATTTTATCATTGCGGGATTGATACTACACATGCATGTTCTAATGGGTTTTTTGTCATTGTCTTGGCTTTATTTTACAGGAGAGCATGAATACAACGTGAGGCCCTCTTCCTCTAGCCGACTGGAAGGAGAGGAGGTTTGAATCCACAAGTTCCCCGCACCCTGTTTCAAGCGCGATCAAGTCGTTAAGTTCCAAGGTACACGGCGCCGTTCTTTACACTTCTTCATCTTTTGGCATTGTTGGAACCTTGGTGGCGATCACGGTTAGTATTTCTCATCCTTTCATCCTCCTTGTCTTTGATTCACATGTTTATGCATGTATGTATGTAAAGGGGGTGGGATAGGAATCTAATTAAAACAAATCTACAGTTTTTTGGCGATCACGGTGAGACACCAATGCCCATCACTTTTGTTTTAATGCTCTTTTGTAAGTTGGGTGTGTGCATGTGCATGTTTAGGTGATATTTTATCCATTCTTCCATTGTTTGGGGCGTTTTAAGGGCTCAGGTAGTGTGACGGTCCTATAGTAGACCGCCACATGAATGTAACGGTCCTTTGGTAGACCGTTACAGATTCTGGCAGTCCTACGCACATGCTCACAGGGCCGTGTTCGTAGGGGCATAACTTTTGATCCTGATGTCCGATTGTGCTGATTTTTCTTTCGTTGGATAGCCCTTTATATTATCTTTCCATCAATATATCATTTGCATCATCTGGTTAACATTTGCATATTCTAATATTATCCAACTTTTTAAGTTTTATGCATAAGTTCTGCAGGCAGGCTCAGGGACAGGTTCACAGGTACATCTTTACTCAGTGATTTGACTGCCTTCCCGGTGTCTGATTGCACTGATTTTTGTTTCATTGGATAGTCCTTTGTATTATCTTTCCATCTATATCTTATTTGCATCATTTGGGTCTCATTTACTTAGTTAAAAATTATCATCATTTTAGCATTTTGTCCATAAAATCTGCATGTGGTCTGCGCACAGGTTCACGGGGGCAACTTTGCTCAATGATTTGATTGACCTCCCGGGGTCAGATTGATCTGTTCTTGGGCCCGTTGTGCAGACCTTTATATTGTCTTTCCATCCATATACTATTTGTCTTAGTTGGATCAAGTTTGCATAGTTTAATCTAGTCTTAATTTTCTAGTTTTAAGCTAGAATTTGCATGCACTCCGGTGCACATAGGGCCATACATTGCATATCATAGTTGCATTTCTTACCTTGGTAAGTGATCCTCTCGCCTCCATATTCCTTGGAGTCGATTAGGTGATCTTATCCGGGACCTCCATAAGTCCCCGTGAGCCGTGGATTCTCACACGGACACCGGGCCGGTTGTACCTTTTCACCCCTTACGCTTGCATTTGCATAAGTGTGAGGGAGTTAACCTTAGTCAACCCAGGGTTTAGACCTTATTCCCATAGGATTCCTATCTTGAGGGAATTATTATTAATTCAAATCATTAAAATGTCTATTAAAATCTCTAAAATATTTCCCATCATATCAACTTGTTTGACTTGGGTGAAAACTCTCACATTGCATTGTTTATGTTGTTTGGGCTTGTCCATGCCTATTAGTGGTGTTTTATGTTGCATCCACATCTTTCATCATTGTTAGGCTCACTTAGGTTACCCCATTTTGTATGTCTATTATCTAGTCCATTGTCCCGTGGTCTATTGTCCATTCGTCTTTGCATTAGTGGGTCAGCCCCCCTTGTTCTCAAGCCCATTAAGCCCTTGCTTCCCCACTTGTATTATCCTTGATATCCTTGTATTAAGTCTCCATTTGCCCTCATGGAGTATCATTCTAACCTCTTGTATCATTCTTTTTTCCAATCTTCTTCCCATTCCCGCGTGGAATCCTCTTCCCACGCGGGCCCATCTTCCCGTGGTCCCTCCGATCCCTCCGAGGAATAGGCTAATCTCATGGCCCATCTTTCAAGCCTTGTTCGCCAAATGGATCCGGCCCAGGCCCAACGTCTTATTGCATCTCATCTTCATGGGCCTCCTTCTCTTAATGGGCCTTCTTCTCTCTTTAATGGGCCTCATCATCTTAATGGGCCCCATTCTCCTAATGGGCCTTATTTTTCTAATGGGACTCATTCTTCTTCTCCTTATGCTGCCAGCCCAATGGGTCCTTATGCTCATGCTTCTTCTAGGCCCACATATCCTTCCATTCCCGGAATGGGCTCTTCTTCTTCTCAGCCCGGATCCTCTTATCCGGCCCATTACCATCATACTGGTCCGAATTCACATCCTCTTGCTCAAGCTGGCCCATATTCTTCTCGATCTCTCCCTACCCAAGAGATGATTGTTCAAACCCAACGCCAACTTGATGAGCTTCAACGTCGGATCGATCCTAAATCCTCTTTAAGTGTTCCATTCACTTTCCAAGGTCTTCGGCTCCCACCTCCATCACAAATTCCCACATATCGCCGTTATAGTGAGTCGGTGACCCGTATGTGCACTTGAAGGAGTTTGTTTATGAGTCGGCCCAATTTCGGCATGACCAATGCTTGATGGCCTATCTATTTGGTCTGTCGTTAGAAGGCCCGGCTCGGGATTGGTTCTTCTCTCATCCGCAAGAGCAAGTTGTGAGCTTTCATGCCGTTCAAGAAAAGTTTATTCAACAGTATCAAGACCAGGTTGGGCCCAAGTATTCTATGGCGGATCTGGCCCATGAGATGATGAAGCCCGACGAGGAGTTCTGCACCTCTGCTGACCGCTGGCGTCGCTTGGCCGCGCAAGTCCCAGGACACATTCCGGAGGGAGAGCAAATCAAGATGTTGATATCCAATGTCGCGCCCGAGTATCGGTTTATCTTAGCCCTCAACGACATCACCTCCTGGCAACAACTTTACAGCCGAGCGCGCTTCATTCGCCAACAAATCCAAGATTCCCTTGACCCCGAGTCTCCACCATCCACCTCCACATATCAAGCTTCACCCTCCACATGCCAACTCTACCCTCCCATGAGTCAGCCCGCCATGAGTCAGCCTTCCACCACATATCCCTCCACGAGCCAACCCCCCGCCTCTACATACCTATACGCCTCCGCATATCAACCTTCCATGAGTCAGCCTCCTGTGTCCGCATACCCATCTCCGTCTCCACCCTCGGTCAAGGTCACACCACATCCCGAGCAGGTGGATGCCGTCTACATAGCTCCCCACTCCATTCCACATATGCCTTCACCAAATCCCACCTCTGCCAGCCACACTCCATTACCTATGCAACCTTCGCTTCCCTCTCCACCACCTCATACCCCTCGGCATCCGCCTTGCCTGAAGCGGGCTCCTTGTCCTCCGTTGTCGGAGTGCTTTACCGATATTTTTAGGGCTTTGATGGCCGCTCACGCGTTGCCGCTCTCTCCGGCTGTGCCTTGTCAACCCGCGGTCGGGAATATGCTTCAATATTATGATTTTCACCGCCAGCAGGGGCATTTGGTTGAGGATTGTCCCGAGTTCCGAGAGTATGTTTATGACCTGGAAGATAATAAAATGATTGATTGGGCCGCCATGTGTAAAGTTATTTTAGATCTCCGCAGCAAGCAGCAGCAACAAGAAGCACCGCCCAAGCAGCCGTCTCCATCTCTACAAGACCGGGGGCACCCCAATGATTCTTCGTCTAGCGTTGAACCTGCTCCATCACCTACTACCTCGCCTACTCTGTTACCTTCGCTATCTCCTATCCAATCTCCACAACCTCCACAAACCCAAGCCTCTGCTCAGGCTAGTGCCACCTCCCCTTCTTCTACTTCTTCCACCACTACTTCCACCCCCAATGTCGTTCGGCGCGTTGTGTCGATACGTCGACGGTGGGTGCCACAACCCCCTTCTTCACCCTTGCCATGTCCACTACCTCCATCGACCACATCACCATCTCCACCATCCTCTCCATCGCCTACACCATCTCCACCACCCTCACCATTGCCTAAACCTCCATCACCTTTGACCGAGCCTGAGCAAATTTCACCTTTGCCACCCTCGCCCGAGCAAGTCATACCTCCACCCTTACCTTTGCCTCCACCTAAACACACCATACCCGTTGAAACCCCCGTGTCTTCTGAACCTACTCCTATCCCCATTCTTCCACCTATTTCAACCCCACGGAGTGGGTGTCCGTTACCCATGGTGCCCTTGGGTTTAATCCCCAGGGAGACAATAAGCCAAGTCAAGATGATCCGGTGTCGGCCGTGCATTTCAAGATCCAAGACTTCATGCTAATATGCATCCTAGTCCCTGGTTATTTTGGGGATGTTGAGCCTACACTCCTAGTGAAGACGGTTGACAATAAGAGTTCTCTTGAGTTGATGCCAGTTTCTTCCCGAGCAAGGCTTGTGGCAATCTCTTTGCTCGCCAGAGAGTTCACCATTGATGCTATTATTTCTCCTCGCTCTATTGCCATTCAGATGACAGGCCAAGAAGGGTTCTCTACCTGTGTTGTGCTAACGCATACGGCCGCCAAGCAGATTATGGGTTCTATATTCAAGGGGCAATTGGCCGTATCTTCTACATTTTCTGGGGATATTCTGCACTTGTTATGCAATCTTCCTCGGTTTATTAGCAAGCCGGCCATGTCAACACCGTGTATTGCTCTCCCTCAGCTGCACCCGTCTCTTCTAGCAAGGGAGTTACGCTTCAAGTCTGATTGTCGAGTGGAGCTGCCAAATCTCATGCTACTTGTGCCAAGTAAAAAGACTCCATGGTTTTATGATATTCAACATTATGAGGAGTTAGTTGTTCAAGAATGTCCGTCTACTATTGCTAGCACCGGGTGTCTAGGGGCAACCGCCCCGATGAAGCTGCATATTCATAGCCGGGTCAGGTCCTCTGCCAGATGGGCCCGTTATTTAAGGAGACACTGCAAAATAAGAGGCTTGAAGGTCCAACCCCGCGCCAAGCAGGTCCATTTCAAGCCAATTTCAGCTAAGAAGAGACGGCGATGCAGGTTCAAGAGCCGTCAGTTGTGCATTCAGGGGTCCGCCTGTTCCTCCCTTTCTTTTCATTCATCCTTCTTTCTACTCACTTCTCACCCTTGGGTGGTGTACCTTCCTCCATCTGATCCTATCTCCATCATTTTCTCCTCCTTCCGTAGATCCGTGCGTCCCCATTCCTCTCCTTTTTCTCTGGATCCTCCAGATTTTCCCTCCTCTCACGATTCTAGGCCCCGGCCTATGTCATCCTTCCATCCCAATCTCGGAACATCACCTAATTCTTCTTCCCTGGGACTTCCGGGTGTTGCCTCTGATTCTTCCCCAGACTTCCGGGTGTTGCCTCTGATTCTTCCCCAGGACTTCCGGGTGTTGCTTCTGATCCTTTTCTGGCCCTGCCGGATGACTACTACTCTCCTTCTCCCGCCACGTCGGATGATCATTCTCCTTCCTCCTCATCTTCACAGCAATCCTCTCACTATCTTTCTATTCTCTCCTCTTCTCCCTTTCGGGGTCTTCGCCCTTTCTCTTACTGCTTTCGAGGCTTTAGTCCGCCTTGATCTGAGCTAATCTGGTTTCTTCTGTATCTGGTTCCTTGTTATCAGGGTCTCTGTGCCTTAACGAGGGAGTTCTAGCCCTCGTCTCTCTTCCTTTTTATCCTCCTTCGTCTAGTTTGGTGTCTATCACTCCTCCATGTCAAGGAATCTTTCAATCCCTTTGCTATCCTCTCCCTTTTATCCTGTCAAGTAAGGAAAATAAAGCTCGCACTCCTCAACAGCTCAATGGTCAAGATCACTCCACGGATTTGCAAAGGTATTTTTATTTTGTGCAAGAATATGTTATCATTGCTATTACTCTTATTACTCCTACACATGCTTATAACATTGGTTCCTCAACATGGTTAAGTGGCTTTTAGAAATTTGCTTATTTTAATTAAACGAGTTCGCTTCTGCAGCATCCTTAGGCC
This sequence comes from Amorphophallus konjac, assembly GCA_022559845.1. Taxonomy (NCBI): domain Eukaryota; kingdom Viridiplantae; phylum Streptophyta; class Magnoliopsida; order Alismatales; family Araceae; genus Amorphophallus; species Amorphophallus konjac. The sequence goes on from CM040117.1 coordinate 67,005,121, forward strand.
GGTGATAGCTCCGCACTGGGAGTCTAGTTCTTTCCCCGATCGTTGAGGGTGACCTTTTAGCATTGGTTTTTCACACACTACACGGCAAGCCATAGCCGATCCCTCTGAGGCACACCGTTGCTGCTTTGGCCATACTATGGGTATGCACAAAGGTCTTTTCTTTTCTCTGCTCGGCCAAGTGCAGGGGCAAGAGATGGATGGATGAGATGACCAACATTGGTGCTCCCCAATACGAGAGAGGTCTCAAATAGGGGCAGTCTTGACCCTTGAAAAGTGAGCTTTCATGCTATATCTAGCCAACAAGGGCTGTCAAAAAAGAAAATCAATGATGAATCAAAGGAAAATATTGAATCAAAGGCACGGCAAAGAGTGGCAGTAAAGTTCCCCGCGGGACGTCATGAGCCCGGTCGCATGCGTGCCTGATAAATATGGGTCTAAAAATTAAAGACAGAAAGCCCCGGCACAACAGACCTATGTCTTTGAGGGGTGGTGCCTTGGAATGAAGTCGAATCTTGATATCTCCCATCCTGCATAAAGCTTGTCTCTAATTTTTTCTTCTATTTCTCCCTCTTAGGCTGGGTTGTATCCTGGGTATGGCCTTAGTAGGGGCACCGTTCTTTAGAGGCGGTTGGTTATGGTAAGCCACCCTCACGTGCACGCCCTTCTTAAGGGAAGCCTTTAATGAGAGGGGAGGGATGGCGATCCCTGGCCAATAGTTCAAGCCCGTCTTTGGGTGCTGCAGATTGCTTTGTCAAAATCCAAAAAAAATGAAATATGGGTCAAAAATCCAAAAAATTGAAATATTGTCAAAATCTAAAAAAATGAAATATTGTCAAAATTCTAAAAAATGAAATATGTCTAAAATAAAAAAAATATAAAAATTCTAAAAAAAATAAATATGTCAAAATTCCAAAAAAAATTAAATATGTCACAATTCCAAAAAAAATCAAATATGTCAAAAAAATCCCAAAATTTTGAATATGGCAAAAAAAATCAGAAATACAAAAATCCAAAAATACTTCTCTTTTCTTCCTTTTATTTTTATCTTGAGGACAGATACGTAATCTATTTGCTAAGTGTGCAGGCTGCAGGTTACAGGTTCAAGCTTTCCTTGCTCTATCTTTCGCTCTGCCTCTGCTCATATTTTTTGATATGTTCTCATCTCTTCAATCCTATCTCTGGATCTGTTCTGAAGCTCATGGCCTTCTCAGCTTTCGCTTATCTGCTTAATCATGTCTCCATGAGAGGGCATTGTCCCACGATTTTGAACCTGGCGGTTCCGCTTCATCTGATCTTGGGCTTTGATTGAAGAAAGTGTTTGTTGTCTTTATCATGTCTATGGTCATCCATGTCTTTTGTCCCAATGTGTCCTTGTCATATGTGTCTATGTCCTCTCGTTTTGGTCATATCTTTTATCCCGCCGTGTCATTCATCACGCGTGTCTTCGTCCCGCCGTATCATTCATCACACGTGTCTTTGTCCTCCGTGGTATTGTCATCCCACGTGTCTTTGTCCCACCATGCCCTTATACCACCGCGTGTGCTGTCCCACCGTGTGCGTATTGTCTTGTCCCACCGTGCCCTTAGTCGCATGCATGCTTGCCATTTGTTTGTTTGTTATGTTTCATCCATCTTCGTTATGTTATGTTGTGACATGTTTCGTTCATATTTCTCTTATTATGTTGTGTTCATGTCATGCTCGTTCATGTTCACATCATGTCATGTCATGTGGTTGTTATCTTATGATGAAAATCCATAAAAAGTAGAAATCCAAAATCCAGCAGGTAAGTCAGGTATGGCTCTCTATCCCTTCTCATTGTTGCATTACTATATGGTATCTACATTATTATAGCCTCTCAAGGACCGGCTGGTTGCCCGTGTGTTCTGGGATCTAATGTTCCCCTTTAACAAAAATGATGATGATCTAGGAGCATACGGTTAATCGTTGGATAGGCCGCTCGGTTGAGTTAGGTGGGGGACGATAGACTCTATCTCGCACGCCGTGGTTGCAAGAAGACTCTTGACCCCGTCTTGGCTCAGTCTAGCAATATTATCCTTGAGTACTTTCTATTTTATCTTTCTTTGCATTCGTTTTGATGATTTCTTTATTTTAGCCCAGCATGCATCATGTCATTTTGAGCATTCATGCCTCATGATCCGTTCAAGGATTTCTCCTCAGCAATGGTTAATTACACCTCAGTTCTCTTGAGTAAGAGATTCTTCATTCCACTCTGAATTCAAATGATTTCTCTAATCTTGTCGCTTGGTCTGGTTGGCCAGCGTGATTCCTGTCTGGATTTTATCCCAATTTTATCTCTCATTTTCCAGCTCTTATGCTGTGTTCAGTCCGACCCACTCATTGTCCGTGGATTGTGTCCCCGATGAGGTTGGTCGTGTTTCCTTTTCCTTCCTTAATTTAGTTCTCCAGACATGTCTCATCTGTGTCATCCATTCCTTGTGGTTAGTTCGGCATTTTCGGGAGAATTCCTGTTACTTGTTGGTTATAACGGGTGTCTTTTTACCTTGATGTCCGCTTATCAGTTCTCTCCGCTTCATCTCCATTTCATGTCGCTGTCACTTTCGCTCCATCTTCTTTCCATTTTACCTCTGCGCCGCTTTCGCTCATTCCCTTGCAAAGCATACATCAAGGAGGGGCATCTGTTGACACCCATTTTTAGCCCACAGGTTGCGTCATTTCTCTTATTCATCATTTTTGATGTCCCGAATTACCCATTATTTTGGAGCCTTCTTTGGATGGATTTCAAACCCATTTCATTCCCTTTGAGCCCTAGAGATCATGATTTCTAGAGCCCCGGAGCTTGTCTTATCAACTTCTGGCTTCCAAGTCTACTTACGACCCATTTAGGTCGGTTTCCTTCAAGCATTCGGCTCTCTCTCACTGCGCAGTCCTCAAAGTGGTTCATTTTCACCCTCTTATAGTCATCTATTTAAACAGTTGTCTTCCCCAAAGTTGTTCATCTTTCAAAGATCTACAATTTCTTCTTCTACGCCGTTGGCCAGTTCTGCCCCGTTTGTGAGCTATTCACATTTTTCTGGCATGCTGTGCTGTTTACCTATGTCTCAGAATTTTCCTCTCTGTTATAGCACCATTTTCTCCCTCTTATAATCATTTTCTCAACTTTCTTTCTTCATAAAAGTTGTTCCCCTCTCCGTTATCTACAATTTCTTATTCTACCACTTTCTCTAGTTCTACCCCGTTTGAGAGATACACTTCAATTTTTGAAGTCACGCGTAGTCTGCCCAGAATCTGCCTTCATCGATGTGAAGGCCTACTGAGGATGCGTTAGAGCACTGTGACGGTCTACTGTGGATGCGTCAGAGCACTGTGACAGTCTACAGTAGACCGTTACACCCAAACTTGTCCGAAATCGTCCCGTTCGACCCCCAGAGCCTGACGGACCTACCCTAGTCCGTTACATCACTGTGACGGTCCTACAGTAGACCGTCACACCCAAACTTGCCCGAAATCGTCCCGTTCGACCCCCAGAGCCTGACGGACCTACCCTAGTCCGTTACATCACTCTGACGGTCTTACGATAGACCATTACACAACACTGAGAGTCAATTTCGTGTTGGACTCTGCTCCGTTTTTGTGCGCCGTAGCCCTCTTGCAGAGCCCATAACTTCTTGAATTCTACTCCGAATTGAGCGCCGTTTGTTCCTATGGTTTCTCCTTTATATTATCTTGAATTCAGTCCAAAGAACTCCAAATTTTATTAGCTATTTTGCTTAGAATCTTGGACGGAAGTTGGAAGTTTAGGTGTCATGGTTCAACTCAAACTCTGCATATTAAGCTCCGAGGCTCCCTTCTAGAAGCCATATCTTCTAGAATACTTCTCCGAATTGATCCCCACTCGTTCCTATCTCTTGTCCTTGGTATTATCTCGAGATTGATCCATAGAACACGAATTTTGGTGGACTCTATCTCCTAAAATCTTGAGAAAACTTTCTGGATTTTCTACAAACTCTATAAAAACTGCCCAGTTCACAGTCGCGACGGGAGGGGGGGCTCTTTCTTGGTTCGGGGCGAAGCCATACTGTAATTCCAACTCACAACTTCGACTCTGACTTGAAGAGGGAAGTATTAGCTTTCTATTGTATCATTTGTGCTTGATTTTATGATCTATATTCTTAGTTCTTTTCCTCTTAAAATCACAAATCATCACAGTTTCCTACACTTTTCTGCTACACATGCATTTTTGCCCCATTTTGCATCAATGATTTCTCTCTATTCTCTCAATCAAATCTCGTGATTTCAAATCTCATACATGCACAACACACCCACCTATTATTTCCACCCTTCCACAGGGGTTAAAAATCTCCCCCGATGAGTTTGCCCTCAATTTCTACCACTATTTTATCATTGCGGGATTGATACTACACATGCATGTTCTAATGGGTTTTTTGTCATTGTCTTGGCTTTGTTTTGTAGGAGAGCATGAATACAACGTGAGGCCCTCTTCCTCTAGCCGACTGGAAGGAGAGGAGGTTTGAATCCACAAGTTCCCCGCACCCCGTTTCAAGCGCAATCAAGTCTTTAAGTTCCAAGGTACACGGCGCTGTTCTTTACACTTCTTCATCCTTTGGCATTGTTGGAACCTTGGTGGGGATCACGGTTAGTATTTATCATCCTTTCATCCCCCTTGTCTTTGATTCACATGTTTATGCATGTATGTATTTAAAGGGGGTGGGATAGGAATCTAATTAAAACAAATCTACACTCACACACACACAGTTCGCAACTATCTCTCTCAGTCCCTCTCTCTCTATCCTGCCTTCTCTCCTTTTCAATTAATAATGGGGTTAATTTGTTAATAAAGTATTTTAAATTCTAATTTGAATTTTGTATGTCTTTTTTTTTACAGTGCTCATCTATGGTACTTCCCTAGTTATGCATTTGTTTACTTTATTATTGATTGTATGTGATAATGGGAGATGTCTTTTTCTTTTCGTATCTGCTTTATATTATATGTATATTGTTTCGAGTATGATTTACATATTTTTGGAAGAAATTAGTAAACATCATGTTAGTATTTTATTTATTCTGAAAGTCTACTTTTTATTGTTAATTTTATCTTTTGATATTTTATTACAATGTCATTTCTATTAATTTTTATTTCTATGTTCATACTAGTGTTGTTTCCCATATTTGTAATAATCATGATTAATTTATATATAAAAAATTATGTATATATTAATGATGATATTTTTTATGAACTTGACACCTAAGCGTCGCTTAGGCATGAGCCTAAGCGCCTAGGCACTCGAGGACCCCAAGCTCGCCTTGGTCGCCTTGTCGCCTTGACAACTATGGGATTCCTTGATGGCTATTCCAAGTTTCTGGACATCATTTGAATGAATGGGAAGAAATGACCTGGAAATTTATCCAATGATTCCAAGTGGAAGTAGAGATGCAATATGAAGGAGGACAAGATCAAATAATGTGCTACCTTGCTTGGTTGTTGCACTAGAAGATTTCCATTTCATACCCTGGGACATTATCCCCACTTCTAGCAGTGAGATAACTCTAAATATTTAAATACTAGTATTTTTCTCTTTAATAATGACACTATTCAACTGTCATTAACGTTTATGAGATTTTTTCTTCTAGAAAAAGATCTTATTAGGCCATATCTTACTACTGACTCTGATCAAGTTGGACAATCTTTTGAAAAGGTAATTTATATTTTATTTTTGGGTTAATGTAGTTCTCTTAAATGCACTAACTATATTCTTTCTAATCTTTTTTTAGTTATCATTAGATGATGATGAGTGAGCAGTGGAGTGCAACGATGATTGAGATTACAGCAAAGACTATTCTGTTGCATATGGAATGTACAAGACTTATTATTGTTCTTCCTCTCTTGGAATTTAAAAAGATCTTTTTGAACTTATTAAAAACATGGTTTCAATGTTTGGTGGGTTGTGCTAGTTTGATATGTTTGAAAACATATTTAAGTTAGTGCTAGTTGGTTTAAAAATCATTGTGATGGTTTGAATTTATAATATAGTTGTGGCTTACAATTTTTGAAGGCTATTGAAAATTATGTTTGTTTCTTTTCTCATAATTTGGCACACCGATATATTTGAGAAGAATTCTATATTTTTTAAACATAAGATTCTTTGTTTTTATGATGTTTCTTTAAAAAAAATTATTTAGGTGTATCTTTCTTTCCTTTATCACTTTAGGTTGGTTCATATTTGTCAGTTAATAATCATATTTTATACTTATTATATGTTTTAATTCATTATATATATGTATATATTTAAAAACTAAAAAATTATGAACATATAACATATTTTTATACCTAATCGGATAGTCGGATATATCCAAATCCGGATGGTATTCGACTATTCGATTACACTTAATCGAATAGTCGGATATATCCGAATTCGGATAATATCCGTCGAATTTGAATTCGGATAGTGACAAAAATACACCCTAATAGAATGTGTCGGATTCGGATATCCGACCGATTATAATCGGATACGAATTCGGATATCAGACTATCCGCTCTGTTTACAGGTCTAGTGATGGGGATGGTGGAGTAGGTGATGGAATAGGTGGGGGAACGGGTAATGGAGCGGGTGCATTGCTAGATAAAGAACCAGAGGGGTGCCCCTGGTCTTGTAGAGATGGAGACGGCTGCCTGGGCGGCGCCTACTGCTGCTGCTGCTTGCTGCGAAGATGTAGAACAACCTTACGAATTGCGGCCCAATCGATCCTTCTCTCATCTTCCAGGTCGTAAACAAACTTTCGGAACTCGGGGCAATCCTCGACCAAATGTCCCAGCTGACGATGATAATCACAAAACTAGAGCATATTCTCGATCGCAGGTCGGCAAGGCACAATCGGAGGAAGCTACAACACATGGGTGGCCATCAAAACCTAGAAAATATCGGTAAAACACTCTGACAACGGAGGACGAGGAGCCTGCTTTGGGCAAGGCGGATGCCGAGAGGAAGGTTGTAGAGACGGAAGTGGAGATTGCGTAGGCAAGGATGCATGGCTAGTGGAGGGACTCGACGAAGGCATATGTTGAGCATGATAAGGGGGTATGTAGACAGCATCCACTTGCTCGGGATGTGGTGTTTCCTTGACCGAAAGGGATGGAGACACAGGCGGAGACACCTGGGGATATGAAGAAGCAGAAAGCTGACTGTGGATGGCGGTAGGTTGACTCATGGAGGGTTGATAGGTGGAAGCGTATGGATTCGGGGAAGGTGGATATGCGGGAGTGGAAGGCTAACTCATGGAAGGATTTGCGGCGGAAGGCTGACTCATGGAGGGTACAAAGGGGTAGATGTGGATGGCGAGGTGTAAGTGGGCGTAGGATGTGGAGGAGACTCAGGGTCAAGGGAACCTTGGAGTTGCTGACGAATAAAGCGGGCTCGGCTATAGAGTTGTTGATGAGTATAGGCAGATCTAGAGGGGAGGGGTGAATAGATCAGCCCCTTCTTCGCGGAAATTATAAATAGATAAAACTGAAGTGCAGTAAAGCGAGGGCAGAAGCCAACTAGTTGCTAAATGCACGGATGATGTATCAACAACAATCCTACATAAGCATCTAGCGACAAGGCAAGAGAGAAAACAAACCACAGAGATGCAGGATTTTAAGGTGGTTCGGTCTCTATCTAGGGACCTACGTCCACCCCTCACTCAACTGAGTAAGGCTTCACTAGTGCAAACGCACTACCGCTGATTCACAGCTTCTAACTGAGAGATAACTCTCTTCAATCTGCTGCCAAACAGCTTGCAGGTACATGACCCAAAACCCATGGACCTGTGAACACACCGTCCGTCTTCCTACACGCAGGTAGGGAACAAAGTATGAATATGAGTTTTGAGAAAAATAAGCTAGAAAGGAAAACAGATAGGGTATGACTATAGAAATCAGTGGGAGAAAATAATCATGTCTGGAAAATCGGATGAAGCCTTGGCAAAGCTGCTTATCTCTTGGGCTCTTCACCGCGGGCACAAGAAAGTGTTGAAAACTCCTTCTAGTTGCTGCAGGGGGGACTAAAGACGTTCTTTTCCTTGCAGTCAAGGCTACAGATCGTGAAGAAGAGTAGAACCTTTGATGCCTTCACACCGGTAGCAGAAGGATGAAGAGAGCTTCCTTGCTCTTGCGTGCTACGCCTTCTTCTTCCTTGTTCCTCTACTCTTCCTATCTTCTTGCCTAGCACGAATGTGCTTTTTCTTCAAGTTATCTTCTGCACGAACACCTCTGTCCCCAGGATGTCGCACTCTTTTTCCTTATTTGCTTCACCATCGTTTGTCTTTTCTGCCGTGCGCCCCATGTACGTGGGTAGGTAGAGAACCAAAAAGGGAAAAGGACCCACCCTGGAAGATTCTTCTGCCACCCAATTAGTTCCTCTGCAAAAGTGGGCTTCCAAAATAATTTTCAAGTGCGAGCGGATCCTCCAAGACCGGTTGCGAATCTTGGAAAGCAGACTCTAATAGATTCAAATCCGTTCTGGGAGAGCTTGATGGTGTCGACACCTTCAGACAAAGTGTTGACACTTCTCATTGAAGTCTTGATGAAAACATGGCTTCCAAACATAACAGGTCGACACTTCGATGGCCGCAGGTCGACACGGGGGCCACACTCGCGTGTGGCTCGAGCCTCCGTGTCGGGGCATCAATAAGAAGTGTCGAGGCATGTGCCCCAGACAGAGATGAAATCCATTGCGCTGAATCGAGGGTGTCGACACTCTTTCATAGGGTGTCGACATAAGGTGTCGACACACGGTGCCAAACAGAACCCAAACAGAAGCTGCTTAAACGTAAGTTTCTTCTTGACGTGTCGTCACGTCCAGATGACAGGTCGACACTTTGAGTGAACTTCTCCTGTACTTATCCAAATCAGAATTTAAACACGTTTGTTAGTCAACCTCAAAGATCTAATAATGAATTGTGGTTTGTTATCATCAAAATCAGGGGACACAACATTCTCCCCCTTTTTGATGATGACAACCATGAGTCATTATTGACAAGCATTCATATGGCATTCAAGACATTCCATTGGAAAAGAATTTTTTAATTCACATTGAGTAAGGAGTTTCATACAATTAGTGATCACTAGCAAGGATACGAAGTTCATTGATTAACAAAAAAGGTTTCATAAAAAAGTTCCATATACATCAATCAAAAACTCAAAAACTGTGCAGACTTGACTAAATGCCGAATGCTATATGCTATATGCCTAATGCTATATGAAATGATCTCAGCAGACTTGTCTCCCCCTTCGGCATCAGCAAGGAGGGGGTGAACGAGATGGTGGCGCTGCTAGAGGCAATTGATGTGCCTCTAAGAGTTGTTGTTGCAGTTGGAGAACAGTTGCAGCTAGAGAATCTACTTTCTGAGTCAGCTGCTCATCTCTTTGTTGCACAATCTGGTGTAGAGACTTGATGTTGTCATTTATAGCATCCAGCCAGTTGTGTAACATGTCACAGATATACTCTGTTTGGGCTTTCTGTTGGGAGCCATGTACAGAGACATAGGAGGATGTGGCTTCAGATGGACGTGGGTAGAAAGCTTCACCTATGTCTTCCAAATTAGGTTGAACCTAAGCTTTGTGAAGACGAATTAATTCAAGAATTTCTTCTCCAACCATATCCAATTTGTTATATACAACATCCATCTTTTATTCAGCTTTTGTGGAGATGTTCACCATCATGGGTGTGTCAGCAGTGACTTTTTCTGCAAGCTTGGTGGAGGCAGCGATGAGCTTTTTAGAGTCAGTATGAATTTTTCCTTTTAGCCTTATGGATTCATCAATGGCCTGTGCAGAGTTTGCATGCACTGCTGCTTCCAGATTAGTGTCGGCTTCTATAATCTTTGCAGTGTCAGCAGTCACTTTTTCTCTGATTGCAATAGAATCAACAGCCACTCTTTCTTCAATTCTGTTATAGGCGGTAATGAGAGTTGCATACATGAGATTCAGGTTGCCTTGATCTTCACGAATGTCGTATGCATGCATAAGCATTTCAGTTGTCTTTTCTTGGGTTTCAGTGTGAACCTCTCTCAGTCTTTTCATCACTGTCCCAGCTTTTTCACAAACATGCATCAGTGAGTACATAAAGGCATACAATTGTTCGTCAGACCTCTGCTTATGTGACGACCCGGACTCCGGATACCGGATATACCCGATAGGACTACCGAGTAGACCCGATACCGCTTGGAACCCGTGAAGCCTCCCAAGAGCTGTAAAGCTTCGAAGGGATAAAAGGAATGTCGTGTAGTACATTGAAGTCGCAGATATAACAGTAAGCAATTAATTTTCAATAATCAGGTTTGCTAAAGTAGCAGAAATAAAATTACTTTTTAATTAACAGTTTAAAATTAATAATTATCCCATAGTCCAGTCCAAAGGAAAGACAAGTACAGTCCGACAGAAAGAAAGACGTACACTGAGGTCGGGGAAGCCCGACGCAGGTACCGCTGGCAACTACAAACACGCCACACCAGGAATCGCAAAGGAAGCAGAGAGCCACACCTGAAAAGCAGGGGTGAGACTCGTGTCACTGGCTCAGTAGGGGTCATGCGGATCCCTACTAAAAGTAACGCAGTAACACGGAACAACAGCTAAAACAGCAGGAGTAGTAGTAAAGTAGGAAAGGCAGGAAACTACTACTAGAAAGCTGTAAAGGAAAAATCGGGAACGGAAGGAGTAGGAACATCTAAAAGAAAAGGGAAAAGAAGCCGAACCGAACCAGAACCTCGGCTCCTACGCTACTCCAACAGCAACGGGAAGGCGAACCCTGATATCACAAAGTAAGGAGTTACCGATCCGTTTACCAAGCACAAGGCCTAATGCGAAGGCCTACAAAGACAGGGAACAAGCCCTAGAAAAGACCTAGACGGACACGGAACACTAAAGCCTACACGACTGATTATCGTGCACGCTCCCTAAGTGCAAACGCATACACGACTGGATCGTCGTGCATACCACACAGCACTGACCTCGGGTAAGGCCAAGAAAAGACTAACCCGAAGAGGTCACGACGCACAAGAAATGTGAGAGTCACGTGCCAAGTGACGGAAGCACCTCCTCACTAGAAGAACAGCCAGATGCGTCCACTGACGTCTTACACTGCGCCACAGGTATCTCGCTACAGACGCCGAGAACGACGGAGACTAAGATACTCACTGAACCAGAACAGGAATCACAGTAACGAGTGACTAGTCAGGGTCACGCCCGTCGGCGTTCGTCCAAACGTCCCTGACCACGTGTGCACACACCGACTCTTGCCTAGAGCCAGGCCTCTAGCTAGTTTTCCCTCCAAGTAGGACGCTACTGTAAAGCGAGGGCCTACGGAACTAGCTTACAAACCGTATATCGGGAACTGCCCATACCACCACTCCCAGGTGGACCGACACTCGAGGTCGTCAGGCTACGCTAGTGGAGGCTCACTTGACACAGAGACTCGAAAACACAAGTGCTGGAATATAGACAGGCTGAGAAAGCACTGTCGCACATACTACGAAGCACCAAGGCAGCACACCAAACTGCCAACAGACTCAAGACAGGACAACTAGACCTACTGATACAACAATCCTTGAGTCTCACTACTCGGAGTCAAGATCGCCGCACAACGACAGTGACAAGCTGCCAATCAGCCTAATCCTAAGCCAGAGGAAACGACACATCCGCATAAAATAACTCACGGAGACCTGAGGAATCACCAAGACCCTCAGTACACCTGGACACACAAACCGAGGTAAGACGATACGTCAAGGGATCCAGAACCACTGTCTCGATCTATCTAGAATAGTCGAGACACACACAATGTTACTTGTCAACCACTGAGTCACACCGGGTTGACCAGAACCTGACAACGATTCTACAGTAGTACAGAAACCAAGGCATGCCTGACTACCTTATATCATGGTCATAGCCCTCATAGGACATCAAGAGACATCCACGGGATGACGGACAAACCATAAGGTCGAGCCAAGACAATTGGAGATACAAAATGTCGGAAAGCGACACTCTGTACATATATAGAGGCACAGACACTGGTGGTCATAGACAGGGCCACGAGGTGACTGTAGCGGTCAAAGCTATGGCCGCTAGACTCAGTCAAACTTCGACTGACCTACCCAGACAAACCACCAAGCGGTCGATAACAGACACGTCATACGGACTCAACAGTCCAAGAGTGAACCGCTAGACTAACCGCCCTAAGACATGGACTTAAGACAGGCGGACCTGTAGCAGCCTAAGAAAGGTGCTACAACGACAAGACGGATGAAGGTTGGGCCGCCAAGGCCAACCGACTTAGAATAGCAACCCGGTCAAAACGGTCCAGAACGGTCTGACAAAAGACCACCCAAGACATGGAACGGTCTAGGAAGAAGCCCCTCCCTCAAACTAAACGGTCAGACATGGGACCGTGCAAAGCAAACGGCACGGCCACCAACTAGCCATTCAAATAGACGGAGGGAATGGCATGGCCAGCCACAGGCTGTTCAAGGGTACCACACGGCTAGACAAGAACCGTGCAATCAATAAAACGGTCTGTCGCGCGACCGCGCAGACCCGAACCGACATAAAACATTGACCAAAGTCAACCGATGAGAACGATCAACACTGAGCCGCTCAGACCATAGAACTGGCTTCATCCAGCCGTTCTAACCTGAACCGGCTCAACATGAAACGGTCCACTGTGAACCGCTCAAGGAATGAAACGGTTATTGTTAAACCGTTTAGAGCATCACGGTGGGAAAAACATGGGATCGGCCGATCTCGGCCTTTCCACGCCCCATTCGCGTCTAAACGAAGGGGATACAGCCCTAATGACCATACAAGCCTTCCACACTGGAAGGGGTCCAAATGACACCAGAAACGCAAGAAACGGGCGATTCTACCGAATCGACCCTAATGGAGTCACCGGGGGTCTCGGGTTCGTACTGGCCCCAAATGGCCACCGATCGACACGAAAACACAGGGAATGGAACGCTGACATTCCAGGGGTTCGAACGGTAACAACCAATCTGAAAACCGTCGTCATTTTTCGGCGAACCCTACGAACTCCCCAAAAGTATGATTTTCCCAAAACAAGCTAAAGCCCGCGAGTTCTCACACCGAACAACACGGAACTGCAGGAAAACGCAGAGGAGATCGTCTCCCTACCTCCACCAAAGATTCTGTGCATCGTAGTGACTAAACCGCGCCAAAAATCACGTTGCGAGCTCGACCATCGGCTTTGAATCCACCGTTCGGGATCGCGCTGGAAACGGTCCGATCCTCACCCCATCGCGCTCCGGACCACCCCCACAGCATCACCTCAGCCTGCCCGTGCCTCCTTCATCTACAGCCGGAGCCGGGAGGGTGAGAGAAGAGAGAAAACGGGGGAGAGAGAGGGTCACGGCAAGAATGAGAAGGGTGGAGAGAGGAAGAAGAAAGAAAAAGAAAGAAATTAAGAAATTTTCCTAATTTTTGAAAATTCCGATTTTTGACCCGAAAATGTACTAATTCAGAAAAATACATAAAAATAGTCGAAATGATCCTCAAAAAGAATGCAACGCAACTGTAGCATCCATGAGTCGATGAACTGAGAAATAAACTCACCACAGGGTTCCGTAACTTGTACGAGAGAAAAACTCACGTGGATCGTAAAACTCAACTCAGGACCCACAAAAGCGATCCGAAACTCTCCGAAGAAGGTCCGAAAGACCCGATAAGGATCGAGGGTATTACAGCCTCCCATCCTTCAAGAAATTTAATCCTCACAATTTAAGGAACGGACAAGAAGAAGCAGGGAAGAACAAACCCCCAAGACAGGACTTGAAACAGCACGAATCTCGAAAAACATAATTCAGAGGAATACCGCCAGACCATCATCACAAGCACACGCTCTAGATCTCAAGGCAAATTGATCCACAGAACGAGTATGGTACACAAGTGAACGTAAGTCTGACACCTCCGAAACAAGGCAACGTCGCTTACGTCTCACAGGAACGGAGACACGACTCATGCCACGACAACAGCTATCGGGAAAACAAAACGACAGACACGGCAAGCATCAGCTTAAACAAGGAAGCATAGTCCTCTCAGCTGATAGCTCGACAACATCATCGGCTCTAGTGCCAAAGGCAAGCAAGAAAGCCTGGCACATAGGACGCCAAGACAGCACTGGACCACAAACACAATCAAGTCAGTCCTCACTCAGACGTTACATCTGATCGAGTGACATGCCAACTCTACCAGGAAATAAGAGTACAGCACAACTAACCGACAAGATCATGGTCCACACGATGCAAAGATAGATTCATAGGGAAACAACAACAAAATGACAACGACAACAACAGCAACACTTGCTGGATCTCGGCTCCGTACTGAACACAGAACCACGGAACACAACTGCAAGCTGGGTCATATCAAGGCACAATTACAGTTGAGCACACGACTACAATGGACTAGTCATGCAACGACCAGCTCACCAAGAAAAGACCCACGACAACGAGGGCAACAATCTCGAGAAACGTATCTCAAGGACCACGATCACGTCCTGAGAGCACAACACCCAAGAAAGGATTGCAGAGTAGAGGGTACTCAACCAGCAGAAATGTCGATAGATTTCCCAACACTCACAAATGCCAGTGCCAACACCAAAATGCCTTCAAGAACAACGGCATGGCAACAGACAACATCAAGGCACACGAAGCCAAGATGAAGTCACATCGAGAAAAACAATTCTCTCGACTGGCCAGAATCTTACAACACGATCCTCAACCTGTGGGTTATCAACCCACACACTTCCGCTGCGCACTCAAACAACGCACACAAGCATCAGAAATATCTCGGTATCCGCATCTCAGCACGCACTCGGTGCCATCGTAATTCATGAAAATCGTAATATATTACGCCACGAGTACTGATCCTGCGAACAACCGATCATAAATAGCCTAAGTGCAAACCAAGAAGAGCACCAGCTTCAGCACAAAGCACAAAGAAAGGCTAATCTCAGCTTACCATTACGTCCTGAAACAATCATTGAGCCTTCACAACACATCGGCCGCTAGACACGGCACAACAAACATGGTGTATAACGGCTCTTAACACAAAACTGCGTCCTAAGCCAAGCAACCGTAGAACAAAGAGGCAGATCAGGCTCAGAATAAACACTGTCCACACTTAAGCAAACACGGGATAAAGGTCTCACTAAGATAGCACTTCTAAGGCTTACCTTGAAAAGGCTCCATCAAACAGGATGAGGAGAACCAAGCTCACTAACTGTAGCTCACCAAGAAGGAAAATCCTCGGTTCGCTTGAGCATCTTCTCAATCGAGACAACAAAGCAAACACTTCAACAGAAGCGAAACACCTCAGGAGCTGCACAAACTTAAGCTGGGACGACCAAAACAACGTACGAACGTGTACGGCCATCACACCAACTCAAAAAGTCACCAGCCCCCTGAACAAACCACGGAGAAATCTCGAACAGTGTACTGCAGATTCAAGCCTATCGACGAACTCTGCCAAGTACAACATGATCGAGCCAAACACCATGATAAAAAAGAGCATCCTGTCACATCCTGACGAGAGCTCGTACAGTGCCAACACAGCACGCACAAGACCACTTATGGAAAACAAAGCGACGAGGAATCGCGAAACCTAAGCTAGCGAAAGACTGTACATGACTTTCAGGACTCTGGACACTGTATATCTCGGATTCCCATGTACTTCACACAATAATTGCTCTGATACCACCTGTGACGACCCGGACTCCGGATACCGGATATACCCGATAGGACTACCGAGTAGACCCGATACCGCTTGGAACCCGTGAAGCCTCCCAAGAGCTGTAAAGCTCCGAAGGGATAAAAGGAATGTCGTGTAGTACATTGAAGTCGTAGATATAATAGTAAGTAATTAAATTTCAATAATCAGGTTTGCTAAAGTAGCAGAAATAAAATTACTTTTTAATTAACAGTTAAAATTAACAAGTATGCCAGAGTCCAGTCCAAAGGAAAGACAAGTACAGTCTAACCGAAAGAACGTACACTGAGGTCGGGAGAAGCCTGACGCAGGTACCGCTGGCAACTACGAACATGCCACACCAGGAACTGTAACGGAAGCAGAGCGCCACACCTGAAAAGTAGGGGTGAGTCTCGTGTCACTGGCTCAGTAGGGGTCACGCGGATCCCCACTGAAAAGTAACGTAGTAACACGGAACAATAGCTAAAACAGCAGGAGTAGTAGTAAAGCAGGAAAGGCAAGAAACTACTACTAGAAAGCTGTAAAGGAAAAATCGGGAATGGAAGGAGTAAGAACAGCTAAAAGAAAAGGAAAAGAAGCCGAACCAAACCAGAACCTCAGCTCCTACGCTACTCCAACAGCAACGGGAAGGCAAACCCTGTTCTCACAAAGTCAGGAGTTACCGATCCGTTGACCAAGCACAATGTAGACACCCATTTTTTATCGATGAGTTGAGTCATTCCTTTTACCACCATTTGTTGATGCCTCATGTTGTCCATTACTCATTGGGCTATTTCCAGGCACAATCTTGGGCTTATTTTATGGGTACCTCCCTCCCTGACTCAGTTTGCTTCAATTCGGGGCTTAATGGGCCTTGATTTTGCTTAATTTATCACATTTTTATCAAATTCAAGTGTCCAGCTTCTGAACGGTCTCCACCCTGGCTGCTTAGTCAATGCGCGGTTGACATTGAGCCATTCAAATATTTATTGGATATTAAGGTGACTTTCTGAATTTCCACCGACAAGCTGTTAAACGGTCTCTATATAGCCGTCCCGATCCATGGAACGGTAAGCATATGGCCGTCCAGTCCCCAGAGTCCCAGATTCGTTGGTTGTTCAGATAATTATCTAATTATCTAATTTATTCTGATTTATCACCGACAGGCATTGAGCGGTTTGTTTGTGGCCGTCCCATGAGGTGAGCGGTCCATTAAAGACCGTCCAACTCATGAGAGTCCACCGGCGAAATAATCGGTCAGTTCGATGGACATATTGGATTGTTTTCATATTTATCTAATTTCCACTAACAGCCTTGAGCGGTCTAGCAATGGGCCGCGTAATGGTCTGGGCGGTCTATCGAGCGACCGCGCAATGGCTCGATTCCTGTGAATTTTAATGGATTTCTCTCTCTCATCCGTGGCTAAATCCTCGACTTATCCTATCATTTTCTCTGAGGTTTCTCAACCAAATGAGATACCGTTCGATCATGGTGGGAGATAAATCAAGTAGCTATGGATTATCTTTTAATATCTCGACCTAAAATTCACTGAAAACCCTAGTTTCGGGGCTGGCTTTTTAGGCTCTATAAATAGGACCCTTAGTCCAAGCTTTGAAGGGGGGGAGATTTAAAGGTCACGGCGAAGCTCTGTCGAATTTTCAAGCGACCTGCAGTCAGGGAGGGAGGCCTTCTACGTCCGTTTAGGCCTCCGGTTCAGGGAGTACTTGGTGTTTTGAGTCGTTCCTTTAATAGTCCCACTATCCTTTTGTCATCGCATGCATCGTTTCTTTTGTTCCGCGTCCATGTTTTTTTCTCATTGCATTCCATCACACACATCCTCCTACTATTTTTCACGCCCTTAGGGGTTTAAAAACTCCCCAGGTATCCCCCATTCCACTTCGTTATAGTTGTTTTCGTCTATTTTTATCGTTACTACACCTTCCAGTTCTGATTTGGGTTTGCTTTTCTGTTGTTCACGTTGTCTTGCAGGTCAGCAACATCCTAGCACGCCGCCCATCCCCTCTGGTCGGCCGGAAGGGGTGGAGGTTGAGATCCTACATCTTGGAAGGTAGTGGCATCGAGCGGTCACGTTCTGTCCGTTTGAGGAATTGGGCGGCTTCATCTGTGCCGTTCATCTTCTCCCAGCGGCTGATCCTGAACCGTTCAGTTGTCCATCGCTCTTCGTCCCGCGTTCCTTCTCAGCATTGACGAGCGGTCTGTTGAGAGGCCGCGCATCTTCAGGACGGTTCTATTAGAGCCGCTTATCTCTGCAGTCCTGATTCAGGCGAGTGTCTCCTTTTCCAAGGTACGGGTGTATTTATTTTACACTTAGGCACCTTGGTGGCGATCACGATCACACTTGCGTCCTTCCACTCTGCTATCTTCAGTCCATTGTTTCTCATATTGATATAGTAGAGGGATTGGAAGGATAGAAAGGCGTGGAAAAACATGTCAACACTCTCTTTTTTGGTGATCACGGTGGGACACCTAGTGCCCATCGTGTTAGTGTTTTGCTGACCTGTTTTCGTGCTTGGTAAGTTTTCTTCTTTTAGTGTTTAAGGTTGCTCTCCGGTCTATCTTGCATTTCGGTCCTCTAGAGGTTACGTGGTTCCCTCAGAGCCGCTCACATACCTACACGGCCGTAGTTTGGCCGTCCTGTGCTTATCACAGCGCTGCTATCGTGCCAGCCCGTTACATCCAGCGGTCCGGCTCAGGCCGCCTATTGCATTCCACGGTCTTATACAGACTGTTTTGAACTGCTGGCTCAGGTACGCTTCTGTTCTCACACTATTTGTTTGCGCTGATATTCAACGGTCTTTTCAGGTCCGTTTGATAGTTTGAGTGGTCTATCTACAGACCGTTCTGTCAGGTACGCCTCTGTCCCCCGCCCTTTCGTCCCTTTTAGTTTATGTCTGATTGTCAGTTTCGTTTTGTTACTCCCTTCTCCTGCATGGTCCATTCCACACCGTCTGCCCTCTCTGAACGGTCCCTTCCAGACCGTCTACACACCCTGAGCGGTCTTCCTCAGACCGTGTTTTACTGCTACAGTGCACCCGAGGCTAGCATTTTGGTCATTTTTCTATATCATTGCGTAGATATTTGGTGCTATTCTGATCTCCCCTTGCTGTCATCATGTTGTTGCATGATTGTGTTCATTTTTTTTCTCATATTTGCTTGATCATTGTTTGCAAGATCTAGGCTAGACTTTGCATGCACTCCGGTGCGCATAGGGGCATACATAATCTTCATAGTAGTTGCATTCCTACCTAGGTAGGGGATCCTCTCGTCTCCATATTCCTTGGAGCCAACTAGGTGACCTTGCCCAGGACCTCCGTAAGCCCCCGTGAGCCGTGGATTCCCACACGGATGCCGGGCAGGTTGTACCGTACCACACCGTGTTTAGGGTTTGCATCCGGGAGAGGGAGAGTCCCTTCGAGTCAGCCAGTTTCCCATTCCTACCCTTGTCAGATACCCTTGTGGTTGAGTGAACTCACATCTTAATTAATCCACTAAGGTCCTACAAGGAGAATTCATAAAAATCTTCCACGCATCATTCATAACTTTAGTGTTTACTTGGTTGTCTCTCTTCTCATCCCTCCCCTCTCTTGTGTGCATTATTGGATTGTTGTTTAGATATTGGTTAGGGTTGTTTGCTTCCTCCCCTAGGTGTTTAGTGCATGTGGAGTTGCTTCACACCCTTAGGATCATCTCCTAGGGGTAGCTCACATTTTTATTCTTATTTCAATCCCCTATTTGATCCATCACCCACCATGTCATCCTACAACTTCTCCCATTCCCATGAGGATTCTCTCCCTCAGGGACTTCTCGAGGACCCGTCTAGGGTCGCCCATCTGCAGGGAGGAGAGGGGACTGCCCCTCCTCTCCCGACCGTTGTCATCGAGGGCCCTCAGCCCTCCCTTTCTGTTTCCTATTCACCGAATTCGGCCAATCAAATTCTTAACATGATGGCCTAGCTTGATCCGACTCAGCTTCACCTTATTCGGCAAGCTCTGCAGGGGGCGGATCCCCCATCTTCGGTTCCTTCTCATGGCACGTCTGTTGCCGCCGTTACATCTTCTATTATTGGGTCAGGGGCTGTCTCCATTGCGCCCATTGATCTCACTCCTGTTCGTCCTCAGATTCTTCGATTCCCTAACATGGAAGCGGGCCAAGCTTCTACCTCGGTTCATCAGCCTCTTGACAAGGGTGTTGGGTTCGGTGCGGTGGATTCAGAGGGGGGTGAATGAATCTCCCCTTTAAAAATTTCGCCCAATTAAAAAAAAATTCTTCCTGATACTAACAGAAGCCCAATAAGCAATTGCAGAATTCAGATTCACTAAGTCAACTGATATGCTTATAGATGAACTGGCTAGTGACTTAGGAACAATGTCTAAGGACTCTCAAAACTACAATCAAACACAGTGTGCAATCAAACCATATCAAGCCTATGCATTCATCTAGCGAAATCAAACAAGAAATCAAACCACAGTAGACAAGAGGATTTTTAGGTGGTTCGATCCGCAGACCTACGTCCACCCCACACTCAAACCCGAGTGTGGCTTCCCGCTGACTCACAGCTTGAACGGCTGGGCATCACAGCTTGCCTACATCAGCTGGGTCTCACAGCTTGCCATCCGCTGAGCATCACAGCTTGCTACCGCTGGGCAATACAGCTTAGCCATCCGCTGGGGACTATAGCTTAACCCGTCCAGTGGAATCCTCCACTGCAAACGCTGAGCAACACAGCTTGCTCTGCTGACAAACAGCTTGAAGAAAGGTTTAAAAGAAAACACAAAATGATAAATCACAGCACCGGAAAGCTGTATACGATAAAGCACAAAGTATATCCCTGTAGGGAATGAAGCTCAAACAATTGAGCAAACTCAGATCTGGTTTTGAACCAAAGATCTGAGGAACGAACTCCTTCTCTCTCTCTACTTTCTTCTCTGTTCTAGGTGGCTCTCTGCTCTTCCCTTCTCTCTCTTTTTCTTCTCTGCTTCTTCTGCTTCTCTTTTCTTTCTCACTGGATCGTGAAGACTCTCAGATCCTTCTCTGCTTCAGTCACACTCTCCTCTGCTCCGATCAGACTTCTCTTGAGGAAGAAGCTTCATATATATAGCAGCAGCTAGGGCGTGTGTCCTCCACATTTCCCGCCCAAAAGCTTTTGCCAGATCTGAGGAATTTCGACCACATGGCAGCATCCTGGCTGGGTTGCATTCCACGTGTCACGATCCTGGCACTTTATCCATTCTTGGATCACGTGCCCTTCATTAAGCTCCTCGAGTATAGGTCCTGTCAGGTTAAATTTTATCTCAGAATGCATCGAGTAAGTCTGAAGTTTGAACAAGAATGTATAGACTTAGAAAATGCGTGAAGCACACGATGTATGGACTTGTTCACAAGGGAGTGTATAGACTTAGAGTGCATGCGACAGCAATGTATAGACTTGCTGGTTTGCAATGCAGAATGCACTTTAACAAGGTGTGCACAACGAATGAATTTGAACGTGTAGACTTGATACCATGTGGATGTATAGACTTGTGCAGACTTAACGTGCACCATTGTGCAGACTTACTGAAATGATGTATGAGCATAGCAACACACAATGTGCAGACTTCGTGCAATGCATGAAGCAATGTATAGACTTAGAGTGAAGGAGTGCACAGATGCAGATAGCAAGGTATATACGTTACAAATGGATGCACTGACATGCCAAATGAATGTACAGACTCTGCATGCAACAATGTGTAGACTTAGTGTTTGTGCAGCTAGCCAATGTATAGACTTGGCGTTTGTGCAGCTAGCCGTTGTATAGACTTGGTGTTATGAAGCACACAGGCTGTACAGACTTGTGCAGACTTGCTAGCATGCAGATGTATAGACTTGTGCAGACTTGCTAGCAAGCAATGTGCTGACTATGCCATGAATGTATAGACTTATGTGTTGTGCAACAGATAATGTAGACTTTGCATATGCACATGAGACGTTGAGTGAGACGCAGGATGCACTGGCTGTACAGACTTAGCCACGAGCTGAGCTATCGGATGTATAGACTTTGCTCAGTTCAGCTGGTGGATGTACAGACTTGAGATGAATGCATGAACAAGCCGATGTACAGACTTGCCAAAGGAGTGATGCATGAGCAGGCAATCAATGTATAGACTTTATGTGCAGAATATACAGACTTACCGAATGCACTGACTTGACTTTGCACCGACTTGCACAGAGACGCTAAGTGAGACGATGCAATGTATAGACTTAGCCGATGGATTTGCACAGAGACGCTAAGTGAGACGATGCAATGTATAGACTTAATATGCATGAAGCACACGATGCAGCTAGACCCTGTACAGACTTTATGTTCAAATATTGCCTTACATCTGTATGCAACGGAATGTATAGACTTTATATGTATGAATGCACCATGTATGCAACAATGTATAGACTTGATGCACAAACATATCTCTGCGATGTGTAGACTTAGTAAATGCAACGATGTATAGACTATATGGCGTGCAACTGATGAATGCACCGATGCAGTGTATACATATAGCAGTGAACAAATGCAATGTCTACTAAACACAATGACTGGCTCACTGTGATACTCTCACTGTGTTGCTATCATCAAAATAGAATAGCATATGCTTGTGCCTAAGGGGCACAACATTCTCCCCCTTTTTGATGATGGCAACAAAGTGACAGTGAGTCACCAACCAAATTTTCTCCCCCTTTGACATAATCAAAAAGAAAGAAAAACATGAGTGCAAAATACAATATACATTGCAGAATTCCCTTAGAACAACCCATTCTCCCCCTGAATGTATAACTCCCCCTGAATTATTTCTCCCCCTTTGAGAAGGAATATGGACGGATGAAATAGATAATCAAAAGGTAGAGAAGATAGGAATAAGGAAGGGGTCACTACACAACAGCTGAAGCATTGGTTCAGAAGGTGAGCATGATTATAAACAACTGTTAAAGCATAAGAATCAGCAATATTCAGTCTTGAAAAAATTCAGGTTTAACAGTGATAAAGATAGAGTAAAGCAGCTGACCACTGAAAAAGAGTTATAGACTCCATTTATAGCAGTGAATCTAGGGCACATGGTTTTAATAGATAAGTCAGAAACAATACCCTTTGTGATTAAACATGGAAGTTCAAGAAGGGCAACTTGAATGTGTATTAAAAAAATAATTTTCACTCAATGACTTTTGATTTCAAAGGGTTACAGCAGTTTATTTTTCACTTTTTAATTTTTCAGAAACTGAGCTAAGTGAATAGACCAGTGGCATTTATGCTGTTGACATTAGGTGTACACCTTGATCAGAGGCAGGTACCCCCAGTTACTAGGCATAAACTACTAGATCTATTTCAGATCAAGACCTACAAGGAACAATTTTCACCTTTGACATTAAGGGTACACCTTGATCAGAGGCCAGTAACCCCAGTTACTTGGTGAAGACTCCCCCTATAGATTTGACCCTATGAACAGAGATAGCCTGAAGCACTTCATGACTTATGAATTCTCCTGCTTCTTTGGAGGAGATCATAGTTTCTCAATGCAATTCAGCCATTGCTTTGTCACTGTGTTCAGCTCTTTACATTGATGATCTTATTTACTGCTGCCCTGATTTCTTTTAGAGTGATTGTTTAAAAACAGTACACACTCTTATTCACCTTTTCTAGACATTTCCAGTTTAACACATTCAGGCATTAAAAAAACTTTTCTATTCTAACCATGAGACAGAGATTAAGAGCTATAAAGGTTTTCTTTTATCTCAAGTTCTGAAGTGCAGACACTTAACTCTTCAATTTATAAAAGTTAAACCTTTAGTTCCTTTCAATTTGCAAGTGTGATTCTTATAAATGAACAATTGCAATAACCACAGCTCAATGTACTAAACCAGAAGCAATACTGTTGTTCAGTGAAAGTGATAGGGAAATGATAGCAATAGGCATTAAGATCCAAGAACAACTGATGTCAAAGAATATGAATGAATTGAGTGGGGACTAAGAGGAGTGAAAAAGATTCAATGTACTGAACTTAACTCTCAGCTCCCCCTGACATCAAGATGCAACAATTATGCTATGCAATGCTTTCAACTGATTAAGTGCAGACTATGCAACAATGATACATAAGGCAAGTATGCAATCATTTCAAGTTTATGCACCCAAGTCATGAACATTTTATCCTTTTTCAGATTTTTCAAGTTTAATGATATGCAATACACTGCTCTATATGAAGACTTGACCCTTGGTACTTGACGGAGAACCTGGTCTCAAGGACCATCTCACACATAGTAAGAACCTCCAGGCAGATTTCCCTGTCTTTTAGTAACTTACCATTTAATATACCAGGGTTATGCAAAGAGATGCAGTGCAAAACAGTCCTATATGCATTGAAAGACTTCCTTGATAGTCATGCAAATGATATGTGCAGACATTAGACACATGCATTGACTATATGCATTAACTGAATCATTCAAACTCAGTGCAAAGTATGCATCAACTACAAAAATGATTATGCAGTGCATCTAGCATCTTATGTACACAGTGCAAAAACTGGCAAAGAGAAGAGCATCAGATTTGTGCAGAATTAAATTCAGTAGCTGAGTCTGGAATGCAGACTGATAAGCTAGACAAGAAGAAGACATCAGAAGTCAAGCAAACATTTCACAAGAAATTTACCATTTTTGACTCACAATATCAGATGATGAGATTTAAAACACAGAGTTTTGGAACTGACCTGAATGGTGCAATCATGGGGTTTTCATTCTTGAGTGCCTTGGTTAATTCAACCCATTTTATTTCTCCCACCAAGGCACACCTGCAAGTTAGCAAACTATTTTGCACAAATAGGCACCCAAGATGTCTTGGGTCCTGACATGACAATTACACCTTTGGATGGTGCTCTCCTCATGATCAACACTTTAGAGTCATCTACCCTCTTCAAATAGCAGTTAGCCTTGGAATGTCCTAACTGTCCACAGTAATAACAAGAGATAACAGATTTCATGTTCTCCTTGTAGACATTAGCATTGGCATGAACTTGGTGTGAGTGAACATGATTAATTCTGTTATTGACATGGTAATTTTTCTTTTTATAACCAGTCAGCCAACAATTAACATCTCTATCGCCTGGCTTTCCACAGTTAAAGCATACAATATGCTGAACTTTTGAGATAAGAATATTTCCATGAGAAGCATTGTTTACAAGAAATTTATTGTAACCAAAATCACTTCCGTTTACAGGGAATTTAACAAATTCAGAGTTAGATTTCTTTCCCTGAGCATGCCAGCAGTCATTGACTGTATGGCTATGTTTTCCACATTCAAAACATGAAGAATTCATTCTGTCAAAATTCTTATAAAATGCATGTCTTTTTGCAGGGATTTTAACAGGTTTGGAGTTAAGTGTTCTTCCCTTAGCATGCCAATAATTTGCAACAATATGGCCCAATTTGCCACAATGAAAAAATTGAAGCTTCTTTTTATGAGATGCATGATTTTTAGCATGGAACAGTTTATCATGCATTCTAACAGCAGACAGGTCATCTATTTCCATAAGCCTACATTCACGCATGAGATGACCTATTTTATGACAATAAAAGCATTGAGGCCTTTTGGTTTGAACAGAAGAGGGTTTCTTCATATTAGAATTCCTAGCATGAATTCTATCAGATTTCAATTCATCCTTCTTCATGATAAAACAATCAACCATCTCATGACCAAACTTTCCACAGTAAAAACATTTGACATTCTTGACAGTAGATTTGTTGGCCTGAACTTTCTTAGCATGCTGATTGTTATCATTCTTTTTCAATACTTTCCTTTTCTGTTTTATTTTCTCATTCTCTTGATTAGCCGGCATATTTGAAGAAGAAGCTGGAGTGCTAGCTAACTCAGAGCTACGCACAAAGGTTGTGTACAGTCTTTTTCTCTCTTCCTGCTTACTGCCTCCATCAGAGACTTTCTCTTAGATGCAGCCTTCAGATTTTCTTTATTCTTAAAAGACTCATATAGAGATTTGTTCAGTTCAGTGATTTCATTTTTGAGAGAAGAAATGAGCATTTCAGAGTTTGTGATCTTTTCATTGAGTATTACATTAATAGCTTTGCAGCTATCAATCTCTTCTATTAATGTACTCACTCTCTCACACTCATTTTCAAAAGAACTCTTCCCTTTTTCTAGCATTAAGAGTCTCTCAGACATTTCAGTATTTAGAACCTTCAGCTCTTCATTCTCCTTTCTTATTTGCTCATTCTGAACCCGTTCATTAGTTAGGATTTGATCATTTCCTAATGAATTCAGCTTATCTTCTAGTTCAGAAATCTTGGCAGTAAGTTCATCATTTTCAATTTTCATTAAATTATTCAGCTCCTTATGTTTGCAAACATCCATCAAACATGCATCAAAAGATTCTTTAGTCTTGAACAATCTTCACAGGGAGCTTTCAAATTTATCTGATCACATTTCTTTTTCAACCTTTTATTCTCAGATTTTAATTTTTCACATCTATTAGAGAGTTCCTCATTCATATCCATAAATCATCAATCGAAATTTCTTCGGATTCAGATCAGATTACCTTGGATGCAGTTTCCTCATCATCATTTCCCCGGTTTGCCATAAGCATTGATCCTCTTGTTCGTTATGAGCAGAAATGACTCTGTCATATATCTCCTTTCCAGAAGTGCACCTGAGAGCAAAAAGATATATATCAGTATTAATCGCAGCTCTCAAGATATTAAGAATTATGACATTGTCACGGTTCTTTATTCTGTCCTCTCTAGACCACTTGGTCTCATCATGAGATAATTGATGTGGGCCTTTAGATAGTAGACTCCATAGTTTGGGATCAATGGAGCCTACGTACACACATAGGCCTCCTAGCCAACTATTGTGGTTAGAACCATCATAAACCGGAGGAAGAGCCATTTGGACAGATGACAAACAGATTCAGTGCACAGAACAATTGACAAGAAATGTACTATAATCGAAAAAAATCACCGAATACAGCAAGATCGGATCTGCAGGTCGTTGGACCCTCTATGCAGACACCCGCTCTGATACCAAGTGTTGGGTTCGGTGCGGTGGATTCAGAGGGGGGTGAATGAATCTCCCCTTTAAAAAGTTCGCCCAATTAAAAAAAAATTCTTCCTGATACTAATAGAAGCCCAATAAACAATTGCGGAATTCAGATTCACTAAGTCAACTGATATGCTTATAGATGAACTGACTAGTGACTTAGGAACAATGTCAAAGGACTCTCAAAACTACAATCAAACACACAGTGTGCAATCAAACCATATCGAGCCAATGCATTCATCTAGGGAAATCAAACAAGAAATCAAACCACAGTAGACAAGAGGATTTTTAGCTGGTTCGGTCTGCAGACCTACGTCCACCCCACACTCAAACCCGAGTGTGGCTTCCCGCTGACTCACAGCTTGAACGGCTGGGCATCACAGCTTGCCTACATCAGCTGGGTCTCACAGCTTGCCATCCGCTGAGCATCACAGCTTGCTACCGCTGGGCAATACAGCTTAGCCATCCGCTGGGGACAACAGCTTAGCCCGTCCAGTGGAATCCTCCACTGCAAACGCTGAGCAACACAGCTTGCTCTGCTGACAAACAGCTTGAAGAAAGGTTTAAAAGAAAACACAAAATGATAAATCACAGCCCCGGAAAGCTGTATACGATAAAGCACAAAGTATATCCCTGCAGGGAATGAAGCTCAAACAATTGAGCAAACTCAGATCTAGTTTTGAACCAAAGATATGAGGAACGAACTCCTTCTCTCTCTCTTCTTTCTTCTCTGTTCTAGGTGGCTCTCTGCTCTTCCCTTCTCTCTCTTTTTCTTCTCTGCTTCTTCTGCTTCTCTTTTCTTTCTCACTGGATCGTGAAGACTCTCAGATCCTTCTCTGCTTCAGTCACACTCTCCTTTGCTCCGATCAGACTTCTCCTGAGGAAGAAGCTTCATATATATAGCAGCAGCTAGGGCATGTGTCCTCCACATTTCCCGCCCAAAAGCTTTTGCCAGATCTGAGGAATTTCGACCACAAGGCAACATCCTGGCTGGGTTGCATTCCACGTGTCACGATCCTGGCACTTTATCCATTCTTGGATCACGTGCCCTTCATTAAGCTCCTCGAGTATAGGTCCCGTCAGGTTAAATTTTATCTCAGAATGCATCGAGTAAGTCTGAAGTTTGAACAAGAATGTATAGACTTAGAAAATGCGTGAAGCACACGATGTATGGACTTGTTCACAAGGGAGTGTATAGACTTAGAGTGCATGCGACAGCAATGTATAGACTTGCTGGTTTGCAATGCAGAATGCACTTTAACAAGGTGTGCACAACGAATGAATTTGAATGTGTAGACTTGATACCATGTGGATGTATAGACTTGTGCAGACTTAACGTGCACCATTGTGCAGACTTACTGAAATGATGTATGAGCATAGCAACACACAATGTGCAGACTTCGTGCAATGCATGAAGCAATGTATAGACTTAGAGTGAAGGAGTGCACAGATGCAGATAGCAAGGTATATACGTTACAAATGGATGCACTGACATGCCAAATGAATGTACAGACTCTACATGCAACAATGTGTAGACTTAGTGTTTGTGCAGCTAGCCAATGTATAGACTTGGCGTTTGTGCAGCTAGCCGTTGTATAGACTTGGCGTTATGAAGCACACAGGCTGTACAGACTTGTGCAGACTTGCTAGCATGCGGATGTATAGACTTGTGCAGACTTGCTAGCAAGCAATGTGCTGACTATGCCATGAATGTATAGACTTATGTGTTGTGCAACAGACAATGTATAGACTTTGCATATGCACATGAGACGCTGAGTGAGACGTAGGATGCACTGGCTGTACAGACTTAGCCACGAGTTGAGCTATCGGATGTATAGACTTTGCTCAGTTCAGCTGGTGGATGTACAGACTTGAGATGAATGCATGAACAAGCCGATGTACAGACTTGCCAAAGGAGTGATGCATGAGCAGGCAATCAATGTATAGACTTTATGTGCAGAATGTACAGACTTGCCGAATGCACTGACTTGACTTTGCACCGACTTGCATAGAGACGCTAAGTGAGACGATGCAATGTATAGACTTAGCCGATGGACTTGCACAGAGACGCTAAGTGAGACGATGCAATGTATAGACTTAATATGCATGAAGCACACGATGCAGCTAGACCCTGTACAGACTTTATGTTCAATATTGCCTTACATCTGTATGCAACAGAATGTATAGACTTTATATGTATGAATGCACCATGTATGCAACAATGTATAGACTTGATGCACAAACATATCTCTGCGATGTGTAGACTTAGTAAATGCAACGATGTATAGACTATATGGCGTGCAACTTATGAATGCACCGATGCAGTGTATACATATAGCAGTGAACAAATGCAATGTCTACTAAACACAATGACTGGCTCACTGTGATACTCTCACTGTGTTGCTATCATCAAAATAGAATAGCGTATGCTTGTGCCTAAGGGGCACAACATTCTCCCCCTTTTTGATGATGGCAACAAAGTGACAGTAAGTCACCAACCAAATTTTCTCCCCCTTTGACATAATCGAAAAGAAAGAAAAACATGAGTGTAAAATACAGTATACATTGCAGAATTCTCTTAGAACAACCCATTCTCCCCCTGAATGTATAACTCCCCCTGAATTATTTCTCCCCCTTTGAGAAGGAATATGGACAGATGAAACAGATAATCAAAAGGTAGAGAAGATAGGAGGGAAGGAACATGAATAAGGAAGGGTCTACACAACAGCTGAAGCATTGGTTCAGAAGGTGAGCATGATTATAAACAACTGTTAAAGCATAAGAATCAGCAATATTCAGTCTTGAAAAAATTCAAGTTTAACAGTGATAAAGATAGAGTAAAGCAGCTGACCATTGAAAAAGAGTTAAGACTCCATTTATAGCAATGAATCTAGGGCACATGGTTTTAATAGATAAGTCAGAAACAATACCATTTGTGATTAAACATGGAAGTTCAAGAAGGCAACTTGAATATGTATTGAGAAAAAATAATTTTCACTCAATGACTTTTGATTTCAACGGGTTACAGCAGTTTATTTTTCACTTTTTAATTTTTTAGAAACTGAGCTAAGTGAATAGATCAGTGGCATTTTTGTTGTTGACATTAGGTGTACACCTTGATCAGAGGCAGGTATCCCCAGTTACTAGGCATAAACTACTAGATCTATTTCAGATCAAGACCTGTAAGGAATAATTTTCACCTTTGACATTAAGGGTACACCTTGATCAGAGGCCAGTACCCCCAGTTACTTGGTGAAGACTCCCCCTATAGATTTGACCCTATGAACAGAGATAGCTTGAAGCACTTCATGACTTATGAATTCTCCTGCTTCTTTGGAGGAGATCACAGTTTCTCAGTGCAATTCAGCCATTGCTTTGTCACTGTGTTCAGCTCATTACATTGATGATCTTATTTACTGCTGCCCTGATTTCTATTAGAGTGATTGTTTAAAAACAGTACACACTCTTATTCACCTTTTCTAGACATTTCCAGTTTAACACATTCAGGCATTAAAAAAAAACTTTTTCTATTCTAACCATGAGACAGAGATTGAGAGCTATAAAGGTTTTATTTTATCTCAAGTTCTGAAGTGCAGACACTTAACTCTTCAATTTATAAAAGTTAAACCTTTAGTTCCTTTCAATTTGCAAGTGTGATTCTTATAAATGAACAATTGCAATAACCACAGCTCAATGTACTAAACCAGAAGCAATATTGTTGTTTAGTGAAAGTGATAGGGAAATGATAGCAATAGGCATTAAGATCCAAGAGCAACTGATGTCAAAGAATATGAATGAATTGAGTGGGGATTAAGAGGAGTGAAAAAGATTCAATGTACTGAACTTAACTCTCAGCTCCCCCTGACATCAAGATGCAACAATTATGCTATGCAATGCTTTCAACTAATTAAATGCAGACTATGCAACAATGATACATAAGGCAAGTATGCAATCATTTCAAGTTTATGCACCCAAGTCATGAACTTTTTATCCTTTTTCAGATTTTTCAAGTTTAATGATATGCAATACACTGCTCTACATGAAGACTTGACCCTTGGTACTTGGCGGAGAACCTGGTCTCAAGGACCATCTCACACATAGTAAGAACCTCCAGGCAGATTTCCATGCTTTTTAGTAGCTTACCATTTAATGTACCAGGGTTATGCAAATGATATATGCAGTGCAAAGCAATCCTTTATGCATTGAACAACTTCCTTAATAGTCATGCAAATGATATATGCAGATATTAGACACATGCATCGACTGTATGCACTAAATGAATCATTCAAACTCGGTGCAAAGTGCATCTAGCATCTTATGTACACAGTGCAAAAACTGGCAAAGAGAAGAGCATCAGATTTGTGCAGAATTAAATTCAGTAGCTGTGTCTGGAATGCAGACTGATCAGCTAGACAAGAAGAAGACATCAGAAGTCAAGCAAATAATTCAACAATTTCAGATAATGAGATTTAAACAAAGTGTTCAGAACTAACCTGAAAGGTAGGATCCTGGGGTTTCTCATACTTGAGTGCTTTTATATTCCTTAACCCAAGGCACACCTGCAAATCATCAAACTATTTTGCACAAGTAGGCACCCAAGATGTCTTGGGTCCTGACATGACAGTTACACCTTTGGATGGTGCTCTCCTCATGATCAACACTTTAGAGTCATCTACCCTCTTCAAATAGCAGTTAGCCTTGGAATGTCCTAACTGTCCACAGTAATAACAAGAGATAACAGATTTCATGTTCTCCTTGTAGACATTAGCATTGGCATGAACTTGGTGTGAGTGAACATGATTAATTCTGTTATTGACATGGAAATTTTTCTTTTCATAACCAGCCAGCCAACAATTAACATCTCTATGGCCTGGCTTTCCACAGTTAAAGCATGCATATGTTGAACTTTTGAGATTTCCATGAGAAGCATTATTTACAAGAAATTTATTGTAACCAAAATCACTTCCGTTTACAGGGAATTTAACAAATTCAGAGTTAGATTTCTTTCCCTGAGCATGCCAGCAGTCCTTGACTGTATGGCCATGTTTTCCACATTCAAAACATGAAGAATTCATTCTGTCAAAATTCTTATAAAATGCATGTCTTTTTGCAGGGATTTTAACAGGTTTGGAGTTAAGTGTTCTTCCCTTAGCATGCCAATAATTTACAACAATATGGCCCAATTTGCCACAATGAAAACATTGAAGCTTCTTTTTATGAGATGCATGATTTTTAGCATGGAACAGTTTATCATGCATTCTAACAGCAGACAGGTCATCTATTTCCATAAGCCTACATTCACGCATGAGATGACCTATTTTATGACAATAAAAGCATTGAGGCCTTTTGGTTTGAACAGAAGAGGGTTTCTTCATATTAGAATTCCTAGCATGAATTCTATCAGATTTCAATTCATCCTTCTTCATGATAAAACAATCAACCATCTCATGACCAAACTTTCCACAGTAAAAATATTTGACATTCTTGACAGTAGATTTGTTGGCCTGAACTTTCTTAGCATGCTGATTGTTATCATTCTTTTTCAATACTTTCCTTTTCTGTTTTATTTTCTTATTCTCTTGATTAGCAGGCATATTTGAAGAAGAAGCTGAAGTGCTAGCTAACTCAGAGCTACGCACAAAGGTTGTGTACAGTCTTTTTCTCTCTTCCTGCTTACTGCCTCCATCAGAGACTTTCCTCTTAGATGCAGCCTTCAGATTTTCTTTATTCTTAAAAGACTCATATAGAGATTTGTTCAGTTCAGTGATTTCATTTTTGAGAGAAGAAATGAGCATTTCAGAGTTTGTGATCTTTTCATTGAGTATTACATTAATAGCTTTGCAGCTATCAATCTCTTCTATTAATGTACTCACTCTCTCACACTCATTTTCAAAAGAACTCTTCCCTTTTTCTAGCATTAAGAGTCTCTCAGACATTTCAGTATTTAGAAACTTCAGCTCTTCATTCTCCTTTCTTATTTGCTCATTCTGAACCCGTTCATTAGTTAGGATTTGATCATTTCCTAATGAATTCAGCTTATCTTCTAGTTCAGAAATCTTGGCAGTAAGTTCATCTTTTTCAATTTTCATTAAATTATTCAGCTCCTTATGTTTGCAAACATCCATCAAACATGCATCAAAAGATTCTTTCAGTCTTGAACAATCTTCACAGGGAGCTTTCAAATTTATCTAATCACATTTCTTTTTCAACCTTTTATTCTCAGATTTTAATGTTTCACATCTATCAGAGAGTTCCTCATTCATATCCCATAAATCATCAACCGAACTTTCATCGGATTCAGAGCTTACCTTGGATGCAGTTTCCTCATCATCATTTCCCCAGTTTGCCATTAAGCATTGATCCTCTTGTTCATTATGAGCAGAAATGACTCTGTCATATATCTCCTTTCCAGAAGTGCACCTGAGAGCAAAAGGATATATATCAGTATTAATCGCAGCTCTCAAGATTTTAAGAATTATGACATTGTCACGGTTCTTTATTCTGTCCTCTCTAGATCACTTGGTCTCATCATGAGGTAATTGATGTGGGCCTTTAGATAGTAGACTCCATAGTTTGGGATCAATGGAGTCTACGTACACACATAGGCCTCCTAGCCAACTATTGAGGTTAGAACCATCATAAACCGGAGGACGAGCCATTTGGACAAATGACAAACAGATTCAGCGCACAGAACAATTGACAAGACATGTACTAGAAGCGAAAAAAAACACCGAATACAGCAAGATCGGATCTGCAGGTCGTTGGACCCTCTGTGCAGACACCCGCTCTGATACCAAGTGTTGGGTTCTGTGCGGTGGATTCAGAGGGGGGTGAATGAATCTCTCATTAAAAAGTTCGCCCAATTAAAAAAAAATTCTTCCTGATACTAATAGAAGCCCAATAAACAATTGCAGAATTCAGATTCACTAAGTCAACTGATATGCTTATAGATGAACTGACTAGTGACTTAGGAACAATGTCAAAGGACTCTCAAAACTACAATCAAACACACAGTGTGCAATTAAACCATATCGAGCCTATGCATTCATCTAGCGAAATCAAACAAGAAATCAAACCACAGTAGACAAGAGGATTTTTAGATGGTTCGGTCCACAGACCTACGTCCACCCCATACTCAAACCCGAGTGTGGCTTCCCGCTGACTCACAGCTTGAACGGCTGGGCATCACAGCTTGCCTACATCAGCTGGGCCTCACAGCTTGCCATCCGCTGAGCATCACAGCTTGCTACCGCTGGGCAATACAGCTTAGCCATCCGCTACGGGACTACAGCTTAACCCGTCCAGTGGAATCCTCCACTGCAAACGCTGAGCAACACAGCTTGCTCTACTGACAAACAACTTGAAGAAAGGTTTAAAAGAAAACACAAAATGATAAATCACAGCACCGGAAAGCTATATACGATAAAGCACAAAGTATATCCCTGCAGGGAATGAAGCTCAAACAATTGAGCAAACTCAGATCTGGTTTTGAACCAAAGATCTGAGGAACGAACTCCTTCTCTCTCTCTTCTTTCTTCTGTGTTCTAGGTGGCTCTCTGCTCTTCTCTTCTCTCTCTTTTTCTTCTCTGCTTCTTCTGCTTCTCTTTTCTTTCTCACTGGATCGTGCATACTCTCAGATCCTTCTCTGCTTCAGTCACACTCTCCTCTGCTCCGATCAGACTTCTCCTGAGGAAGAAGCTTCATATATATAGCAGCAGCTAGGGCGTGTGTCCTCCACATTTCCCGCCCAAAAGCTTTTGCCAGATCTGAGGAATTTCGACCACATGGCAGCATCCTGGCTGGGCTGCATTCCACGTGTCACGATCCTGGCACTTTATCCATTCTTGGATCACGTGCCCTTCATTAAGCTCCTCGAGTATAGGTCCTGTCAGGTTAAATTTTATCTCAGAATGCATCGAGTAAGTCTGAAGTTTGAACAAGAATGTATAGACTTAGAAAATGCGTGAAGCACACGATGTATGGACTTGTTCACAAGGGAGTGTATAGACTTAGAGTGCATGCGACAGCAATGTATAGACTTGCTGGTTTGCAATGCAGAATGCACTTTAACAAGGTGTGCACAACGAATGAATTTGAACGTGTAGACTTGATACCATGTGGATGTATAGACTTGTGCAGACTTAACGTGCACCATTGTGCAGACTTACTGAAATGATGTATGAGCATAGCAACACACAATGTGCAGACTTCGTGCAATGCATGAAGCAATGTATAGACTTAGAGTGAAGGAGTGCACATATGCAGATAACAAGGTATATACGTTACAAATGGATGCACTGACATGCCAAATGAATGTACAGACTCTGCATGCAACAATGTGTTGACTTAGTGTTTGTGCAGCTAGCCAATGTATAGACTTGGCATTTGTGCAGCTAGCCGTTGTATAGACTTGGCGTTATGAAGCACACAGGCTGTACAGACTTGTGCAGACTTGCTAGCATGCGGATGTATAGACTTGTGCAGACTTGCTAGCAAGCAATGTGCTGACTATGCCATGAATGTATAGACTTATGTGTTGTGCAACAGACAATGTATAGACTTTGCATATGCACATGAGACGCTGAGTGAGACGTAGGATGCACTGGCTGTACAGACTTAGCCACGAGTTGAGCTATCGGATGTATAGACTTTGCTCAGTTCAGCTGGTGGATGTACAGACTTGAGATGAATGCATGAACAAGTCGATGTACAGACTTGCCAAAGGAGTGATGCATGAGCAGGCAATCAATGTATAGACTTTATGTGCAGAATGTACAGACTTGCCGAATGCACTGACTTGACTTTGCACCGACTTGCACAGAGACGCTAAGTGAGACGATGCAATGTATAGACTTAGCCGATGGACTTGCACAGAGACGCTAAGTGAGACGATGCAATGTATAGACTTAATATGCATGAAGCATACGATGCAGCTTGACCCTGTACAGACTTTATGTTCAATATTGCCTTACATCTGTATGCAACAGAATGTATAGACTTTATATGTATGAATGCACCATGTATGCAACAATGTATAGACTTGATGCACAAACATATCTCTGCGATGTGTAGACTTAGTAAATGCAACGATGTATAGACTATATGGCGTGCAACTGATGAATGCACCGATGCAGTGTATACATATAGCAGTGAACAAATGCAATGTCTACTAAACATAATGACTGGCTCACTGTGATACTCTCACTGTGTTGCTATCATCAAAATAGAATAGCATATGCTTGTGCCTAAGGGGCACAACATTCTCCCCCTTTTTGATGATGGCAACAAAGTGACAGTAAGTCACCAACCAAATTTTCTCCCCCTTTGACATAATCAAAAAGAAAGAAAAACATGAGTGAAAAATACAGTATGCATTGCAGAATTCCCTTAGAACAACCCATTCTCCCCCTGAATGTATAACTCCCCCTGAATTATTTCTCCCCCTTTGAGAAGGAATATGGACGGATGAAACAGATAATCAAAAGGTAGAGAAGATAGGAGGGAAGGAACTCATATAAGGAAGGGTCTACACAACAGCTGAAGCATTGGTTCAGAAGGTGAGCATGATTATAAACAACTGTTAAAGCATAAGAATCAGCAATATTCAGTCTTGAAAAAATTCAGGTTTAACAGTGATAAAGATAGAGTAAAGTAGCTGACCACTGAAAAAGAGTTAAGACTCCATTTATAGCAATGAATCTAGGGCACATGGTTTTAATAGATAAGTCAGAAACAATACCATTTGTGATTAAACATGGAAGTTCAAGAAAGGCAACTTGAATATGTATTGAGAAAAAATAATTTTCACTCAATGACTTTTGATTTCAACGGGTTACAGCAGTTTATTTTTCACTTTTTAATTTTTCAGAAACTGAGCTAAGTGAATAGACCAGTGGCATTTATGTTGTTGACATTAGGTGTACACCTTGATCAGAGGCAGGTACCCCAGTTACTAGGCATAAACTACTAGATCTATTTCAGATCAAGACCTACAAGGAACAATTTTCACCTTTGACATTAAGGGTACACCTTGATCAGAGGCCAGTACCCCCAGTTACTTGGTGAAGACTCCCCCTATAGATTTGACCCTATGAACAGAGATAGCTTGAAGCACTTCATGACTTATGAATTCTCCTGCTTCTTTGGAGGAGATCACAGTTTCTCAGTGCAATTCAGCCATTGCTTTGTCACTGTGTTCAGCTCATTACATTGATGATCTTATTTACTGCTGCCCTGATTTCTATTAGAGTGATTGTTTAAAAACAGTACACACTCTTATTCACCTTTTCTAGACATTTCCAGTTTAACACATTCAGGCATTAAAAAAAAATTTTCTATTCTAACCATGAGACAGAGATTGAGAGCTATAAAGGTTTTATTTTATCTCAAGTTCTGAAGTGCAGACACTTAACTCTTCAATTTATAAAAGTTAAACCTTTAGTTCCTTTCAATTTGCAAGTGTGATTCTTATAAATGAACAATTGCAATAACCACAGCTCAATGTACTAAACCAGAAGCAATATTGTTGTTTAGTGAAAGTGATAGGGAAATGATAGCAATAGGCATTAAGATCCAAGAGCAACTGATGTCAAAGAATATGAATGAATTGAGTGGGGATTAAGAGGAGTGAAAAAGATTCAATGTACTGAACTTAACTCTCAGCTCCCCCTGACATCAAGATGTAACAATTATGCTATGCAATGCTTTTAACTAATTAAATGCAGACTATGCAATAATGATACATAAGGCAAGTATGCAATCATTTCAAGTTTATGCACCCAAGTCATGAACATTTTATCCTTTTTCAGATTTTTCAAGTTTAATGATATGCAATACACTGCTCTATATGAAGACTTGACCCTTGGTACTTGGCGAAGAACCTGGTCTCAAGGACCATCTCACACATAGTAAGAACCTCCAGGCAGATTTCCCTACCTTTTAGTAGCTTACCATTTAATGTACCAGGGTTATGCAAATGATATATGCAGTGCAAAGCAATCCTTTATGCATTGAACAACTTCCTTAATAGTCATGCAAATGATATATGCAGATATTAGACACATGCATCGACTGTATGCACTAAATGAATCATTCAAACTCGGTGCAAAGTGCATCTAGCATCTTATGTACACAGTGCAAAAATTGGCAAAGAGAAGAGCATCAGATTTGTGCAGAATTAAATTCAGTAGCTGAGTCTGGAATGCAGACTGATCAGCTAGACAAGAAGAAGACATCAGAAGTCAAGCAAATAATTCAACAAACAAGGTGTTCAGAACTAACCTGAAAGGTAGGATCCTGGGGTTTCTCATACTTGAGTGCCTTGGTTTATTAACCCATATTTATTCCTTAACCCAAGGCACACCTGCAAATCATCAAACTATTTTGCACAAGTAGGCACCCAAGATGTCTTGGGTCCTGACATGACAGTTACACCTTTGGATGGTGCTCTCCTCATGATCAACACTTTAGAGTCATCTACCCTCTTCAAATAGCAGTTAGCCTTGGAATGTCCTAACTGTCCACAGTAATAACAAGAGATAACAGATTTCATGTTCTCCTTGTAGACATTAGCATTGGCATGAACTTGGTGTGAGTGAACATGATTAATTCTGTTATTGACATGGTAATTTTTCTTTTTATAACCAGTCAGCCAACAATTAACATCTCTATCGCCTGGCTTTCCACAGTTAAAGCATGCATATGCTGAACTTTTGAGATTTCCATGAGAAGCATTGTTTACAAGAAATTTATTGTAACCAAAATCACTTCCATTTACAGGGAATTTAACAAATTCAGAGTTAGATTTCTTTCCCTGAGCATGCCAGCAGTCCTTGACTGTATGGCCATGTTTTCCACATTCAAAACATGAAGAATTCATTCTGTCAAAATTCTTATAAAATGCATGTCTTTTTGCAGGGATTTTAACAGGTTTGGAGTTAAGTGTTCTTCCCTTAGCATGCCAATAATTTACAACAATATGGCCCAATTTGCCACAATGAAAACATTGAAGCTTCTTTTTATGAGATGCATGATTTTTAGCATGGAACAGTTTATCATGCATTCTAACAGCAGACAGGTCATCTATTTCCATAAGCCTACATTCACGCATGAGATGACCTATTTTATGACAATAAAAGCATTGAGGCCTTTTGGTTTGAACAGAAGAGGGTTTCTTCATATTAGAATTCCTAGTATGAATTCTATCAGATTTCAATTCATCCTTCTTCATGAAAAAATAATCAACCATCTCATGACCAAACTTTCCACAGTAAAAACATTTGACATTCTTGACAGTAGATTTGTTGGCCTGAACTTTCTTAGCATGCTGATTGTTATCATTCTTTTTCAATACTTTCCTTTTCTGTTTTATTTTCTTATTCTCTTGATTAGCAGGCATATTTGAAGAAGAAGCTGAAGTGCTAGCTAACTCAGAGCTACGCACAAAGGTTGTGTACAGTCTTTTTCTCTCTTCCTGCTTACTGCCTCCATCAGAGACTTTCCTCTTAGATGCAGCCTTCAGATTTTCTTTATTCTTAAAAGACTCATATAGAGATTTGTTCAGTTCAGTGATTTCATTTTTGAGAGAAGAAATGAGCATTTCAGAGTTTGTGATCTTTTCATTGAGTATTACATTAATAGCTTTGCAGCTATCAATCTCTTCTATTAATGTACTCACTCTCTCACACTCATTTTCAAAAGAACTCTTCCCTTTTTCTAGCATTAAGAGTCTCTCAGACATTTCAGTATTTAGAAACTTCAGCTCTTCATTCTCCTTTCTTATTTGCTCATTCTGAACCCGTTCATTAGTTAGGATTTGATCATTTCCTAATGAATTCAGCTTATCTTCTAGTTCAGAAATCTTGGCAGTAAGTTCATCTTTTTCAATTTTCATTAAATTATTCAGCTCCTTATGTTTGCAAACATCCATCAAACATGCATCAAAAGATTCTTTCAGTCTTGAACAATCTTCACAGGGAGCTTTCAAATTTATCTGATCACATTTCTTTTTCAACCTTTTATTCTCAGATTTTAATTTTTCACATCTATCAGAGAGTTCCTCATTCATATCCCATAAATCATCAACCGAAATTTCTTCGGATTCAGAGCTTACCTTGGATGCAGTTTCCTCATCATCATTTCCCCGGTTTGCCATTAAGCATTGATCCTCTTGTTCGTTATGAGCAGAAATGACTCTGTCATATATCTCCTTTCCAGAAGTGCACCTGAGAGCAAAAAGATATATATCAGTATTAATCGCAGCTCTCAAGATATTAAGAATTATGACATTGTCACGGTTCTTTATTCTGTCCTCTCTAGACCACTTGGTCTCATCATGAGGTAATTGATGTGGGCCTTTAGATAGTAGACTCCATAGTTTGGGATCAATGGAGTCTACGTACACACATAGGCCTCCTAGCCAACTATTGAGGTTAGAACCATCATAAACCGGAGGAAGAGCCATTTGGACAGATGACAAACAGATTCAGCGCACAGAACAATTGACAAGAAATGTACTATAAGCGAAAAAAATCACCGAATACAGCAAGATCGGATCTGCAGGTCGTTGGACCCTCTGTGCAGACACCCGCTCTGATACCAAGTGTTGGGTTCGGTGCGGTGGATTCAGAGGGGGGTGAATGAATCTCCCCTTTAAAAAGTTCGCCCAATTAAAAAAAAATTCTTCCTGATACTAATAGAAGCCCAATAAACAATTGCGGAATTCAGATTCACTAAGTCAACTGATATGCTTATAGATGAACTGACTAGTGACTTAGGAACAATGTCAAAGGACTCTCAAAACTACAATCAAACACACAGTGTGCAATCAAACCATATCGAGCCTATGCATTCATCTAGCGAAATCAAACAAGAAATCAAACCACAGTAGACAAGAAGATTTTTAGATGGTTCGGTCCGTAGACCTACGTCCACCCCACACTCAAACCCGAGTGTGGCTTCCCGTTGACTCACAACTTGAACGGATGGGCATCACAGCTTGCCTACATCAGTTGGGCCTCACAGCTTGCCATCCGCTGAGCATCACAGCTTGCTACCGCTGGGCAATACAGCTTAGTCATCCGCTGGGGACTACAGCTTAACCCGTCCAGTGGAATCCTCCACTGCAAACGCTGAGCAACACAGCTTGCTCTACTGACAAACAGCTTGAAGAAAGGTTTAAAAGAAAACACAAAATGATAAATCACAGCACCGGAAAGCTGTATACGATAAAGCACAAAGTATATCCCTGCAGGGAATGAAGCTCAAACAATTGAGCAAACTCAGATCTGGTTTTGAACCAAAGATCTGAGGAACGAACCCTTCTCTCTCTCTTCTTTCTTCTCTGTTCTAGGTGGCTCTCTGCTCTTCTCTTCTCTCTCTTTTTCTTCTCTGCTTCTTCTGCTTCTCTTTTCTTTCTCACTGGATCGTGCATACTCTCAGATCCTTCTCTGTTTCAGTCACACTCTCCTCTGCTCCGATCAGACTTCTCCTGAGGAAGAAGCTTCATATATATAGCAGCAGCTAGGGCGTGTGTCCTCCACATTTCCCGGCCAAAAGCTTTTGCCAGATCTGAGGAATTTCGACCACATGGCAGCATCCTGGCTGGGCTGCATTCCACGTGTCACGATCCTGGCACTTTATCCATTCTTGGATCACGTGCCCTTCATTAAGCTCCTCGAGTATAGGTCCTGTCAGGTTAAATTTTATCTCAGAATGCATCGAGTAAGTCTGAAGTTTGAACAAGAATGTATAGACTTAGAAAATGCGTGAAGCACACGATGTATGGACTTGTTCACAAGGGAGTGTATAGACTTAGAGTGCATGCGACAGCAATGTATAGACTTACTGGTTTGCAATGCAGAATGCACTTTAACAAGGTGTGCACAACGAATGAATTTGAACGTGTAGACTTGATACCATGTGGATGTATAGACTTGTGCAGACTTAACGTGCACCATTGTGCAGACTTACTGAAATGATGTATGAGCATAGCAACACACAATGTGCAGACTTCGTGCAATGCATGAAGCATTGTATAGACTTAGAGTGAAGGAGTGCACAGATGCAGATAGCAAGATATATACGTTACAAATGGATGCACTGACATGCCAAATGAATGTACAGACTCTGCATGCAACAATGTGTAGACTTAGTGTTTGTGCAGCTAGCCAATGTATAGACTTGGCGTTTGTGCAGCTAGCTGTTGTATAGACTTGGCGTTATGAAGCACACAGGCTGTACAGACTTGTGCAGACTTGCTAGCATGCGGATGTATAGACTTGTGCAGACTTGCTAGCAAGCAATGTGCTGAATATGCCATGAATGTATAGACTTATGTGTTGTGTAACAGACAATGTATAGACTTTGCATATGCACATGAGACGCTGAGTGAGACATAGGATGCACTGGCTGTACAGACTTAGCCACGAGCTGAGCTATCGGATGTATAGACTTTGCTCAGTTCAGCTGGTGGATGTACAGACTTGAGATGAATGCATGAACAAGCCGATGTACAGACTTGCCAAAGGAGTGATGCATGAGCAGGCAATCAATGTATAGACTTTATGTTCAGAATGTACAGACTTGCCGAATGCACTGACTTGACTTTGCACCGACTTGCACAGAGACGCTAAGTGAGACGATGCAATGTATAGACTTAGCCGATGGACTTGCACAGAGACGCTAAGTGAGACGATGCAATGTATAGACTTAATATGCATGAAGCACACGATGTAGCTAGACCCTGCACAGACTTTATGTTCAA
Source organism: Amorphophallus konjac (assembly GCA_022559845.1). Lineage (NCBI taxonomy): Eukaryota > Viridiplantae > Streptophyta > Magnoliopsida > Alismatales > Araceae > Amorphophallus > Amorphophallus konjac. The sequence continues at coordinate 67,047,697 of CM040117.1, forward strand.
TATTGCCTTACATCTGTATGCAACGGAATGTATAGACTTTATATGTATGAATGCACCATGTATGCAACAATGTATAGACTTGATGCACAAACATATCTCTGCGATGTGTAGACTTAGTAAATTCAACGATGTATAGACTATATGGCGTGCAACTGATGAATGCACCGATGCAGTGTATACATATAGCAGTGAACAAATGCAATGTCTACTAAACACAATGACTGGCTCACTGTGATACTCTCACTGTGTTGCTATCATCAAAACAGAATAGCATATGCTTGTGCCTAAGGGGCACAACAAAGGGGAAAAATTAGATCCCCTCTGGTTCTCACGTTGATCCTTACACTACTGTCTCTCTATCGCCGCAGGACCTTGTGGTCCCAGCTGACTTCATTCGTCTGCAACCAGGGGCCGCCCAGTTGGCTCACGCAGATATGGGCCCTTCCTTGGCCCATTATCCATCTTATGGGCTGCCCCCTCAGTCAGTCTATCCATCTACTCCATATACAGGTTCTGCTCTTCCTGCTCCTTCTCCTCCATCCCAGGAACGGGAAATTCTTGAAAAGTGGGCTGCCATGCAGCAGTAAATTGATCTTCTTCATAAAAGGGTTGGCCCACAGTCCCTTGCTGATGTCCCCATTCCTAACTTCCGGGGCATTCGTTTCCCTCCCCAGTCTGAGCTCCTTGTATACCAGAAATATGACGGGAATGGCAACCCATTTATTCATGTCAGGGAATTCCTTTATGAATCGGCGCAGTTCCAACATGACGATCGCCTGACGGCATATTTGTTTCGCCGATCCTTGGACGGGGTGGCACTCGAGTGGTTTTATACCTTGCCATTGAAGGAGGCAGAAAGTTTCAAGACGGTGAAAGAGAAATTCATCCAGAGATTCCAAGACCGGGTAGGCCCGGAATATTCTTTCACTGACTTGGTAGCAGAAAAGATGAAGCCGGATGAGGTCTTCGCTACGTATGCCGACCGATGGAGGCAGATGGCCTCCCGTGTGCTCGGCAGATCCCGGAAGAAGAGAAGGTGAAGCTATTGATCTCTAATGCAACCCCTACGTTCCGGAACATATTGGCAATGAACGACATTTCAAATATGCACCAGTTGTACAGTCGGGCTCGGTTTATCCAAACACAGTTCAAAGACTCCCCCATCCATTCATTATTTGAGGCCCAGAAACCCAAGTCTGTCAGAAAATCCCAGGGCCCTATCACCGAGGGAGTACAAACTAATGAGCAGGTGCAGGCTTTCCATTTTCCTAACCAGTCCGCTCCACCCCGCTTCCAACAACCTCCACGTAACCAGTTCTCCGCTCCACCACCTCCCCGACCTACGTTCCCAGCTCCTCAACACCCACAGCAGCCACCACCACCACCACAACAACCTCAGCAGCCACCCCAGTACCATAACGCTCCTCCTCCTACTGGTTATGGGCCTGCGCGGCCGGGACCCAAGAGAGTCAACTACCCTCCACTCCCCGAGACTCTCCCTGACATTTTCTCCGCCCTAATGTACACTGGTGACATACAGCTTTCGTCGGAACATCAGAATTGGAATCTGGCAGCCGATCAATCCCGATACTACATTTATCACCGGCAGCCTGGGCACACCATAGAGAGATGCTACCAGTTCAGAGATTTGGTGTATGATTTGCATGAGGGCTAGAGGATTGATCGGGCCCAAATGCACAAATTAATTGAAGATATCAAGGAGAGACGAAGACAAGCAAGGCCGCAGCAGGCGGCACCCCAACAGCAGCAGTTCCAGCAGCCTCCCCAATAGCAACCTCAACCCCAGTAGCAGCAGCAACAGTAAGACCTCGGGATTCATCAAAATCCCATGCCAGATCACCCGCCCGCTCCTCAACAACAACAACAACAACAGCCGTCAGCACCGGCTCAAGTCAACATTGTTCACCGCCCAGCCCCTAACGTTGGGTGGTCTTTTGACGATGAGACTCCCGCTCATCTTTTGGCCTTCCACCACACCAACTCCCCCGCACCTTCTGTTCCCTCCATTCTCCGGACCACCACCTTCACTACCGTTCCGTCCACTATCCCTTCCCGACCGCCTATTGCACCCACCACATTCCCCACCATTCCACCAATCCTTCCACCATCACCCATCATACCCTCCGTCATCACCCCTTCACTTAACCCTTCACCAATCACCATCCCGCCAGGGCCCGTCAGGCCAGCTTCCGCCATCCTCACCCCCATTTCTATCCCTTCCACTTACCCCACCGAGCCAATCGGGAGTCCATGTGATGCCGTGCCGGCACGATAATGCGCCCTCCGGAGCGGGCGTTTATTCCACAGAAGTTACCCCTCCACAGGTGCACCTACGCCCAACTCTCCAATTCCTTCCTCCACAATTGAAGCTGAAGAAGTAGACCTCATGCCTGGCATGAAGTATGATTTGTTACAGCACTTGGACCGGATGCCGGCCAAGATTTCAGTACTGGAGTTAATAAAAAGGTCCACGCTACATCAAGATGCCCTAAGGGCATTTTTGCAGAAAGTGATGGTTAACAAAGGCGTAGCGGTGGTTAGTTTACCGTCGGTGTTGGCCACTATCACGAAGGGGCCTTCCATTTCATTTTCTGAGTCAGAATTAGCACCCCCAGAGGCACGGCAGATGCCGCTCTGCATTACTATTTCCTTAAACAAAGTGGCAGTTGAGTCAGCCCTTGTGGACACGGGAGCATCAATAAATGTGTGTCAATTAAGCACATTGCATGCCTGCAATATTTCAAAAGACATGCTTAGGCCAACTCCAACCACGATTGTGGTATATGATAACTCCAGACGGGCTTGCCACGGGGTCGTGACAGTTCAGGCCGAGCTAGGGCCTTTGGTAATGGACGTGGAGTTTTACGTACTGGACATAGACCCGATGTTCAAGGCAATTCTGGGTCGTCCGTGGATAGATAGTCTGAATGTTGTGCCTTCAACCGCCCACCAATGCCTTAAGTTCCCATTTCAAGGTCGGGTAGTTAAGGTGAAGAGTATCTCCACAGTCCAATCCGTCGATGCAATTGCAGACAAGATTCTTCCTACTTTGTGGCCGAGTAATAGACCAGTCCTTTTCTGTTATGGACTTAAACTACTCATGGACATATGCGTCACGCAAGCCCGCCACTGCACCAGTGAATGTCAAAATTAAGTCCAAGATTCGAGATTCAAAAGGGTGGCGCATGATTTTGAAGTTAGCTATCAGCCGGGCTTGGGCCTCGGCGCACAATTGCAAGGGCGAACTAAGTCCATCCCTAAAGGTAGAAAGATGGGCCGGAGAGGCCTTGGCTACCGAGAATCGGCATTGTCTATACTGGGAGATTCCAGGCCACTGACGTGGGACTACCGTCAACACTTCGTGAAAGGCCCGTTGCAACCTAGTACTTTGAAGAAGTCGCCGCCCTATTCTGACGAGAAGACTAATGCCACTTGTGTTGCTGATGACCCACCGCCGCCACTGAAGGGGCTGGTGGGTGACATGGATGATATCTGCAATTATTTTGAAAAGATGTTCCATGAAGAGGAAGCTTGTTCGAAAGAGATGGAGATGCAGTTGGTGAAGCATTCTCCGACTGAGCTAGTTCTCCGGAGGCCGCGGGAAGTGGGGAGCTCCGTCACTACCTTTTCTTTTTTCCCCGTCCCATCTTGCCGCTTGGTTTCAACAATTGGGGTTTATTCCCCGTTCCTCTCCGATTATGGTCGACCCGTACTTTACGGAAAGACCACCAAAAATTTTGTTTGTCCCTTGTGCATGTAGGCGCTGCCCACCCATTGATCTGTCAACCCTGTTTACTCCTCCCTCCCCTACTGCCGAACTCCACGAGATCTGATTTTCATCTTCCGACCCCTTCTTCGATTCCATCTTCCCCTCTCTGTTTCTCATGCAACTTCCTCCTCCCCCGTCCTCCTCTTCCTGCTGCGTGATCTCCTCCGACTTCCAAAAAAATGCCAATTTTAAAACGGAGGTTTCAATGGAGGATTACGCTATGTTCTGCCCATCCTCCCAGGGGCATGAGACCCCTGCTCCTTTCCCGGTAGATTTCTTGTCTCCAAGATTAGATGTACATTCTGTAGAGTCTCCTAGGTTAGTTGAGTCAGTTGGACTAGAGTCTAGCTCTAGTATGGTCAGCCCATCCACGTCTGCGGCACGCCCTGTGATGCATCATTTTAAATCCATTCCAGATAGGTTCCTTCAAGATTTAGCTCAGAGATGTCACGCCCTTCTCAAATGCCCTGAGTTCGTAGAGACCGCAATAGTCTTAGACGATAAGGAGGAAGTAGAAGGGGTGTGGAGCAATGACGGATTAGGTGTGTATGAAATCGTAGATGAGAAGGATCCAGCCGATGATGAGGAAAGCGATGTGGATGACACTACCGATCTGTACGCACAAGGGTTAAAGAGATTTGATGAACCGTCGATGGCAGTGCATGAACCCACAAAAGAAATTAATCTTGGAACGGAAGAGGACCCCAGGCCCATAATTATTTCTGCTAATCTCCCTCCTCATGTTGAAGAGGAGCTGATCAAGGTTTTGAGGGAGTACAGTGATTCTTTTGCCTAGTCCTATGAGGACATGCCGGGTCTTGACCCCACTTTGGTTGAACATCGACTGATTCTTAAACCAGGGGCAACACCCGTGAAACAAAAAGCGAGAAGATTCCACCCGCAGATGGCCTTAAGGATAAAGGAGGAAGTTGATAAATTGCATAAGGCCAGGTTTATCAGAGTTGTTTTATATCCGCCATGGGTGGCAAACATAGTCCCGGTAATGAAAAATGATGGAAAAAATTGAATTTGTATTGATTTCAGGGACTTAAATAAGGCATGTCTGAAAGATGATTTCCCGCTTCCTCACATTGACGTATTAGTGGACAACACGGCTGGGTATGAGGCCCTCTCATTCATGGATGGATATTCCGGATATAACCAGATCCGTCTTGCTCCCGAGGACCAAGAGAAGACCTCTTTCACCATGTCCTGGGGCACGTACTGCTATGTCGTTATGCCATTCGGATTAAAGAATGCAGGTGCCACGTACCAACGGGTAATGATGGCTATCTTCCAAGATATGATGCATGTGTATATGGAAGCCTATGTGGATGATATCCTGGTGAAGTCGAGATCCAAGGAAGAACACCCCGCCATTTTAGCCAAGGTGCTGCAAAGGGCTAGGGAGTACAAACTGAAAATGAATCCAACGAAATGTGTATTCGGAGTTGCATCAGGGAAATTGCTCGGGTTTATAGTTAGTAAACGGGGGATTCAGATCGATCCGAATAAAGCAAAGGCCGTTATGAAAATGCCACCGCCTAAGAACATCACTGAGCTTAGAGGTCTGATTGGGCGCTTGCAATTCATTAGAAGATTTATATCTCAACATTCGTAAAGGTGCCGCCCGTTCTATGAATTGTTGAAGGCGGGAGCTAAGTTCGAATGGAATGAACAATGTCAAAAGGCCTACGAAGATCTTAAGGTTTATCTATCTAATCTCCCGGTTATGCAACCACCCGTCCCTGGGAAACCCCTGATATTGTACATTTCTATTATTGAGGACTCCCTAGGAGCTGTCCTGGCTCAGGTGGATGATGAAAGAAGGGAAAGGGAAACATACTACCTTTCGAGGTTGTTCAATCCAGCTGAATATAAGTATACCGCCATGGAGAAGACCTACGCAGCATTAGTATGGGTAGCTCAGAAACTCAAACACTATTTCCTTGCCCATGAAGTTAAGTTGATCTCTAGAATGGACCCAATTCGTTACCTCTTAGAAAAACCTGTCCTTTCTAGCAGATTAGCTCGCTGGCAGACCTTTCTTTCCCAATTTGATATCACCTTCATTGTTCAGAAAGCGATCAAGGGATACGCGATTGCTGAACATCTTCCTCATTCTCCTATCCCTCGTACTGATTCAATCCAGGACGAGTTTCCTGATGAACACTTGGCTGTAATTACTCATCTTCCATTTTGATCTTTTCATTTTCGACGGTGCTCTCAATTATCAGGGCCGTGGAATCGGCGCCGTTCTCTTCGCTCCGGAAGGAGTAACCATCCCCATCGCTTATCAACTCTCTTTTCCTGCCACGAATAACATTAGCCGAGTATGAGGCTCTCCTTGCTGGACTGAAGCACGCCTACCTCATGGGCGCGCGATACCTAAACATCATAGGAGATTCTCAATTGATGTTGCGTCAAGTTCTGTCAACTTACCGCACCCGTGACCCTAAGCTCAAGCCTTATCAAGATTTGGTCACGCTCTTGACTAGGCAATTCCGGAAGCTCATCTATATTCACACTCCTCGTTCTCAGAACATTTTGGCCAATGCACTAGCATCGCTTGCTTCTTCCCTTTCATTCCCCCTCAGTCACGCCACTGAAACCATTGTGGTCCAGCAGCTAGACGCTCCTTCCCTTCAGGATCCCTGGTTTGACAACCTTAGGAAGTCCGTAGAAATAAAAGCGGAGAGGGAAGATTTGAAAGAAGTGTCACTGACTGAGCTTGAGGAGATCATAGAAGAATAGGATATACTGTGGTACCACGAAATAGAGCAGTATTGCAAGGATGGATCCTTTCCAGAAATGGCAAACGCTGAGCAGCGCAAGGTCATTAGAAGAGTCGCCACTAGATACACGATTGTTGCTAGAGAATTATATAGGCGGGCTCTCAATGGAGTTCTAATGAGGTGTCTGGATGACGATGAGACTTGGAAGGTAGTAGAAGCAGCTTACGCGAGCGAGTGCGAAGGGCACGTTAATGGACAAGCTTTGGTGAAGAAGATTCTTAGGCAGGGCTATTATTGGCCAACCCTAGAAGAAGACTGTTCCACCTATGTCCGTAGGTGTCTTCAATGCCAGCTTCATGCCGACAAAATCCACGCTCCTGCTTCTTCTCTCCATCCTCTTTCTGCTCCTTGGCCATTCTCGATGTGGGCCTTTGATATCATGGGACAACTTGGTGACCCTAATGCTCAGGTTAAACAAAAATCCTTCATTCTGACAGCTACGGAGTACTTCACCAAGTGGGCGGAAGCTTATGTAGAAATCAAAGCCACCACAGTATGCCGCTTCATCCTCAAAAATATCATCTCACGGTTTGGAGTGCCAAGTGATATCGTCACCGACAATGGACCTCAGTTTGTTTCTCAAGAACTTCAGGACCTCTGTAAGAAATTTAATATTTCATTGCATCATTCATCACCATACTACCCTCAAGGTAACGGCCAAGCTAAGGCCACAAATAAAACCCTACTTAAAATCATTAAGAAAAAATTCGAGTCACACAAATTTGCTGATTGGGCCGACAAACTGATAGAAGCTCTATGGGCTTATCGCACCTCCGTCCGTACTCCCATGGGACAAACTCCTTTTGCTCTCACCTATGGGATGGAGGCGGTACTCCCGTACGATATCTTGATCCCTTCCCTAAGAGTGCAGCTAGACAAAGAACTTAATCTCGACGAGCGTCGAGAGGCGCTATTAGTCCAACTGGAACTCTTAGACGAGAAGAGGCTTAATGCGGCCAATCACGTCTCTGTTTATCAAAAACGTGTCTCGTGGTATTTTCAAAAGAAGGTTATTGAAAGAAAATTCCAAGTGGGTAACATGGTTTTGAAGCACAAATTTATCAGATCAGCATGTCCTAGGTCCAAGCTGCAACCTAATTGGGAAGGGTCGTTTGTAGTTAAAGAAGTCTATCCGGGCAACGCGTACCGTTTAGTTAACGCAGAGGGTGAAGAATTGCCAAATCCGTGGAATGGGTTGTATTTAAAACGTTTTTATCCAGAGTCAAGCAAGCAACGGCTCGGCGGTGGGGTGTGCTTCTATTTGATCATGAAGGGAGATCACCGGTTCAACATTCACACACTACACGACCCCCTGTGGTTCAGTTTTCCTCTTTTACTGTCACGCCTCGAGCCTTTATTACTGCAGAAGACTCGCTCGAGAAACGTGAACAGCCGGCATGGTAAGCCTCTTGCAAGCAAGAACGACCAGAGCGCGAGACAATTACACACATAAATGCAATTGCACAGAGTTTAATCAAATTCTGACTTTATTTCATAAATGATCAAAGTATTCCTTTACAATAATCACCTTTCATTCTACTAGACTCAAGAAATAAGAAAATTACATTGACTCAATCTAAGCATTATAGACTTCCTAAGTCTTCGCTCGTAGCTTTACAAGACTTTCACTCACTTCCGGACCCGCCACTAGTATAGCCCGAATCCGAATCTGAACTACTTCCATCTCCTGAAAAATGTTGGAAAATAGGTAATGAGCACACTTGCCCAATAGGTATCTTCGCATCAACATGAAAGCACTATTAAAGTGATTAATATTTTTCCTCTAAAGAAATAAGGTAAAATCATGCAATGCCATGATCACGCGATTAAACCATAGTAACGAGATAATCATGTAAGATAGAGTGAGCAAGAACGAACTTATCAAGAATATAACAAGAACATGATATTGGCCTTTTCATGAACAAGAATGTAACGAGAATGCACTATCAAGCCACATAATCAACACTCCAGCATCTTATGCTTATGAGCAAGTGCTTCGAAAATTTCTGTGGAATATCGAGCAAAAAAGTCATGTACAAGAACTTGATCATGCTGCATCGCATTGTGATTTTTCACGTCACGAGCCGTGGATAAATCACTTATTTATAAAGAAAGTACTCCCAGCGTAATGCGACGCCAGTAGCATCATACCCCATGGTTTATAAAATAGTATGTTTCTAACAATTAGCCGAGGGGAGTAGCATAGAGCCCTTGAACACAATCAGTGCTCGATCGCATCTTCAAGTATAAATCAAGCTCTTACCACGCATGATAATAAAGTATAGCCAAGAATATAGCAATATCAAATAATGAAAATCAATGTATGAACGCTTCAATTTGAATAGGAGGAATTCAAAATTGATATTAAACAAGGTTATGCTCATAAAATAAATTGACAGCATAACGGTACATTCTTTTCTCTTTCCAATCCTTATATTAAGTTTCTTGATTAATATTATAAGTTCTAGACTATCATTAGTTCATCTAGAACCCTTGGAATATCAACCCTTGGGTCAAACCTTGGGTTAAGTATTTAAGCAATGTGATGGTCGTTCTCTGGGCCGTTACATCATGTGACGCTCCAGTAGAGGGCCGTTACAATGATCAGAGTCCAGAACTATCAAAATAGACTCAAGGAAATGTGACGGTCATGCAATGGGCCATTACGTGATTCTGACGGTCCAATGTAAGGCCGTTACATTACTAGATCCAGAAAACAACGATAGTGTATTCTAGTTAATGGGCTTTAATGGTACAACTAACTCGACGTCCTAGTGGGAATCCCAGGCTCTCGGATAATTACGGAGGCCTTGAAACAAGATTTCCTAGTCCATTGGAAGGAATATCCAATAGAGAGGTCCTCATGTCCAAGAATATGTTCCTATAGTGCAAAATGTGAACTAATGGTCAACATACCGGAGTATGCGCCATGTACTTATAGAAATGACTCTATTGATAGAGAAAGAATATATATATATATATATATATATATATATATATATATATATATATATATATATATATATATATATATCGATGGAAAATCATGATAAAACTCTATTAATACATCATTAAAAATCATGTTTCTACTTACAAAACTATAGAGTTTTGGGCTCATGAAATTAACATAACTTAAAGTAATAGTGAGATACCAAAACATGCAATACCTATCATGAATGATTAAATAATCTCAAAGTCACGTAATCAGGTTAACACTTAGGTAACTAGGCATAATAATAATTAAATCTGGCAGGTTTCCAATCTGTCTTGAGTTGACAGTACACAGGCACCTGACGGTCTAGCCAAGGCGCGTCACAGGGAGTGTGATGGTCTATCGATCAACCGTTACAGAATGTAACGCTCCTGCATAGATGCGTCAGAGTCAACAGAGAAATCAATAGGCAATCAGGGACTGTGACGGTCCATCGTATGGCCGTTACTTGAGTGTGACGGTCCTACTATGGTGCGTTACAGTATCTGCTGACTGAAAATGATATGAAACCTAAGAGATCAACTCACATCATGTCTAAATCAAATATCATGTCTATTCTAGGCATGATAGCAAGGTATAGGCTATCTATATGCATGGGTTCCAGTGAATAGACAAGATAACTTCTTTTATTTCTATTTAAGGCTAAGAGATATATGAAATGCATGGAACTATGAAAACATGAAATTGATGATCTATGATGCATGAAATTCAGTCAAATCAGAGGGCTTTTAGTCCTATCAAGATGTTTTTGCCATTCATGAGATGACCTACCTCTTGTCTAGGCTTTAAAACTTCTAATTTGGTGCTAGGTGCTACTCTTTGATCCTTGTACTTCCTGTGATAATTCAGCAACTTTCTTGGGCACTAACTCCCCGATCTCTTGACCTAAAGATGTGAAATTTTGAGAGTAGTTAGTCTAAAGTATTGTAAACAAATTCCTCTAAAGAACTTACCCGAGATTATGACTCCTTACCTTGATTCCACGCGAGCAAAAGTAAGGGTCGCGTAGTTCAGAACTAGGTCCTATTTATAGGGTTCTAGCTAGGGTTTGAAGATTAGATCGATTATAGAGTCCTTAATCTGCTAAAACCTGATCTCTAAGAGTCCTTAGTAATGTTATAACTCTTCCCAAGTTGATCCCTAGTGGATAAGATCATCATGTTCCCATCTTTTCATAAGTTCTTCAACTTGCGGACTTCATAGAGTGTAACGGTCGTAGACCCATGCGTTACAAGCATGTGACGGTCGCGCGATAGACCGTTACATTCAACGTACAGAGAGTTTCAAATAAATAAAACTCTTTTATTCATTTATCCATATAATTATCTTAGATAATTAGTCTTTATCCTTAAAATCCGTAAATAAGCTAAATAACCTTCTAGAACATGGGCCAAACTTAATGGGCTTGGTCCTTAATTAAACCTTTTGGATAATAATTAGATAGGCTAGGTTAACTATTTTAACCTAATTGGGCCTTATAATGACTTATAAGTCTACTAATCTATTTATAAATTTATTTAGGCCTTTATAAATTCTAGAAAATTATTTTATAATTTGAAAATTATTTATATAAATTCTAGGGCACTACACCCTCCACCACTTAAAAGAATTTGGTCCCCAAATTCAATACATGGATTATGGAGAGTATACTTACAGTTGAATAATTCTGGAAATCTTCTACGCATAGATTCCTCTGACCAGACAAAAGGATTTTCTTTTCTGGTGAGTCTAGTTAAAGGAAAAGAAGTCCTTAATGAACCTTCTATAATAACCAGCTAGACCCAGAAAGCTCCTTACTTCAGACACAGTCAGAGGCCTACTCCAATTCTTGACAGCTTCTACCTTAGAAGGATCCACAGCAATACCTTCTTTTGAAATAATGTGGCCTAGGAATGAGACTTCCTCGAGCCAGAATTCACACTTATTGAGTTTGGCATAAAGCTTATGTTCTCTAAGTGTTTGTAAAGCTATCCTTAGATGTTCTTCATTCGTCTTGGAGTATATCAGGATATCATCGATGAAGACGACGATGAATTGGTCCAAGTATGGCTGGAAGACACTGTTCATAAGTTGCATAAATGCTGCTGGGGCATTAGTTAACCTACATGGCATTACCACGAATTCATAGTGGCCATAACGACTTCGAAAAGTCGATTTATAAATGTCTTCTTCTTTAATTCTCAGCTGATGATAACCTGATCTGAGATCAATCTTAGAAAAATATTCTGCTCCCGAAAGCTGATCGAAGAGCTCATCAATACGCGGTAATGGATACTTGTTTTTAATTGTCAGCTGATTCAGTCGCCGATAATCGATGTATAGCCTGAGAGAACCATCCTTCTTCTTGACAAATAAAACCGGCGCACCCCAAGGGGATGTGCTAGGTCTGATGAAACCCTTGTCTAGTAGTTCCTACAACTGCCTTTTCAGTTCCTTGAGTTCTGTGGGGGACATCCTGTAAGGGGCTATAGAAACAGGTGCTGCTCCCGGAATGAGTTCGATTGTGAAGTTCACTTCCCTCTCGGGTGGTAAACTGGGTAGTTCGGATGGAAATACATCTGGGAACTCATTTACAATAGGGATGTCTGCTATAATAATATCCTTAGATTTTGAAATAATGACAGAAGCAAGGAAAGCTTCACATCCTCGCGAGATAAGTTTGCAAGCGTGAAGTGAGGATATAATAGTGGGGTGTTTCTTGTATTTGATGCCAAGAAAAGAGAATCTCGGAAGACCAGGTTTTCGAAAGGATATTATCCTATTTCGGCAATTGATATAAGCATCGTGGTCTACAAGCCAATCTACCCCTAAAATGGCATCATAACTTTTCATGTCAAGGCACACGAGGTTTGCGGGGAGATTGTGACCTTCTACTACCACTTCGCTATCAGCATAATAGTGGGTAAGCTTAGTTTCAGATCCTAAGGGTGTGGAAATAGCAAGATCTGAAGGTAAGGGGACTGATGCAATTGACAATATTTTTGCAAAGGTAGTGGAAATAAAAGAATGAGAGGCACCAGTATCAAATAGCACAAATGCAGGACGATAACAAATTTGAAGAGTACCTTCCATAAGCCCATCATCCCTGGGCGCTTCCTCTTCATCTAGAATGGCATTAAGGCGAGCCTGCCTCCTGCATCCATTACCAGAGGACTGGTCCTTCATAAGGGGGCAATCCGACATGCGATGCTCCCTGCTTCCACAACGTAAACAAGCGCCAAGGCGCTTCCAACACTCCTCAGCCGAATGGCCAAATTTCTCAAAAAATGTGCAAGCTGTGATGACCTGCTCCTTCTCCTCCTTAACTTTCTTTTGCTTATGGGAACTCCCACCGTTACCATTCCTCGATCTTTTCTTATTATCACGGCTTTGGTAAGATTCCGTGATACTAAATTTCTCCTTCTTATGACGCCGATCAGAACGTCGGCTTGACTCTTCTCCTTTCCCTTTTAACTTCTCGATCTTTTCTAAGGTCCTTTCACACAAGTATGCCCGCTGGACCATCTCCGCATAAGTACGGATGTTTTGGGTCCCGAGCTGCTGAATGAAGCCGAGTCGTAACCCGTCCATAAACCGATTTATCTTCAATAAATCGGTATTGATTAGATGTGATGCGTACGGTGCTAACCTTGAAAATTGTAATTCATACTCTGCCACCGACATCATCCCTTGTCTAAGGGAGGCGAACTCCATGGCTTTCCTTTCCTTTACATGCTCGGAAAAATAGTTGATACGGAATAAAGTAAGAAAACCGTCCCACGTATGAGGTGCATCAACCGGAGGTGCCGGAACCGACTTCCACCATGTACGGGCATCTTTATTTAGTTGAAATGTTGCTAGACGCACCTTCTCCTAATCAGTGCATTGAATAACATCAAATATCCTATTCATCTCATCGATCTAATTTTCTGCCTCATCGGGATTTGAAGATCCATAGAATCGCGGAGGATTTAGACTCCGAAAATTACGATGTAGATCGCCTGCCCGTGCTCCTGCACCACCTTGCGCTATAGTTTGCAATGCATGGGTAAGGCCGGCAACTGTTTGTTGCATACCGTCCCAATCTACGCGATGAGTCATTTGTAAGATAAGGTACCTGAGAGAGAAAAATAACAACTTGTCATTTCTCATGAAAATCAACCTTAAAGCTAATTAATTATCTTATCCCGGGCTCTACCCAATCCTCACATGGGTATGGAATTTCTTCCTTAGTTCATAGGTAGGGGTCCTTAAACCTTGGACTTATCCTATGACATGATTCCTTTCCCTAAGTCCAGAGACTTAGGCTCTGATACCAACTTAACTATCACGCCCCGAGCCTTTATTACAGCGGAAGATTCGCTCGAGAAACGTGAACAACCGACATGGTAAGCCTATTTTGCAAGCAAGAACGACCAGAGCGCGAGACAATCACACACATAAATGCAATTGCACGGAGTTTAATCAAATTCCAACTTTATTTCATAAATGATCAAAGTATTCCTTTACAATAATCACCTTTCATTCTACTAGATTCAAGAAATAAGAAAATTACATTGACTCAATCTAAGCATTATAGACTTCCTAAGTCTTCGCTCGTAGCTTTACAAGACTTTCACTCACTTCCGGACCCGCCACTAGTATAGCCCGAATCCGAATCTGAACTACTTCCATCTCCTGAAAAATGTTGGAAAATAGGTAATGAGCACACTTACCCAGTAGGTATCTTCGCATCAACATGAAAGCACTATTAAAGTGATTAATATTTTTCCTCTAAAGAAATAAGGTAAAATCATGCAATGCGATGATCACGCGATTAAACCATAGTAACGAGATAATCATGTAAGATAGAGTGAGCAAGAACGAACTTATCAAGAATATAACAAGAACATGATATTGACATTTTCATGAACAAGAATGTAACGAGAATGCACTATCAAGCCACATAATCAACACTCCAGCATCTTATGCTTATGAGCAAGTGCTTCGTAAATTTCTGTGGAATATCGAGCAAGAAAGTCATGTACAAGAACTTGATCATGCTGCATCGCGTTGTGATTTTTCACTTCACGAGCCGTGGATAAATCACTTATTTATAAAGAAAGTACTCCCAGCGTAATGCGACGCCAGTAGCATCATACCCCATAGTTTATAAAATAGTATATTCCCGACAATCAGCTGAGGGGACTAGCATAGAGCCCTTGAACACAATCAGTGCTCGATCCCATCTTCAAGTATAAATCAAGCTCTTACCACGCAGGATAATAAAGTATGGCCAAGAATATAGCAATATCAAATAATGAAAATCAATGTATGAACGCTTCAATTTGAATAGGAGGAATTCAAGAATGATATTAAACAAGGTTATGCTCATAAAATAAATTGACAGCATAATGGTACATTCTTTTTTCTTTCCAATCCTTATATTAAGTTTCTTGATTAATATTATAAGTTCTAGACTATCATTAGTTCATCTAGAACCCTTGGAATATCAACCCTTGGGTCAAACCTTGGGTTAAGTATTTAAGTAATGTGACGGTCGTTCTCTAGGCCGTTACATCATGTGACGCTCCAGTAGAGGGCCGTTACAATGATCAGAGTCCAGAACCATCAAAATAGATTCAGAGAAATGTGACGGTCATGCAATGGGCCGTTACGTGATTCTGACGGTCCAATGTAAGGCCATTACATTACTAGATCCAGAAAATAACGATAGTGTATTCTAGTTAATGGGCTTTAATGGTACAACCAACTCGGCGTCCTAGTGGGAATCCCAGGCTCTCGGATAATTACGGAGGCCTTGAAACAAGATTTCCTAGTCCATTGGAAGGAATATCAATAGAGAGGTCCTCATGTCCAAGAATATGTTCCTATAGTGCAAAATGTGAACTAATGGTCAACATACCGGAATATGCGCCATGTACTTATAGAAATGACTCTATTGATAGAGAAAGAATATATATATATATCGATGTGAAATCATGATAAAACTCTGTTAATACATCATTAAAAATCATGTTTCTACTTACAAAACTATAGAGTTTTGGGCTCATGATATTAACATAACTTAAAGTAATAGTGAGATACCAAAACATGCAATACCTATCATGAATGATTAAATAATCTCAAACTCACGTAATCAGGTTAACACTTAGGTAACTAGGCATAATAATAATTAATCTGGCATGTTTCCAATCTGTCTTGAGTTGACAGTACACAGGCACCTGACGGTCTAGCCAAGGCGCGTCACAGGGAGTGTGACGGTCTATCGAGCAACCGTTACAGAATGTAACGCTCCTGCATAGATGCGTCAGAGTCAACAGAGAAATCAATAGGCAATCAGGGACTGTGACGGTCCATCGTATGGCCGTTACTTGAGTGTGATGGTCCTACTATGGTGCGTTACAGTATCTGCTGACTAAAAATGATATGAAACCTAAGAGATCAACTCACATCATGTCTAAATCAAATACCATGTCTATTCTAGGCATGATAACGGAGTATAGGCTATCTATATGCATGAGTTCCAGTGAATAGACAAGATAACTTCTTTTATTTCTATTTAAGGCTAAGAGATGTATGAAATGCATGGAACTATGAAAACATGAAATTGATGATCTATGATGCATGAAATTCAGTCAAATCAGAGGGCTTTTAGTCCTATCAAGATGTTTTTGCCGTTCATGAGATGACCAACCTCTTGTCTAGGCTTTAAAACTTCTAATTTGGTGCTAGGTGCTACTCTTCGATCCTTGTACTTCCTGTGATAATTCAGCAACTTCCTTGGGCTCTAACTCCTCGACCTCTTGACCTAAAGATGTGAAATTTTGAGAGTAGTTCGTCTAAAGTATTGTAAACAAATTCCTCTAAAGAACTTACCCGAGATTATGACTCCTTACCTTGATTCCACGCGAGCAAAAGTAAGGGTCGCGCAGTTCAGAACTAGGTTCTATTTATAGGGTTCTAGCTAGGGTTTGAAGATTAGATCGATTCTAGAGTCCTTAATCTGCTAAAACCTGATCTCTAAGAGTCTTTAGTAATGCCAAGAATATTATAAGTTCTAGAGTCCTTAATATTATAAGTTCTAGACTATCATTAGTTCATCTAGAACCCTTGGAATATCAACCCTTGGGTCAAACCTTGGGTTAAGTATTTAAGTAATGTGACGGTCGTTCTCTAGGCCGTTACATCATGTGACGCTCCAGTAGAGGGCCGTTACAATGATCAGAGTCCAGAACCATCAAAATAGATTCAGAGAAATGTGACGGTCATGCAATGGGCCGTTACGTGATTCTGACGGTCCAATGTAAGGCCATTACATTACTAGATCCAGAAAATAACGATAGTGTATTCTAGTTAATGGGCTTTAATGGTACAACCAACTCGGCGTCCTAGTGGGAATCCCAGGCTCTCGGATAATTACGGAGGCCTTGAAACAAGATTTCCTAGTCCATTGGAAGGAATATCAATAGAGAGGTCCTCATGTCCAAGAATATGTTCCTATAGTGCAAAATGTGAACTAATGGTCAACATACCGGAATATGCGCCATGTACTTATAGAAATGACTCTATTGATAGAGAAAGAATATATATATATATCGATGTGAAATCATGATAAAACTCTGTTAATACATCATTAAAAATCATGTTTCTACTTACAAAACTATAGAGTTTTGGGCTCATGATATTAACATAACTTAAAGTAATAGTGAGATACCAAAACATGCAATACCTATCATGAATGATTAAATAATCTCAAACTCACGTAATCAGGTTAACACTTAGGTAACTATAGCTCTTCTCAAGTTGATTCCTAGTGGATAAGATCATCAAGTTCCCATCTTTTCATAAGTTCTTCAACTTGCGGACTTCATAGAGTGTAACGGTCGTAGACCCATGTGTTACAAGCATGTGACGGTCGCGCATTAGACCGTTACATTTAACGTATATAGAGTTTCAAATAAATAAAACTCTTTTATTCATTTATCCATATATTTATCTTAGATAATTAGTCTTTATCCTTAAAATCCGTAAATAAGCTAAATAACCTTCTAGAATATGGGCCAAACTTAATGGGCTTGGTCCTTAAACCTTTTGGATAATAATTAGATAGGCTAGGTTAACTATTTTAACCTAATTGGGCCTTATAATGACTTATAATTCTACTAATCCGTTTATAAATTTATTTAGGCCTTTATAAATTCTAGAAAGTTATTTTATAATTCGAAAATTATTTATATAAATTCTGGGGCACTACATTTACGCAACACCGTTTCTCCCTTGGCCATGCTTAGGGGAAAGTGACAATCCTTATTTTCTCCTCTCTCGGCTGAAAATAGGGGCAAGTGGTGAATAAGGGGGCGAGAACTGATCTAGGCCCCCGATAAAAAAGAGGTCTCAAATAGGGGCAGTCCGTTATGACCTTATTCCGCATTTAAAAAAGCAAAAAGAGAGAAAAGAAATGAAGAAAAGGGGTAAAATCAAAGACAAAGCTAAAAGCTCAAGCTCGAAGCTCGAAAGTCTAAATGCTCCCAAAAGAATGAAACTAGACATGGCAAGAGTGACAATACAGTTTTCCCGCATGACATTATGAGCCCGGTCGTATGCGTGCCTAGAGCGGATGTTGGTTCGATGACGGACATAAAGTCTCGGCGCAATAGACCAAAAATTCTTTGAAAAGGGGTTTCGTGAGAAGAACTCAAGCCCTAAAAATCCCTATACCTATTGCCAGCTTTTCTATCAAATTTTCTTTTATTTTCTAAGGAGTGGATCGCACCCCGGGTATGGTCTCGGTAGAGGCACCGTTAAGCAAAATTGGGCCCCAGCTATGGGCGGTCATTTATAACGCACGTTGAACCCAGGAAACCCCTAGTGAGATATAAGGTTCCCCATCGTCAGATTTGAGCTGGCTTCAAAATCCAAAAAAATCAAATATTTCAAAATCTAAACAAAATCAAATATTTCAAATTTCAAAAAAATCAAATATTTCAAAATACAAACAAAATCAAATATTTCAGAATCCAAAAAAATTAAATATTTCAAAATCGAAAAAATCAAATATTTTAAAATAAAAAAATTAAATATTTCAAAATCCAAAAAATCAAATATTTCAAAATAAAAAAATATTTCAAAATCTAAAAAATCAAATACTTCAAAATCCAAAAAAATTAAATATTTCAAAATCTAAAAAAATCAGTTATCTTCAAAACCACAAAAAAGATTTTCATCATCATTTGCATTCATGGCATGCATCGCATTCATTTCGTCTTGGCCTATTCGATAAGGCTCACCCCCCTTGACCAAAAAAATCAAGAATTGGTCATTCCCTAACTTGTTATAGGCAAGGGGTTAGGCCTAAAACAAATTTAATCTGTTTCTTTATTTTCATGTGTGCAGGGGCAGGTTGAAGACAAGGTTCAGCATCTTCACATATACACGGTCCTCAGGCAACCGTTTTATGTTTCCAACGGTCAAATCTAGATGGTCCCATCCTTCACACGGTCCTATTAAGACCGAATGATCTTGCAGTATTCGTGAATCAACGGTCTCCACTAGACCGTTTACAAGAATGTACGGTACAGTTATGACCGTTCTATCTTATCCACGGTCTCGCTATAGACCGTTCCATTTTCCAAGGGTCCCTGTTCTTAACCCTTCGGTTGACCTTCTGCGCGGCCCAAGTATGACCGTACAATGAATTGACGTGGTTATACTCTAACCATTTATATAATGGAGCGATCTATTAATGGTCGTGTTTCACCTCAAATCCTACCTCAATCATTCAGTCATATGCAAGAAAAGGCCGAAAATAAACCAATTCATTTTATTCATATCTCAGAGCTCCAATATCCATAATCCATATCAAGCATCATGAAAAAGAAGCAAATCACTCGGTCCTCCGTTGGGCATCCCCACGGGGACGTATCTCTATCAGCTCTCTGATATAAGCTTGGCGCATCTCCGGAGCCTCTGCAACCTCCGCTGAAAGGGTAAGCACTCTGCTAACTTCCCACATGACAGGGCACTCTTGACCGCCTACTTGTCCTCCTCCGTCCCAATCCTCCTCGCCTATAGTGCAGGAAGGTGGGGTAGTGCTGGAAGAACAGTCCTGGGTAGTCCAACCTGTAGGTAGCACAGGTGCATGTTGTACATCGTCAGTGCAGTGTCGCTCACAAGCCTCAGATCCAAGCATGGCCTCCTAGGTACTCTGACAGTAGTGTCATGGAGGAAGTCAGGGCGCATCACGAACCAATCCAGGGGCAATTTGTTGATGTAGAATCGCCACTCGTCCCTAGTCTTCTTCTCTGCTGTCCTGCACTCTACCTGTGGAGAGAACCCAAAGGCGCCACCTATGAAGAAGATGGGGTGGCTCCCGAAGATCTGGCTAGCTGAAGTGACGTCCTCCCTAGGAATGAACTTCATCCTAACACCCATCCAGCACTCTAGAAGAATCATAGAGCCAAACAAAGGTCCCCCTAAGGCAGCTAAGCTGAGACCTTCATATAGGTAAGCAAGGACGGCCTGGGAGATGGATAGACCCTGCCACAGGCCACTGATGGTGCTAAGAATGGGAATATCTAGAACATGGTCGGCAGAAGAAAAGAGTATGGCCCCGCACAAGCAAATGGAGACGGCTTTAGCTATAGCCTCGTTCCACCCGCACCTAGTCTTGCAATGTGATATTACCCACTGGCTGAGGGGTAGAAGATGGATATGGTTAGGGCCTATTATGGTGCGAATGTCCTTCGTGCTAGGTATGAACTCTCCTAGGATAAGGGCAGGGTTCACATGGGCAACAGTGTGACAAACTAGATCTTCCTCACCCACCTTGGACCTTGGGAAGGATAAGTAGGTCTCCACCTCGTCTAGAAGGACGGTAGCCTCAAAAGATGGAAACATGAAAGTGTGGGTCTGGGGGTGCCATATCTCTACCAAGGCTGAGATGCTGTGCCAATCTAAAGAGAGCTTAGGGTAGTTCTTGGCTAACACTAGGAGAGAATGAAGGTGCCAGGACTTAAGGATGGATGTCATAGATATGGGTAACTCGCAGATCTTGGGAGCCATCCACTTTAAAGTGGAGTATCGTCTCGGGTCGGGGAGAAGCTGAAGCAAAGAAAAAAGGAAGACAAAGGAGAGGGAGAACATATAAGTTTTGGAAGAATTGATAAGAAAATGAATGGAATTGAATCAAACTTACCTCTCTCATGGGGCTAGAGCTCAAATGCCCCGGGATGGTGGTCAGCTGTTGTAGCACGCCGTACTCCTTCCTGGCCGGCTTTGGACCTTGGTAAGTCACCTCTCCCATGGAACTCCCTTCAAGGGCCCTCTTCATGGTGTTTTGAGAAGAATTAAGAAAGATTTCGAGACTAGAAAGAGGGTTGATGTGTGAAGAACGAATTTGGGATCCCATCTTACTTATAGAGCTTTGTTATAGGCCTAAAACCATTAGGATGGAGGTTGCATAAGAATAGAACGGGTTAGGATAAAGTTTAGATTGGCTTGAAGCTCCCTATCCTCGGTTTAGGACTCTTTAGGAGAGTCTCGATCGGGCACTCAGGGCTTTGTATGGCGCGGTCTATCGATAGACCGTTTGTTAACTAGGCGGACATCCCTTAACTGTTTATCCACCAACGGTACTCTACCTTTGAGCGGCTGGTGTCTGGCCGTTTACTTTATTGCACGGCCAACATATGGACTGCGTAGCTTTGCATTCATGTTTAAATCGCTTATGCTTACACGACCTTGAATGAGCCGTTCCATGTTCTGAGCGGCCTATTGTGGACCGTTCACGTGCCTAAATGATGATGTTGAGCCCTTCTACGCTGCATTATGTGACTCATTGATAAATTTGACTTAATGATAGATATTTCAAATCCTTGTTCATGAATGCTTTGCAGCATCCGTCACTTACCGTTTCG
The DNA here is from genome assembly GCA_022559845.1 of Amorphophallus konjac. Lineage (NCBI taxonomy): Eukaryota > Viridiplantae > Streptophyta > Magnoliopsida > Alismatales > Araceae > Amorphophallus > Amorphophallus konjac. Next base: position 67,069,171 of record CM040117.1, read on the forward strand.
CCTGCACAGGTAAGTCAGGTATGGCTTTCTATCCCTATATCCCTTATTGCATTTACTATATGGTAATATGCTATATTATCTCGAGAACCAGGTGGTTGATTACGTATTCCAGGATCTGATGTTCCCCTTTAACAAAAACGATGATGATCCAGGTTCACATGTTTAATCATCGGATAGGCCGTTAGGTTGGGAATTTTGGGGAAGATGATTCTAGGAGCACGCTGTGGTTGCAGATAGTGTCTTAACCCTGATGGCCCCAGTCTAGCAATACTATTCTCGAGTATTTTATAGTTTATCCTTTCTTTGCATTCGTTTTAATGATTTCTTTTATTTTAGCCCAACATGAATCATACGCATCTCTTTTTGAGCATTCATAACCCATGGTTTGCCTACTAATATCCCACCAGTGATGGACGGCTGTGTGTTTAGTGTTTGAGTAAGAGAAACAATTCCACTCTGAGTTGGAAGGTTCTCTCTGGTGTATTCACTCGGTTTGGTTAATTAAGAGGTCCCTGTGTAGCAACCCTGATAAATGAATATTGAAATAAAAGTAAAAACATACATAGTACAGAAGTAATACAGACAAAATAAAGCAAATTAAAAATAACGCCTCTGAGTAAGGCGTTAATTTAAAAATAAACGCCTTTACATACGGCGTGACTAAAGAAAGGACGCCCACGCATGTGGTCGTCAACTCTCACGCGACCAAATAGGCAAGTAAAATAAACGCCCATGTCTTAGGCATGTTTCAAAAACAAGGAACGCCCTTATACAAGACGTTTCTTAAGAAACGACCTGAACAAGATCGTTAATTTAAGAATAAACGCCCTGACCAAAGGCGTTAATTCAGTTCGTGACCCGTTCGAACCCAGAACTTATCCAGGGTAAGTGATAAGCATTAGAAAGAGTTCAAACGCGGTAATGACTCTATCATAGAAGTATTACTTCCACATGAACACTAACCCTAATAGGACTTCCATAACCCTATAAATAATCTACTGCTCGAACCCGTGAACACTATTTGGCGTTCGAGTTCTCTGAAGGTAATTACAGAGCAATAGCTCTTCCTTCCCTCTGTCCCTTTTTGATTTGGTGGACGGTCATTAATTCGACTTCTTCCTTCTTCCAGGTTGAAGAAGTATTGGGGTTGTGAAGAACAAAGGTAATAATCTTTCCTTCACCTTCGGTCAGGTATTATGAAGAAAATATTAATATTCCTCTGTAGGAAGTTCAGTCGAAAGGGGTTCATCAGTTGAACATAAAGACTTCTTCCTGCTGATACGGCTGAAGTTATTGGTTGCTGTTTAAGCAACAGAGTTTTCTCCCTTCTTCATATCAATCTGCAAATCGTCATCTCCAAATCAACTCTTAAAGGTAGGATTTTCTCAAGTCTCGTAGCCCAAACTAAAAATAAATATAAGAAGCACCATGCATGATATATTTATACAGTTTGCATGTAGTTTTAATACGTTTTCTGTAAATTTTTCAAGAAACGCCCTTGAATAGGGCGCTACTTTAAAAGAAACGACCATCACAGTGGTCGTTAATTAAAAGTATACGCCTTGTATACAGGCGTTAATTTCACGAACAATCGCATGTAATCAATAATTGATCCTGTTTAAAATTCAATAAATATGAAATATCGATTCTAATATCTTGCATGACTCTACCTGTAAATTCCTGCTAATTTTCTTGTCGTGATCATGTCTCCTGCCTTGGAAATTTATTTGTTGAAATATTGTAAATTCCTTGAATTCACGACCTTGACAACGTCGTTTTACACCTGTTAACGCCCCATCACAGGGCGTAAATTGAAAAGAAACGCCCATTTCTAGGGCGCGTTTTCTGTAAATTCCTGAACTATGTATATCCTGTAAAATAAAATTAAACAGTAACGCCCCTTTCCAGGGCGTGTTTTAAATAAATCCTGAAAATTATTTATATTCTGTCAAATATTTAAATAATGAGACGCCTGCTCATATAGTCGTCAACTCTGAAGAAACGCCCATGTCCAGGGCGCGTTTTATATAAATTATTGAAATAATGAAATTCTGCAAAACGGAACATATGTAAACGCCCTTATGTTAGGCGTTACTTATCTGACAAACGCCCCTGACTAGGGCGTGTTTTTCATGAATTAATAAAATTATTGAAAATTCTGTAAAATAGAAATATGTAAACGCCCTTCTGTTAGGCGTTAATTACTTGAGAAACGACTTGACCTAAGTCGTTATTTTACTGTAAAACTGATTTTTCCCTGTTTTTGTTAACCGATGATTTCATATGTTATATAATATATATATCGGCACTATTCTCCACTCCGTGAGTATAGTCCCACGTTTCACGTTGTTTCATCGATCACACTCAACTCTCATTGACATACAAGCTCTCCATTGGACATTCCGTTCCTTTGGACTAGCAAGTTAGTCATAGAGACCTCCGTAAGACTCCTCGTAGCCTTGGATTCCCTCAAGGCCGACTGAGCTGGTTGTACCCTAAAAACCCATTACACGATCCTTGCCATGTCAATCTAAAGAAACATGGTATACCGGCCCTTATGATTATACAAAGAGTATATCATAAGAAATTCTTAATGGGATGATGATATCATGCCATATCATGTCGTTCTTGTAAACCTCAATTCTAGGATAAGAATGAGGGTATCTTGCTTGATCTAATGTTTATGTGGACCTCAATTCTATATAAAGAATGTCCATATTGATTTGTCATGGGACCTAAGTTAAGGGAACCATATTCTACCTAGTTTTATTGATATCGTGATTTTACCGTTATTACCGCAAATCTATGTCCTTTGTCATATTTTTGGACTCTATTCTGTCAAAGTTGTCATACATGTCTACAAGCTTGAATATTGAAAATCTATATTGGCTATATAAACAAGAGTGGATGTCAAAAATACATGATAAATGCCTGTGCATATAGGGCCCGATCTGGTCCTGGGAGGAGCACCCAAAAGTACTTGTGCCCATGGGAGTTAAAATGATAAGGTATCTGGCATTATACCGAGTACTTGACTTGCTTGATTGGACATTCCACACACATCTTGTACTTGAATCGTACTTGACTTTACATGAAATGCGTGGCCCGAAAAAGGGTAATTTACTTGCTTGATACATGATAGCCAAAGTTCTTGACATGACTTGTTAAACGTGCTTGCTTGAATACCTTGAATACACTTGTCATCTTGTTGGAAGTTCATGATTAAGTTCATCTTATTTCTTGATATTACATTCTCTCTATCTTGTCGTTTTATGCGAGCATGCATAGCTTTATTGCATTCATGAAAGATGTAATTACTTAAACCCCTTGCTAGTACTTGAGATATAATTTCCTACTGAGCGTTCGCTCATTCCGTTTGTCCCTTTGTACTTTTCAGGTAAGTCCGACGACGATGGAAGTCAATCGGATGGGAATGTTCAAGAGTGAAAGTGATAGAGCTGCTCAAGTGTCGTCTAGTCTTTCCTATAGTTTCTTGAGTCAAATATGTATTCTTTTCCTTTTTATTAAACAGAGTATTGGATTTGTAATAGTCTATCCATTATGAAATAAAGGATTGGGTTATCTTGCTATTTTGCGCATCTCTGTCTTTGCGTCGAATACACGACCACTCTGATTGATATGATTGATATAGACACGTCGCGAATCTTCGGGTATCTTCCGCGCTCGGGGCGTGACAGTCTTTGTGGTATCAGAGCCTAAGGTATTCAATTCCTAGGAAAAACCCAAGTCCAAGGATAAGTTGAACCTTTAAACCAGTGAGATTGGGTAGAACCAAGGGTTAGATTTAACATAGTATACGAGTCTTTAAATACGATCACGTACTAATATAGTTATTGTAATTGTAGGATAATGGCTGCCGAACGTGCTCAATGGCGCAACATGCAGCGTACCCTTCAAGGGATGACCCAAGTGCTACAACAGGTAGCACAAGGTGGTGCTCCACGAGCTGGAAGCTTACACCAAGCCTTTAAGAATATGAATCCCCCGAAGTTTATGGGATCGACCGATCCGGACGATGCCGAGCATTGGGTTCGGGAAACCAAACGCATATTCCGTGTCATGCAATGCACGGACCAGGACAAAGTGCTATTAGCTACATTCCAGTTAGAGAAAGATGCTAGATGCTGGTGGGAGTCTATTGAAGCAACCATCGATCCTACTCAAGTAACATGGGAAGAATTCGTGGAATACTTCAATGCTAAATATTTCTCAGACCGAGTCCAAGAAAAGAAGGCTGCTGAATTCGCTGCATTAAAGCAACGATCTTTATCATTAGCAGATTATGAAGCTCAGTTCTCCAGGTTATCTAGATATGCTAAGCATCTTATTAGCACGGAGAAGATGAAAGCCCGTAGATTTCTTAATGGGCTTAGGCCCCACTATATTACTCAATTGGCGCCTATGGACATCCAAATTTATTCTGAAATAGTGCGCCGAGCTCAATTACTTGAAGATGCCACGGAACTATCTGATAGGATCCGTGGAAAAGACAAGAAGGAACAAGTCACGGGTTCGGGTTCTTTCAAACCCAACTTTAGGAAGAGGCCCAATAATGGAGGTTCTTCCTCTCAAGATCAGAAATTCAAGAAGACCAAGCCTTTCTCTATCACCACTACCCCTTCGAATACAGTCTGCAAGCATTGTGACAAGGCTGGTCACAAGACGGAAGAATGCTGGAGGAAATTAGGAGCTTGTCTCCGTTGTGGAAGCCGTGAGCATCGGATTCCCGAGTGTCCATTAATGAACGACCAAGCCGGCGATGGTAAACGCCCGGTGACAAAGAATGCTCGTCTTCATGCAATACAGGAGACCGAACCTGAAGAAGAAGGCGGATTAGTGGAAGGTACATTGAAAATTTGTTCCAAATATGCACATGTCTTATTTGATACGGGTGCATCGCATTCTATTGTTTCTAAGAAGTTTGCTGACCCGTTACCTCTAGAACCGGAATGGATGAAAATAGTGTTGTCTACTCCTCTCGGAAACGAGACGGATATCACGCATCATTACCAAAACTGTGAGGTATTGGTTCGAGGAAAGAATTTTCCTATTGATCTTATCTGTTTAGATCTAAAAGAATATGATGTTATACTAGGAGCAGATTGGTTATCTAAGTACCAGGCAACGGTTGATTGCCGTAATAGCAAGATCGTTTTCAAAGAATTTCCAGAACTGATTTATACTAGTCCTAAGAGTTGAAGTAAATCCCCTCTTATTTCGGCTCTACGAGCAAGCAAGCTCGTCAGGAAGGGATGTGTATCCTTCCTTACTTTTGTCACTGTTAAAGAAGCTAAGAAAACCAAGATAGAAGACGTTCAGGTAGTGCGAGAATTCCCAGACGTATTTCCAGAAGATTTGCCGGGATTACCCCCTCAAAGAGAAGTGGCCTTCACCATTGACTTAGTCCCTGGTGCTGGTCCTGTTTCAAAGGCACCATATAGAATGTCCCCTGTTGAACTCAAGGAGTTGAAGGAGCAGTTGATGGAACTAATCCAAAAAGGGTTTATTAGACGAAGTACTTCCCCGTGGGGAGCACCAGTCTTATTTGTAAAGAAGAAGGATGGATCCATGAGATTGTGTATCGACTATCGACAGTTGAATCATCTTACTATCAAGAACAAGTATCCACTGCCGAGAATCGATGAATTATTTGATCAGATTTCAGGATCCAAATATTTTTCCAAGATTGATCTCAGGTCGGGATATCATCAGTTAAGAATCAAGGATGATGACATTCACAAGACCGCATTCAGAAGCAGGTATGGCCATTACGAATTTGTTGTTATATCTTTTGGACTAACAAATGCCCCTGCTGCCTTTATGCAGTTAATGAATAGCATATTCAGGCCTTACTTGGATCAATTCATAGTAGTCTTCATTGATGATATATTGATATATTCTAAGACTAAGGAAGAACATGAAGAGCATTTGAGGATTGCATTGCAAGTCTTGAGGACAAATCAATTATATGCTAAACTCAGCAAATGCGAGTTCTGGCTTGAAGAAGTGGCTTTTCTCGGACATGTCATATCCAAGGACGGTTTATCTATAGATCCGTCAAAGGTTGAAGCTGTAAGAAACTGGGAAAGACCCACTAATGCAAGCGAGATCAGAAGTTTCTTAGGTCTTGCAGGCTATTATCGGCGATTCATCAAAGATTTCTCTAAGATCGCCGTGCCCCTTACAAGGTTAACTCGTAAGGAGATCCGATATGAATGGAGTGAGGAATGTGAAAGAAGTTTCCAAACTCTTAAGGATCATCTCACTACAGCTCCGGTGTTAGCTCTACCAATAGAAGGAGAGAAATTCGAGGTCTACACTGATGCTTCTGGCATTGGCCTCGGATGTGTCCTAATGCAACAAGGAAAGGTCATAGCATACTCTTCACGTCAACTGAAGAAGCATGAGGAGAATTACCCCGTCCATGACTTAGAACTGGCCGCGGTAGTATTTGCCCTAAAGATATGGAGACACTATCTCTATGGAGTACAGTTCACTGCCTACTCCGATCACAAGAGTCTCAAATATCTATTCTCACAAAAGGAGCTAAACATGAGACAAAGACGTTGGCTAGAATATCTCAAGGACTTCGACTTCAATATACAATACCATCCCGGAAAGGGTAATTATGTTGATGATGCCCTTAGTCGAAAGCCGAGAGCAATGATAGCCAATTGTATGATACAAGAATGGAGGTTACTTGAATAATTCTCCGAGCTCAATATAAGCTTGGACACGGAATCCAAATTTGTTACATTATCTCATGTAAGCATACAGTCAGATTTATTATCTGAGATACAAGCACTTCAGGGTGATGATCCTATGTTAGTGGAAATCAAGGGCAGATTAGAAGGACAATCTGATTTTCAACTAACTTTTGATGGAAGATTATTATTCAAAGGTAGAACTTGTATACCTGATTGTCCGGAATTAAAGAAGAAGATCTTAGATGAAGCTCACCGAACAAGGTACACTATTCATCCTGGATCAACTAAAATGTACCAAGATGTAAAGAGGAACTTTTGGTGGCCCAATATGAAAAGAGAAATAGCGGACTATGTATCACGCTGTCTTACATGCCAATAGGTCAAGGCGGAACACCAAAAGCCTGCTGGAAAACTACACCCTCTAGATATTCCTAAGTGGAAGTGGGAGGATATTGGTATGGACTTCATCATGGGTTTGTCTAAATCTAAAGGAGGACATGATGGAATCTGGGTTATCATTGACCGATTAACTAAATCGGCGCATTTCTTGCCAATAAAAAGCCGATGGTCAATTGATGTGCTAGCTGCACTGTACATCAAGGAAATAGTCAGGATACATGGAATTCCTGTCTCAATCGTGTCTGACAGAGATCCCCGTTTTACTTCTCATTTTTGGAAGAGATTACAACATTCGTTAGGAACAAGGCTCAACTTTAGTACTGCTTTCCAACCACAAACGGATGGTCAGACCGAGAGAACTAACCAGATTATTGAGGATATGCTTAGAGCATGCATCATTGACTTTGGAGGATGCTGGCACGATCATTTACCACTAGTGGAATTTGCATATAATAATAGCTACCAAGCTAGTATCCAAATGGCACCTTTCGAAGCCTTATACGGAAGGAGTTGCAGATCACCCATATGCTGGAACGAAGTTGGAGAAAAACAACTGCTAGGTCCAGACATGGTAAGGGATACAACTGAGAAGATACAAGTAATCAGAGAAAGATTGCAAGTTGCTCAGACGAGACAAAAAGCTTATGCTGATACAAGAAGGAGAGATCTTGAATTCCAAATCGGAGATCATGTATTTCTCAAGATATCGCCTGGACGTGGCATACGAAGATTTGGTGTTAAGGGCAAGCTTACGCCAAGATTCATCGGACCATTTAAGGTACTTGAAAGAGTTGGCGAGGTTGCTTATCGCATCGCATTGCCTCCTCAATTGTCCGAGGTACATAATGTATTTCACATATCCATGTTGAAGAAGTATGTGCACGATCCATCTCATATTATTGAACATAGAGATCTGGTGATCCAGAAAGATCTCACCTATGAACAGAAGCCTATGAAGATCTTAGTTCGAGAAATACGAGCTCTAAGGAATAAGGTTATTCCCATGCTCAAGGTGCAATGGAATAAGAATCCCGAACGCGAAGCGACATGGGAGACCGAGGAATCTATGAAGAAACGATTTCCCGAGTTATTCTAAGAGGTATATGTTCTACACTCTCCACGTGTATAATTATATATATTGAATTTGGGGACCAAATTCTTTTTAAGTAGGGGAGGGTGTAGCAACCCTGATAAATGAATATTGAAATAAAAGTAAAAACATACATAGTACAGAAGTAATACAGACAAAATAAAGCAAATTAAAAATAACGCCTCTGAGTAAGGCGTTAATTTAAAAATAAACGCCTTTACATACGGCGTGACTAAAGAAAGGACGCCCACGCATGTGGTCGTCAACTCTCACGCGACCAAATAGGCAAGTAAAATAAACGCCCATGTCTTAGGCGTGTTTCAAAAATAAGGAACGCTCTTATACAAGACGTTTCTTAAGAAACGACCTGAACAAGGTCGTTAATTTAAGAATAAACGCCCTGACCAAAGGCGTTAATTCAGTTCGTGACCCGTTCGAACCCAGAACTTATCCAGGGTAAGTGATAAGCATTAGAAAGAGTTCAAACGCGGTAATGACTCTATCATAGAAGTATTACTTCCACATGAACACTAACCCTAATAGGACTTCCATAACCCTATAAATAATCTACTGCTCGAACCCGTGAACGCTATTTGGTGTTCGAGTTCTCTGAAGGTAATTACAGAGCAATAGCTCTTCCTTCCCTCTGTCCCTTTTTGATTTGGTGGACGGTCATTAATTCGACTTCTTCCTTCTTCCAGGTTGAAGAAGCATTGGGGTTGTGAAGAACAAAGGTAATAATCTTTCCTTCACCTTCGGTCAGGTATTATGAAGAAAATATTAATATTCCTCTGTAGGAAGTTCAGTCGAAAGGGGTTCATCAGTTGAACATAAAGACTTCTTCCTGCTGATACGGCTGAAGTTATTGGTTGCTGTTTAAGCAACAGAGTTTTCTCCCTTCTTCATATCAATCTGCAAATCGTCATCTCCAAATCAACTCTTAAAGGTAGGATTTTCTCAAGTCTCGTAGCCCAAACTAAAAATAAATATAAGAAGCACCATGCATGATATATTTATACAGTTTGCATGTAGTTTTAATACGTTTTCTGTAAATTTTTCAAGAAACGCCCTTGAATAGGGCGCTACTTTAAAAGAAACGAACATCACAGTGGTCGTTAATTAAAAGTATACGCCTTGTATACAGGCGTTAATTTCACGAACAATCGCATGTAATCAATAATTGATCCTGTTTAAAATTCAATAAATATGAAATATCGATTCTAATATCTTGCATGACTCTACCTGTAAATTCCTGCTAATTTTCTTGTCGTGATCATGTCTCCTGTCTTGGAAATTTATTTGTTGAAATATTGTAAATTCCTTGAATTCACGACCTTGACAACGTCGTTTTACACCTGTTAACGCCCCATCACAGGGCGTAAATTGAAAAGAAACGCCCCTTTCTAGGGCACGTTTTCTGTAAATTCCTGAACTATGTATATCCTGTAAAATAAAATTAAACAGTAACGCCCCTTTCCAGGGCGTGTTTTAAATAAATCCTGAAAATTATTTATATTCTGTCAAATATTTAAATAATGAGACGCCTGCTCATATAGTCGTCAACTCTAAAGAAACGCCCATGTCCAGGGCGCGTTTTATATAAATTATTGAAATAATGAAATTCTGCAAAACGGAACATATGTAAACGCCCTTATGTTAGGCGTTACTTATCTGACAAACGCCCCTGACTAGGGCGTGTTTTTTATGAATTAATAAAATTATTGAAAATTCTGTAAAATAGAAATATGTAAACGCCCTTCTGTTAGGCGTTAATTACTTGAGAAACGACTTGACCTAAGTCGTTATTTTACTGTAAAACTGATTTTTCCCTGTTTTTGTTAACCGATGATTTCATATGTTATATAATATATATATCGGCACTATTCTCCACTCCGTGAGTATAGTCCCACGTTTCACGTTATTTCATCGATCACACTCAACTCTCATTGACATACAAGCTCTCCATTGGACATTCCGTTCCTTTGGACTAGCAAGTTAGTCATAGAGACCTCCGTAAGACTCCTCGTAGCCTTGGATTCCCTCAAGGCCGACTGAGCTGGTTGTACCCTAAAAACCCATTACACGATCCTTGCCATGTCAATCTAAAGAAACATGGTATACCGGCCCTTATGATTATACAAAGAGTATATCATAAGAAATTCTTAATGGGATGATGATATCATGCCATATCATGTCGTTCTTGTAAACCTCAATTCTAGGATAAGAATGAGGGTATCTTGCTTGATCTAATGTTTATGTGGACCTCAATTCTATATAAAGAATGTCCATATTGATTTGTCATGGGACCTAAGTTAAGGGAACCATATTCTACCTAGTTTTATTGATATCGTGATTTTACCGTTATTACCGCCAATCTATGTCCTTTGTCATATTTTTGGACTCTATTCTGTCAAAGTTGTCATACATGTCTACAAGCTTGAATATTGAAACTCTATATTGGCTATATAAACAAGAGTGGATGTCAAAAATACATGATAAATGCATGTGCATATAGGGCCCGATCTGGTCCTGGGAGGAGCACCCGAAAGTACTTGTGCCCATGGGAGTTAAAATGATAAGGTATCTGGCATTATACCGAGTACTTGACTTGCTTGATTGGACATTCCACACACATCTTGTACTTGAATCGTACTTGACTTTACATGAAATGCGTGGCCCGAAAAAGGGTAATTTACTTGCTTGATACATGATAGCCAAAGTTCTTGACATGACTTGTTAAACGTGCTTGCTTGAATACCTTGAATACACTTGTCATCTTGTTGGAAGTTCATGATTAAGTTCATCTTATTTCTTGATATTACATTCTCTCTATCTTGTCGTTTTATGCGAGCATGCATAGCTTTATTGCATTCATGAAAGATGTAATTACTTAAACCCCTTGCTAGTACTTGAGATATAATTTCCTACTGAGCGTTTGCTCATTCCGTTTGTCCCTTTGTACTTTTCAGGTAAGTCCGACGACGATGGAAGTCAATCGGATGGGAATGTTCAAGAGTGAAAGTGATAGAGCTGCTCAAGTGTCGTCTAGTCTTTCCTATAGTTTCTTGAGTCAAATATGTATTCTTTTCCTTTTTATTAAACAGAGTATTGGATTTGTAATAGTCTATCCATTATGAAATAAAGGATTGGGTTATCTTGTTATTTTACGCATCTCTGTCTTTGCGTCGAATACACGACCACTCTGATTGATATGATTGATATAGACACGTCGCGCATCTCCGGGTATCTTCCGCGCTCGGGGCGTGACAGTCCCTGTCTGGAGTTTTAGTTTGTTTTCTTTACTTTTTGCTGCTTGCTTTGATCTCCTCATTGGACCGTGGGATTGTGTCCCCCGTGAGGTTGATTGTGTTTTCCTTTTCGTTTAGTTAGTTCCTCCAGACTGGTGTCATTTTGGTCCAATCATTCTTTGTGTTTGGTTCAGAGTTTTTCAGAAGATTCCTATTGCTCATTGGCGATGAAACGGGTGTCTTTTACCTTAACGCCCGCTTTTCAGTCTACTCCGCTTCATTTCCGCTTCATCTCCATGTTCTATTTCGCTTTCGCTCCACCACCGCTCGCTCCCCTGCAAAGAGGACGTTAAGGAGGGGCATATGTTGACACCCATTTTTTGTCGATGAGTTGAGTCATTCCTTTTACCACCATTTGTTGATTCCTCGAGTTGTCCATTACTCATTGGGCTATTTCCAGGCACAATCTTGGGCTTAATTTATGGGTACCTCCCTCCCTGACTCAGTTTGCTTCAATTCGGGGCTTAATGGGCCTTGATTTTGCTTAATTTATCACATTTTTATCAAATTCAAGTGTCCAGCTTCTGAACGGTCTCCACCCTGGCCGCTTAGTCAATGCACGGTTGACATTGAGCCATTCCATTTATTGGATATTAAGGTGACTTTCTGAATTTACACCGACAAGCTGTTAAACGGTCTCTATATAGCCGTCCAGTCCTCATAGTCCCAGATTCGTTGGTTGTTCAGATAATTATCTAATTATCTAATTTATTCTGATTTATTACCGACAGGCATTGAGCGGTTTGTTTGTGGCCGTCCCATGAGGTGAGCGGTCCATTAAAGACCATCCAACTCATGAGAGTCCACCGGCGAAATAATCGGTCAGTTCGATGGAGATGTTGGATTATTTTCATATTTATCTAATTTCCACCGACAGCCTTGAGCGGTCTAGCAATGGGCCGCGCAATGGTCTGGGGGGTCTATCGAGCGACCGCGCAATGGCTCGATTCCTGTGAATTTTAATGGATTTCTCTCTCTCATCTGTGGCTAAATACTCGACTTATCCCATCATTTTCTCTGAGGTTTCTCAACCAAATGAAATACCGTTCGATCCTGGTGGGAGATAAATCAAGTAGCTATGGATTATAATTTAATATCTTGACCAAAAATTCACTGAAAACCCTAGTTTCGGGGTTGGCTTTTTAGGCTCTATAAATAGGACCCTTAGTCCAAGCTTTGAAGGGGGGGAGATTTTAAGGTCACGGCGAAGCTCTGCCGAATTTTCAAGCGACTTGTAGTGAGGGAGGGAGGCCTTCGACGTCCATTTAGGCCTCCAATTCAGGGAGTACTTAGTGTTTTGAGTCGTTGTATTAATAGTCCCACTGTCCTTTTGTCATCGCATGCATCGTTTCTTTTGTTCCTCGTCCACATTTTTTTCTCATTGCATTCCATCACACACATCCTCCTACTGTTTTTCACGCCCTTAGGGGTTTAAAAACTCCCCAGGTATCCACCATTCCACTTCATTATGGTTGTTTTTGTCTGTTTTTATCGTTAGTACACCTTCCAGTTCTGATTTGGGTTTACTTTTCTGTTGTTCACGTTGTCTTGCAGGTCAGCAACATCCTAGCACGAGGCCCATACCCTCTGGTCGGCTGGAAGGGGTGGAGGTTGAGATCCTACGTCTTGGAAGGTAGTGGCATCGAGCGGTCACGTTCTGTCCGTTTGAGGAATTGGGCGGCTTCATCTGTGCCATTCATCTTCTCCCAGTGGCTGATCCTGAACCGTTCAGTTGTCCATCGCTCTTCGTCCCGCGTTCCTTCTCAGCATTGACGAGCAGTCTGTCAAGAGGCCGCGTATCTTCAGGACGGTTCTATTAGAGCCGCTTATCTCCGCAGTGCTGATTCAGGCGAGTGTCTCCTTTTCCAAGGAACGGGTGTATTTGTTTTACACTTAGGCACCTTGGTGGCGATCACGATCACACTTACGTCCTTCCACTCTGCTATCTTCAGTCCATTGTTTCTCATATTGATATAGTAGAGGGATTGGAAGGATAGAAAGGCGTGGAAAAACATGTCAACACACAAGGTCTAAGGCGGAGGCCTACAAATACAGGCAACAAGCCCTAGAAAAGATCTAGACGGACACGGAACACTAAAGCCTACACGACTGGATTGTCGTGCACGCTCCCTCAGCGCAAACGCAAACACGACTGGATCGTCGTGCATACCACACATCATTGACCTCAGGTAAGGCCAAGAAAAGACTAACCCGAAGAGGTCACGATGCACGAGAAATGCGAGAGTCACGTGCCAAGTGACGGAAGCACATCCTCACTAGAAGAATAGCTAGATGCGTCCACTGATGTCTTACACTGCGCCACAGGTATCTCGCTACGGACGTCGAGAAGGACGGAGACTGAGATACTCACTGAACCAAAATAGGAACTACAGTAACGAGTGACTAGTTAGGGTCACACCCATCGATGTTCGTCCAAATGTCCCTGACCACGTGTGCACACACCGACTCTTGCCTAGAGCCAGGCCTCTAGCTAGTTTTCCCTCCCAGTATGATGCTATTGTAAAGCGAGGGCCCACGAAACTAGCTTACAAACCGTATATCAGGAACTGCCCTTACCACCACTCCCAGGTGGACCGACACTCGAGGTCGTCAGGCTAGGACTAGTGGAGGCTCACTAGACACAGAGACTCGGAAACATGAGTGCTGGAGTACAGACAGGACGGGAAAGCACTATCGCACGTACTACGAAGGACCAAGGTAGCATACCAAACTGCCAACAGACTCAGGACAGGACAACTAAACCTACTGATACAATGATCCTTGAGTCTCACGACTCGGGGTCAAGATCGCCGCACAACGACGGTGACATGCCGCCAATCAGCCTAATCCTAAGCCAGAGGAAACGGCACATCCGCATAAAACGACTCACGGAGACCTGAGGAATCACCAAGACCCTCAGCACACATGGACACACAAACCGAGGTAAGACGATATCTCAAGGCATCTAGAACCACTGTATCGATCTATCCAGAATAGCCGAGACACACATAAGGTTACTTGTCAACCAATGGGTCACACCGGGTTTACCGGAACCTGACAACGATTCTACAGCAGTACAAAAACGAAGGCATGCCTGACTACCTTATTTCGTGGTCATAGCCCTCATAGGACATCAAAAGACATCCACAAGACGATGGACAAACCACAAGGTCGAGCCAAGACAATTGGAGGTCCAAAACGTTGGAAAGTGACACTCTGTACATATACAGAGGCACAGACACTGGTGGTCATAGACAGGGCAACGAGGTGACAGTAGCGGTCAAAGCTATGGCCGCTAAACTCAGTCAAACTTCGACTGACATGCCCAGACAAACCACCAAGCGGTCGATAACAGACACGTCACACGGACTCAACAGTCCAAGAGTGAACCGCTAGACTAACCGCCCTAAGACATGGACTTAAGACATGCGGACCTGTAGCAGCCTAAGAAAGGTGCTACAACGACAAGATGGACAAAGGTTGGGCCGCCAAGGCCAACTGACTTAGAATAGCAACCCGGTCAAAACGGTCCAGAACGGTCTGACAAAAGACCGCCCAAGACATGGAACGGTCTAGGAAGAAGCCGCTCCATCAAACTAAACGGTCAGACATGGGACCGTGCAAAGCAAATGGCACGGCCACCAACTAGGCGCTCAAATCGGTGGAGGGAATGGCACGGCCAGCCACAGGCCGTTCAAGGGTACCACACGGCTAGACAAGGGCCGTGCAATCAATAAAACGGTCAGTCGCGCGACCGCGCAGACCCGAACCGACATAAAACATTGACCAAAGTCAACCGATGAGAACGGTCAACACTGAGCCGCTCAGACCATAGAACGGGCTACATCCAGCCGTTCTAACCTGAATCGACTCAACATGAAACGGTCCACTATGAACCGCTCAAGGAATGAAACGGTTATTGTAAACCGTTTAGAGCGTCACGGCAGGAAAAACATGGGATCGGTCGATCTCGGCCTTTCCACGCCCCATTCGCGTCTAAACGAAGGGGATACAGCCCTAATGACCATACAAGCCTTCCAAATACTGGAAGGGGTCCAAATGACACCAGAAACGCAAGAAACGGGCGGTTCTACCGAATCGACCATAATTGAGTCACCGGGGTTCCCGGGCTCGTACCGGCCCCAAATGGCCACCGATCGACACGAAAACATAGGGAATGGAACACTGACATTCCAGGGGTTCGAACGGTACCAACCGATCTGAAAACTGTCGTCATTTTCTGGCGAACCCTACGAACTCCCCAAAAGCATGATTTTCCCAAAATAAGTTAAAACCAGCTCGTTCTCGCACCGAACAACGCGGAACTGCAGGAAAACGCAGAGGAGAAGTAGTTGATCCGTCTCCCTACCTCCACAGAAGATTACGTGCACTGTAGTGACTAAACCGCGCCAAAAACCACGTCACGAGCTCGACCGTCGGGTTTGAATCCACCATTCGAGATCGCGCCAGAAACGGTCCGATCCTTGCCCCATCGCGCTCCGGACCACCCCCACAGCATCACCTCAGCCTGCCCGTGCCTCCTCCATCTACAGCCGGAGCCGGGAGGGCGAGAGAAGAGAGAAAACGAGGGAGAGAGAGGGTCACGGCGTGAATGAGAAGGGAGGAGAGAGGAAGAAGAAAGAAAAAGGAAGAAATTAGGAAATTTTCCTAATTTTTGAAATTTTCGATTTTTGACCCGAAAATGGACTAATTCAGAAAAATACGTAAAAATAGTCGAAACGATCCTCGGAAAGAATGCAACGCAACTATAGCGTCCACGAGTAAATGAACTGAGAAATAAACTCACCATAGGGTTCTGTAACTTGTACAAGGGAAAAATTCACGTGGATCGTAAAACTCAACTCAGGACCCACAAAAGCGATCCGAAACTCTCCGAAGAAGGTCCGAAAGACCCGATAAGGATCCAGGGTATTACAACCTCCCCTCCTTCAAGAAATTTTATCCTCAAAATTTAAGGAACGATCAAGAAGAAGCAAGGAAGAACAAACCCCCAACACCGGACTTGAAACAGCACGAATCTCGAAAAATATAATTCAGAGGAACACCGCCAGACCATCATCACAAGCACACGCTCTGGATCTCAAGGCAAATCGATCCACAGAACGAGTATGGTACACAAGTGAACACAAGTCTGACACCTCCGAAACAAGGCAACGTCACTTACGTCTCACATGAACGGAGACACGACTCATGCCACGACAACAGCTATCGGGAAAACAAAACGACAGACACGGCAAGCATCAGCCTAAACAAGGAAGCATAGTCCTCTCAGCTGATAGCTCAACAACATCATCGGCTCTAGTGCCAAAGGCAACCACGAAAGCCTGGCACACAGGACGCCAACGATAGCACTGGACCACAAACACAATCAAGTCAGTCCTCACTCAGACGTTACATCTGATCGAGTCACATGCCAACTCTACCAGGAAATAAGAGTACAGCACAACTAACCGACAAGATCATGGTCCACACGATGCTAAGACAGATTCACAGGGAAACAACGACAAAACGACAACGACAACAGCAGCAACACTTGCAGGATCCCAGCTCCGTACTGAACACGGAACCACGGAACACAACTGCAAGCTTGGTTACATCAAGGCACAATAACATCTGAGCACACGACTACAATGGACTAGTCATGCAACGAGCAGCTCACCAAGAAAAGACCCACGACAACGAGGGCAACAATCTCGGGAAATGCATCTCAAGGACCACGATCACGTCCTGAGAGCACAACACCCAAGAAAGGATTGCAGAGTAGAGGGTACTCAACCAGCAGAAATGCCGACAGATTCCCCAACACTCACAAATGCCAGTGCCAACACCAGAATGTCTTCAAGAACAACGGCATGGCAACAGACAACATCAAGGCACACGAAGCCAAGATGAAGTCACATCGAGAAAAACAATTCTTTCGACTGGCCAGAATCTTAGAACACGATCCTCGACCTGTGGGTTATCAGCCCACACGCTTCCGCTACGCTCAAACAACGCACACAGGCATCAGAAATATCTCGGTATCCGCATCTCAGCACACACTTGGCGCCATCGCAATTCATGAAAATCATAATATATTACGCCACGAGTACTGATCCTGCGAACAACCAATCATAAATAGCCTAAAGTTCAAACCAAGAAGAGATCTAGCTTCAACTGTGTTTGTAAAAGCTTCTGATCAAACCACAACTGCTGGTTCTTCTGTTTTTCAATTCACTGCACAAAAATTCACTGTGAAACTCAAAACTATGGAACAAACTCCAAAACAGAAAAAGGGTGAAAATTCACATAAAAATGAAAAAGACACTCATGTTGCTATAAGGAAGGCAGCACACAATTCACATGATCTCTCACACACTCATATTAAAAAGGGGTCATGTTATTATTGTGGGAAAGTAGGACACATAATGGAAGATTGTAGTTTGATGTTAAAGGATGAGCATGCTAGTGGAACATTACATTCTAGAAATTTTTCTGGTAGAAACCATGCTACTAGGAAGCCTGATGCTTCATGTTATTATTGTGGTAAGTATGGTCATCTCATGAGTGAATGTTTTATCATGAAAGAAGACAATAAACTGCATGCCAGGTCTTCCATTCATTTTCATGGTCCATATGGATCTGAACACAATTCTAGTCAGCACATTGTGTGCTTCAACTGCAATAAGCCCGGGCACAGGGCTGCTGAGTGCTGGTTTAGATCCACTTGGGGTAAAAATGTTTTTAAAAGTAAGCAAACCAGATGCTTTGAATGTGGGAAAAATGGGCATACAGTCAAGGACTGTTGGTATGTTCAAAAGAATTCTGTTAAACCCCATTTTTTCAAATTCCCTGCAAAATCATTTGTGAAAATTTCATGCTATAATTGTGGGAAGCCAGGCCATAGATCTGCTGAATGTTGGCTGGTTAGGAATAAGAACCAAACTGTTCATGCATATAACAGAAAATATTATGATCATGTTTATAAACCTCATGATGCTGTTACTATGCATCATAAAAACCAGAAACCAGTCACTTCATGTAGATATTATGGGAAGTTTGGTCACTCTATGGACAATTGCTATCTGACGGATCATGATGACCATGTTGCTATGAATTTGCTTAGAACATCTGTCAGGGCTAACGCAGGACCCAAAGCTGCTTGGGTCCCTGCAGGATCAAGATGATCAAATACTTTGCAGGTGTGTCTTGGACTGAGGAATAAAGAGGGGTAAATTAAACCAAGGCACCCAAGTTAATAAAGCCCCTTTCAGGTAAATTCTCTGCACTTCTTGTTCTTAGAATAACTGAATAGCATGTTAAATCCGTCTTTGCATATTCATTCATCATCTGCATTGTCAGATTCAAATTTTCTGAACTCTCCTCATACATGATTTGTTCTTTTTATGACAGTCTGAATGAGCATAAATTTTAAAATTATGTTTCAGTGCCCTAATTGCATATCATGCACTCTGTAAGGGGGAGTTTGACTAATGCCTGCATATCATGATAATCTCATTTGTTGTATGCATACATGTAGTTAGTAGCACTGCATTTCCTTGCATTGAAAAATCTAAAAAGAAATGTCTCATTGCATCTAGACAGGGGGAGCATTCTTGTTTGTTCATTTCTTCATATCTTGAACCCCTACTAGCAATCTGATTCATTCTCTTGGCAAATGTGTGCTGTCTACACTGATATAGTTGATCTGTCTGTATTCCAGACTTAGCTATTGATTTTGTTTACCTTAAGCTCAACTGCTAGCTTGTACCTATCACTCACATTTCTTCATAGCTTGTCAAGTCTGATCCAAGCTAATCTGTCTGAATTCTAGTCTTTACTGTTGGCTTCAAACTGCTCTCTCGATAAAAAAAATGATTTGTTGACTCCACCGATTTGCTAAAATATCTTTGATTCATCTGAATGAGGAAAATTTTAGTCAGTACACCCTAGACATAAATCAGACACATTCTGAAAAGAAGAACCTTCTATTATACTGGCTTAAGAATGTTTTGATAAATCAAATTGATTTAAGTCTAATGTATTTCTTAAGTTTTGATGTAAAGGATTTGAAAATATCTGATTCATTCTGCTTAATAAATCTTAACCAGTTGTCTCATGAACTTCATGTAAAAATCTTCTGAAATCTGAAATTTTAAACGACATGGCTTTCTTTGGTTAAGATACATATAGAAAGTATTGTTCTTAAACATTTCAGTGTACTGAGCATTGTTTGAAAAATCTGAAAACACTTAAAAATTTAAAGCAAGAGCAATGACTGTGGTCACAAAGAAACTGGGTTCTCTATCAAAGAAATGGATTAAGCCCATGTCATGAAGTGCCATAGTTAACTCTCTTTTCAAAATGTTTGAAAATCTGGCAGAGCAATGGCATGGTTGTGTTGAGTAACTGGGGATTCTGGTCTCTGATCAAGGTGTCTCCTCATGTAAAAAGATACTCCATTGCTAACTATGTTCTCCATCAGAGGCAATGTGGTTGTCACACTGAGTAACTTGGTCACTTCACCTGCGAAGTGTTGTGCCTCATGTAAAAAGGTGTTGACTGAACCAAACTTGCTCAGGAAAAATGAGTGATGTTCAATAGAAAATTCTGAAAATCTAAAGGCAAGTTCAGTCTCATTTATTTCTGTTTAATCTCAATAGTATCTTGTGTAACTTCCATAGGAGTCATTGAATTTACATGAGTAAGATGCAAGGAGGTTCAACATGAATAACAAATGAGTTGATGGTTCATCTTTATTAAAATATGTTTCAGATATGAGTTATGAATTTTTCCTGATAAACCTTAAATACATCACTCTTAAATCATGATGGTAAATTTAAACTCATTCATAATCTATTATAATTGAAGAATCTGAATTTCGTTTACAAAGATTTATGAATTTGGTGTGCTAATGAAAATCTTCTTCCTCATTTATTCACTGTGATTACAGACTGTGGTAACTCTTGTATACCCATGTGCTTTGCTGATAGATGCTCATCTCTCCCTTCACTCCATCTAATCAGGGGGAGCTTCCATGTCATGCTGAGTGTTTTTTTTTCATACAGGGGGAGATCTAGTCAGCATTTTTGAGTGTCCTTGTGCTTTTGTTGATATTCTCCTGACATCTCATTTGGTTTCATCCATCAAATCATTTCTGATAAGGGGGAGCTTAGTCAAAGGGGGAGTTCTTAATCCACTCATTATGCAGTCTTATTCTTCCTTCTTCCATTCATGTCTTTTTGCTGAAGTCAAAGGGGGAGAAATATTTGGATCAAGTCAACATGACTCATAGTGTTGCCATCACCAAAAAGGGGGAAATTGTTGTGTCCCTGTGATTTTGATGATAGCAAACACTATAAGTCATCATCTGTTGGAATCTGCATATAAATCTGCTTGTGTTGCATATGCATGTTTCATTGAACATCTTATCTGAATTACATTCCCAACGAATAGGCTGAGGCTGTGTGGTGTGTGTATTGGTGCATTTCATAGTTGTTGATGCATTTCATAATTGCATTTAATATGGATTGTTTGATGTTATATGCTGCTATACCCTTTTAGCATTGTCTGGACAGTAGTGGGCCGACCCCCCTTTCCTGATGGGTCGACCCCCCAGATCTGCAAGTCTATACAACGCCATTCTGTTCATGCATCATATCTCCATGTCTACACACTACATTTAGGCAAAGTCTGTACATCGCCTCCTCATTTCTTCAGAGTCTATACATCTTCAGTGCATGAGTGTCTTACAAGTCTATACATTAACATTGGGCTCTTCATTCAAAGTCTGTACAGCGCCATGTACATATTCTTCAAAGTCAAGACATTGCACTGTAGATGCATCGAAGGGAAGTATGCACATTGGACTGTTCATGAGAAGTCTATACATTGGAAGTGTGTACATTGTTCAGCTGCCTTGATCAAGTCTGTACAACGAGCAGCGTCCTTGTGTCTCAAGCTATTCTCCAAGTCTATACATCACTTCAGGCACTCCTATGCAAAGTCCATACATTGTCTCTTTTACCTACGTTGCTCGAAACAAAGTCTATACACTGCTGGATGATCAAGTCTGCACATTGGCGGCTTTCCCTACGTTCTGGCCAAGCCTATACATTCTTACCTTTCCCTACGTTCTGGCCAAGTCTACATATAGTGAGCCTGGTTTCTGCTTTAAGTCTATACATTCGTTTCTAAGACAAAGTCTATACATTGGCTCAGGGTCTTCAAGTCTGTACAGAGTTCAAAGCCTATACATTGTTCACTCAGCTTCTTTAAGTCTGTACAGAGTTTAAAGCCTATACATTGTTCACTCAGCTTCTTCAAGTCTATACATTGGTCGGTGGCGAGTCTGTACAGAGCACTGGTTCAAGCACTCAAGTCTATACAGAGTCTTCATCTTCTGAAGTCTGTACATTCGTTTGGGAAGTCTATACATTCATTCATCTGAAGCTTCATCAAGTTTGTACAACGCTGCTTTGTCAAAGCCTGTACATCGCAGCTGTGTTGAAGTCTGTACAGCTAGTCTCTTGCCAAAGTCTATACATCACAATGTTTGTACATCACTGTGTCAAGCCTCCCAAGTCTGTACAACCACTGTCTAACTTGACTTGAAGTTTATACATGGGTCCGTCTCTGTAAGCGTCTCTAGCTGCAAGTCTGTACAGAGTTTGCAGTCTACTGTGCATCATCTCTTCAAGTATGCACAGCCTTGGTGTATGCATTTTGAAGTCTAAACATTGTGGGGCTTCGAATCTTCAAGTCCATACATCCATGCATGATGCGTCGACCCCTTTCTTTGATGCGTCGACGCCCCCAGACTACCAAGTCTATACATCAGCCTTTGCATTGCAAGTCTATACAACGTGCATTGTTCAAAACAAGTTTGCACAGTCATTGTCTGTTGGCATCACGAAGTCTATACATTGCTTGTGCATCATAGTTTGTACAGTGTCTCAAGTTGGCTAAGTCTATACACTCTCTCACATTGAACACACTTGCTTCATTGCTGTTTCTAAGTCTATACATCGGTTGGGTCGTTAAGTCCATACATTTCATATGCTCATCAAAGTCTGTACAGTGTACTGTGCTCGCATTGTTGAAGTCTATACAATGGTCTTCACTTGAAGTCTATACATCGCCTTCAAGCTTTCAAAGTCTGTAAAGCCCAAGTCTGTACATCCACCGTCTCATGCAATGCCTCATCCAAGTCTTTACATCGCTTGCGTCATTAAGTCCATACATTTCATATGTTCATCAAAGTCTATACATTGCATTGTCTTCACTCAAGTCTGTACAGCCTTTGCGTCTCACAAAGTCTATACATTTGCTATGGCCTGTTCATGCATTGTGCTCATCGAAGTCTATACATTGAAGTCTATACATTGCATACAGTTGTGCTTCACAAGTCTACACATTGATGTTCTTCATAGCAAGTCTATACACTCGTGGCTAGTTGTTCAAGTCTACACACTCGTTGTTAAGCCTTTGCATCGAAGTCTATACAGCATGTGTCTTGTGTGAAGTCTATACAGCCTGTGGCTTGTTCATCAACTGAACGATCTTCAGCAGAGTATATACTCTTCAGAAGTTAAAAGTCTGAACAGCCTTCTGTGAAGACTATATACACTCAGTTGACCTTCAACCCTATACACTTGATTGTTGAGTGTTCAAGTCTATACACTCTATCCTTCACAAGAAGTCTGTACACTCGATTGTTAGCCTTAAGTCTATACACTCGATTGTTAACCTTCAAGTCTATACACTCAAGCTGCATCTTGCCTGTACACACTTTGTTAACAGCCTGAACCATGTATATACATCCAACTGATATCTTCTGCTATCTGTGTGACATGTACTGTTCGTAAAGACTATGGAGTGCACGTGATCCGAGGTTGGCACCTGGCACGTGATCCGAGGATAACGCCCTAAATGCTGCAGCTATAAATACAAAGCCGCCTCCATCTGAAGACGTATGAAATGAGAAAGAGAAGATAAGAAAGGAAGATCAGATAAGAGAGAGGGCAGAGAGTGACTGAAGTAGAAGCAGCCAGAGCTAAGAGAAGAAGTGCAGAAGAGAAAGAAGAGATAGAGAAAGCTGAGAGTCAGATCGAGAGAGCAGAAGAAGAAAAAGAAAGAGAGACAGTGAGATAGAGAGGTTGTGAAGAAGAAGGGAGCTTCATTGTTCACTGGACCTTGGATCAGACCCAACCCAGTTTGTCATTGTGCTTTTCATTTCTCCAGCTTTATGTCGCTGTGATTTTTATCTTTTATTGTTTTCCTTTTACCTTGTTCTTCCGATTGCCCTGTTGGGGATCGGGTTCCTTCTGTGGTTTCAGGAGAAGGGAGATTTGTTTCTCCGGTTTGCTGGTGACCTTGGGTCATCAGTTGTTCCCTCCTTTGTGGAGGAAGAGAGGTCCGAGACCTCTGGCTTGCAGGTGACTTAGTGTCACTTGTGCTTCCCTCTAAGCTTCAGAGGAAGGGAGACTTGGGTCTCCGGATGCAGGTAGTATTGCTACTTGTAAGTCCCCTCCTGGTCTGGAGGAAGAGAGACTTGCATCTCTGGTTTGCTAGTGACTGGTGTCACTAGTGGTTCCCTCCGGTTGGGAGGAAGAGGGGAGGTTATTCCCCTGGTCAAGCTGTGTGGCAGCATTTGTTGCAGACTGAGTCTGCTGTGCTAGTGTTACTAGTGGAAGCCTCACTCCGGTTTGGAGTGAGGGGTGGACGTAGGTCTGTGGACCGAACCACCTAAAAATCCTGGTGTCCCTTGTGGTTTGATCTTCTTATATGTTCACTTAGTTGCTGCGTATTAGATGTTTGCATAGGATCGAGTGAGGGCTAATTCTAATGAGTTGTCTTGCCGAGATGATTCTTAGTATTCTCATAATATAGCTGCAACTGTTTTAATTCCGCATAACTGAGTTTTAAGTTTGTATTTAGGCTAATTTTGAAAGGGGAGATTCATTCACCCCCCCTCTGAATCTATTGCACCTGACTCAACAGAACCAAAACAGGAACTACAGTAACGAGTGACTAGTCAGGGTCACGCCCATCGGCGTTCGTCCAAATATCTATGACCACGTGTGCACACACTAACTCTTGCCTAGAGCCAGGCCTCTAACTAGTTTTCCCTCCCAGTAGGATGCTACTGTAAAGCGAGGGCCCACGGAACTAGCTTACAAACCGTATATCAGGAACTGCCCTTACAACCACTCCCAGGTGGACCGACACTCGAGGTCGTCAGGCTACGACTAGTGGAGGCTCACTAGACACAGAGACTCGAAAACACGAGTGCTGGAGTACAGACAGGCCGAGAAAGCACTGTCACACGTACTACGAAGCACCAAGGTAGCATACCAAACTACCAACAGACTCAGTACAGGACAACTAGACCTACTGATACAATGATCCTTGAGTCTCACGACTCGGAGTCAAGATCGCCGCACAACGATGATGACAAGCCGCCAATCAGCCTAATCCTAAGCCAGAGGAAATGACACATCCGCATAAAATGACTCACGGAGATGTGAGGAATCACCAAGACCCTCAGCCCACCTGGACACATAAACCGAGGTAAGACGATACCTCAAGGCATCCAGAACCACTGTATCGATCTATCCAGAATAGCCGAGACACACACAAGGTTACTTGTCAACCACTGGGTCACACCTGGTTGACCAGAACCTGACAATGATTCTACAACAGTACAGAAACCAAGGCATGCCTGACTACCTTATATCATGATCATAGCCCTCATAGGACATCAAGAGACATCCACGGGACGATGGACAAACCACAAGGTCAAGCCAAGACAATTGGAGGTCCAAAACGTCGGAAAGTGACACTCTGTACATATACATAGGCACAGACACTGGTGGTCATAGACAGGGCCACAAGGTCACTGTAGCGGTCAAAGCTATGACCACTAAACTCAGTCAAACTTCGACTGACCTGCCCAGACAAACCACCAAGCGGTCGATAACAGACACGTCACACGGACTCAACAGTCCAAGAGTGAACCGCTAGACTAACTGCCCTAAGACATGGACTTAAGACAGGCGGACCTGTAGCAGCCTAAGAAAGGTGCTACAATGACAAGACGGACGAAGGTTGGTCCGCCAAGGCCAACTGACTTAGAATAGCAACCCGGTCAAAACGGTTCAGAACGGTTTGACAAAAGACCGCCCAAGACATGGAACGGTCTAGGAAGAAGCCGCTCCATCAAACTAAACGGTCAGACATGGGACCGTGCAAAGCAAACGGCACGGCCACCAACTAGGCATTCAAATCGGTGGAGGGAATGGCACGGCCAGCCACAGGCCGTTCAAGGGTACCACACCGCTAGACAAGGGCCGTGCAATCAATAAAACGGTCTGTCGCGCGACCGCGCAGACCCGAACCGACATAAAACATTGACCAAAGTCAACCGATGAGAACGGTCAACACTGAGCCGCTCAGACCATAGAACGGGCTACATCCAGCCATTCTAACCTGAATCGACTCAACATGAAACGGTCCACTGTGAACCGCTCAAGGAATGAAACGGTTACTGTTAAACCGTTTAGAGCGTCACGGCGAGAAAAACATGGGATCGGCTGATCTCACCCTTTCCACGCCCCATTCGCGTCTAAACGAAGGGGATACAGCCCTAATGACCATACAAGCCTTCCACATACTGTAAGGGGTCCAAATGACACCAGAAATGCAAGAAACGGGCGATTCTACCGAATCGACCCTAATCGAGTCACCGAGGTTCCCGGGCTCGTACCGGCCCCAAATGGCCACCGATTGACACGAAAACATAAGGAATGGAACGCTGACATTCCAGGGGTTCGAACAGTACCAACCGATCTGAAAATCGTCGCCATTTTCCGACAAACCCTACGAACTCCCCAAAAGCATGGTTTTCCCAAAATAAGCTAAAATCCGCTCGTTCTCACACCGAACAACGCGGAACTGCAGGAAAACGCAGAGAAGAAGTAGGTGATCCTTCTCCCTACCTCTACCGAAAATTCCGTGCACTGTAGTGACTAAACCGCGTCGAAAACCATGTCGTGAGCTCGACCGTCGGCTTTGAATCCATCGTTGGGGATCGCGCCAGAAACGGTCCGATCCTCGCCCCATCGCGCTCCGGACCACCCCCACAGCATCACCTCAGCCTGCCCGTGCCTCCTCCGTCAACAATCGGAGCCGGGAGGGCGAGAGAAGAGAGAAAACGGGGGAGAGAGAGGGTCACGGCGCGAATGAGAAGGGAGGAGAGAGGAAGAAGAAAGAAAAAGAAAGAAATTAGGAAATTTTCCTAATTTTCGAAAATTCTGATTTTTGACCCGAAAATAGACTAATTCAAAAAAATACGTAAAAATAGTCGAAACGATCCTCGGAAAGAATGCAACGTAATTGTTGCGTCCACGAGTCGATGAACTGAGAAATAAACTCACCATAGGGTTCCGTAACTTCTACGAGAGAAAAACCCAGGTGGATCGTAAAACTCAACTCATGACCCACAAAAGCGATCCGAAAGACCCGATAAGGATCCAGGGTGTTACAGCTTATCTCTTACAGACTTCTCTCATCTGCTATTTGCATTTTGTTCACCATGAAGTATTCTCATTTCTATCCTTTCAACATTTGAATTAAGTTGCATAATTGAGGAATTTACATTTGCAAACTGAGCAGTAAGAAATCTGATCAGGGTTGGGTGAATACCCATCAGACCTTCAGTGGCAGCAGATGGAGGTCCTCTTGATGATGAGGCTTCTGTATGAAATTCAGGAGGTGCCTCTCCTTCAGCATATGCTCTAGGTTCAATGGAGGAGTCTGAGGTGGAAGAATCCCAAATTGTGTTATGGGACCAAAATACGTTTCTTGTGGCACATCCTGCTGCTGCTGCTCCTATTCAAAGTGAGCATCTATATGGAACTATTCCTCATACTGTTCTATATGCTCCTCTTCAGTTTGCTGAGCTTGTTGTGCAGGTGCTGGCTATGCTTGTTCGGCTGGCTGTGCTGGCTGTTGCTGCGCAGGTGCAGCTAGAGGTTCAGTCTGATGACCAGGCAAATATCTTATAACTTTATCTCCTTGTTTCTTGAAATGCATGTATTTCTCAATAAACCTCAGGCAGTAGACATTGCTTTGAGAGATTTCTTTCATCTTTTTATTTTTCAAAGAAATTCCGACTCTCTGAAAAATTGTTGTCAAGTGTGCAGCATAGGGCAGATTTTTCCTTTGCCCTGTACAACTCCCCATGATCTGCAGCATAATTTCTGGAAGACAGATTTGCAAATTATTGAACATGCATAAGAAAATGAACCTCTGGGTTTCTGTAATCCGACTTCGGCCACCCCCTTGTAGGGTAATGATGGCGGTGCACATGTGGTGCAGTAGCCGTTGCAATGGGGAAAACCGGTTAGTGTCAAAAAAATTCACAAGTAATTGAGCTTCATCCTCAGGATTGCTGGATTTCCTAGTCAATATAGCGTATGCATCAAATAAATCAATTTGAAATTCATATTCCAATAACCCATCTCGAGGTATACGTAAAGCTTTGTTGACAATTTAATCTTAAGTCCCTTGACTTCAGTCCATAGAGCCTTTTGGTTCTGATCATAATATAAGTTCTTGTAGAACTGCTGGACCAAAAAAGGGTAGTATACCCTGTGTCTAGACAAAAACTTCCTCCAATCTTGGAATTCTATAAGTGGAAGTAACTCAGGAAAAACGTTGAGCATCTTGTGGTCATCAAAGTCCACATACCTCGGAAACAAGATTCTTGTTGGATCACTTTCCTCTTCCCTGATAGCTGGAGTAGTACTGGGCTGCGGTGGAGCAGGCTATTGTTTTGCTTTCCCTTTTTCTTCAGCAGGCAGTCTTTTCCTCTTGGCCGGTCTCTCTTGCGGCTTGCCCTTGTTAGCAATGGGCGCCTGAGATGGTCCATCTTTTCTCTTTCTTGATGCAGTTGCAGCTGGTCTGTCATGAATGCGTTTAGAGCGACCTTCCTTTCTTGTTTCCCCCACTATAGGAGCTTGAATGGGAGCACTCTTCTCTACTATCTTAGCTTTGCCCTTCCCGCGGGTTATCGGAGGAGTCATGGCTACAGCGGAGAAAGGAGAGAAAGAAAAGAGCTAGGGTTGGAATAGAAGGGAGAGGATGCTGGAAGTATCAGCGCTAGCAGCAGTGCTAGGACTCACTTGCGGAGGGCGGCGAGAAGAAAAGTGTCGACCTTCCGTGGTGAGATCGTGCAGACGCGCCGGGGAATGGTTTTGCGGATGGAAAGGTGAAAAAGAGTGAGGTAAAGAAATGAAAAAGATATTCACCGGTCGGTAAAAAAGGTGGAGAATAGATTTTTCTTTCGAAAAGGACCCTTTAGATAAGAAATGGCTGATATACCCCTTTTATTAAATCTCAATGGTTTAAAGCCTATAAGCTCAATTTTGAAGAATCAAGGCTTAAGAAAAACAATTTATGCACAAATAATAAGATTTAAAAAAAAGGTTAAATGAAGTTAAATGACTTAACCAAGCCTATTAATCTTACTCATTAAGTTTATTAGGTAAGATTGGGAGATAAAATTAATCGAGTATTGAAAATAAACAAAATAACATGTTTGAAGTAAGACCTAGAGTCAGCCCCATTTTTTTTTAATAAAACAGTTTGATATAGTATTCACTTTATGACTCAAGGAAACATGTTATTCAGACGCCAGAGTCCCTGGTTACTCAGTGTAGCTTATCTTTCTGTTCTCTTTTGATCAGAGTTAGTAGTCTTCATCATGACTAGATTTGCTGCATTTCATTGATGCAGGATCTAGTTTCTCTAAAGATGATGCCATTGTTCTGAAATTATTGCAATATAGTTTTTGGAGGCGTATTCTCTAGTTGGCTTCAAATTTAGGTGACTTATTTAAGGACAATACAAGCTAATGATTCTTTAACCAAAGAAGCCCTTTTACAATTAACTTTCAGAAGCTTAGGCCATGGTTATAGTCAAAAACTTGATGAATGATTTAACCCTATTATAAGTGCAAGGTGGGTGCAGCTTAATACAATTATCAGCAAAATTAAGGGTTATAAACATTAAACCATTTCCTTAACAGAGGTAGAACAGAATAACTTAGCCAAGGTTTATTAAAGAGTTGAAACCTTCTCAACTCCCCCTGAATTAGTGCCCGGTGACTAAGCAATGGTTCAGAAGTAAAAGATTTGATAAAGAAATGAAGAGGAATCTTTAATAAAGAAATCAATGATAAGATAGGGTGAATAAACAGATTGACTCTCCATTGGACTACACACAGGAGTAGCTGAACAGCAGTGTCGACACTTCGTTTGAAGGTGTCGGCCTGCTGATGGAAAATAGAAGCCTATTCTTTGAGCATTTCAATGCAAGTGTCGGCACATCACCAGAGAGTGTCGACCTGTTCAATAGCATTTTCTCAGCTAGTGACTCTGATTCTTGTCCTTCTTTGATTGCTTCATTTCTAAAATAGTTCTGCCAATTTCTGATACCAGTGCCTCTGACTTTCTGATTTCAGTCAATCATCAAAAATTTCACCTTCCTGCTGCCAGTGAGAAGTGCTTTATTTGATGCTAAAGCTTTAAGCTCATGCACTAAAGATTAATAGGCTTAATATGCAGTTCTGACTCATGGTACTTGGCAGAAGTCTGTCCTCACGCATGGGGAGAGTTTCCGAATAGGCGTAACCTGTCTTTCCACAACTCGACATTTGACATACCATGAGGTTAAAGATGACATGCAATGCAAAACATTCAAAATGCACACAAGGTAGATATGCACACAAACTTCTCCTGAATGTGACCATCATTCATAAAGCAATTCAATCAATCACAGACCATTTCAAGACAAATCAGATATGCTAGCAACCATCCTAGCAAAGACAAGTATTTTAAGTATCAAAAATAACACAACGGCTCAAACCTGAGTGCATTAAGGTCTGCATAGACTTAGCTCTCTCCTTAAAGTTGAAAACCTGTCATTGGTTATAGGTTTGGTGAAAATATTTACAATCTGATTTTCTGAATCAACAAAATGGAGCTCAAAATGATTTTTAAGGACTTCATCCCTAATGAAATGATGCCTAATATCTACATGCTTAGTCCTAGAGTGCAGGACTGGATTTTTTGCAAGGTTTATAGCACTGGTGTTATCACACAAAATGGGGACACATCTAACATCTTGATTTACTCTCGCTCCGGAATATGTCCCGGGACCTGCATGGCCAGGCGACGCCAGCGGTCGGCAAAGGTGGAGAATTCCTTGTCAGGCTTCATCTTCTCATGGGCCAGATCTACAACTGAGAACTTGGGCCCAATCTGGTCCTGATATTGCTGAATGAACTTCTCTTGAATAATCTGAAAATTCACAATCTGCTCTTGCGGGGGGGGAGAAGAACCAATCTCGATCCAGGCCTTCCAAAGACAGACCAAATAGATAGGCCATCAAGCGCTGGTCATGTCAAAACTGGGCCGACTCGTAAACGAACTCCTTCAAGTGCACATACGGGTCACCGACTCCACCATAACGGCGATACGTAGGAATTTGTGAAGGAGGTGGAAGCTGAATATTTTGGAATGCGAATAGAATACTTAAGGAGGATTTGGGATCGATTCGGCGTTGGAGTTCATCAAGCTGGCGTTAGGTTTGAGAGATCATCTCCGGGGTCGGGAGAGATCAAGAAGAATGTGGGCCAGCTTGAGCAAGAAGTTGTGAATTTAGACCAGGAGCAAGATAATGGGCCGGATAAGATTATCTAGACTGAGAAGAAGAATGAAAGCCCATCCCAGGAGTGGAAGGATATGTGGGCCGGGAAGAAACATTATCATATGGGCCCATCGGGCTAGCAGCATGAAGAGAAGGAGGAGGAGGTCCATTAGGACAAAATTGGCCATTAGAAACTGGGCCGGCAGCATAGGAAGAAGAAGGGGGCCCATTAGGAGAAGAATGGGGCCCATTAAGAAAAGGAGGCCCATTAAGATGGTTTGCAATCAATTTTTGGACCTGGGCCAGGCCCATTTGGCAAACAAGGCATGAGAGATGGGCCATGAGATTAGCATGTTCTTCAGACGGGTCAAAAGGACCACGGGAAGATGGGCCCGCGTGGGAAGAGGATTCCATGTGCGAATAGGAGGATGGGGAAGCAGAAGATGGATACAAGGGATTAAAATGGCACTCCATGAGGGCAAATGGAGACTTTCTACATGAAGACCAATGGGAATACAGCCAGGGAAGCAAGGGCTTGAATGGCTAAAGAAAGGAGAGGGTTGACTCACTAGGACCAATGTAAGACCGACCTAGGACAATGGGACTGGACAATGGACACACAAAATGGGCTAACCTAAATGGGCCTATGTGGATGATGAGATAATGCAGCATAAAACACCACAAATGGGCTTGGACAAGCCCAACGAACAATATGAATGTGAGAACTTTCACCCAAGTCAACCAAGTTATTATGATGCGAAAGTTTTTATTATTTTTGATGGACCTTTTAATGATTTGAATTAAAAATAATCCCCTCAAGATAGGAATCCGATGGGAATAAGGACCAAACTTTGGGTTGACTAAGGTTAACTCCCTCACACGGATGCAAAATGCAAGCCTAAGGGGTGGAAAGGTACAATCGGCTCGGCGTCCGTGTGGGAATCCACAGCTCACGGGGACTTACGGAGGTCCCAGATAAGATCACCTAGTCGACTCCAAGGAATATGGAGGCAAGAGGATCACTTACCAAGGTAGGAATGCAACTAGGATATGAAATGCATGGCCCTATGTGCATCGGAGTGCATGCAGAATTCTAGCATAAAACTGAAAAAGCAAGGCAAGATTAAATTATGAAAACACAATCAAATGGATGCAAATGATATATGGGGACGAAGATAATACAAAGGACTACATGATAGAGCCAAAAAATGGCACAAACAGACCCCGAGAGGTATATTAAATCAGCAAAGAAAACACACCTGAGTCTGCATGCAGATTTCCAGCACAAAACTCAAAAATCAAGATAATTTTAAATCATGAAAACATGGTCAAATAGATGCAAATAATATATGAAACTGAAGACAATATAAAGGGCTACAAGATGAGAGTAAAAAACACACAATCAAACCTCGGGAAGCGAATTAAATCATCTAAGAAAGACGGGCCTGAGAGCCTGTCCCGGGTCTGCCTGCAGATTTCTTGCAGAAAACTCAAAGTTCAAGACATGATTAAATTATGAAAACGTGGCCCAAATAATGCAAATGATATATGCAGAGAAAGACAATACAAAGGGCTACAAAATGGGACCAAAACATAGCGATCCGACCCCGAGAGGTCAACTAAATCATCATGGGAAGACGGGCTTATGGGCCTGTGCGCAGAATTTGCCAAAATCAGAAGGTGGTTCCCTGGGAACCGCGTTCTCATAGAAGTGGTTGCCTGGCAACCGCGTTCAGAACCCAGAAACGCAGAATTTCAGAAAACCTAAGAAAATGCTACCCAAACAATGACATACACACACCCAAGTTGCAGGAGAACAAGAAAAACGCGATGAGCACTAGGCGTCCCACCGTGATCGCCAAAAAATATAGGTTGTAGATGTTTTATCTACCCCGCCCCAAACTAAACAAGTATATGCATGAAGCATGAAATATCATGAACAAATGGAAATGGGCGATGAAAGATAAGAAATACTAACCGTAATCGCCACCAAGGGATAACAACGCCAAAAGGGATGAAGAGAAGAGTGCAATGGCGCCGCGTACCTTGGAAAGATGAAGACTTGATCGCGCGTGATATGGGGTGCGGGAAAGGATGTGGAATCAAACCTCCTCGCCTTCCAGAGGGCTATAAGAAGAGGGCCTCACGTTCTTCTTGCTTCTCCTGCAAAACAAAGATAAAGACAAAGGCAAAAACCCATTAGATCATGAAGTGTAGCATCAATCCCGAAGTGATAAAGTAGCATGAATAAAAGGGGGAGAGCGCACTAGGGGAGGATTTTTAACCCCTGTGGAAGGGTGGAAAATGTAGGTGTGTGTATTGTGATGAGAATATAATAAATATAGAAAAAAAACACGCAGCACAACTGCGGGAAACAGAGATGTAATATGGAGAAAAATGCATGTGTAACAAAAAATGCAGAGATTGTGATAAAACAGAGAATTGGGAGAGGAATAACTAAGAAATGGAACGATGAAATCAAGCCCTTGAGCGTGGAAAACGTAGACACTACTTCCCTCTTCAAGCCAGGGTCGAAGATACGAGTCGGAGATGTGGCATGGCTTCGCCCCGAACCAAGAAAGAGCCCCCCTTCGCGTTCTGCGAACTGGGTTCTATTTATAGGAGTGCAGAAACCCTAGGGTTAAAATTCGAGGATAAACACCCAAAATAGGGGATTTAGATGAATTAATCCATGGGTAATAGTGGGAATATATCCCCAGAAGAGATAATAATTGAGCTAGGATGATAGTCTCCTCGAAATCGGTGTAAGATAGGGCCTCCGGAGAGTCCTCCGGTGAAGAAAACGGAGCCACGGGCATTCTGGACTATGTTTGAGAATGCGGTTGATCGACCAACCGTGGCTACATGAACGCGAGTATGCCAAAACCGTGGATATGGGGTCATGAAAGGGCCAAGGAACAGAGCTGTCGGGCGCCCGAGAGGAGGTTTTGAGAACGTGGTTTGTGTGAAACCGCGGCCATATGGGCGCGGTTTCACACAAATCGTGGCTCCACTATTATTTAAATATAATAATAATAATAATAATTCTCTGAATGTGGTTCCCAAGGGACCGCATTCTCATGAATGCGGTTCCCAAGGGAACCGCGTCCAGAGCGGATAATTAAATAAAATAAAAAAATGAAGAATGGTGAACACTGTCTCCCTGGAGACCGCATCTAGGAGAGCTGCACAGAGTTTGTTTGGACACTCGTTCGGCCCTCTGGATCGCCCGAAACGGACCCAAAAGTGGGGGAATGGAAGATAAAGGCCTCTAAAGCTCAATGGGATCAAAAAATGATCAAGAAATGGGCTCGAAATAGGCTCAAAGAAGGTTCCAAAATGATGGATAATTCGGAGCATTATAAAGGAGAATAAGATAAATAACTCAACTTGCGGGCTAAAAATGGGTGTCAACAAGGATCCGTGAGTTCGGAGCGTCGTTGTGAGTCCCGGTGTGTATTTTAGGCTTTACGCTTGTTTTTGCCTGTCGGACATTCAGAATCCTGTGCAGGGTGAACCGATGCATTGTCCGACTCCGGGATGTTGCAGACGCGATGTGCATTTTTCGAGGATCGTGGAAAGTATTCCCCCCTTTTTGTATTTTTTGGATCGCGAAATTTCCGCGTGGGTTTTCTATTTAAACCCTCACCCTCTCTCTCTCCTCTCATTTTTCTCTTTCTCTCCCTCTCTCTTCTCACGCTCTCTCTTCTCTCCCTCTCTTCTCCAGCGGCCGACGGAGGTGGACGGGGGCAAGGTGGCGAGGTTCGTGGGGCGAGGGATGGCGAGGAAGGGTCGAGGATCGAGGCGTGGTGGCGTGGTGTTCATCGTTCGCGAGCTCGAGGCACCGGCGGTGGTTCGCGGGGCGTTTCGCGACGAAACGGCGTCCATGGTGCACGGATTCTTCGATGAAGGTAGGGGGATGGTTCCTTAACGCATGTACTTTAATTCTCACGATTTTGGTAGGCCGTGGTGAGCCGAGCGTGGGTTATTGCTCGTTTAGGGGTTTTGAATGCATTTTAGGGCGTGCGACGGTTTCGACAGATCAAACGCCGTTTTACCGCTTTCTTCCCTCCATTTTTGGGTTTTGGGACCCGGGGAATGATCCCCGTTGTTTGCCCCCTCGATTGGGATCGAGTGGGCGTGGAAACTGAACCCTAGGCCTGGGTTTGGAGGGTTCCCTGCCGCATTCGGTCGATCGACCGGCCAATGTCGGTCGACGGAATGACAGCGGCGAGCAGGGGGATCTCGCCTTAGTTCGGTCGACTGACCAGCCAGCGCAAGTCGATCGACTTGGCAGTCCCCCTCCCCTGTGTGTGGGCGGTCAACCGCCCAGTCTGGGCAGGTCGACCGACCCTGTTGGTAGACCGACCCCAGGGGTCTGGTCCACCGAACTGCAGTGGGCAAGCCCGTTTTCGCCTCCGATCGGTCCGGTTGAGACCCGATGACCGACCTTTGGTCCCGTTAGTGTCCCAAACACCCCGTGGGTATCGTGACCGTGTTTTTGGGTGTCTGGAGGTACCACTTTACCTTGATTAATGCGCCCGTGGGTTTAAGGGTCCGGGTGACCCTCTTGTGTTCCGGGCTCATGTATTTTCGCTAGATCGAGTTGCTACGGGTTGGCATGAGTGCGGAAGGCCATTCCTGCATGCCATTAGCTTCTTTGGAACGTGATTTTCGTGTGGGCCGTGTGTATGGCCCGTGGACTGTGAGTCCAATTGCCCAGCCTGGGGCTAGAGGGTTTCTCCGCTTCCCTTTGGAAGGAATTGAGCTCGGCGGTTACGAGCCGCCTTGAGTATTATATTACCGAGGTTTCTGACCTAGGATAGGCCAGATTGACGGCCTGGATTTGTCTTGTACGACGGTCTTGACCCTGAGCCCTATGACTCAAGGACTGTTGGTTTAATAGATTTTAGTGGACTGCCTAGGGTCCGGTGGCATCGTGCCACCCGTTTCCCGAGCTCGACGTGACAGGGCATGTGCGTGGCCTGTCCATGTTCTGGTGGTTTCCACCGAGAGTCGTTTGTGCTATGGACCCCCACTAGTAGTAGCTTCCTGGGCACGCTTATACCGACCCACCTGGGCGTAGCTGGAGAGCTACAGTGGCTTGCCTGGGCACGCGTGTGCTAACCCACCTAGGGGGTAGGTGGAGAGATACACCCGTTAGAGACGGTTTTTAGGCTGGTTTGCCGTAGGGCCTCCCCTGTAGCGGCTCGAGTCAGGGTCGGGAGGAAAACCAGCTAGAGGGCCTGACGCGGTACAGGCGTTTAGTGTGTGCACACATGGTCGGAAACTTCGGACGCGTGCTGACGAGCACAACCCCGATTGGACCCTTGTTTCTGTGGTTGTTTGTGCGGTGTCTCAGTTTCCGCCTAGGGTGAGAGAGACACCTGAGGCGTGGAATAAGTCGTCGGTGGACGCTTCCAGCCATACTTTGAGTGGGTAGGTGCCCCCGTCACGGGACGCGAGTTTCCGTGACTCGAGAGTCCATTTTCTGACCACGAGGCGTGGTTTCCCGGACCGTTTCTACGTGTTTTCCGAGGCTGAGGCCAGGGACGCTCGGTAGGATTACTCGGGCTTCATTCTTTGGCTAAGTCGGGTTCACGACAGCGAGGTCATGACCATGTTCCCATACCAAGTGGTCTTGGGGTTAGGCCTTCGTCTGCGAGGACAGGCCTCCACGACAGAGGTGTCGTGGTGTTTCTTCTGGCTGCATAGCTAGAGTTTTCTCGCTAGTCCGGTGGTCCCCCGACTGTGAGATCGGGGTGTGTTTCCCGGTATAGTAGGAGTAGTTGTAGAGCCGAGGTTTTACCGGCCGCCATGATTGCCGTTCCTACCTTTTGTTACTGCTTTCCGCTGTCGCCGTTGTTTGCGGTTGGGGTTTCGCGGGACCCCTACTGAGCCAGTGAGACGAGGCTCACCCCCTACTTTTCAGGTGTGGCGGTCCCTCATCGAGGTTTGGAGGTGCAGCGTGGAGGTTCGTAGTTGTCAGCTCGCTGGGCCGAGTGTTCACTCGGCATCAGAGTACGTTCTTTTCCCTGTAGGCTGTACTTTTTGGACTAGACTCTGTAGTTAGTTTATTATTATTATTTCATATTTTATTTCTTATTCCTGTATATTGCCACTCACACACACCTTTTATCCCTCCGAGTCCTCCGGCTCATGGGCGGCGGACCATGATTCGAATGGTATCGGGTCTTTTCCCGATATCCGGATCTTGGGGCGTTACAATAGAGCTCCCTTTAGCACCCACAATACAGAGGTTTCAATTGAAAACAAAAGGGGAGACGGGTAGTCGAAAGTCTAGGCTACCCCCCCTTCCCAACAGTCCCTCCAGGTAAATACTATCACTAGTTTTTACTTCATCTTCATTTTCTGAACATTTACTACACTTCACTAGTTCTAATGGTAGTCTTTTCTTTCTTAATTGTGTTTCAGGATTTCAGTGCAACGAACCACATGGCTCTTCATTCTTGGCGGACCGAGAATGGAGAATACGGAACATCATGATCTCTCTCCCTAAAGGCTACTATGCGATCATCATTCCTATGGAAATCAGGTAAAGTTCCATGGTGATCACTTTCTAGCATTGCACTATAGCGTTAGAATTCGGCTCGGTAGAGTTTTGTATTCGCGATTCGGCCTCGTGTCCATGTCTACCTATCAATACACTATCATCACCCTGGCCCTATTCCGGTGCCTACAATTCTATCACATATAGTAGCAGCTACCAAGGCATGATGTCTAATTTTGAGATATTGAGCACACATGACTCTTGAAGTCCTGACTACGAGTATGGACGGTCATGGTAGCAGCATAGACATGCTGATGTTTAGAGAGTAGCAATGCATTGTTCCCAACGTACCCATACCCTCAAAATTATGATTTTTCACCCCTATATGACTATGGATATGGTCACCTCTCAACTGTGCGGCCACCGCTGGTCGTATACAATCAAGGTTCCTGATAGTATGAGTACTACTTGCAGATGTACGTCGAGAACTATGAAAGTTCCATGTCCTATGTAGAGTTCTTATCCTACCTGGAGATTATATATAATGTCCAATTGTTTGGAGATGTGAGTTGGAAGAGTTTGAGTCAATATGATTAGGAGTAAGTATTTTTTGCATATATTTATATCTTACTTTCAAGTCATTATTTTTTTATTCATGTCTTGCCTTTTGCACTTGCTCTTCAATTAACTAATTTAGAATTTTCAACATTTTTAGATTACCATGGAGCAATGGCGCCACCTTGCGTGAGACCACGGTACAGTGTTGAGGGTGATCGACATGCATATTATAGATATTAGTCACATCGCGTCACCGACTTGCACAGATTTGCCGAGCATCTCGTGAGAGTGAGACGAGTTTGTCCTCCATGTTCCTCAATTTTAAAAGACGTCCGAGATTACTTTCAGACAATGTTACAAGATGACTATCTTTGTGACAAGATATGTGGGGCTGCATCTTCCACCACGTCGAGGGTTCCACACCATCAACACTGGTCCAACCGACAACAGATGATATGGAGGCATGTATAGATATAGTCATAACTTTCTTTAGATGATTTTATATACCCTTCAATGTTACACATGACCCATTATTTGTGTAGACGACTATATTTTTTTAGAGTCACCCACGTGCAACTCCACCCACTAAAATAGAGTTAGACTTTACAAATCATGAGCTATATGTATTTGATTCTGACTGGGGAACCTTTGAGTCAGATGATTGACCTTGTATACTTTGTATTTTATGGGTGGAATTAAATGACATTGTATAGTTTGTACTTTATGAGCTGAATTGAATGATGTATATGTTCTCTTTAACTTATCTTTATTTATTTATTTACGTGATTAAATATAATTATGTAGTGTAATAGAGAGTTGAGAAAATGCAGATGAGGATGAACTTTGAGTCACATGACTTTGAAGACTAAATATGTTTAGTTATATGTAACTAATTATCTATTCTTATTTCTTTATGTAATATATTTACTAATGTGTGAGTAATTATGTTAAGGCCACTATTTACATGTTTAAAGTTATTTTTATAAAAATAAGTTTTTATTAAAAATATATTTTTTGTGTAGAAATTTCTTCTCAATAAATCTGGTTTGAAACGTGCGGACGCTCTGTGGAGTAGTGCAAGGTGTGAAGGACAACCGCGACGAGGTTCGCAGAATTCCTCGGACAGGTTTTATTACGAATCCAACCCTCGTCTCACCTACATTCCCGAAAAATCTCTCACCGATGATATTTTAAATCAAACGGTGAGGATTCGCTGATGCCCAACGGCGACCGTAGGCTTACGAGCTGCGTCGTCCCCGCTGGTTCCTTCGAACGGTCGTAATCACCGTAGCAGCGTCATCGAGGAATCGTGTAAACTTTACTAGCAGAGAAGGTTATTTACTAGCAGACAAGGTTGCTTTTCCGGACGGTTGGAGGTCGAGGGTTTTAGGAGGGTTTCGTTTGGGTGCGGCTTCCTGCCCTCTCCTTCCTTGGCGGT
This sequence comes from Amorphophallus konjac, assembly GCA_022559845.1. Taxonomy (NCBI): domain Eukaryota; kingdom Viridiplantae; phylum Streptophyta; class Magnoliopsida; order Alismatales; family Araceae; genus Amorphophallus; species Amorphophallus konjac. The sequence continues at coordinate 67,108,916 of CM040117.1, forward strand.
TCGCCGCCAAAATCAAACGGGAGGTGATCATTGTTTGTTCACACAGGAAATGAGGTGGGAAGACAGCCGGGCAACTGAGTACAACGAAGAAGAATCCTGAAGAATTTGGACCAAAAATCTGAGTTTTTTGAGGGTGTTTTTTTTGGCGACCATGCTGAAGATTCTCTCCGCCGGCTGCTTGCAAGGCCGGCTGCGGGGCGTCCCGGCGTGGGGACTCGGCAACGCGACGGATAAGAACTCCCTTTTGCTTCGTGTTCTTGGTTCAGCCAGGCAACAGAAGGGCAATGCCCCGGCCTTCTGTAGGAGGGCGTTCTTCTGCTCGGAATCTGGTGGGGATGGGTCCGGTTCGGACAAGCCAGTGGAGGCCTGTACCGCCGAGGAGGTGGATTCCGCCGCCGCTGATGGTGGGGCAGCGGAGGAGGTTGAGGCCAAGACTTTGTCCGCCATCGTCCCCACGAATCCCAGGCCGGAGGACCATCTGTCGGTTAGTATTGTTCATTCAACCGAAGGAAATGAGTTTCTGTGGATGTTGGGGAAAATTCTAGATTGTTCTTGTTTTGAGAGGATTGAATTATGGGTTTTCCTCCTTTGTCTAAAGTTCACATTTTGGTGACGTTTGGACACTCACTTATAAACGCGAATGATGTCTCAGCTAATTGTGATCTTACATTTCAACTGGGAAACATGAATTCTTCTTTTCATCTGTCTGTGTTGATAGTAACTTATCTGTGGTATCTTTTTTTAGTGGAAACAGTTATTTTCATTGTCGCGTAGAGATTTTCTTTAAATCTTATATGATATTTGCTCTAGATCCATAGTTCTGCCTTTGCGTTGCTTTAGTCTGGTCTATTTTTTCCCCTTTGTTCTTGTGATGCGTTGTCTTGACTTGTGGGCTTCCAGCTGGTTCCGTCTCTTACCTTTTCCTTTCCCCCTTTACAGCCGTTTGGGGTTTCTGCACGCGTGCTGCTGTCACAAACCCTTTCCCTCTATTGGGAATTGGGAACAACTCAAGCCCCCACCACCACTTTCCTTTTTTTTCGCTCTCCTACTTTGTGGAACAGGAGAGCGCTGTGACAAAAACATAACTACATACCTCTTCCCACTCTTCTTTTCCTTCAACACTGAACACTATTATGAAGCTGTTAATATTCTCTGGTTCAGCGTAGGTGAATCTGTAACTATTGCGTGAAGTGGTCTATTTCCCCTTAGTTCATGTAGATAGGCCCGTAAACTTGACCCATGACAGCCCATATATGCTGCACCGAGCAATCCATTCCGAGTCTGAAACAAAACAAACAACATCCCAAAATACATTAGATTGCTGTCATCTATAAACCAACATATCCTATGTGGCTCAAATCCGAGCATGAGAACAAATCCATTGGCCCTCTAGTTGCAGGAGCTCAAATCCGCTAACGTAGAATCGGGCACATTTGCTTACTAAGGCCGAAATTGAAGCTTAAATGCTTTAACTTTTGGCCTCATGATCTTTTTCCACATCAACATGTGCAGGAGAGTTTTGGCTATGTAGATTTCCTGCTTTCCTACTGTCTTGTTGGGCGGCCTCCTGACATATGGTTGTGATTAATGAGCTATTGTGGAAGACATTGCCAGGGTGGAAAGATTGGCTATTGTCATAAGAGGGACTACGGGAAATTTGTTTAGTTTATACTTGCTAGCCTTCAGTTCCCACAAATTTTCTTGTCACTACTATGAATCTCTAGGAAGGTGGGGCAGCTGGGCACGCCAATTATAAGATATGTGTGATTTCCATGGAATGTGGAAACAAGGAAGGTAGGCCATGTAGTGAGGTGGAAGTGGTATGACTGGACAAAAAGTGGATGATATTAGACTTGGGAAATTAGTGAGCTAAGAACCTTGCTTTGAGGCAAATGGCTATCAAGGTGGGAGATGTATCACAATAGCTTAGTAAGGTGGGGGCATCTCATTTCACTTGTTATAACTGTTGTTGCAAAAATCTGCAATTTTATGTTGACATGGTTTTCAGAAATACATCAGGAGTTATTGAAAAATCTTAAAACAATGGCAAAATCAAAAAATCACAATTCACTCAATTTAGTCATGTACTTCTCATTGGTGTGACATTTAATATTTCGTGTTATGGGTGGAGTGGACAGCTGGGCCTTCCAGCAGATTCAAAGAATGTGTAGCCCGTGTAAAAGGCATTAGGAAGGAAGTCAGAAAACGGCCAAGTTTCTGGATACAGTGGTCTTGGATAATCAAATTCTTTTGTATGAGGGCAGGGGTTGGGACCACTTCTTACTTTCGTGTGGAAGTGGCAGCATGGCCTTTGTAACAAGTGCATAGAATCTAAATATTGTCATTGGCATTTGCTGCTGGAGTGGTAATGTGCTAGACCTATATTTCTTGTTGTACTTATTAATTAATTCTTGTGGTGCCACTTTCTGAGGAATGTGTTTTTCTAATGCACACTCTTGTTATCAACCATTCTTTATTGTTATGTACATTTTTCTGTCTGTTTTCAATGTCATTGAATTTTTTGTGTGGTGCAGGTTATTGCATTGCCCTTGCCACACCGACCTTTATTTCCTGGTTTCTACATGCCAATCTATGTGAAAGTATGGTGCTTCTATACTTTTAACTTCAGAACTTTTTTTAAAAAATATTTCTATCTAGTCACATCATTCATTATCCTTTTTTGGTTTTGTATTTGCTTCTAATGCCATTTTTATTTATATTTTAATTAGATTCAGTAACATTATTCATTTCCTTGCTTGGCTTTATTTGCCTCTTAAATCCTTTTTCATTTATATTTTCATGGACATCTTCCATCTTGCACGTTTTTTTAGTTATAGAATTCTTGACCTGGTTTAATGTGCAATTTCTGCGATTTATCTCTTAGTTGATGTTTCATAAGCTAGGATGGTTGATCGGCTAATACTTTTCTGTTTCAATATGTGTTTCTATCATTTTTTGGGCACCCTGCTATAGTGGGTATTTTTATCAAATATATGCATCAATAATTTCATACCATGTTTCTCTTGCAAGGAGCACACCCTTGCTTGATCTTTATCAATGAATTATTGTAAGATCTACTCCACCCAAAGAAAAATCTTACTTATCTTGATTCCTATGTTAGATGATTGCTAAAATTAACAGCCATCTACATAGTCAGAGGCATGAAGCGACCAGGCAGCCAAGGGGTCGGCTTGGCCTCAAGTGCCTAGGCTATCTGGCTATGACCTGGGTGTTTGAGGCGGCATTTTTTGAAACGATATAGGAAATCAAGGATAATAAGATCTTAATAGTTCTTCACATATGGATAAACAAAACTGACAAACTTATCAAATTCATACATGCTAATGTACCAAATAATCCTATGAGAAAGCATAAACAACAAGGTCAACAACAGTAAAACTGAAACAGGTGAAAATCTGCAACTAAACAGCCATAAGACAGCTGAAAAGGAAAATGGAATGGGGAAAACCAATGACAAAAGTATGATTGGAGGGAAAAATAAATTCAGTTGGAGGGAAAAATAAACTCAGCCGTAGAGATAGGATAGCTTACCTGCATGTCTGTTCCTTGTAAGTGAGCTCGTTGGGGTTACCCTTACAGACTGCCAGGGGAGAAGAAAAAGGGGGAAAAAAGAAACTCATCTCGTGTGAGGGAAGGAGGGATATTGAGCAGAGAATGAAAGGAGTGTTGGAGAGAATGAAAAGGCGCTCTATCCCCTCCCTCCCTCTCTCATTGTTGGGGAGCTCAAAGGTGATGGTGTTGAGGCCAACTAGAAAGAGGCTGAAGATGATGACCTGGAGGCAGTGCTTGTCGCTTATGCTGGCAAGGAAGTGATTGAGGAGGCTGTGGCCGGAGGTTGTTGTCTCCACCTTTCATCACTTTAGAATGGAGGATGCTGATGAGCTAGACAGCCCGTCGTTGCTCCCTCTCGGAGCCCACATTGAGTAGCCTTCCATCTCGTGCTTCAAGATAGTTTCTTGCATGGCAAGTGTGAGAAAAGAATACAAAACTGACATCTGCCATTACAAGAAGCTTCCTACCTGCAGCTCAGCGAGAGCCAAACCTCATGACCCTCGCCTTTCCCTCCGCTGGAATCCGACTGGTGCCAGGAGAGGAAGGGTTATGAGGGCATCCCTTGCCCCTCCACATTTTCTCCGGACTCGGATTGTTCGTCGGCAAGCGCCATTATGTTAGTCATGTATTTTTGAGTCTAGTCATGTAATCTTCACATTTTCTTTGAGTCAATATCATGTAATTTTCTCTTTATTTGAGTCATGTACCTAGGTTAGTGAGTCATTTTCCTAAGTATTGTGTCATTAGGTTGGTTTGTTAGGTTAGTGGGCCCAATTCATTGGGCTTGGCCCAAGGGCACCCCTATCCCTTCGGTTATTTGTCATTGAGTCAAATGTCAGGGACTTTTGTAGAAATGTGAGTTGCCTATATATAGGACCCCATTCCCCTCATTTTGAAGTAATGAACAATTGAATGAAAATTGAAATCCACTTCCAAATCCCACTAGATCTCCCTCTCTCTCACTCTCTCTCTCTAAGGGGTCCCCCCTCTCTCTCTCTCTCCCTCCACCCCAATTTTCGGAATTTTCTCTCTCCTCCCCATTCACCCCTCATTAAGACCCCTCTCCTTCCCCATACACTCATTTAAGTCCCCCCCCCCCAACCCCAAGGTGGCATCCTCCAATCCACACCCCACCTCCCAACCCCCAACTACCCCACTCTCCTTCCCAAAGCATCCCACCACCTTCCCAATGCTAAATTAGCTTCTCCCAAAGCCCAATTTCGAATTTCCCTCCCATCTCCCACCCCCTTAGCTCCCTTGGTCGCCCAAATCCAACCCCAAACCCAGCCAAGGTCGCCCCCCCACCACCACCCCTCCATTCATACCCATTTCTTTTGCAGGTCAAGCTCTGGTTGCAGGCAGCAGGTTGGCCGTAGCTTGAAGCGGCCACCACGTCCTCCTCCCTGCGAATCTGAAGGCCCAAGAGGTACCGTTGGAAGCGTCTTCGAGTCATCTTCGCAACGGTGGTGGTTTCGTCTGGATCCAAGCTCCGAGCTGGCCGTGAGAGCATTTCTCCCCCGACTGTGCGCAGCTTCCCTAACAGAGCACCTGAGCCGGAGTTGAAGCTCTACAGCGGCCAACCTCCTGGGAATCAGGGCAGGAGTTCTTCATCAAAAATCTTCTCCTCTGAGTCCTCTTTCATCTCCAAAAGGCAGGGCATCAATCGGCTTCCAGAACCCCTAGTTCCCATTTTCCTCGTCCAAGTGCGCAGACTGCTCCTGCGGATCCAGGTTCGACCTGCACCCACTCATCCGACGACTGCTCTCTTCTTCGACCTCCGATTGCAACTCCGTCAGCTCCTGCTCAAAGCTACTCCGACCACGGAAGCGTCACCGCCAGTCTCGCCTCAATCGGAGTTCAGGAGAGCCCACAGCACCTTCTGCAACCAACTGCATCTTTTCTGTTTCCATCCGAGGCAGACAGAGGGGTCCTGTTCCAGGCTCTGCCACGATCAGCACAGAATTCCAGAGATCCTCCAAAAATTCAGGCGTCTTCCTCCGGCAGCTAGGAAACTTTTGGGACCAGTATCATCGGGATCGGAGTCCCCTGGAGCCCGTGGCGGCGTCAACACCGACCCCCTATCCAGTGAATCTGCAGACTGGCAGAACCGGCGGAACTCGGAAGTTGGGATTTCTTGCCCAATTCCCCCACCCCGCCTGGCCGGCTTACAGCCCCTCCCTGCGAGGAGGTAGTGTTTGGTTGTAATACATTAACCCCCACCCCGAGATCCCCCCCTCCTGCGAGAGGAGTAGTGGTGTAATCTTTCAATTTCAGGTTGAAGCTCCCTCGACGCGGCGTGGGGGTGCATACCCTCGCCTCCCCGCTCGCCCCCGTCTCCGGCCGGAGTCGGCGTCTTCACGCCGGCTAGGTGAGCCTCGGTCCCTCTCTTGACTGGTTTAATCACTTGCTTAGCTTAGTATTATTGCTATTGCTTCGTCGGATGGAGAGTGAGAGCTCGGCCCAAATTGCTAGTACCGTGAGTGACCACCGCGGGCAAGTTGAGAGTGAATCCACTTAACCCACACCCTTGGTGTGTTGGCCGCCCATGATTTGGGCATCCTAGGCCCATTTGGGGTTCTCCCCAAGCTAGCCAACCTTTAGAGCCTCAAGGTCCCGCCTCGGACCCTCTCCAACATCGCCTAGTCGCCATCGGGCACTAGTGTGTGCCATACGGGTGAGCTCGCTAGTGTGAGTCCGCCGCTCAAACTTGAATGCTTGCAAAATAGGTCCATAGGTGGTGTCACATCAAGTGGTATCAGAGCAAGTTCACAACTTGTCTCTATCAAGTTGGTCCTAGGACGCTCATATGCATTTAGAGTCTTCGGTTGCATCTCTTTTGTCCACTAGCATGGCTACTTCATGTAAGTCACATCTATCTCACTCGGCCCTCCGCAAAGGTCCGATTGACACCCCTTTGGACAAAGTCCTATTTGAGGACCTTATCTTTAACGGATACCACCCTAGTGCATATTTAGAGTGGGAGGAAAACATGGACAAATACTTTAAGAGGAATCCAATGACTGAACCCATGAAAATCTACCTTGCCAAGAGTCGACTTGTGTACCATGCCGAGGATAGGTGGAAGTTCATTGAACAATTTAGGAGGGTTATGAGGCTAGAGCCTATTAACACATGGGAGAACATGAGAGCCGAACTTAGGAAAGTCTACACTCCCCGACCTCCTCCCTCCTACCCGGGTTACCAAAACTCAAGGAGCACTCCCACTCCTCCAACCCCACCCGTCCAAACCCTTACCACTAGAACCCAAGTGTCCAAGGCCTCCACCTCCCCACCTAACCCCATGAGGGCCCCCACACCCCAACCAAAACCCCCTTCCCTAACCTACACTAGTCAAGCCCCTTTAGCCCCCACTTCCACCCCAAACGATCCCAAGGGCAAGAGACCCCTAACCGACCCAATTCCCTCCATGGTGACCACCACTCATCCAACCCTCACCATTAAAAACCAAGTGGACACCGTGTCCACCCCTCCACCTAGGCCCATGACGGCCACCACCCTCCAATCTAAAAGCTCCCACCAAACCCATACCCCACAAGCCCCCTTGGTCCCCACCACTACCCCTCCCTTGTCCCCTAAAAGGGACACTCCCCCCAAGACCAACCAACCCAAGCCACCCCAACCAACCCATCTCCCACTCCCTACCCCAAAAGTCCCAAGTCCTAGGCTTCCACTACTTCCCCTCCCTATCCAAAACCAAGTTTCCCATTACCCACCACCCCGGGTACACCATGCACCAACCATCATCACCCCACCCTCAATAGACCTTCCCATTCCCTTGAGAAAGGAGACCACAACCATCCACATGGGAGTAGATGCCATTCCGGAACCCATCCCCATCCTTGAGGAAACCCAAGTTCATACCTATGGTGAGGAAGAATCACAAATGTCCCCTCCACATAGCTTGGACCCCCAAGAGCCACAAGCCTTCACAAATAGCACCATAATCATAGATGGGCCCCTAGCTAGATGGCTAAAGGAGAGACCAATTCACCCTACCATGTCCTATGTTTACCCTCCCATGGAGCAAAACCTTCCCATTGTACCCTTCTCCTCCTATCACACCATAATCCAAACATCCTACCAAGTGGAAACCTTAGAAGATCTTCTTAAGGGCTTAGCATGGCAAATTGAGTTCACTAGCATGTTGACCCCTATGGCCGAACAACCTAAGAGCCTTGACCTCCTACACCTATGCATAGGGTCTATCACCTCGGTTTGCACCATTGGTTGCTACACTAGCGACCTCCTTCTATTCCTCCCCACACCCGATGAGCCCGACCTTCTCCTCAATTTGGAGCTTCTTACAGCGTGTAGAAAGCCAAGCCCTCCCCTTGTGGCTGACCCACTCACCAAGAACATTGGCCCAATTATCATGGAGAGGAATGACTTAGCACCTTTGGAGGACCTTGAAGACATGGAGCTCCTCTCCCTTGGTAACCCATTTTATGATCCCTATGATCCATTCCAATGGGAGTCAAGGAACCCGTGTGACCCAACCACCTTAACCACCACCTACCTTTCCCTACCCCAACCCACCATGTTTGATCCAATCCACCCCATCCCAGACCCGGGTTATACCATGGGAGCCATGACTTTGGGTGGTATACACCCAGGGATCGAGGAAGTGCCCCATTTCATGATATCCACCTTCCTAGACCCCTTTGACCCATTCCAATGGAAGTCAAAAAGCCCACACCTAGGAGACATCTTTGTCACAAGAGTGCATAAGTCTTGGCATACAATACCACTTGGCATGATTCATAAGTCGGGTACATTCATTTACATCACCCACATGTCAAGTAGGAAGCATAAGTGGACCGTATTTGGATGTATTGGCCCACCTTCATTCATCATGAGTCTTAAGCATGAGAGGAGCATACATGGATGTCCGGGTCCCCCGCCATTTGTCATACCCATGCATAAAAGGTTCATCTATGGATGTCCCGGCCCCCCTGAGTCTGTCACAGTCTTCATGGCATCAAAGCATGATCGATCTACATGTGGCTACCCCGGACCACCTTTGCATACCATACATTGTCCACTCACACCGCATCATAAAGCATGGCATATGCATCCAAGCAAATATCAAGCAACAAGCGGTGAGATTCACAATAAGTGAGCAAAAACTCGTGAGCGCCACTTGAAATTCCAAGTTGGTAACTTGACGATGATGACTTTGGAGTGGCTCTACCCTGGGGTCACCTCCAAATTGAGGGCACGAAGACTTGGACCTTGCCAAGTTTCGAGTGGCTTTGGCAACCCGGCTTATGGGTTGAACTTTCAAAAGGGTTTTCGGATTCTCCCCATTTCTCATGTGGCGGATCCAGCACCCTCTAAGGGCACCGCGGTGGATCCTAGTGAGTGCCTTGAGCTTACACCTATCCTTGCGAGAGACACCTTCGGAGTGCCACCACAAAATAGCCTGAGAGCCCGACGTGAGCACACGGCGGCAATACTAGGCAAGCAAGATCCCATCGCCAGCATGAGGCTATGACCGAGCCACTTTGTCGAGCTGAAGCGTCGTTCCCCGACTATGGTCGCGGGTTGAGTATGGAGATCATGGATCGCCCAGAGCCGCAGTTCGATGTACTACTTCCCTGGTGGACCCATACTCGACGGGGTCGAGTTTTCCCCACCCCGGGGGTATGATGAGGGCATCCCTTGCCCCTCCACATTTTCTCCGGACTCGGATTGTTCGTCGGCAAGCGCCATTATGTTAGTCATGTATTTTTGAGTCTAGTCATGTAATCTTCACATTTTCTTTGAGTCAATATCATGTAATTTTCCTTTATTTGAGTCATGTACCTAGGTTAGTGAGTCATTTTCCTAAGTATTGTGTCATTAGGTTGGTTTGTTAGGCTAGTGGGCCCAATTCATTGGGCTTGGCCCAAGGGCACCCCTATCCCTTCGGTTATTTGTCATTGAGTCAAATGTCAGGGACTTTTGTAGAAATGTGGGTTGCCTATATATAGGACCCCATTCCCCTCATTTTGAAGTAATGAACAATTGAATGAAAATTGAAATCCACTTCCAAATCCCACTAGATCTCCCTCTCTCTCACTCTCTCTCTCTAAGGGGTCCCCCCCCTCTCTCTCTCTCTCCTCCACCCCAATTTTCTGAATTTTCTCTCTCCTCCCCATTCACCCCTCATTAAGACCCCTCCCCTTCCCCATACACTCATTTAACTCCCCCCCCCAACCCCAAGGTGGCATCCTCCAATCCACACCCCACCTCCCAACCCCCAACTACCCCACTCTCCTTCCCAAAGCATCCCACCACCTTCCCAATGCTAAATTAGCTTCTCCCAAAGCCCAATTTCGAATTTCCCTCCCATCTCCCACCCCCTTAGCTCCCTTGGTCGCCCAAATCCAACCCCAAACCCAGCCAAGGTCGCCCCCCACCACCACCCCTCCATTCATACCCATTTCTTTTGCAGGTCAAGCTCTGGTTGCAGGCAGCAGGTTGGCCGTAGCTTGAAGTGGCCACCACGTCCTCCTCCCTGCGAATCTGAAGGCCCAAGAGGTACCGTTGGAAGCGTCTTCGAGTCATCTTCGCAACGGTGGTGGTTTCGTCTGGATCCAAGCTCCGAGCTGGCCGTGAGAGCATTTCTCCCCCGACTGTGCGCAGCTTCCCTAGTAGAGCACCTGAGCCGGAGTTGAAGCTCTACAACGGCCAACCTCCTGGGAATCAGGGCAGGAGTTCTTCATCAAAAATCTTCTCCTCTGAGTCCTCTTTCATCTCCAAAAGGCAGGGCATCAATCGGCTTCCAGAACCCCCAGTTCCCATTTTCCTCGTCCAAGTGCGCAGACTGCTCCTGCGGATCCAGGTTCGACCTGCACCCACTCATCCGACGACTGCTCTCTTCTCCGACCTCCGATTGCAACTTTCGTCAGCTCCTGCTCAAAGCTACTCCGACCACGGAAGCGTCACCGCCAGTCTCGCCTCAATCGGAGTTCAGGAGAGCCCACAGCACCTTCTGCAACCAACTGCATCTTTTCTATTTCCATCCGAGGCAGACAGAGGGGTCCTGTTCCAGGCTCTGCCACGATCAGCACAGAATTCCAGAGATCCTCCAAAAATTCAGGCGTCTTCCTCCGGCAGCTAGGAAACTTTTGGGACCAGTATCATCGGGATCGGAGTCCCCTGGAGCCCGTGGCGGCGTCAACACTGACCCCCTATCCAGTGAATCTGCAGACTGGCAGAACCGGCGGAACTCGGAAGTTGGGATTTCTTGCCCAATTTCCCCACCCCGCCTGGCCGGCTTACAGCTCCTCCTTGCGAGGAGGTAGTGTTTGGTTGTAATACATTAACCCCCACCCCGAGATCCCCCCCTCCTGCGAGAGGAGTAGTGGTGTAATCTTTCAATTTCAGGTTGAAGCTCCCTCGACGCGGCGTGGGGGTGCATACCCTCGCCTCCCCGCTCGCCCCCGTCTCCGGCCGGAGTCGGCGTCTTCACGCCGGCTAGGTGAGCCTCGGTCCCTCTCTTGACTGGTTTAATCACTTGCTTAGCTTAGTATTATTGCTATTGCTTCGTCGGATGGAGAGTGAGAGCTCGGCCCAAATTGCTAGTACCGTGAGTGACCACCGCGGGCAAGTTGAGAGTGAATCCACTTAACCCACACCCTTGGTGTGTTGGCCGCCCATGATTTGGGCATCCTAGGCCCATTTGGGGTTCTCCCCAAGCTAGCCAACCTTTAGAGCCTCAAGGTCCCGCCTCGGACCCTCTCCAACATCGCCTAGTCGCCATCGGGCACTAGTGTGTGCCATACGGGTGAGCTCGCTAGTGTGAGTCCGCCGCTCAAACTTGAATGCTTGCAAAATAGGTCCATAGGTGGTGTCACATCAAAGGGGGCAGGGGTTGGCCATCTTGCACTGGAATCCGACTGTGAGTACTATGTAGAACCAGGCCACATGACAAAATCTGGTCATATTGTAGCATTCCTCTCTCTCTCTCTCTATATATGTATTTATATCTATATCTATATCTATTTCTCTCTATCGGTCTATCTCTCTCTCTCTCTCTCTCTCTCTCTATATATATATATATATATATATATACATATATACATATAGATAGATAGATAGATAGATATAGACACACGCATGCTAGCATAGGAAACACTACGTAATCCAACATACCCTCACAACTCCAAGGAAACCTAACAAGTCGCTCTTGAACTATATTTGTGACATTGCCCCATGATGCCTTTCCCTGGAACACGTCACACATATTAGACTCTTGAATAACAATAATAACATCGGAAATGCGTCACCAAATGCGGCACCCTTTTGTGACGCCTATTATGCTAAAGCATTTGGTCAAAGACCAACACAAAACATGCTTAAAACCAAGGAAGTCAGGATCAGGATAGGATCGCTCGGTCTCGAATCGATTCGGATCGGCGGGATCTTCCAATCCGGCCCAATCCTAGTTCGATCTTGGCTGAGCCAGGCCAGCAACCCATAGACATGTCCAAAAATTTCTAAAAAAGTTCAGAAAAATCTGGAAAAAAGGAAAAGTGTTCTAACATAGGTAAAACTCATTTTTTCATGAAAAAACTGACACATTCAAATGTTACCTTTCATTCATTGGAGGCGTGCATTGAAAGAGTTTTCAAGATATTGTACATTGTCATTCCATGACTTGTAAGAGTTGATAGTCCATGAGATACCAGTTGTACTCCTCTGTGTTGGTGTAGACTGTCATGATAGGTGTCCAACTTGGGATCTCAGGAACTTGGTAGGTGCCTTCAGTTGATTGTTGTGATGATGTGTCCGAATATTGTGGATATGAAGCATAATCATAGTATCCTCCTCCTGAATAAGAGGACACATCAGAGTGGGGATAGCCATAATACCCTGAAGGGTACATAAGCCCCCTGAGGCTGAGATGATGTGTCAGAGTACTCTGGTTGGCCTTAATTTTCACTTGTCTCTCTTGCCCTTCGTAGGAACTTTTCCTTCATTGCTTTCTTCTTTCTCAACCAATTCCGCCGATAAGGGATGAAGTTTGGATTATAGTCTGTCTTTAATGCCTTATTCAAGTGCTCCTCCTGGTGGATACATAGACATTTGCTTTTCATTCCCTTTTCCTTTATCTCTCGCTGATTTGTTTGAGACATTTTTTTGCTCTTCGGCTAGTATGATCTTCATCTTGTGTACCATGGCTGAAATCTCGCTCCTTAGTAAATACAATGCCTTTGGAGGTTTGCTTTGAGTCTTGTGAGTGAATGGCTACCCCACCTTGTCCTTGATTGGGATCATGCTTAACACGAAAAATTTTAAAGAAAATATAACGTTCATTTTGTTGAACATTAATGCACATTTGTTAGCTATTTAAATAGCGCGTGTTTTATTTATTCCGTGTATTGGATTTATCAGACGATTATGATTTAGGTACTGGACAATTCCCCACCAACCGTCGTCGGTGTTTATTTACATCGGTACTAAGCCCGAATATCCTTGATAAACTGTCAAAGAAAATCGTTGACCAACACAATATTAGTCGTCATGCCGAAGGCCTAATTGCGAACGTCGTGTAACACCTCTTTAGAGGGTAAGGCATTAAGCAAGTTGATAGGAAGGTTTGGGATATTTTGAATATTTTGCAGGCTCGTTTGAAATTTTTTGAGCAAATTAAGTTGCTTTGTGGGATAGGCTTGAGTTGATCTATGAGGGAACTTCTGAGGTCATGGCCACCAAGGCCAATATGCTACATCTGACTATGAAATGTTCAGAATGAAACCTGATGAGTCCATTTCTGAAATGTATGCTAGACTCACCTAACTAACAAACTGCCTAAAATTATTGGGTAAAGAATACTCTGATAGTGAACTGGTTAGAAAGATTCTTAGATCTCTCACACCAACATGGCACACTAAGGCCACTGTAATTGAAGACTCGAATGACCTGTCCGTGATGACAATTGATGGGCTGATAGGTTCGCTCATGACATATGAGCTCAACATGAAGAGAAACGAGGAAGACAAGATGATGACCAAGGCCAAGGGGAAGAAGCCCAAGGCAATGGTTTGCACTTGGAGCGACGATGAGGAGGAAGATGAAAGATCTTCTGCAGATGAGGATGCGGACAACCTATGCTTAATGGCCAATGAAGAAGAGGATTAGGTAAACTCTCTTTGAAAAATTTTCAGTTGAAGAATGGGAGGATGCATATACCATTATGTTTGAAAAATGTGAAATCTATAAAAAAGGCAACAAGCAGTTGAAGAAGAAGATTAACGCCTTAGCTCATGATAATCCAGTCACCAAGAATCTGGAGATTCTAAAAGCTAAGAATGAATGTTAAGAAAACAAATCGAGGAATCTGGATCTAACTGTTCAGAACTGAAAAGCATGAAGGAAGAAAATGAGAATCTTATAAAACGGCTAGACCAAGCCAAGTTGAGGTGCCAAGAATGTGAAAGAGAAAATCTAACTCAACATTGAAAAGTATGAAGCTATAAAAGCTGTGAATGATGAAATGCAGAAAAATCTTGAGAAGGTTGAAAATGAGTTGAAGGACAAGCAGTCTGTCCTAGAAAAAATGACCCAGGGTAAGTCCAACCTAGATGCTATCTTAGGAACCCGGGTGAATTTTAGAAAAAAAGGGCTGGGGTTCAACCCCACTGAGACAAGGATGGCAGTATCGGTTTCGGTACCGGTTTCGGCCGGTCCCGAAATCGATACGTACCGGTTTCGGCCGGTCCCGAAACCGATACGTACCGGTTTCGGTTTCGGCCGAAACCGGTTGAAACCATTCAAAAACCTCAAAAATTTAGTAAAACATGTCCGGTTTCGGCCAAAATCGTCAGGTTTCGGACCGAAACAGGTGAGTTTCGGCCGAAACTAATACGGTTTCGTCCGAAACCATTAAAAAAGTATTATTTAATAGGTTTCGGACCTGCTACAGTGTTAAGGGCCGGTTTCGGATCGGTATCGGCCGAAACCGATACGTTTCTGCCGAAACGTATCGGTTTTGGCCGATACTGCCAACAGTGCACTGAGAAAAAGAAGTTTGAACTAAATACTATCTCATTCTATCCTGAGAAGGGGAAAGGAAAATTGATAACCGTAGAACCAACATGGAAGAATACCCTTAAACCCAGAACAATCAAAACTCACAACCCTCAAAGCAAAAGATAAAATGCCAAGAATCAAGGAAACAACCAACAGGTTGGTTACAGGAAAAATGTTGAACCGCGAGGTCGACGCACTGATGAATCGGGTCGACGCGTCCGTGCTCAACAGGGTCAGCCAGGTCGACGCACCAAGGAGCTGCGTCGACGCAACTTAGCTTCCTATTCCAGGAAGAACCCTGGCCGACCAGTCTATGAAGGAACTTACAGCTCAGTTCGCAATTTCAAAAAGGAAAACTAGTTCAACAATAAAAGAAAAACTTACAGGCAACCAAACTTGGGTACCCTCCATACCAAATTCAACACATTTAGAAACCAAAAAGCAAGACCACAATCTGATTCTTATTTCATGAATTCTATGAGATCTGTTTGCCACATCTGCAACCGACTTGGACACTCAAGCAATCAATGTTGGTCCAGCCAAAAAATGAGGCAACTCAAGCAAGTGTGGATTCCAAAAATTTTACTGCATGTTTTGAACAATGATTGTGGACCCAAATTTGCTTGGGTTCCAAAAGTTTTTGCTTAATCTGTTCTATGTGGGAATGCCTAGCAGCCCATCACAACCGATGGTACTTGGACAGCGGCTGCTCGAGGCACATGACAGGAGATAGAAAGAAATTCAGCCATCTGATCAAGAAGGAAGTAGGACAAGTGAGATTTGGAGGTAAAGACAAAGGAAAGGTCATTGGCACAGGTACAGTTGGTAAGACCATTTCCAATTTCATTGAAAATGTCATGCTTGTTGAAGGCCTTGAGAACAATCTGCTCAGCATAAGCCAGCTGTGCGACAAAGGCCACAAGGTACTGTTCGAGGCCAATGAATGTAAGATATTTGAACAAAATTCTGATTCTGTGAAGTTTGTAGGTCATAGGGTAAATAATGTCTACATGGTAGATCTTGATAGTTTCTTTTCTGAAAATATTTGCTTGTCTGCCAGTCAAGCCAATGATGCATGGCTGTGGCATAGAAGGTTGGGGCATGTCAGTTATGGTGTTTTGCACAAACTGTCCAAGCATGAAATGGTAAGGGGTCTGCCCAATCTATCCTTCAAAAAGAGCACTAAAATCTGTGAAGTATGCTCCCTTGGAAAACAAACCAGAAAACCCTTTAAACATAGGAATGAACCCCTTTCATTCATGCCATTTGAATTCCTGCACATGGACTTGTTTGGGCCAACAAGAACTGCCAGCATCAATGGTAAGAGATATGGCTACGTGTTAGTTGATGATTTCAGCCGTTTTACATGGATTTTCTTCTTAGCAAACAAAAATGATGCCTTCCATGAATTTCACAAGTTTTTTCAGAAAAGTAAGACAAGAAGGTAAATTCAGATCTCTACGATCTTATCTGACCATGGAGGAGAGTTTGAAAACTCATCATTTTCTGAATTCTGTAACCAGGAAGGATTGACTCACCGATTTTCCTCTTCCAGGACCCTAGAACAAAATGGCGTTGTGGAAAGAAAGAACTGGACAATTGTGGAAGTTGCCCAGACAATGTTGATTGAGAGCAAGCTGCCAAGGAAATTCTGGGCTGAAGCAGCAAACACAACATGCTATATAATCAACAGAGCCATGGTAAGGCCCTAGAGTAAGAAAACCCCATATGAAATGCTCAAAGGCAAGAAACCCAACATAGCCTACTTTCGAGCTTTTGGTTCAAAATGTTACATCCACAACAATGACAAAGCTGACCTTGATAAATTTGAGGCTAAGAGTGATATGGAATATTTTTAGGGTATTCTGAAACTTCTAGGGCATATAGGGTTTTCAATGTAAAAAATCAAGTTGTGGAAGAAACTCCACATGCAGTGTTTGCTGAGATGCTTGATGAATCTGATAAGAGTATTGATGATAGGAAAATAGAGGAGGATGATGGAACATTTTTGGAATCCAAGGAAGAACCAGGGGAAAGCTGCCAACCGCAACCTGCAGAACAAGAAACAGGTCGATCGACTGAAAGTTCAATCCATTCAATCATGCCTGGTGAGTCTTCCATTAACATTCGGACCTTAAAAGTCCACCCTGTCCAGAACATAATAGGAAACCTCCATGACCCCCCTAGGACCAGATCCTTTCATAAAGATGTGCATAACGATGATCTCATTGCATTAGTTTCCCAAATCGAACCCAAAAATATTGAAGAAGCCTTGAGGGATGAAAATTGGATTAATGCCATGTATGGGGAGCTTAGCCAATTTGAAAGGAATCAAGTGTGGAATCTGGTTCCCAGACTCGCAGACCAACCGGTCATTGGGACCAGATGGCTCTTTAGGAACAAGCTGAATGAGGATGGGGTCATAACCAGAAATAAAGCCAGACTGGTGGCTAAAGGATATAATCAGGAGATTGGGATTGACTTTGAAGAGTCATATGCTCCTGTAGCAAGAATAGAAGCCATTAGAATATTATTAGCATTTGCATGCTCATTAGGCATAAAACTTCAACAAATGGATGTCAAAAGTGCTTTTCTGAATGGCTTGATAAAAGAGGAGGTGTTTGTAGAACAACCTCCTGGCTTTGAACATGATGTTTGTAGAACTTCATTTTCTAAAGAGACAATGTGTATCTCATAACTGGCAATCTCTTGTTCACTGCAATCAACGCATTCATTCAACACTTTGTTTGCAGTTCTATAATTTTCAATTTCTTGTTCCAGATTGCGCAATTTTTCGGACTCATCCATGCAAACAAATTTTCCTTTTTTAGGACAAATAGCCTCTCAGACATAGCAGTGTTCAACTGCTTCAGTTCTTCATTTTCTTTTATCAATTTCTCAATTTCCTCGTCATGTCTTTCATTACTGGGCATTGAGTCCAGTCTTTCAATTAGTTTCTCCTCTCTTTGTTCAGATTCAAATTTCTCATCCAACAGATTTTTGTTTTCTTCTTTGAGAGAAGCAATCAAGTCTTTTAGCCTGTCAAGGTCCGAGAGAAGAGCTTGATTTAATTCTTTCATGAATGAGCACTTATCACAAACAGAGTTGTCAGAATACAAGTTGTCTGCTCTTTTTCCTAGCTTTCTATTTTGATTTTCAGCTTCATCAAGATTTTTCCGAAGTTCTGCATTTACAACTTTAACAGCTTCAAGTTTTTCAGAAATCAAGTCAATTTCCTTCTCATAATTTTCAAGTTTCTTTTCTGTCTGTTCAATTTGATTTCTGAGATCATCATTTTCAGATTTCAAAGTTTTCCAGCTTTCATTATTTTCAATGTGTTTCCTAAGGTTTTCTTTTTCAGATTTCAAATGATCTAGTTCTGAAGTAACAGAATCAAGATCTTTTAGTTGTCTTCTAAATATGTCATTTTCTGTTTTCAGGATTTCAATGTCCTCACCTCCAGAGTTAGCATTCAAAGGATTATTTAACTTCTTTTTCAGGGATTTATTCTGTTTTCTCAATTTTTCATAGGACTCTAGCAAATTAGCATATGTATCTTCCAAGTCCTCTAGAGTAAAGTTAGCGAAAGGGTTGTTTACCTCTTCTACATCCTCGCTCTCATCGCTTCCTTCAGCCATCATGCATTTGTTTTCCTCCTTTCCATGGACCGCCATGATTTTGTCCGGAATTTTCTTTCCGGATGTGCATCCGTGTTCAAAAGAAAATATGTCAGTATCAACTGTAGCCATTAAGGTGTTAAGAACTATAGCATTTTCGCGATCCTTCAATCTGTTCTCATTAGACCACTTGGTCTGATCATGAGACAGTTTGTGTGGGTCGTTAGAGACAAAATTCCATAGTTTAGGATCAATGGAATTCATATAAATACATAGGCCGCCTAGCCATTCATTGAGATTGGAACCATCAAATACAGGTATATAATCCATTCAATATAATTAAGAGGAATGACTTAAAGAGATATAGCACCAAGTAAAATAGCAGGATCCTTTGCAGATCGTTGGATATGATGAATCAGAAACCTGCTCTGATACCACTTGTTAGAATCGGTGGTGCTTTGAAATAGATCCAGAGGGGAGGTGAATGGATCTTTCTGCAAAGAACTACCCAATTAAAACTTTGCTCTCTTGAAATGAAACCTGTGCATGCACTACGGTTCGAATGCTCAACACGCACTGCACACCAACGGGAAAACGTGCTAACAAGTAAGAATAATTTTCCAGCACTTGGTGCGTGGAAATGTATGCACAACAATAATAGAAAACCTTACGCCAGACAACATTAGTTGATACCCAAATAAAACTCACAATGCAAGGACTTTGATCTTAAACAATCCTGTGAAGGGAAGGAAGAAGACAAGGAGCAAACCCACGAAGCAAACCACGGCACACTGGATTTTTAGGTGGTTCGATCTCAACCCGAGATCTACGTCCACCCCTCACTCAATCCGAGTGAGGATTCCCTTGCTCCAAGCAAGAAGCAGACTCAGTCTGCAAACAAACGCTGCCTAACAGCTTGCCCTGAGGGAAACAAATCTCTCAACACGGATCCTGCGACCGACATGATCTGAAACCTGACCTTGCCACCCACAAGATCAGGACCGGAGGACCAATCCTCCCTTCCTCTGACACCCATAGGGAAACCGTGAGTGACACCCCGTCACTCACAACCGGAGACACCAGTCTCCCTTCTCCTGTTCGCACAGGAGGAACCCCGATCCCAGAACATGGAATCAGAAAACGCTAGGAAATGGAAAACGAAAACAACAAAGAAAAATAAGACTGACGGAAACCAAAACCAATATACCTCACGCAAGAGCAATACTGTTCTGGATCTGATCCAAGAACAGACGAATACAGATTTTCAATGATGACTGGCTGCACATTCTTTCTTCTTCTCACGATCTCCTTCTCTGAACTCTCTCTCTTCCTCTATTCTATTCTTTTCTACTGCTTACTCGATGACTCTCTTCTATTCTTTGCCCTCACTCTCTTGATTTCACAGCAGCTCTAATTTTCTCTTCTTCTTACTGGCTCCCTGCTAGCCTCACTCAAACTCTCTTCTTCTTCTCAACCCTTTTCTACAGCACTCTATTTTTCTCAGAAAACTGGCTTTCTCACTTTTCTTGCTCTCTCGCTCTCTCTTCTCTTCTCTTCATGATCTCTCCTCTTTTCTTATGTATATGTTCTCCTTTTCTGATTTCGAACGCAGGAGAGGTTTTTATAGAGCTTCAGGCTTGGGTCCCACGAGTTCATACTTTTTGACGTGTGGAGGGCTCGTTCCCGCCTTTTTAAGGATGCCACGCGTCAGGTGCAGATGGTGCGATGATCCACGTGGTAGAATATTAGAACGGTATTCGCCTTGGATCACGTGTCAATCATTAGTTTTGGGATCACGTGATCACTTAAGTCTTGATGCTCTCTGCCCTTCAAGTGTCTAATAGAGTTCCTGTAAATAAGAGTTAAGGCATTTCATCAAACACTTTATTATCATAATCAAATGCAAACTTAGTCAACATCATATTAGTCAAACATTCAAATCAGAGGTGTATAAACTGAAGTATATGCATTGATGATGAAGATGCACTGACTTGACTAAGCATTATACACATATGATGCACTGACATGATATGAAACCTTGACACACTAGCATCAACCTTCAACTTGTATGCTCAGACCCTTCAACTGGTATGCTCAGATCTTAAAGGTGCATGTGCACCGACCTGCGTAGACAGAAATCTATGCATGTGCTCAGACTTGAGTGAATGTGCTCCGACTTCAAATGCATGTGCTCTGACTTGATGCCTTCATGTGCACTGACTACAGTAAAGGTGCTCCGACCTTATGATGCACACTAGCACATATGCTTAGACCTTATAGTGCAAGCTAGCACATATGCTCAGACCTAAAATTGCACATATGCTAAGACCTTAGAGTGATGCACCGACCTGCATAACTAGACTATGCGCATGTGCTCTGACTTGAAGGAAGGTGCTCAGACGTGAAAGCCTGCATGTGCACAGACCTGCTTTATGCATGTGCACAGACCTATACCATGCATATGCGTAGACCTTAGTCGTCAGACAATGCATGTGCACAGACCTGCTTTATGCATGTGCACATTCCTCAAACAGCATGTGTACAGACTTTATGCCTATCTCTAACACATGTGCACCGACCTTAGTATGCAACAATGACAATGTGCACCGACCTTTGCATGCAGCACTTTCTTCATGTGCACTGACTTTAGTATGTACAAATGACTATGTGCACCGACCTTACTGTGCAGCAGTGAGCATGTGCCTCGACCTTAGTATGACATAGACATGAACGTGCACCGACCTTTATGATTAAAGCATTAATGTGCACCGACCTATATGTATAAGACATGAATGTGCACCGACCTTACCTGTTCACAGAGAGTTGACTTACAATTTGATCAGTTGACCTGTTGTCAGTTCTTGAACAGTGGCGTTGACCTACGTTGACTTTCTTTTTATGACTTTTTTAGTCATCTTCAGAACATGTTCTGACATATTTCATACTTCTATATATGTGATGAAATCATTAATTCATGCATCAAGGTTTTATCATCAAGATTAAATATAATGACATAATAGTTGACATCATCAAAACCACAGAGACACAACAGTTGTGTGTGTGAATGACCTACTGGTATATAAAATGGTGGTGTGTGGAAGGACAGACAAACTCTACTTGAAAGCACCCATTATACGTGAGAAGATACTCCGCCAAGTATCAAGGTCTTCATTCACAGTGTTCAAGAGTCCATGAAGTGAGGGGGAGTCAGTAGTGCTTCTAAGATACAGGTTCATCATTTCTACTGCACATGGTGTTCTGCTCAATCACCTGCGTCGACGCTTCATCACATGTGCGTCGACACCATCTGAACGAGTTCAAAAATTAAGTCAATTGGTCTGCCCTACATACCTCCTATTCTCCTGAAATTGAGTCGACCCATAGTCCAGTTGAGTCGACCTGCCCTTGCTTGTACATGATCATTCATCTTGCTTTGCAACCTGTCTCTGGCTTGCTGAATTGTGTGCTTCATGCTCTCACTCAATGCTCTAATTTAGGGGGAGATTCACACCTAATACCTGATTTTCAGTGACTAATATTCCAGAAACAATAGTCTTTCAGTCTTTAGTATCATGGTTGTTTCAATAGATTGTGGATTTAAGGCTAATAACTCTGAGTGGTCTGAAACGGCTAGCTAACGGAAGGCTTCCTAAGGCTTACTCCTGCCAAAGCAATAAGCATGTTGAACCCTTTTACTCCTGTAGCCTGCTTGTGAGTGCTCAACGAAATTCTTAGTTGATAAACCTCACACTGTGCATTGTCTTCAAACAATCAAGCCTTCTCAGTCTCTCTGAAGCACTTGATGCAGAGCAATGGGAAAGACCTACTGAGTAACCGGGCACACTTCACCTGAGACGTGAGGTTGTTCGCGTAAAAAGGTAGTGTTGCAACTAACTCTGCTCTTGTTTCAACCATTTAAAAAAAATGATGTTGCAAATATACACAGAGCAATGGCTTCAGTCTGCTGAGAAACAATGCCCCTTCACCAAAAGAAGTGTTGTAGGCTAAGGCATGAGGTGGCAAGTTATCTCTAGTCAAAATGAGACAGAATAGTTAACTGCACTGAGTAACTGGGGAAGGTTGTATGTAACAAATGTACTTCTTCACGTCAAAAGGTGTCAGTTCAACTTGACTGTCAGGTTAGATAACATGGTTAATGTGTATATTCCACTAAAAACTAGAGGTGCTTAATTGAGTGAACTTTCCATGCTTCAAAATTGTTTGACCTCAATACTTATGATAGTTTATCCTGAAAAGTCACTGGGGTTTTCATAAGAAAGACTTCATGTTGAGTGTTAAGATCTAAGATCTTTTGGTGTGCCGCAGTGCTTTAGTTCTAGTAATCCTGTGAGTAGGCGCTCCTATTGCCTTCATAGCTTCTACACCCTCTGGAGTTATTATTCTTAAACTCTTGTATTATCAGGCTCCAACCATGCAATGCTCCTTTGAGGAAGATGTTCAACTTTGGACTCAGTCTTGCTCCACACTGAACTAAGTCTTGGGTTTGAATCCCCTCACTGAACTCCATTTCAACCTTCTCTCTCTTAACATATATTCACAACTTCTTTCCACATCTATGAACCCCTCTCTTCGTATTTTGAAGATGTCAAAGGGGGATTAGTGTCTGATGAGTCATAATCCTTAAGTGTCTGATGAGTCATAATCTGTCAGAAAGGTCTCTTAGTCTGGTTGGTCAGTCAAAAAAATCATTGTGTGATCGGTGTCAAAAGCTGAATGTTTGACCTGAATGTTTGTTTAGTCCGAAAAGAAAAATCTCCACTAAATGTTCCAATGAATCTCTCAAATTTTGATGCGTTTCATGCTATTCATGTCAAAACTTGCTGCATGCCAAAACCTGCTGCTTGTATTCAATGTCAAAACTTGTGAGCACAATGACTCATAGTTACCATCATTAAAAAGGGGGAGAATGTTGGATACATTATCTTTTGATGATGTCTTACTATAAGTCATTGGCTAGTCATTGTGGGAAAATCTGAAACATTTTTTTATTGGCTAGATATGAAGAATTCAACAAATCTTCAAGGCTGCGTCGACCCCTTCTACAGGCAGCGTCGACTCGCCCTCTTACAAGAAGAAGAGCAGTCAAAGCGCCCTTCACTGCAGCGTCGACTCCAGCACTTTCATATCCCAGAATGCGTCGACTCCAGATGGTCTTAAAAAGTCATGTCTTCATTGCGTCGACCCCACTTCTTCACCGCGTCTACTCCAGACACTTTCAGGGGCAGCTTCAAACGCACAATCAAAGAGTGCGTCGACGCAAGCATCAAATGGCGTCGACATAGGCTAAGCACTCGCCCCTGTCAACAGGTGAGACTCCTCATGTAGGTCGACACTGTTTTTATAGTGGGTCGGCACAGGCTCGCCTCACAGAAACCGTTATAAAGGCATTTCTCAAAGGATGCATCGACGCACCCTCCCAGCTGCGTCTACTCCATGAAGATCTGGCTCCCAGCAGCTCATAAGACAACTAGCTGCGTCGACGCAGGGAGTTGAGTGCGTCTGACGCCATGTGAAGACCTTCCTCTGATCCAGTCTGTTTGATTCAAACACGCAAGTCAACGACGCAAACTTCCAGATCTCGCGAATCAAGGTCCGAAAAAGCTCCTAGGACAGAAAACTGTCCTCTTCATCATGAGGCATCAGAAGACCTTTTTGTGAAGGAAGATCTGTCAGTAGACACATTTGGGAAAGGTCTCTTTTCATGGTACTCTGCCTTTTTGCAACAGCCAATCAGATTTCAGTCCCTGAAAAGTACCTAGGACAGAGGACCGTCATTTTCTGTCCTGGGCCAATGAGGAGGCAGATCTGGAAGAGCTCCATGTCCAAGAGCATCATTTCTATTTCAACCAATTACAAGGCATGATCTTGGAGAGAAAATCGTCTTGCCCCTTCCCTCTATAAATATGAAGCCCTTCTGCATGCTGCATGCTGTTGTCACTGCCGTTGCTTCAACCACAGTTGCCTAGAGAAGAAGAGAACGGGAAAAAGAGAGGAAAAAGAGAGGGAGAGCCTGCTTGAAGCCTCTAGGAGAAAACCTCAAGAGAAAGAGAGAGAGGAAAGGTTCGTAGCCCATAAGCTAGCTCGGGTTTGCCTGTTATGTTGAAGTTGTAGACCAAAAGTTGCACCCCTTGCTCAGCTTCTTGATCTCTATCAGAAGCTACATTGCAGCCATTTCTTAGTTGGAGTTTTTCTTTGTTGCTTTCTGTTTCTTTTCTTAACCTTTCATGTGTGTTTGCTGAGTATCCGCAGCGTTTTTCCGGTGCTCTGTTTAGAGACCGGAGTGTGTGTTGGCGGCCTCGCAGCCGTGTGTGTGTTGAGGAGTGTTTCCTCGTGCAAGCTGTTTGACAACGCACGCGTATGTGTGTGTTCTTCTTGGCCAGAAGAGGAAGCCTCACCGAGTTGGTGAGGGGTGGACGTAGGTCTGCTAGATAGCAGCCGAACCACCTTAAATGGTTGGTGTGTTGTGGCTTGTTGCGTCGACTCCTTTTCATCTACCTCCTTTCACAAGTGTTGTGGTTTGATCAATGTGCTTCTTGTGTGTGCACTTCAAACATTTCGTGTGTTAGCATAGAATCGCACTTGAAATAGCTTCCTCTGCATTGCAGTTTTTTGTTTAGTTTTTCGAAGTGACCAAGAATTGGGTAGAGGATCCATTCACCCCCCTCTAGATCCTCTCATACCACCTATCAGTCTCCACCATGGGTGCGAGTGGTCTATGAACCGGGCTGTCACCTTGGGCCCCTCTCTCTGTAACCTGGGGCACCTCGTCAACTCCGTAGCCCGAGCACCTGAGGCTTATAACTTTTAAAAGATAATATCGTAATGAGCAAATAAATGAAGGAGGCGAGAGTGGTTCACTTTCAGCATTCTCATCCAAATTCTCAGGCGGATCCGCTATTGAACTCTCCTGAGGCCCTATCTTAAGTATCGGATCAGCCCCCATCTCAGGCACCCCACCCCTGAGATCTTCTCTTACTGAGCGAGTCGCCTCTTGCAAAGGAGGAGCAGAAGACCCTATAGTAGTAGAGATGGTCACTGCATAAGAGGAACAGAAAAATAAGCCAAATCAGCAAAGAACGTTCAATTGATATAAAAAGAAGAGGGCAAGAATGGTCAGTTATGCTTACTAGCAGAATAGGAAGTCGGCTGTGTGACTAAACTACTAGAGGTAGGCAGCTGACCGCTCTCAAGAGTAAAATGGCTGCCTATGGCCCCCTTCGAAGTCGAACCGGCTCCCTGAGCACAAAGCTCTGCCAATAAAGCTGTCTCATAACCTGATACTGTGTTCCCCCCGATTGTGGGAGTATCAGAATATGCTGAGAGCTCGTTATTTAATGTGACACTCAATAATACAGCATATGTCCCTATCGATGCCATTGCATCCTTTAAACCCCCTGCTAAAAGGCAACAAGTGGATTAGCAATTCACGCTCCAACAAAAAGAAGGGGGGAGCAAAACAAGGCAGCGAGGAAGCAGCGAAAGAGTTTACCCTGGCCGCGAGAAGCCATATCTGTCAAGCTTTCATCAAAAGAGGGAAAGAGAAGCATCCGACATTGGGTTATAATCATAATTTAACATGCCCAGGTCATCCAGCCCTTCATCTTCACTATCAGTTTGCCCAATGTCCAAAGGGACACTTGTGTCCATGGGAGGGAGACTCCTTGTCATATCGCCAACAATATCTGGAGTGCCTAAAAAAGACAGAGAAATAAACAGACTAGTTATCTCATTATATACAATGAAGCTTTCGCAATCAAAGTCAAAGGAGGGAACAACAAGTTACCATGCTGTTCATCTGACAGAGCTTTTCCCTTAGATAGACGACAATGTGTTTTTGTGGTTGGGCCATCGTCACTTCTTGCCCTCCGCCGTTTGGAATGATGAGAATCTTTCTTTTTCTTGAAAGTCTGGGCGGGGACGAAGCTCATTGTCAGAAAATAAATTAGTATGCATAATAGTCCCTTTCTAGCAAACCAAATATAAAAGGTTACGAGTTATAAATATATACCAGTTGGCACGGGAGAAAAAGATGGTTGTAATACCACTTCCTTGGGAGGAAGGCCTATGGTTTTCCCTGCCCAGCAAATAGTATCCCAAATGTCGCGAAGTGTGGCCCCGTTTTCAATCCGTGAGATACATTCAAGGGCGCCTACCTGTGCAATGACACTAATCAAGTGTCTCTCCCATTTAAGCCAAAGTTCATTATTAAATCCGTCAGGAAGGAGGGGACTAGACAAAGGGGCACCTGGGGGATAACCACAGTCTGAAAGTAAGTGCCCCCACCATGAATAAACCTTATCGTTTGCCGGGACCTTTCTCTTTTCTAAGGATGGGCCTTCTGGGTGCTTTAGAAGCTTCATGGCCCCCACATAAGTATTCCTGTCCACAGGGATAGGCCTGTTTGTTGCCTCCCATTTAGTGCGAAGCTCCCGAACTGATCTGGCGAGATGAGGAAACTAGGAGTAGAGAAAAGAATGATCAATAATAAGTGGAGGTGCATCAACTTTCTTCAAGCGGGCTTCTTCTGCTTCTTTCAATTTATGAGCAGGTTGTCTAAAGATATTGCTGTGTTGGAACCACTAACGGGCATAATATATATCAATACGCCAGGCCCTCTCCCCGGTAGGAAAAGAACAACCTGGCTCCGGCCCTCGTCGGATGAAGTAATGCCACCAGCTGGTTGCCACCAGATGTTTAGCCTGTCCTCTATATAGCCGCACCTCCAATGGAAAGTCTGCATTCAGGGTTACCCCCTGATCATAGCCAAAATTTTGCACAAAGCGGTGTGGATAATAAGACTCCAAGAACGTGGTAGTGCCCTTGCGAAAGACAAGAACACTTGGGCGCGTGCAACATAGCCAATCATCATAAAAAGTCCTGTTGGGGCTAGAATGATGTGGAAGATGATAAGTCAAGCCGTCGGGCCCCTCGGTGGCGAAAGGGCGATAATCATGTGTCACACAAGCAATGTCTCTACCCGGCTGCCCCTGGGTGGGCAAATAAGATAGCAGCTTTCTGGCACCTGTCAATTGTTCTAGAGGGCTCTGATCTGGGCGGTTTCGAAATTGAAAAATCGAAAGAGCTGCAGGATTATCCACCCTGACACTCTGACATAATCCAGGCAACAGTAAGCCCGCCCATGCACTCAAATAGTGTGTCGCTAGCTGAACACTGCGGTCTTGTGGCGATGTGCAGGCTGTCAAATTACCTAGGCCATGATATATGTTGGCCAGGGCAGCGGGGGCAAGAGCAAGCTTCCAACTATCAGCAAGCAGGCAGGTCGGGTAAATCAACTCGGGGCGCACAACGCCCTCCCCGTATGGGACCACAAAGGTCGCTAGCCAATACACAAGATATGCAGCCAAGTAGGTTTTGTCTGGTAGCTTCCGAGGGTTCCACCCCATATTTGACGGCGCACATAAATATCGCTTG
This sequence comes from Amorphophallus konjac, assembly GCA_022559845.1. Taxonomy (NCBI): domain Eukaryota; kingdom Viridiplantae; phylum Streptophyta; class Magnoliopsida; order Alismatales; family Araceae; genus Amorphophallus; species Amorphophallus konjac. The sequence continues at coordinate 67,136,599 of CM040117.1, forward strand.
TTTTATGGTGGATTTAGAAGCAGATGATAATACTGATCCAGAGGTTTGTCATCCTCTGCAAAGTTATCCTGAAAGTAGAATGGTCCGTTATAAAAATACTGGACCCATGCATTGAGGCTGACCCTTGCAGTGCTCGTAGATGCAGATGGGGTTTTCCCCTTTCCAACACGGGCTAGGTCTTGCCATACCTTCATCAGATATCGGAAGCCGAAGGGCAAGCCGTAGGAGCCTGCGCCAGTAGAGTACTCCATGTGTAAATCATCTAAACAAGCTTCTTCATACATGTTCCCGGATATGGGGAGCCCTGAAATGCGATGGAAGGCTCCACAAGTCAAGTGATATCTCTCCTTCGGCGGTAGCAAAAGTATTAAAGCGCCGGTTGAATCGTTCTACCGAACCCTGGAGAAGCCAGTGTAACAAGGGTACCGATGGAGGGCAGCAGTAATAGCATGCCAAATCCCCACATGATGTAAAATATCACGGTAGTGGTGGATAACACCCATCAGCCATTCCGATGCACCTAAATGAAACCGGTGTGAAGCAACCACAGACCATTTCCCATACCAGCTGGGTGCAAAATCACTCACAATTTGGTCAAGAAAACATAACTTGTCATAACTTTCTGTAGTAAACTGTGTACCCGATAGCATCAAGAACAACCCGGGAGAAGGCGGCCTTATCTTATGCTGCCCAAACAACTCCCATATGGCTGGCATCACTGTGTATGATTTAGAATGCCCGAAATCCTCTGTCTTGAAAAAACCAAGCTGAGCAGCCCCTGGACGCTGAGCCTGAGGAGAAAAGCCCAGTGGGAAGCTAGGATGGGAAAGAGTGCAAGTCCCCATCATACTGTCTCTCCTCACCAAAAAAGCTCTTTCGAGCAACACTCGTTCAGCCGACACCATTGGATCCTCCTCATCCATATTTTCTGGCACAAAATTTTGGATTAATGGAAATAAATGCTCATCCAAAGGAAAATGCCTTGGATAACGCCGGGTCCACTGATATATGTAAAAACCCCCCTCCTGAATGATGAGCGAGGGGTCAACTTGATGTGACACGACCTCGGACCTAATGCAAGCAAGCACAATCGCATTCAAAACGGGCCAAATTGGGCCACCGCTCTATCGTCACTCACCCAAGCCCGGGGTGACTTGGCAATGCCAAGGGGAGGATGTGGGGTTGGGCCCTTGCTGGTAGAGGGCCAGCAAGGCCAAGACTTGATTCCCAAAGGGTGGGGATGCCCAAATCAAGGGGGCCGACAAAGTGTCAAAGGCACCGGTTGCAATATTCCCACGGTGATCACTCAAGTTTATGGGGCTTGAGGATCGGGCTCTCACTCGCATAACCAGCGGAATTAAGAACTAATATTGAAAGACAAGCACTAATTGGAGTGAAGGTTTGAGCACTTACTCGACCGGTTTGAAGAAACCGGTCCCGGTCGGAGACGAGGGCGAGCGGGGAGGCGAGTGGATCCCCACACGCCGCGGCGGTGTCGCTTGACCTGCCCCAAACAAATTACACCACTACACCTCTCGCAGGAGGGGGAACTTGGGGTGGGGGTTAATGATATTACATCAATACTACCTCCACGCAGGGAGGGGCCTTCAGCCGGCCAAGCGGGGTGGGGAAACCAAAGCAAAGAACAAGGAACAAGGGTGGACGCCGAATCTGCCTGCTGTCAGCGAACCAGGACAGAGGGTCGGTGTTGCTGTTGTAGATCTTGATCAGGAATTGTGCTGATGGCGAGACTGGCGGCGAAATCTTCGTAACAGGAAGGGGAATGCCTCAGAATTTTTGTAATTTCTTCTGGAGTCGCTGCTGGACGGGGCAGGAGCTTGAACAGGGCCTCTGTTTCTCGGACTAGCAGGGGCAGGTCACCAACAGTAGGATGCAGAGGCTGTCCTGACCGCTCCCGAACTCCAAATTTGATGCCGTCAGCGCCGTTAGAACCGTGGGTGAGTCCTCTTTGCAGCAAAAGAAACGGGGATGCCAGAAGAGAACGGAGACGATCTGTGGAGCCAGAAGAGTGAGGAGGTGTCGATGCAGACTGGGGAAGGCAGAGCCTCACGACCGTGGAAGAAAATTGGTAACTTCTGTTCCCGGACGCTGAATGGGCTTCCGCTTCTTGATTCTGAAAGTAGACAGGCCGATGAAGAACTTTGAAGAAGGACTTGAAGACTGATTCCTTCGGGGCTGGTCGTGGCAGAGCTTCTAAGCCGGCTCAGGTCCTCAGCCGAGGCAGAACCGCGCAGCTGTGGGGGAATGGACCTCCTGGACGACTCGGGGATCGGAAGAAGACGAAACCACTTCGGTTGCGAAGGCGACTGGCAGACGCTTCCGACGATGGCTCTTGGGTCTTCAAACTTATCCGGAGGAGGTCGTGGTGGCCGCTGCAAGTTGCTGGTCTGCTGTAGATCTTCAGTTGAGAGCTGTAGGTTGATGATGATGGGGGGGAATGGGGTATATGGGAGGGGAAATGGGGGTGGATTAGTGTGGGGAAAGCCCGGGCTGTGAGGGGGTCTAGGAGGGGGTGTTCTAAGGTGGGGGAAGGGAAGAATGAGGTCTGGAAGGGGGTCTAACAGGTGGTGGGAGGAGGAGCTACGAATTTGGGAAGGTGGGTGAGAGGAGAAAGTGAGGGGGGGGCACAAGTGAGTGGAGGGAAGGGTGGATTTCAAATTTGAAATGGCCTTGGAAGTTGTGGGGTTGTGTGGGGAAGGGGTTGATTGTGTTGGAATGGGGAAAGTGGTGTTGGAATGTGGAAGATGGTGTTGGAATGGTGAGGGATCTTCTTGGGACTAGGGGGGTGGAGTAATGGAGGCCATGGGGAAGTGGAGGGCTTTAATGATGGTAGGTGGGGGTTGAGGTGGTTGGGAAGGGAGGAGAGAAGAAAATTCGAAATTGGGTGTTGAGGAGAGAGAAAGTGGAGTGAAAAAGAGAGATTAAGAGAGGGAAGGGTGGGGAATCTCTCCCCTAGGGTTTCTCACCCAAAAATTGTTGGAATCACTCCACTAAACTAAGCTTTGGACTCTCAAATGGCATTTTTTTCATTGATTGATTCATTACCTCCAAATGAAGGAAATGGGGCCCTATATATAGGAAACCCACATTTTACAATAAGACCCTGACAAAAGACTCATTGACAAATAACCGAAGGGGTAGGGGAGCTCATTGGGCCAAGCCCGAAGAAATGGGCCCAATTAGCACATTACACATTCTAATGACACTCAAACATAGGAAAATAAATGCAAGACCTAGGGACATGACTCAAATAAAATGCAAATTACATCAAATGACTCGAGTAAAATTACATAGGACTCAAAATTAAATGACTAAACCATGCCGGATGCAACCGGGGCGAGGAGACGAGCTATGAATGTGGGCATGGAAGGTGATGTCCACATCACAACTTCTCCACCCTCCATCAGGTCTTCTGAAAGTGGGCCCTTTGCAACAGTGGTGAAACCTCGGTCAAGCAAAAACATATTATCCCTCGTGACTCGAGGTGGGCTCAAGGGAGACATCAATTGGTTCGACAAACGACGAGATTTATCTCTCTCCCCATCTTGGCCAGCACCTCTCCGGGAGCGCATCTCTCTCACGCGAGACATTCTCAACTCCTGTCAAGCAAGAAAGGAGGAGGAAAAGATTAGCCAATCATGAAAATGGAATATTACATAAAGGACAACAAGTTGATTCAAGATAATAAGCAATCAAAGTCAAACAAAGCTAAGGGGCACGAGTCACCCGCCGTCGCCTTCGGCTCCGACGAACATCCCATGGGGGACATTTGTTGAACCCCAAAAAGTTTATAATGTCTGATAATTATAGAAATTTAGAAATTAAAAAAGTTCTACACTATGACATGGAGTGATGCTCGGCCGTCGCCGTCATATGAATGCTCACATACATTTCATCAAACACCTTGTGGGCGGCACAAAGTTATGTACATCCGCTCTACAACATTAAGTGTTCAAGCTTACAAAGTCCATATAGATATTTGGGCAAGCGCTCGGTGCGCGGCGTAAGGCCACCAAGTGCTCAACAAAGTCCCACGATAAGTCGAGCTTTTAGCTCTTTTTTATGACTAGTGGGCATTTTAACAAACACCTCATGAGCGGCATGAAATTACGCGCTCGTGGGATAAAGTCCGTGCAAAATTAAGTGTTTAAGTGCCATCGTATATTCCCATGGCATTTAAATAAATCCCCGTTACCCCGAAGTCAACAAACGGCAAGACGGCGTCTTGAAGAGTGCGACAAACAAATAAAAAGCTCTACGTATCTCTTGCTGTGAAAGAGGCGAGAGAAGGATAAACAAGTTCAAATCCTTGGCCCCTTTTTATAGCGTTGACAGAGTCCACTAGAAGGGGGGGGGGGGAGTTGCCTCCTCCCTCTCTCTCCCTGCCCCGGGGGGGACCTCTCCTCGGTCCACCTTGTACCTGGGGAGGCCCCCCGGGCTCCCTATACAGGGGGGACCTCCCCCCGGTCCCATCGGCACTGGGAGAGCCCCCCCCGGTCCACCTGCACCGGGGGGGACCTCCCGTCATCCCATCCGCACAGGGGGAGGCCCCCCGGGCCCACCTGCACCGGGGGGATCTCCCCCCCTCCATCCTGCATCGGGGAACCCCCCTGGTCTGTCTGCATCGGGGGGAGCACCCCCCCCCCCCGGTTCCACCTTGCACCGGGGGGAGGCCCCTCCGGCCCTCTCCGCCTGCGCACCTGCCCGGGGGGAGGTCCCCTCGGCTCTCTCTGCCTGCGCACCTGCCCGGGGGAGTCCCTCCCCCTCCTCTTCTTACTGTTACACCATTGGGAGAGGAAGAGACGGGGGAGCTTACCTTTGCCAAGATTCCATTGGTGGGAGCTCCTCCTTGTTCTCCTTCGCCACCTATAAAAGGAGAAGAGGGTGGAAGGAGGAAGAGACTTTTGAGAAGAGAACCTCGGAGAAAAGCTCAAGCTCTGCTGCGATCCTTGCAAGAGGTGAGAAGAGGGGGGCGCCCTCCTCCTCATTCAACTTATGTTCAAAAGAATTGTAAAAAGTCCTCGTATTAGGGTTATTTGTAAAAATACCCTTATGTGAGGGGAAGTTTATGTCATCCACTACGAATATTGAAGATGTAAATGAAGGCCATGAACTTATGGTTTTGGGATTTCTTTCCTTGAGACATAATGTAGAAGAAAGCCGCGAAAAAAATTACAATTATATCTCGGAAGATTGTAAAATTGTGTATATGTCCGAGAACATCCAGGAAATTACAAATTTCAGCAAATCCATGAAAAAAGGGGGTTCAAAGTCGAAAAAAGGACAAAAGTCCATGTTTTATTCCAAAGTCCAAAAATTGCGGTTTTACCCCAAAATTATGAGAAACCTCACAAAAATCCCAAAAAGCCACAGTAAAATACAGCAAAATTCAGAAAAAACATGCAATGATGTCTCAGTCAAAAGAAAATTATAGAAATGTCCCGGGAGACAGCAAATTATAAAACCGACCCTGGTTGAGGGAAAATTGTAAATATACCCCTGGTTGTTTGGAAATTGCAAATATATCCCTGATTGAGGGAAAATTACAAATATATCCCCGGTCAAAGGAAAATCGTAGATATGTCTTAATTATACGGAAAATTGTGAATAGACCCCTGTCTCGGGACATGGGAATTTTTCTCAAGGGCGGACCCTTGACGTCAGGGCTGACATTGTAGGAGTAAAAGAGGTCTTTGGTAATTAATCAAAAGTGTTCGGACTTGTTCGATATAAATTAACACCGACTCCGGTCGGTGGGGAAGAGTCCAGCACACGAATTTTAAATAGTCTGATAAATCCTAAAAAATACGGAATTAACGAATATGTCGAAATATACGCATATTCATTCAACGACATTGGATACGGAAAATTCCGCGTGTTAAACACCTGTCTATCGATCTGTCGTAATTATGTAGTCTCTCTCATCCCTTATTCGTTTGAAGGACTTGATGAATTCCTTCAAATTACTCACCCCTTGCGATAGGTAAGTGTTATAGATTTCCTTTGGAGTTGTCCCCGACACTCTTTTACCCACTTCAACAATTGTCTTAATCATATCCTCATAGTAAGGCCCTTTGGCAGTATTTGTTGGCACATTGTTGAAGAAGGACCATCTAGAGACTGCACGTCCAATTCTTTCTTGCAAATCTTCAAATTTTTAAATGCGGCAATGATGTTATGGTTGCTTGTACCTCTCCCTAGTGAGATACGGGTCTATGGGACCCACTCTAGGGTCATTATCCCTAGTCATATCATGTCTTCTTCATGCAAATGTTGTTATGTTGTTCAGATCCACTGCCTTTTCCTACATGATGGCCTATTTCCCTGTAGTACTTCATGTTTGCCTTCGTTGCGCGACGAACTTCACCTTAAAAGAGATAATTAGAAATGATCAATAATTATAACTTACGCATCACTTAATAGCCAATTTATGTAAATAATCTTTACTTGGATCACAACCTTCAAATGCAATTGATCTTCTTGTATCTTGTTCAAGTTCATCAACTCCATATATATGAATGTCGGGTCCCCAAATGGCCATGTTAACTTTTCCCTAATTGTATCATTTCTTTTGACCATTCTTGCCTTCTCAGCTCGGTGTTTGTCAAAGTGAGTCTTGAATTGTGTTCTCACCTCCATAGGAACACGCTCACAACTCTTAACATTACCTTTTACATGTCCAAGGTGTTGCTTAAAACGATAAACACCACCGAACATTTTCGTTCCACAATAACAACATTTGACCTTCCTCATGGCCATATCTACAAGTGTTCAATGCTTCCATGCCACTTTGGCGCGGGAGATGGTGTAAGACTCCTCTTTTTGGTGCTCTTTAAGAGATGCCATAGCTTCCGCCATGTAAAGTCAAACAAGGGAAGATAGTTAAGTGTTAGAAGGGGCTTAGGGCAATGCAACATAATTAAAACAAAAAACCTCTTACTCATAAATCTGAGGAGAGAGAAAGTGGTCCTAGAGAGAGAGGGGGCATGTTGGAGTGTTAGAGGGGTCAGGGCAATGCAAAATAATTAAAACAGAAAAAAACCCCTCCTAGTCACAAATCCGAGGAGAAAGTGGTGCTAGAGAGAGAAAGAGAGTCCGAGAGAGAGGGGGCATGGTGGAGTGTTAGAGGGGCTTAGGGCAATGCAAAATAATTAAAACAGAAAAAACCCCTCCTAGTCACAAATCTGAGGAGAGATAAAGTGGTCCTAGAGAGAGAGGGGGTATGGTGGAGTGTCAGAGGGGCTTAGGACAATTCAAAATAATTTAAACAGAAAATTCTCTCCTAGTCACAAATCTGAGGAGAGAGAAAGTGATCCTAGAGAGAGAGAGTGCATACCTTTGAAGATCTCTTGAAGAAAGTCCCAATCCAATCCCCGTAGGTGAGCCTCAATGCAGACTGTCCAACCACCCTAAAATGATCTTAGAGACTCTTGTTACAAGAGTGAGATTGAGAGGAGAGAGAAAGAGGATTACAGAGAGAGAGGGGGGTGCTAGAGAGTAGAGAGCAAGGAGGCCTCTTGGAGAACCGAGTGAGTGAAGGTCTGAAAGAGACCCCAAATTCCCGGATAGCCTTTTCTCCAACCCTAGCCCATGTGAAATTCAAATTGATCCAAGGGCCGGATCGGCTTGGGTCATGCGGGATAGGCCGATCCTGGCCGATCTTGACTGATCCAGCCGATCCTACTCTTGGATCGGTTCGACCCAGAACCCCGATCGGATCGGCCGATCCAATCTGATCCAATCCTGCTTTCCATGCTTAAAACGGTGGAGCCTACTCCACTCAATGCTTTAAGATTTTGAGTTGGAGGGCCCAAGTGTCAAAGCCCCTGTTCTGATTTCTAGGCCATGCTCTGCATGTCGTCATTGTCCATATGATGGCCTAAGTCAGCTTGCATGTGAGACAGTGTGTTACATGGTCCCACAATGATGAGCCTAAGTCAGCTTGCATCCGAGACAATGTTACATGGTCCCGCATTGGTTAGGGGACAACAAAATATGCTTGAAAGAGCGATTCCACTCAATGCCTTAATGTTGTTAAGTCAGATGGCCACTTTGGAATCTGTTTTACACAATTTCATATCATATCTTTTCAGTTGGAGGGTAGTGTATACCAAGACAAAATTTTTAGAGAATTTATCACATAAGTTGTACTATGGTGTGTATGTCTTTACCAAATTCATTTTGAGATTTAGAGCCAAAAATTCTAGATGAATCTTTTCCATGATTTATACTAGTTTTCTTTCATTACCTGCACTCTATAGTACATCCTGCCATCAATATCTTCATTGTTCATAGATGACTTAAAAATTTCAGGATCCAAAAATATTACAAGCTTTAGTGGAGAACCGTAAAAGATCAGCTCCATATGCTGGCGCTTTTCTTCTTAAAGATGAACCTGGAATGGATGGTTCTGAATCAGAAAAAAACATTAGTGATCTGAAAGGAAAAGAGCTATTTAAGCGTCTTCATGAAGTTGGTACCTTGGCGCAGGCAAGTTTTGCCTAATGGTTCATGTTATTTTACACATACATAGCTCCTCTTGGATGGTTGCAGAAAGTAATTGTTTTTCATCATTTTCACCTTTTGAGCCTTTCCGTGCAGATAACCAGTATCCAAGGGGAACAGGTGGTCCTAATTGGGCATCGACGGCTGCGGATAACTGAGATGGTGAATCCATGACAGTTTAATGACATTGTGAGTTTTGACATTTAGGCAGATCATTATCCTGATTCCCCATGAATCTATGCTTTGCAGGTTGATGAGGATCCACTGACTGTCAAAGTTGATCATCTAAAGGCATGCATTTCTTCTATCTTTCCACTATTCCTCCCGATAGATTGTAGTAGGCTGGACATACACATCACGTGATTGTAGCCATCATTGACATCATACGTGATTATATGCTTCTTTGATCTTCCCTACATTCACTACAACATCCTTTTACATGCCAATGTTTCAGTGTAGGTTGTTAATTCCTGGATGGATAAAGGGGTTTAAGAGAGCATGCTGGGTAGTATTTATACTGTTGGTTACTGGTGATAAGATGTTGATGGAAGTAGCAACATTTGTGCTAAGCATTCTGATTTCTTTGATTGCAAATAACTGTAGTACAGTACGATGTACATTTTTTACTTGGGTCACCTTGCTTTATGCCCACCTGAAACATGCAATGTTTATTCAAATTGTTTTGAGAGCCCATGCTTTGGGAAAGAACTGATTAGGGAATTGCTTGAACCAAAAAAGAGGCACAAAACAGAGGCCAGTTGACACCCTATCAAAAAAGTGTATTAAAGAAAGAGACAGGAAAAAGAAAAGAGAAGGAAGAGCATACCTGCGAGGAAGCAGCTGCACATCTACATCCAGCTGGCCTTCTCTTTTGTCCATGCAACATGCGAGGAGAGGCAGGAGAATAACATCAGCAGCAACCGCACAATTGCAACAATGCTAGCAGGCTCTCTTAGGGCTGGTGCTCAGTGGAACAAGAAAGGAGAAGAATGAATCAGAGGGAGAGAGGCCATGTGGCAGCAGAATTGGGAAGGATGGGATGAGGAATCAGAGGGAGAGAGTCCATGTGGTCTCCTCTTGTCACAGCAAACAGGGGAGAGACAGTCCAACATGGACTTTTGTCCTGTACATAGAAAAAAAAGAGGAGAAAAGAGAGAACAGGAAGAAAAGGAAGAAAGAAAGGAAGAGTCCAGCTGGAAAAAGAGAGAGATCAGCTGTTTCCCTGTTCTCTGTTATGTAAATTTTTTACTTTTAGGAGGAATGTCTCCTTCTCTTGAACGTATCAGCTCTCTTTATTTAATAAAATTGATGGTACAGTCCACTTTCCCTTCAAAAAATAAAATCATTTTTGGGCTCATTGGTTATTGGTTTCTTATTGGGCCTTGCCGCCTTGCCGAAGTGCATTAAAGATAGTCTAACATATCTCTAATGGACTTTCATGGGTCTATAATTTGTGCCTATCCTTTATTCATTAAATCGATATCTTTTAGTGAACTTAGCCAAATCTCTGTAAATTCATCGTGTGCGTTACATTTAGGGTGAGGCTTAGCCAAATTCTAGTTGCTCTCATTGAAGGATGTGATCTTATTGGATCATTGTTAGATCCTCTTGGGTTCATGTCCTCTTGTATTCTTAACCAATTTTTCATACACACGAAGGGGATCACAAAGTTTGGTGGCTGATCCTGCACATAATTCTTTGTGCCATTTGGGGAGGGGGTGGAGAAACAGCAAGATTTCCAGAGGGTAGGGTAGGAGTTCAAAGAGAATCTTTGTTTTCTTTGGAGGGTGACGATTGGCCACATTTCATTCTTGCATTTGGGTCAATTGGATAGGGAGAGTCCCAGGATACTTTGATATGGATTTGTTTTCGATAGAGGGATTCTTGAGAGCATAGTGATGGTATAAATTGTACACCCCATTTTCTTATTCGATCAATTTATGGCAATATCCACTTTCACCCAAAACAAAGTCTTTTTTATTTTTTATTTTTGGATGATTGGGGGAACCCCACGCCCGCCGCCAACTTCGGTGTGTGGTCGCCTTGGACCTAGGAACCGGACTGCTTGCGCATCATAGGGTCCTCCACCAAAAACAAAGTTAAAGAAGGTTTCCCATGGTTTTTGCTTGATTCTGACCAATCAGCCTTCTTTCAAGGGAGATTTGTAACTTTCAGTTGATGAGGAAAAAGAAGATGTTTTATCTTCAAATCGGATCTTGAAAAGCCACAGAATATAAATCTACTTGGATTATTTGTTCACAGTCTTGAGTTCAGGGAAAAATGGGCAGAATGGAGGAGTTACATCCTAATAGCTAGTTTTTCAGTTCTGGTTCTCCTTGAGGTTAGTTTGGTAGTTCTCATGGTTATAGAGAGGGAGACCCTACCTCCCAGTGTCTTTGTTCTGGTGGGTCAAGTTTTGACACTGATGTGGTCCAAAGCAAGATGTTGCAAGTGAAACGTGACTAAGGGGATCACAATAGGTAAAGATAGCACTGAAGCTGCACACTTTCAACTTAATCATCATGCTCTCCTTTGGTGGCTGTTGGCCACGGAATTATATTCAAAAGATGTTCTTTTTGAAAAGAAACATTTTATATGGAGATTTATTCCGTGAGTGGGCATCGTATCAGACGATTTGGGTTCGAGTGCTGGACCTTTCCCCATTGACCGCAGTCAGTGTTGATTTACATCGGCTTAACATCCGAACACCTTCGTTTAATTGTCAAAGAACCCTTAAAATCCTTTACATTGGTTCTGATGTTGAGGGCCTACTTGCTTGGGTGACTCACAATTACCACTCACTCACCACCTACAGACTGATAGAACTAGGGTTTCGTCAAAGGCCTCTTAAGTTTAGGCAAAACCCTAGAATTTAGGAGTATGGAGACAATTTTGTAGAAGCCATAGGCATTTTTGAAGTAGCGGGAGATTTCCTGGACCACGGGGGGGTATTTTAAAAATTTTACGTTTCTAGGGGTATTTTGGTAATTTTACCAGGTCAGAGGTGTTTCTGAAATTTTCGGGTTAGAAAGGAAGTAGGATAAGGTCGCTGACTTCCCAAGGCGCTGAGGCCATTTATGGATGGTTTTAGGGGCTACTAGGCCATTTCTAGGTCACAAGGGTATTTTAGTAATTTTACCAAACCCTACACGGACCTAGGTTTGAGGCGGTACCCAAGTGTCGGACTGAGCTGGCAATGTCCTCGAACCAAAGGAGTGACGAAGGGCTTCATAGAAGGCACACACGTGTCAATTTTGCCAAAGAAGGGGTATATATGCAATTCCCAAAACTCGGGGGTTTTCTTATAATTTTTCTGATCGGTGTACAGAGAAAATTTGTAGGTTACACCGGATACATTTAAGGCCCAAGTGGGTACAAGGGTTGTCGGCGAATTGTCGACTGTACATCACAGAGATGCGCACTAACGCGGGGAGTAGGGGCGTAACCCCAATTACAAAAGATTGCAGGGTAAAATTACAAACAACAAGACTTTTGTTTCTCACAATTCCGGGGAGGATATTTCCGTAAATCTCCATCATAGGGGCGGAACTATGTCATTTAGCCGTCCCGGGGCGTAGAAACTTACAACATAGTCCGCAGAGGGGCACAATTACAAAAAATACAAAAAATATTTTTTAGGGGCATAAATACAAGACCCGGGGATCACCTACCCCTCACGGGTCAAATCAACGAATACGTGTCTTCTCAAGTGCGCAGGAGTCCTTGATCTCTCATAGATGCTGAATGCCTCATCTTTTGGCCCAGGGGGCTATTTATAGAAGTAGGAGAACCTAGGTTGTCAAAAACCTGAGGATTTGCCTCAACTTTGACGAAAAAATGGGTTTTAACCCCAATTCTGACAAGGTGGGGTGGCCCATCCTTTTTATTTCTTTCTTTCTTTTTCTCTTTTTTTTATGGGAACACGACCCCGGGGGGGTCGTTTAAGCTGCGGGTGGGACCTAGCGGGGTCAACCTGTCCCGCCCGAGGTCGTTTGACCCCGCTGGGGTCCCAGTGGGGTGACATGACCCCGCTGGGGGCCCATCGGGTGGCCGCGACCCCACGCGGGGCCAATCGACGCCGCTGGGTTCCAGCGGGGTGGCCGCGACCCCGCCTGGGTCCCCATGGAGGCCAGCGGGGTCATTTGACCGCAGGGCGGCCCTTTTGGCCCCTCTTTGCGCCTTTTCTGCATTTTTTTGTCGCCCTGGGTGGGAGAGAAGCTGCCGCCCTGCATTTATTGTTCCCCGAGGCCCACTTTTCGCCGCGTGGCAGCAACACGTTGGTGGAGAACCGTGCAGGAGTGAAATCTTGTTCGTCCGTTGTTTGCTTGCGCGTCGCCCGCCTGGAGGGAAGTATTTGCACCCGTCCGTGCTGTGTGATACACAATTGTTCGGCCACTTTGACAGGTGTGCATGCATAGTCTCTCTTGATTTCCCTTGCTGCGACGCCACTTGCACTTATAAGGTCGGGTCAATAGACCCTAAATCGCGGAGGTATTCCGCGAACCAACGATATCGGCGCTACGCCATATTTTTCGTCGATTGCTATGAAATAAAATTCTCGAAATATTTCGAGAGAATTACGGGTGCAATAAATGCCTCCCATGGGACATCCGTCACGGCCGGAGGCGGGGGCGGACGACCCGTGCCCTTTAAAGGGAATGATGACTATGTGTCTTTTGTATAGACTTCTGGGCTTTATAGGACTGTTTGTAGTGCTGTCCTGGAGTGCTTGGCCTGACATTGCTCTCATATTTTTTGTTCCTCTGCGTTTGTAGACATGGCTCGCAGCAGGGGTGATAGGAACCGGTCGAGGAGGCTGAGGACTAGAGGCGCGGAGGAGTGTTGGATTGAGCGCACCGACTAGCGCATGCCATCTTTCCCTCCTCGTGTCATTGATGAAGACAATTTCACGGGTTGACTTCGGCTATTCGTGGGTCGTTAAGGGCCCGACTGAGACTGCCGGTGAAAATGAAAGCCTTGTGGATGTGTCCCGCATTACAAGGAGGGATGACATTTATACATATGATCGCTCGGGGGGATATCCACGTCACTACCCCCTGGATCGTCACCTTCATCGGTTCCTCCAGAGCTTTGCACAGATCGGCATGGAGGATGATGATCCCTCACTGCCTGAGGAGAGGCGCCGCCTTGAGCGAGCCATACTAGCGGGAGGGACAACATGCAGGGGTTATGCTCCCTGACGTACCTGAAATTTTCGGATGGCTTCACCCGACAAACGTAGTACCTAGATCGGCGGAGCCTGGGCTTCTTTCAACAACATGAAAGCCTCACAGTTCGGACTGCACCACTGGTTCCAGCAATCTGGCACATGCATGGACAACACAAGACCATGGGTCAGATCGTGGATGGCCTCTTCCTGACGCCTTCAGGGGCGATTTTGCACAGGAGGAGTATGCTCATGATTGTATGCTGGAGAGGATTTTGGCGCTGAAGATCCCCAGTTGGTACGGGACATGGTCAATTGTCCCGTCTCACAGCTATCACCGGGGTGCGACAGAGTGGCTCTGGGGCATCCTGACTGTCTACTGGTCAGTACTGGACAGGGTGGGGATACGTCATGCAGTGACAATCGCTTTGTATTCCTATCCTTGTCATACAAGCCTGCTACAGGCCTTGGTAGAGAGATTCAACCGCCGGTGGAACACCTTCGTCACTGCTGGAGGAGAGAGTTCTTTAGACCTCTGGGCTTTTCAGAGGATTTCTGGTCTTCCGATCTGCAGGAGGCCTTACGAGGAGCTGACACTTGACGACTTACACCTTAGCTCCACTGATGGAACCAGACGGTATGCTATGCCATATTGTTTCAGATTTTTAATGATCTGCCTACTTAGCCGTTCGCGGAGTGGGGCATGGACATTGTGGGACCATTCCCACCATCATCTCAAGGCCACAAGTTCATATTGGTCACCACTGATTACTTCTCCAGATGGGCAGACGCCGTCCCGCTACGAGAAGTTACAGGGGAGATAGTTGCCCGTTTTGTGAGGCACTACATCATATACAGGTTCGGCACTCTTAGACGGATTATATCTGATAATGGCATGCCATTCAGGAACAAAATTGTTTATGCTTTGGCGTCTAAATTCCATATCGACTGGAGGACATCATCTGTCTACAACCCCCAAGCTAACGGGTTGGCTGAGGCCTTCAACAAAACCCTCTACAAACTGCTGTCCAAGATAGTGGGTGGCTGCAAACGAGATTGGGGCGAGAAGGTCCACGAAGCCCTATGGGCCTATCGGACTATCTACAAAACCCCTACGGGTTGCTCCCCTTTCTCCCTGGTCTACGGAGCCGAGGCGGTGGTCTCTGTGGAAATCAAGCTGGTATCTTACCGCGTTGCTGTTCACGCCGGATTGCCAGGCCAGGACCAATCTGAAATGGAAAGAAGGTTTGAGGAACTGTCCAACCTTGAAGGTGAAAGTCTCAGAGCTTATAAACACTTACAAGTGTACCAAGCCCGCATAACACGTGCTTACGCTAAGCTGGTCAAGCAAAGGGCATTCAAGAAAGGCGACCTCATCATGGTCAAAGAAAAGGAGGTCCTAGCGGGAAGATCCAGCGGCAAACTCCAGCCCAATTGGCGTGGACCTTACATCATACAGAAGGTCTTCGAATGGGGGGCGGGCTATACGGTCGTCGACCACAAGGGAAACAACCCTTGGACTATACGATGGGGGGGGGGGGGGGCTATACGTTACCGTATTTTCAACAAGTCGTGTAAATAACTAGATTTCCAAGGAAAATGGTGTCTAAGGAAAGAGGTCCACGGACAAACGCTTTAAGTGGATACGTGGTTTATTAATTAGGACCTCGCGAATGCGAGGGGAGCCTCCCACTGTCCCACCTCTTACCTGGCCATAATTCCTCGATTTTCTAATTAAGCACCCGACTGTGAAAAACTTTATCTAAGCCTATTTAACAAGATTTTTCGAGAGAACCATTCAAGCCGTGTCCATCAATCCAATTCTTTTATCAACTTAATGACGTTAAACATGATGCCTTCTTATTATCTTAATGTCGTTAAACATTATGTCTTAAAATCATCCTTGGACTTCTCTTACCTCTACTTGAAATCTTGTACTACTAGTCCCTTGAATGATAATTTTGCTAGATCTGTACTTTATTTCATAAGCTCTACCTTGAAATTCTTTGGCCATACATATTATGTGGATGTCTAAATACACTTGGGATCTATGATCCATAACCCAATGCCTGGCGTTAATGGGGCCCGGTCTGGTCCTGGGGGGAGCGCCCGAAAGTACTTGTGCCCATGGGAGTTGAATGACCTGGTATGGCATTGCACCGAAGTGCTTGACTTGCTAGATTAATTTATGACATTCCACAGTTTGTGAATTTTTTGACTTACTTGAATACATGAAGTACTTGACTTGTACATACTTGCGTAAAATGGCCAATTCCATAATATTACTTGCTACATGATCATTCTCTACTTGAACTTTACTCTTGATATCTTGTCTACTTATGATTCCAATTACTGCATTACTTTACTCTCTCTCGTATGCTTGTTCCATATTTTATTTACGTTTCTCGGCATAGCACGTACCTTTATCCAAACTGCTAATTACTTTAAGTTGCATGGTATAGAGATATAAGTCCTACTGAGCATTTCGCTCACCCTACGTTTTCCGGTTAACATTTCAGGTAATTCCGATGATGAACCCCAAACTCATGGGAATGAGCTAGAGTGATCAAGGAATCAAGATTACCTTAGTTACCTAGGTTTATGAACGGTTGCTCTTACTAGAATTATGTTTTTATTTTGAAGTTGTATTTTACCTCTTAAGGCTTAAGAATGTTGTAAAACTTTATTTTGATGAAATAAGAGTATCCATTTCTTCTTATCTGTTCTTGTGGTTTGTACCCCAATCTTCGTGCTCTGATCGACTTGAGTGTTTCGACTAGTCGCGCCTCGATATTCCGCGTCGAGGCGTGACAGCAGCAGCCGGCAGCGGCTGCCTCCAGGCCCTCCACAGTCCACAGGCCGCACAGGCGCACAGCAGTTGGCAGGCGGCAGCAGCAGTAGCAGGGGAGGCATGCAGCAGCAGCAGCAGCCTGCGGCCTCCGCCAGCAGCAGCAGCAGCTTCCGCCAGCAGCAACAACAACTCCACGGACAGGCACAGCAAGGAGGGGAGGGGTTTCGGCCGAAACTTCCCGAAAAGGTGACCAAGTTCACTCCCTAAAGGGCAGTTCACATGAGTTTCGGCCGAAATCGTCCGGTTTCGCCCGAAACCCACATCGGTTTCGCCCGAAACCGATAAACTAACTTAGTTTCGGTTTGCTACAATGATCCGAGTGGTTTTCGTATCGGGTATGGCCGAAACAGATACGTTTTGGCCGAAACGTATCGGTTTCGGCCGAAACCGCCAACCATGGCTGGACCTGCCCTGGGTCAATCGACCCCGAGGGGACCTGCCCAGGGTCATCCACCCCGGGCAGGACCTGCCTTGGGTCGAATGACCCCGGGCGGGTCCAGGGTCCCACCCCCGCTTTCTCTCCCGCGCAGAAAACAAAAAAAAGGGAAAAAAGGGGGGAAAAAGGATCTCCCCGGGGTTATTTTCATCCCGTTTAACCCGTACGGGTTCAAACACCCCCGGGGAGCCTCCAACTTCTATAAATAGACCCCTAAGGGTCCACTCAGCACATCTACAAGCTACGAAGCATTCACTACGCATCGGAAGCACCCAGTGCAAGGAATTTGTTCGTTGTTTTGGCCCGTGAGGGGTAAGTCCCCAGGTCTTGTGTATATGTCCCTAAGGGGTATTTTTGTAATTATGTCTCTCAGTGGGCCATGTTTGTAAGTTTCTACGTCCCGGGATGACTAAATTATGTAGTTCCGCCCGCATAATGGGAGATTACAAAAATGTCTCTCCGGATTCGCGAGAAACAAAATGTCATGTTATTTGCAGTTATACCCTATAGTTTCTCGTAATTGGGGCTACGTCCTTACTTCCCGCGTTAGGGCGGATCCTTGTACAGTCGACAAATCGCCGACAATCCTTGTACCCAATTGGGCCTTAAATGAAGTTGTGTATTCCGCAAATCTCTTTTGTACACCAATCGGGGAAAATTACAAGAAAACCCCTGGCCTTCAAAAATTGCATATATATATCCCTCCTTGGGCAAGATTGACATATGTGAGCTTTCTATGAAGCCCTTGTCACTCCTTCAGCTCGGGGACGTTGTCAGCTCGTCCGACATTTGGATTCCGTCTCAACCCTAGGTCTATGTAAGGTGTGGTAAAATTACCAAAATACCCTTGTGACCTAGAAATAGTCTAGTCGCCCCTAAAACCCTTCATAAATGGCCTCAGCGCCTTGGAAAGTCAGGAATCTTACCCTACTTTAGTTCCAGCCCAGAAATTTCAGAAACACCCCTAGCCTGGGAAAATTATCAAAATACCCTTGGGAAGGTAAAATTATCAAAATACCCTCGGGGCCTAGAAAACTTCCCTCCACTCCAAAAATGCCTACGACTTTCACACATTTGCATTCATACTCATAAATCCTAAGGTTTTGCCTGAAATTGAGAGGCCTTTGATGAAGCCTAACCCTATCAACATGTTGGTGGTAAATGAGTGGTCATTGAGAGTCACCCGAGTGAGTCTGCCCTCCACATCGGAACCTATGGGGAGGACTTTGAGATTTCTTTGATAGTTAAACAAAGGTGTTCGGACGTTAGGCCGATATAAATCAACATTAACTGCGGTCAGTGAGGAGAGGTCCAGCATCCGAACCCAAATTGTCTGATATGCGCACCCACGGAATGACTCCCCACATATAGGGGAATGTCTCTTTTAAAAAAGAACATTATGTTTATTTTTTATCCACGATAAAATTCCGTGGCCGACAGAATTAAAGTACAATGACTTTAGGAAATGATTTTTTGTTATTCATTGAGCAGTACCTTTCTTGTTCGAAAGATCAAATTTCTACTCCTTTGCCAATAGGAGTAAATGATATCGTCTGTTGGAGAAGAGGAAGATGGGCTATAGCCCATTTTGTTTCCATGCTGGACATGTAATTTTGGGGTGCTTCAATACCTTTTTTTTGGGTTTTTGTTTCGATGTGGAGTATGTGGCTTATGTCAGGTTCTGTATGAAGTGGTTGTTACATGTGTTGGCACTAGGACATACGTCTACAGTCTATGCCATATTTTGCTGCTGGTTCATTAATCACATGGTACTAACCACTTTCCTAAAATATGACCTTGGCATGTAACACTAAGAAAGTATGGAAATTATATCTGGCAGCCATCCACACAGCTGTATTTACCATAGCGAACTTGCCTGTAGAGAAGTGTGGTTAATAGCATGAGATGTTTCAAAATTTCCCACTCAATATGGTCAAAAACATTTTCCTTTAGACCATAGGATAGCTGCATAGGCGTTGATGTGGTGGGATCAAAAGATCGTATAAATTTTAATTTTATGTTGATTGTTCTGGTAAAGCAATGCTTGTTTGAACTTCTTCTAATTGATCATTTTTTTCTTCTTTGTCTTATTGTGTTATTGAGTTTTCTGTATGGTGCAGATGAGATATCATCTTTCCTTGTTTCTGTGCTGTAATTTTTCCCTAATATAGTTCTTCATCTACCCTATGTCCATTTTCCATGTGTATCCATGTTCCTCCTTTTGGTTTCCATTTCTATGCCATGATCTTTCTTTAAAATACATTCTCCCACTGTCCTCCTTTCCTGTAAAGGAGTAATTTTTATTTTAAAAGAGTTTATATTATCTTAATACCATGGGAGAAATATTTTGCTTGTAAAAGGAAGCTGCTTGATTTGCTTTTCGAGTGAGAAGGAAAAAGGATGCAGGCGTAATTGACATCTCACTTTATTATTTGTTGCTTATTTGTAGGAATTGCCATATGACAAGGATGATGATGTTTTAAAAGCAACCTCATTTGAAGTGATTTCTACTTTGAGGGATATCTTGAAAACAAGTTCCCTTTGGAGAGATCATGTTCAAACATATACTCAGGTTTCCTCCTCATAATCTGATAATTTTTGTCACTAGTAGAAGTATATGCTGAAGATTTATATCCCTTTCGCTCTTTTCTGGATGTCCCTATTTTCTTTCTTGATATTGATTTTTTTCTGAAAATAACTTTGTTCGTCCTTCGAACCTATTGTTGGATGTGTGTGTGTGGGAGAGAGTTCGGCCAGAATAGAACACCAGGCCAATCAGTCTCCCATCTTTTTATATAACTCAAGAAATTATACAATTATAGAAATACCACTCATAGAGAGGTCATCCATAAAAGAAAGAGGAAACTTACAATATTGATTGCTGCTTTATTATCACAGTAGAGCTTCATAGATAGCTCTACTTGAACTCCTAGATCACTCAGAAGAAACTTTAACCATAGCAACTCAGTAAGACCATTGGCCATTGCCTTGTATTCTGCTTCAACACTAGTCCTGGCACACAGTTTGTTTCTTACTTCTCCGAGTGACTAGGTTTCTACCCAGCAGAGTGTAGTACCCTGTTGTTGACCTCCCATCCTTAAAACCAGCCTAGTCCGCATCAGCATATCCTTTAATGTTCAGGTGATTGGTCTTCTTGAAAAGAATACCTTTTCCCAGACAAGACTTTAAGTATCTCAGAATGTAGAGCCATGAGGGAGAGGGAGCCGAGAGAAAGGGGAGGAGAAGCAAGAAGCATTTGAAGAAGAATGGAAGTTAGTAACGAAGGGTAGGAAGTCTATGGTAGCGGAGAAGCTTGGGAGTCACAAGGAGGTTAAACAGCTGCCAGTTCAACAAGACCTCTACAGCAGATGCCTGGAGAGAGGGCATTGGGCTAGAGAATGCAGAAACACAATGAGATGCTTGTACTGCAAGGGAGTTGGACATAGGAAGAGGTTTTGCAGGATGATACACACCGGGAAGGGGAGCAGTCAAAATTTCAACCAACAAGGAGCTTCAGAGGTTGCAGAGGAATACCGGGCTGAGGAGTCATCTAGGGGGAAAGGGAGACAAACCACTGTCGATATCC
The DNA here is from genome assembly GCA_022559845.1 of Amorphophallus konjac. NCBI lineage: Eukaryota > Viridiplantae > Streptophyta > Magnoliopsida > Alismatales > Araceae > Amorphophallus > Amorphophallus konjac. Next base: position 67,157,165 of record CM040117.1, read on the forward strand.
CGTGGTCCCCTTTGGTGGTGGAGGGCAGGAAGAGACTAGAAGCTTGTGGGGTGGTGTCTGTCCAGGAGAAGGCCAAGACAGGAAAGGAGTCGTGGAGGACTTTCTGAAGCATACCTGGAAACTCGATTTCTGGTGGATCAGACAGCTGAAGAATGAAGAGTTCCTTGTCTGGTTCCCCAGACCAGAGTGGAAACAGTGGTGCTTGCAGAAGAGATCCACAGGAATGGCTGTTGCATAATCTGGAAGCCATGGGTGATGGAGACTGCTACTAGAGAGGTGCAACAGCGCAAGATGCTTTGGTGTAGGATGGCAGGATACCACTTCATCGATGGAATCTGGAGACATGTCATACCATAGTGACACCTTTTGGCTTCTTGAAGAGGGTGGACAAGAAGACTCTTGACAGGGATAATTTACAGTTCACAAGACTCCTAGTAGAGGTGGAGTCACTACTGCAGATTCCGAAGGGGGTGCTTATCAGGATGGGAGGGAAGAAATTCTGGGTTACTGTGGTTGTGGAGCTTGGGGAGGTAAGAAGAAGTGAACACAAGGACACTACGGACTGGACATGGGCAGAGGTGGTCTCCAGCTACCGGAGTCTCCGACGCTGAGCTGATGCAGAGGTGCCAGAACTGGAGAACTCGCCCCTGGAAGAGAACGAGTTGAGCACTCAGGTGATCTCAGAGGGCGAGCCTAGTAGTTCCTTCACTCGGTCGCATTGGAAAAATGTGACTGTTGGAGATCCTCAGAAGCTACCGTATCGGTAGGAGCAGGCATACAGGGTCTATGGCCAGGCTCTTTGACCCAGACAGATTACAGGGGGGTGTCCGAGGATTTCCCTCAGTTGGAGGACTCTGTTTTTCAAACGGGGGGCGAAATGGCGAGATCGGGTCAAGAAGAAACACAGTATCGGGCCTATCGAGACCTGGTATGATCCAAAGAACAGTTGCCAAGCTCGGGTAAGTCATTCGGGCACTTGGATCTGGGCTACTAGGCCATTAAAGGTGTTCGGTTATTGGGTAAGTTGTCGGGTAGCCTTCTTCCCTACCTGTCGACGCGCCTGACGTGCAGCGAGGGGTAGAGTCCTGTGGCTTCCCCGATCAAGCTGGCTGTGCAGCAGGAGCAGCGTTCGGACAGCGGCGAGGACACCGGCACCGGCAATGGGAGCAGTGCAGACGGAGCCAGCGAGCAAGTGCCACCGCTTGTGATTGAACAGTCCCACCTGTTCGGCAGTGATGTGGAGGGCAGGGATTTCGGGGAAGGTGGAGGGCGGGCATGGAATCTCTATACTCCTGCCCCCTGTTCACATGCTTCCCACTGCAGGCAGAGATGTCATCGGCAACCGATCTTCAGCGGAAGAACGCGGCAAGGAGGTGCATCCTCAGGTTTGCAGGCCGAGCCAATCATCCTTCTCCTCGGAGGACGGTGGAGCTGGACCTCTGGTGGCAGTGGTTGGGGTTATTGTTCAGGGGACCTGACGCACACAGAGGGAGTCTTATGGGACTGAACAGGGGCTCGGCATTGTATCGATAGAGCCTGAGCAGAGGGAGGGTGTTTCAGAGGTGTCCAATGACTCCAATCAGTCCAGGGCCGTCATTCTCTGGGCTGACAAGGGCGAGGGGAGAAGGGGGATCTGAAACACCTCTGGCCTGCATTGGGTGTAGATATGAACTAGAGTGGTCAGACTAGTGCATCAAGGAAATTGGGCTCCTAGCATGGTTGTCAAGGCGTCCCAGGCGACCAAGGCGGTGGCCCACCACCTTACTGCTTAGGCGACAAGGCAAGGCGCCTAAGCAAAGCCTAGTTTTTATAACGAAGTATATTGCAAGAGAACTAGTACTATACATTTTCTACATATAAGTTCTATCTTTAGTTAATAGAAAATTTGATATCCACAAATCTTCAACATATACCTATATTTTAAAAGACAAAAACAGAATAAATGACAAACAATAACAAATTAATAAGGAGAAAACTAATAAGAATTTGTGAATACATGTTAATCAATATAAAAATTTTAAACTAAGATCTGGTATTCAAATAGTTACTCTCTATATTAAAAGGAAGCATAAATATGACACATTTCTGGATAAATTGTAAGCACATCAACATAATAATTTCATAATTTTCTACTTGTGAATTATCAAAAAGAGACGCAAAATGGTACTAGCTTCAAAAAGTGCATCATGCAAATATGAATCAATGTCCTTAAGGGGAGGGAAGAGGAACCGACAGGGAGAAGAATCCGAGAGAAAGGGGAAAGGGAAATGGAAATCTCATATTCTCTTTCCAATATTGGCATATTATTTGTCAATTTTTCAAAATTACCTTTGAACGTTTGCCCAAATACTAAAACAAATCTCAAATCAAAGAGTGGATGTCCTGCCAAGGTAGGTAGACGGACTCAAGGTGGCCTATGTGCACCAAGGCAGCCAGGTGAGTGTCTTAATGGGCTGCTTGCCTAGGCGGCTGGTCGCCTTGGGTGCCTTGGAGTGCCTTGTCGCCTAGGCGACACCTTGAAAATAATGGCTCCTAGTGGGAATTTCATTCGAAGGGCGGAATGTGACAGGAAAGCCTTGAAGAGGATTAGAAGAGATCTCAATCTACAACTGAGTGCTAAGAAAATGGGGTTAGGTGGTGGTATGCAGATTGGGAAAAGGGTGGTGACCTTCCTGTAAAATAATAAACTGCTGGATGGCCTAAGACCAAAAAGCAGTGAGGGAAGGGGGAAGAGAGTAATAGGTTAATGAAGATTCTAACATGGAATGTCGGGGTTAAACGGAGAAAGGAAGATGAGGGAAGTGAAGTCATTGATTCAAAGGCATAGGGTTGATGTGCTCTGCATCCAAGAAACCAAAATAGAGTTTGGACAGCTGGAATATCACAACTCTGGGTGGGTCCAGGTTACAAGTTGGGCTTTTAAGCCTGCTGATGGACACAAAGGAGGCATGCTGGTTTTATGTAATGCAATGGTTTTAGAGAGCCTAGAGGAAGTGATTCATCAGTTCTCCATAACAATCAAATTTAAGATGAAGAATAATGGGTTTACTTGGTACCTCACTTGTGTCTATGGGCCTGTGCAGTATGATCTGAAAAGGATTTCTTCTCCGAATTAAATGCAATGAGCATAGGAGACTCTGCACCCTGGTGTGTGGCTGGAGACTTAAATGCGGTCAGGCAATTGGGGGAGAGGTCCAGCCAGCTAAAGTGGACAGAGGAAATAGAGATATTTTAAAACTGGGTACGAGGTGCTATGATGATGGGGATGCAGATCAACTCAGTTTTTTTCACCTGGATAGGGGACGGGGAGAGGAAATCTCAATCAAAGATTGATAGAATCTTCGTTAATACAGAATGGTATCAGAAATTCAGTAGTGCAGAGGCCACAGGCCCTCCCAGAGTGTTGCCCGACCATATCCCCCTCATTATCAATATAACAAATAACAAGAAACAAGCTAGACTGTTCAGATATGAAAGGGCTTGGCAAAGGCATGAGAAATTTAGGGACCTTGTCACGGCATGGTGGGTTGAAGCTCCCAAGGCCCAATTTGCTTGTGTTACACTCAGCAACAAGCTGAGGTGGGTCAAGCAAAAGATGCAAGTGTGGAGCAAGGAAACCTTTGGTGAGGCAGCTGAAATGAGATAAAGGTTCCTGCATGATATTGAAGAATTTGACATCAAAAATGACTAAGGGTTGCTGTCTCAAGAAGAAAGAGAACAATGGGCAGTACTGAGAGCGGAATATGAGGAATGGTCCTCTAGAGAGGAAATTAAATGGAAACAAAGAGCCAAGGAACAGTGGCTCAAAGAATGCGACAGAAAGATGGCGTATTTTTATGCAATGGCAAGTGTCAAGCGAAGCTCTTTGTGCATCCAGAGGTTGAAAGTGGGAGATGATGTCCTTCATAATGAAATAGACATGCAACAAGCTATACTCAAACACCATGAAGAACTTTTCAAGGAGGAGGAAGAGTGGAGGCCACACATGAGCAGTGATAGCTTCAACAAGATCTCTGAACTTACAGCCCTTAATCTCATCAAACCATTCACTGAGGAGATAAAAAAACTCAGTTTTTAGCATGGATCCGAATAAATAGCCTGGGCCCGATGGCTTCTCAATGGGATTCTACCAATTCTTTTGGGAGGTGGTGAAGGGGGAGGTCATGGAGGCAGCCCAAGAATTTCAGAGAAATCCTGCAGCAGTGAGGTGCTTCAACTCCACCTTTGTAGTGTTAATTCCGAAGAAAAAAATGCTGAAGATTTAAATGACTATTGGCCAATCAGCTTGCTGAATGGGAGCTACAAAATTATCACTAACGCCATGGCGAATAGGTTGAAAGAAGTGATCAGCAACTGGTAGATGCCAATCAGTCTGCTTTTATCTCTGGTGGATACATATTGGACAACTTCATGGCAGCCCACGAATGCTCACATGAACAAAAGGTAAATAAGAAAGAATGTGTACCGTTTAAGTTAGACTTTGAAAAGGCATATAATAGAATCAGCTGGGACTGCTTATTTCATGTTCTTCACTGCATGGGGTTCAAAGATCAATGGGTGGAATGGGTCCGGAGTTGTGTTCAGACGGCCAAGTTCTCTATGCTGCTGAATGGGACACCTCATGGCTTCTTTGGAAGCTCCAGAGGACTGAGGCTCACCCTTGCTCTTTGTCATTGTAGGGCAGGTGTTGACTGCTATGTGGAGGAGAGCAAGGGCATCAAATCTGATTAGGGGGATTTCTGTAGGGAATGACCAGGAGGAGGTCACACACCTACAATTTGCAGATGACACCATTCTCTTTGCTTCAGCTGATATGGGCAGGATACTCAACCTAAGAATTTTATTAAGATTGCTGGAGGCTGTCACTGGCCTCAAAATCAACTTTTTGAAGAGTGAACTGGTTGGAATCAATATCAAGGAGGGAGATAAAGACCTCATTGGTCTGCTAGGGGCTAAATGGGGAAATTTCTCAATCAGATACTTGGGACTCCCTCTTACTGTTGGCAACCTGAAGTCTTCTGATTGGACTGTGATTGTCAAGAAAATTGGGGACCGTGTAGCTCCTTGGAAAGGCAAACTTTTGTCCGCTGGTGGCAGGTGGGTTTTGTCTAAAACAGTGCTACCCAACATTTCAATTTACTTGATGTCCATCTTCAAGGCTCCCAAACATGTTTGCCACAAGATTTAATCTCTTAGAGCATCATTTTCTGGAAAGGGAAAGGGCCAGGTGAGAAAGGTACACATTCAATTGCATGGAAGTTGCTGTGTAGGTTCAAGGCGGAAGGTGGAGTGGGATGGAAGGAAGACTAAGTTCTGGGAGGATCCATGGCTGCTGAATACAGAACTTAAAGAAGCCTTTTCCAACCTTTATGCAATTGCTTCTACGATTGGGGCAAATGTTTGTGATTTCTGGTCGCAATCAGAACAGAGCCCGGGGTGGAATATTCAGATCAGAAGGAACTTGACCGAAACAGAGTGCTGGCAATACCTACAGCTCTCTGGCATATTGGATAAGAAGAGGTTGACACTAGGGTCCAATGATTCTAGAAGATCAAAGTGGGAAAAAGAAGGGAAGTTCTCTGTTAGATGAGCAACCAAAACTCTGATGTAAGGTGGTCGGAAAGTCCCCTGGCACAAGCAAGTGTGGAGTGTCAAGGCTCCCATCAAAATCAAGATTTTTCTATGGCAATTGGCTTGGAGGAGAACCTTGACTGCTGATAAGAGTTCACAAGTTTAAGCCAGGCATTAGAACCAAATGTGTTTTTCGTGGGTGCTGTAATGAGAAGTTGGACGACCTTTGCTTCAGTTGTGGCATAATTCAGACAATGTGGGCTCAAGTTTTCAAAGCAACCTAGGTGCTATGTCACATCAAGAACTGCTTGGAGGAATGGCGTGCAGATGGATGCTTCTAAATCCAATAAAGGAAGAAAAGGAGCCATGGGAATTGTGCTTCCCAGCTATTCTCTGGTCAATTTGGAGGGAAAGGAACAATAGGGCATTTAGAGAGCAGCTTAAACATCCGTCCTGCATCATCCAAAACTGCCTCAACTGTTTAATGGACTGGTACTTTACTGTCAAGGTGATGCCATGTCATCATTCATCTCTTATGTCTAGAATACGAGGGTGGAAACAATTGATCCTGTAACTCTCTTTCTTTGTGGGCTATGTTTTGTGTTTTTGGGGTGCTTTACCTACTTGATAGAACCCCCGGGTGATTGGTGATTAGTGATTGTATCCCTTTACTATTCTTTCTAATGAAACGTGGCTATATGCCACCTTTCAAAAAAAGTATCTCAAAATGCATTCCACGACTCTCATATGATATATCCGGGACGTATGCATATACAAACTTACCACACCAATAGCATATGATAAGTCGGGCCGTGTCAAGGAAAGATACAAAAACTTGCCAACCAATTGCTAATACAAACCATTGTCTTCTGGAGAGAGTCCTTCACCATCTTGTTCTGCTAGATCATGGTTGAGCTCATTTGGAGTACCTGTAGGTTTGCATCTCGAATTTTCTATTTTAGCTAGTCTATGCAGAATAAATTTCCTCTGGCAAATATACATGCCCTCTTGTGAACTGGCCACCTTTATTCCTAGGAAATATTTCAAATCTTTAGGTCTTTAACTTCAAACTCAACAGCTAGTCCAACCTTCTAACTCCGGATTTCCATTGTGTTATCCCTAGTAATGATCATATCATCAAGTACTACAATATGACCATCCTTCTATTTGACAAACAATGTGTGATCAATGTTTGACGGTTTGAATCCAAATCGAATCATAGCCTGACGGAACTGATCAAACCAATCCCTGGGTGACTGTTTTAGTCCATAAAAAGTCTTCTTGAGTCTGCACTCTGTATACCTTTCCTTTTGTATCAACACCAGGAGGGGGCAACATATAAACTCATTTTTGCATATCACCATTTAGAAAGGCATTCTTCACATTCATCTAACACGAAGTCCAAGAATGTTGCATAACAAGGAGCAAAATCACTCTGATGGATTTGATGCCACAGAAGCAAAAGTTATCTGATAGTGCTATAACTCTGAGTGAATTCCTTTGCTTCTAGTCTGACTTTATATTTATGTATTACCCCCTCTGCATGTACTTGATGTTGTAGACCCATTTGGATCCAACTGGAGTCTTATTTTTAGGCATATCTACTAACTTCCACGTTCCATGCTTAGTCAGTTCACTTAACTCTTCTTCCATTGCTTGCTGCCAGTTAGGATCCTTAACAACCTCAGAAAAGGAGTCAGGAATAGAAACGACAGAGAAGACATACAAGAAGGTATGGTAATGAGGAGAGATGCGTGAGTAATTCAAATACTTGGAAATGGGATATTTGACACAACCACGAACTAATAGCAATAGGAAGATTTAGGTCTCCCTTCACGGCGACACGCGAAGAAGATTTGTAAGGTCTTCTCGCGAGGAAAATAATATAAATTCTCTGACCCCTCGTCCTCAGATGAGTCGGACAATTCCTCAGGGAGCCACCCCCCGAGCTAGGAGGGATTCGGGCGGCGGGTGGTACACCTACCCCCTGCATGTGGGTCGGAGCTGGTCGCCTGGCGAATGGCCCAAAGGGGAAGGTGGCCAACTGCTCATTGATGCTCTTTAGGAATTACAGCAACCTCCGTTGTTCCAGCTGTAGCTGTCAGATCTTCCCTCGAATCTTCCGAATGGTCTTTCGCAGTGTCAGGCATTTAGGTAGTGAGGAGGGAGTGGCTCCCGGACCAGCATGGGGCCGTTGATTTGATGGCCCAACTTCCAGTGCATTGGAGCTCGAAGCAGTTGCCACCATGTAGACCACGTTGGCCGACCGATTCGATTGGCTCCAAACATGAGACTGCGGCGGGTCGACCGCATGGCCCAACATATTTATCAGGCCCTTCTGGATGAGCTTTCCTGCTATGTTCTTGAAGACATAACAGTCTTCGATGGTATGACCCAATCTTCGGTGATACATACAATAATAGCGTCGTCCGTTTTATCCACCTCCGCGGGCATTCGCAGATCAGGTAGGGTGATGAGCTTTTCCTTTATGCACAAATCAAAGAGCATCTTCGTATGCTCTTTTCTGAAAGAGTAAGGCGTCTTCGTACACTCTACTAATAGAGCCGCATTTGTCTTGGCGTCGGGCTTTTTGCCGTTACTCTTTGGTTTTCTTTCCCCCTTGTCTCCATTCGTCGGGGAGAAGTCCATAGAATTTACCTTTTTGCTGCTGACTAGGCGATCTTTTGAGGATTTGCCTTTGGTAGAAGCATGTGCCGGGTGATCGGCGACGAACATTTCAATCTCCGCTGCCACCGTGTTCAGTTGGTCGAAGCTTCTGATGGTTGAGCCCAGAAGCTTTTCGCTAACTTCTGCCGCTAAACCTCTGCGGCATATGGTGATCGCGTCTTTGGGCATTGGAGGGTTATCGCAGCGCATGCTGACATCCCTCCACCACTTGATGAAGTCCAATGCTGTTTCACCCTTTCTCTATTTGAGGGCGCAGAGTTCCGCCAAAAAGACTTTCCGTTCAGCCGTCTGGAAACGGTTGACGAATTTCTTCTGCATGTCAGCCCAATCAGCCACTGAGTTGGGCTTCAGTCTAGAATATCACTGGAAGGCGGTGCCCGTTAGTGATGTGGTAAAGTATCGTAGAAGATATGATTCTTCCAATGCTAGCTCACCCATGGCTATCATGTAGTAGGCCAAGTGTTTATGTGGTGAGCCCTGCCCATTGAATTTCTACATTTTTGGGGCTTTCGGGCAATCTGGCGGAAGTTTCTTGAACTAATGGTGGAAGGGATAAGGCACACTGTACAAATCGACGGTGACCGTACTCTTACCATGTTGAGCAATTGCCTCCACAATTTGCTCGATCATCTGCCTCCGAGCCATGAGACTTTCTACAATAGGAGTGGCAGACGATCGCACATTGGCCTCATGTTGTGGCGTTTCAAACTCCACCGCTACCCGTAACTTTGCTGCGGAACTGACGCGTTGGCCGTGGCTGGAATGGGAGGCGGCTGTTGTTCCAACCCAGTGGGCGTCACTTGAGGCTGAATATGAACCTCCTTTTCACGCAAAAATGCTTGTAAGAGGTTCTTGAGTTCTTGAGAGTTCTTGATTTTCGCGCTGGATTTCTTCCAACGTGAGGGTTTGAGCCTCTCTTCCAAGATCTTCCTCGTGCTTGGGGTTGCTGTCCCCATCGACACTATGGACATCTTCTTGGTGCTCCTCTTGACGTGTCGGCTCGGGCTGAGATGTTCCGACGGCAAGTGTCTGCTGCATCTGTGCGAGAACCTGAGAGACGGGTGTTGCACCCGAAAACTGTCTTGAGTTAAATCAAGGAATTGTTGCTATGCAACGTCCGACGAGAAGCACGACGTATCGTCAACACCGTCGGACTACGGAGTATCTCCGCAATTCAGGGTCTCTCGACCCGACAATATTATGGTCGACGTCACAGCAAGAAGATTAGCGAGGAAGATTCATGCGTATACCGGTCAGAGTAGCCGAGCAAGTGTATCACACGGCACAGACGGGCGCAAAGGTTCCTCCCTATGCGGCGACGAACGGCCAGACAAACAAACAATACTCCTTCCACGGACGCGATGCTGCTACGCGGCGAAGGAGCGATCTCCACGGGATATATAGCTCCACCACGGCTCTTCTCCAACTCGGGACGACGAAAACGGAGCAAAACGGCGCGAAGAGGAGCCAAAAAGCACGCTCGGGGGTCAAACGACCCCTCCCGGGTCAAAAGGGAGGCCGCGGCCCCGCTGGGACCCAGCGGGGTTGCGCGACCCCTCTAGTCCACCCGCGGGGTCGCGCGACCCCCGCCACGGGTTGCGCGACCCCGCCGGGTGGCCCACCTGCGGGGTCGCGTGACCCCGCCAGGTGGCCCCGCGGGGTCACGCGACCCCGGTTGGTCCCACCGTGGGGTCAAGCTACCCCGTCGGGTCCCACCCTCGGGGTCCCGCGACCCCGTCTGGGTCCGCCCCTACCTCCGAGGTCCGGGCTAAAAAAAAAAAAATTAAAAAAAAGTTTTTTTTAACCCCCTCAGAGGGGTCATTTGGCCCTTTTTGGTGGCCAGAGGGGTCAAAATGGCTTTTTGCCATCCCACCTTGACAGAATCGGGGTAAATTCATCCATTTGACCCCTCTGGGCCCTCCCGCCTTCTATAAATAGACCCTAAGGGTCCAAGTGGAGATAGACACAGAGGAAGTACTACGTACGAAGAGCACCTGCGCAAGAAGACTTGTTCTGTTTGTTTTGGCCCGTGAGGGGTAAGTCCCCGGGTCTTGTACTTATGCCCCTACTATGCCTCTCAGCGGGCCATGTTGGTAATTATGCCCCTCGACGGGCCATGTTTGTAAGTCTTTACGTCCCGGGACGACTAAGTCATATAGTTTTATCCTTGTAATGGCGGAATTACAAAGAACGTCCTCCCCGGGATCGTAAAAGACCCAAGTCCTGTAATTTGCAGTTATATCCTGCAACTTTTGTAATTGGGGCTACGCCCCTATCTCTCGCTCCAACGCGGACTCTTGTACAGTCGACAACTCGCCGACAACCCTTGTATTTATCAGAGTTATAAAAGCACCCAGCATGCTCTGTCTACCTCCTTCGTGAAAAATTATGAGAAAACCCCTGACTTCTGGAAATTACACATATACCCCTCCTTCGGCCAAATTGACAGATGTGTGCCTTCTATGAAGCCCCTTGTCATTCCTTCGGTCCGGAAGTATTGTCAGCTCAGTCCAGCACTCGGGTATCATCTCAAACCTAGGTATAGGGTATGGTAAAATTACCAAAATATCCCTGTGACCTAAAAATGGCGTCATAGCCCTTGAAACCCTCCAGAAACGGCTTCCATGCCTTGGGGAGTCAGGAATCCGATCCTACTTCCACTCCAGCCCAGAGGTTTAAGAAATACCCATGGCCTGGTAAAATTATCGAAATACCCTCGGGGTCCAGAAAATCTCTCTACTTCTAAAATGCCCACAGCTCCTGCATTTTTGCATCCATACTCCTAAATCTTGGGGTTTTGCTCAGACTTAGCCTTGATCCTGTCAAGTGTTGGTGGTAAATGAGTGGTCTGGAGAGTCTCTCGAGTGAGCCTGCCCTCCACATCAGATTCATTATAGAAGACTTTGGGATTTCTTTGGCAGTTAAACAAAGTTGTTCGGACGTTAGGCCGATGTAAATCAACACTGACTACGGTCAGTGGGGAGAGGTCCAGCACTCGAACCCAAATCGTCTGATACGATGCGCACACACGGAATCATCCTTTATACTTAGGGGGGGATGTTTCTTTTCAAGAAGAACAGAAATCTACATTTTATTTACGATAAAAAGTCGTTCAGATTTTTTCCGTGTCTCACAGACTGGCACGCCCGGTGGGACTTTTCCGCCTTTCTTCTTTCTGTCAAAGAAAGTCTCTAAACCTTTTACAAGGTTCTGATTTCTCTCTTCCTTTTACAGGACGGGAAGAGGAGGGCACATCTCTCTGCTCATTTGAGAGTTCTTTGTGCATCTGCACGTCACTCCTTTCGTGCTACGCATCACCACCACCAACACCAGCAACAGCGATGGCTGCCGTTACCTACGGCCCCGAGATCGTCGCCAATCACGCCAGGCTCGGATTCCTGGCAACCCCACTGGTCTTCGGCGATTTCCCACCTGTTGTCGGCTCGCCCTTCTTCTTGGGCGTGGTACCGGTGGCTGAAGCCAGTTCAGCCATGCCTGCAACAACTGTCGGGGGCGTCAGGCCCTCGGCCCCATCAACTGGCCGGGTCCGCCCGGTCAAGAAGACAGTCGCTGAGGTTGTCAGGCCCTCTACTGCAGCAACTGGCCGGGTCAACCCGGTCAAGAAGACAGCTGTTAGTTGATGCCCTAGCCACTGGCCAGGATAGTCCGGTCAACAAGGCTGCTACTGGGGGTGTCAGGCCCTCGGCTCCATCAACTGGCCGGGTTCATTCGGCCAAGAAGACTGCTGAAGGCGTCAGGCCTTCCGCTTCAGCTGATCGGGTTCGCCCGGTCGTGAAGACAACCGTCGGGGGTGTTAGGCCCTCGGCCCCAGCAGTTGGCCGGGTCAGTCCGGTCCACAAGCCGACTATTGAGGGCGTCAAGCTCTCCGCTTCTACCGACCGGGTTCGCCCGGTCAACAAGCCAGCCGTCGGGGGTGTCAGGCCCTCGGCTTCAACAATCGGTCGAGTCTGCTCGGCCAACAAGCCAGCCTCTGAGGGTGCCAGACCCTCTATTGCAGCAGCCGGCCGGATTCATCCGGCCAACTTTTCACAGACCAAGGGCGTCAGGCCCTTTGTCTCAGCAAACGACTGAGTTTTCTCGGTCAACCAGATTACTGTCGGTGCTGCTCCTGCTCAACGGGGGCAACGCCGTTGCCGTCACGGCCCCAACTCCACTGCGGCTACCCTCAGAGGTATCGCCCCTGCTCAACGGGGGCAACGCCGCCGCCGTCAGAATGATGCCATGCCTATGGCAGGCGCCACCACCGCTGCCCCTGCTCAACGGGGGCAACGTCGTAGCTGCAAGGGTACAAAGCCCGAAGCGGCTGTCTCTCGCTCCGGCAAGACTGTAATTGTCGGAGACATCCGCATCCGGCTCGATGGAGGCGAGCCAATCGTGCCACGAGATCGTCATGTCCCGACCATTCCTACCTCCAACCGCTTCGAGCCCCTCCGGCAAGTCCGGGAAGACGGAGCGAAGAAGAAGAAGTTTGCCGTAGCGGCGGCAACCCAGGGCCCTCTCCAACAGCCAAAGCCACGAGCTGCCCGGTCAAGGACAGGGGGCAACCCAGTGGAGGAGCGTCAGCTCCATCTGAAGAAGATCTGGGTCACCAAAGAGGAGGCCTGGATTATAAGGCGTGCTAGGCTGAGGAGCCCTTCCGCATGTCAAAACTTCAGCGGATGCGGAGTCGCCAAGCACTGAGGCCTCGACGTTTGCGAGATTTATATCTCAACCCCTACGGGGGCAAAAGTGCCGAGGAGTCGGCAAACAGGTGCGACCGACCTCCCCGTGGGCTAGTTCTACGCACACGGAGGAGGACCGTTCTCCTCAAGCATCTACATCCCGAGTGTCTGTCTTTGACAGACTTGGGAGGCCGCCTAAGCCGGAGCGACAACCGCCTAAGAAAAAGCGGGTGGTCTAGGTGACCGGTGACACCGTCAAAGTGTTCACCTGTTACGCCACCTCCGGCGACAAACAACCCGAAGGCACCTCGGGGGAACTCAATCAACCTCTTCAATATTCGAGGAGGTCAAGGTCCGGGTCCCGAGGCCTGGCACAAACACAACCAGCGCCGGTTGCCGGTACATCTCAACCCGAGCCGACACAGCAAGAAGAGCGCCAGGAAGACGTCCGCAATGTTGATGGGGCCAGCCATTCTCGGCACGAAGAAGAGTTGGGGGAAGAGCCACGGGCCCCCACATTGGAAGAGCTTCGACGGGAGAACCTAGAGCTCAAGAACCTGCTACAGTCGCTTTTGCGCGAAAAGGAGGTTCCTCCCCCGCCTAAGGCGACACCGGCTGGAGCGGATCAGCAGCCTTCCTCCATTCCAGCAGCAGCCAATGCCTCCGTCACTGCTGCAAAATTGCCATTGGCGGTGGAGTTCGAAGTCCCGCCGCATGAAGCCAATGCGCTGTCATCTGCTACTCCTGCTGCAGAAAGCCTCATGGCGTAGAAGCAGATGATCGAGCACATCGTGGAGGCGAAGTTTGCTCAACATGGTGAGGGTGTGGCCACCGTTGATTTGTACAGTGTGCCTTATCCCCTCCACCATCAATTCAAGAAGCTTCCACCTGACTGCCCGAAAGCCCCGAAGCTCCAGAAGTTCAACGGACAGGGCTCTCCGCATGAACACATGGCCTATTACATGACGGCCATGGGTGAATTAGCCCTGGAAGAGGCATATTTGCTGCGGTATTTCGCCACGTCCTTGACTGGCACCGCCTTCCAGTGGTATTCAAGGTTAAAGCTCAACTCAGTAGCCGATTGGGCTGACATGCAGAAGAAGTTTGTCGACCGCTTTCAATGGTCGAACGCAAAGTCTCCCTAGCAGAGCTTTGTTCCCTTCGACAGAAGAAGGGTGAAACAGCGTTAGACTTCATCAAGCGATGGAGGGACGTCAGCATGCGCTGTGATAACCCTCCGACGCTGGAAGATGCGATCACCATCTGCCGTAGGGGTCTCTCGGCAGAAGTCAGTGAAAAGCTTCTGGGCTCCAATGTCAGAAGCTTTGACCAGTTGAATACAGTGGTGGCGGAGATTGAAATGTTCTTTGCTGACCACCCTACACAAGCTTCTGCCAAAGGCAAATCCTCCAAAGATCGTCTGGCTAGCAGCAAGGAGGTAAATGCCGTTGACTTCTCCCCGACAAATGGAGATAAAGGGGAAGGAAAGTCCAAAGGAAAGGGCAAGAAGTCTGATGGCAAGGCAAATGCGTCTCTCTTAGTGGAGCGCATGAAGACGTCTTATTCCTTCCGAAAGGAGCATATCAAGATGCTCTTTGATCTATGTATGAAAGAGCAGCTCATCACCCTGCCGGATCCGCGAAGCCCGCGGAGGTGGATAAAACTGACGATCCTACCTATTGTGTGTATCACCAGAGGTTGGGTCATACCATCGGGGATTGCTATGTCTTCAAAAACATAGCAGAAGAGCTCATTCAAAAAGGTTTGGTAAACATGCTGGGCCATGCAGTCGACCCACCACAGCCGCATGCTTGGGGTCGATCGAATCGGTCGGCTAACGTCGTCCACATGGTGGCGATGGTTTCGAGCTCCAACGCCTCCGAGGCCGGGCCTTCAAATCAGCAGTCCCACACCGGCCCGGGGGCCGCCCCTTCTTCATTCCCTGAATGTCTAGCACTGCGGAGAGCCATTCGGAAAATCCGAGGGGAAATCCGGCAGTTGCAACTGGAACAGAGGCGCCTGCTGCAGTTCTTGGAGAGCATTGATGAGCAGTTGGCCACTTTCCCCTTTGGTCCATTTGCCAGGGGGTTAGCTCCAGCCCACATACGGGAGACAGGTGTATCACCTACCGGCCGGGCTCCCCTCAGGGGTTGGCTCTCTGAAGAGTCCTCAGATTCATCTGAAGACGAGGAGGACTCACCGGAAGGCGAGGAGGCTCCACTCCAAGTCGAGCTCCCAGAAAAGTCATACTCCTTCCCTTGCGAGAAGACTCCAAATATCTTTTTCGCATGCCAGCGGGCGGGATTGATTAGCCCGTCACCCATGGAGCAGATGCCAGGTGCTGCTTTTCATCAGGGCTATTGCCCATATCATGAAGTTGTTGGCCATATTATCCACAACTGTGAGCCGTTCAAGGACCTCGCCGAAGACTTAATCAGGCAAGGGAAGGTTAATATGGGCGAATTTCTAGTCGACCCACCGCAGTCGCACACACAGAGAAGTCTTCACTTCTCCGTCAATGTTATACATGCTGCAGCAGCTTTTCAGCTCCCCGAGCCGCAGGAAGAGGGAGTCAATTCCCAGAGAGCCAGTTCCCAGTCTCCCAAATCTACACTATGGTATCCAGGGTGGCGACCATCTCATCAGTGTTCTTTTCCTAAGGAAGACACTGAGAAGATTTTTGATAATCTTCTGGAGGATGGCTGGGTGCTGACACATGACCCGCCGTCTTATTATAATGAGACGGCCAAGAGTCACCCCCGCTATTGCAAGTATCATGCAAGGGTGTCTCACCCCACTCGGCAATGCCCAGAGGTTCAGGACTTCATTGAAGCCCTCATCCAGAGAGGGGTTGTCGATATTCAGGGGAACTTCATGACAAGGTTGCGTCTTGCAGAGGCCGCTAGGGAGACTCTCCAGCAGACTCGGCGAGAAACTGAAGCTTTCTTCTGATTAGCCCGACCAAGTGAGCCGGCGGAAAATGATGAATTTCCATTACTCACTAAAGGCAAGGCCACCTATAAAGGGCCTAAGATCAGAACCCAGGACGCCAAGCCGTGGGAGAGAGTCCCAGGATCCTTCCCAGGTTGAGTCCGCCTGGTATCATCATAAGAGAGAACTCTCGGCCATACAACAAAGGCAAGGCCAAGGCGTCAGAGCCTTCAGCCAAAGCTCCTGCCAAGTCAGCAAGGCCATCAGTCGTGGAGAGGACTCAACCTCTTGAGCCCGCGAAGGCCCCAGTTAAAGCTTCTGCCAAGCCGGCATAACTGCCAATTATAGAAGGCCTCAGTAGCTCATGCAAGCCAAGCCACCAGTCCAAGCAAAGTCGGTGGAACCACAAAGCCCCCAGAGGCCCTATAGTGGACTGGCAGAGTTCCAGGAGTTGCCTCTTGAAATAATTGCTCAGGCAATCAATGCCACCTTCCAAGCTCAGTTGGAGGAGGCCAATTGGACCAAGGTTGCCCCCAGAAAGAGCCGTGGCGCTAAGGCTCCTAAGGAGCCAGCTCGGAGCAGAAAGCAAAATGCCGGGGGCAAACAAATCCCACCTCCAAAGCAAACTCCCCTTTCTTCTCAAGAGGTGACCCGCCAAAAGAAGCAGGAGAAGAATCGTAGGAAGAATTTGAAGAGGAGGCTGAAGAAGGAAGCCGAGCAAGCAGCTGCTATGGAGGCCCCTAAGGAGCCAACTCCTTTACAATGACTTCAAAAGCTCGTCGATGAGCTGGAGGAGTACACTCCCCCTCGTCCTACCAGGGTCGTCACTCTAGACGAATATATTCCCTGGGACAAGCTTGGGCGAAAAGCCCGCCTCCTTCAATGGCTCCAGGAAATGGCCCACCGTCTTGAAGAAGGTGAAGACTTTTCGATCCCGAGGGGCTCTCCTTATTCTACAAGGATGAGGAGCTCACTGTCGAGATGCTCGAGGAAATGCTGCAAGAACTCTCCTGCAACATGGTGGCGATCCCGCCGCCTGACAACATTTACTGTCCCGCGGCTGATAGCACTGGAGGCAAGGCTCCTATGACAACATATCAGCGTCGCTCGGCAAGAAATGGCCGGGGACGTGAAGGTCCCCTGGCCCTCGACCGGGTCATAATATTCAGAGGAGAGAAGCCGGGCCCTGTCCCGGAAACTCAAGTTCGGGGAATCGCGTTCATCCTCAGCTCCTCAGAGGGCTCAGGCCCCACCTCAACTGCTAAGCCGGGTGGTGTCCCTTTACAATCACCTCCTCTGATGAAGAAGAGGAGTCAGCCAAGTCACCATTGCGCGAGAAGGCGTCAGAGCAAGCCGGCCCCTCCAACAGGGTCGAGACCTCAAGCCAGGCCGGTCCTTCTGATGGAGACCAGCATGAAGAGCCTCTGCCACCTCCGGAGGAGTCTTTGGCTCCGCTATTCCAAGAAGATGCGGAGGGCCAGAATACGGAGGAGCGCCCTTCTAAGCGGGAGAAACTTCGCCAGGCGCCAAAGACCCTGGCGGAGATCATCCCGCCATTCGACAAGACCCGTGCTCGGGCGGACCGCAAAATCATTCATCATATGAAGCGGTTCCCAACAAATGTCACCATATGGGAGGCCATCGCCTGGAGCAAGGATCTTCGGGAGGCTCTGGTCAAGATACTCCAAGACCCGGAGACATATGAAGCCCATGTTGTAGAGTTGCAAGCTCAGGCATATGAAGCATTCACAGCCAACATCTCCTTCACGGACAAAGACATGTTGCTGTCCTCTCCGTGCCACAATCGCCCCTTATATATGAGGGGGACGATTAATGGGCATGACGTGAATCGCATCCTGGTTGACGCTGGAGCGGCCGTCAACATCATGCCTTTGAAGACTTTCAAGTCTTTATACTTGGCACCCTATTTACAAAAGGTGACCGATGTCAAGATCTCGGGATTCAATCAGGGTTCGAGGAGGCGCTTGGTCGGGTTGTGGTCAAAAATTAGCTTTAGGCGATTTTGTCACCCAAGCGACATTTTATATCATCAAGCCCGGATGAGAAAAGAGAAAATTTTGTCACCCAAACTCTGCCATGGCCGGTCCCAAGCCCAGATGAGAAAAGAGGAGGGTTTGCGTTAGGTCGACAGCCAGCAGTAAAATTTTGTCACATCTCCAACATGAATTCTGATCCAAATATATTATGTGCTAATGCTAGGGCGTTCCCCGTAAGCGACGCGTTACATCGGAACTCGGATGGAATGACAAGTGAGCAAGGGCTAGTTAGGGCGTTCCCCATAAACGACGCGTTACATCGGAAGCCGGATGGAATGACAAGTGAGCAAGGGCTAGCTAGGGCATTTCCCGTAAGCGACGCGCCGCAATGGCGCCCGATTGCCGTGTCAAATAGGCAAGGGTTCTCGTGTGGGGTTGGACGAACACGAGTAAAGAAGCAAGTCCAAAAACATAGGATCCGTCTAGCTACTTGGAATATAAGAACTTTAACGGGTAAGAGTTTAGAATTAGTTAAGTTAATGAAGGACATGAGGGTTAACATAGCTTGCCTACAAGAAACTAGGTGGAAAGGACATAAAGCTAAAGACATTGATGGATATAAAATTTGGTATACGGGTAATAATAACTCTAGAAATGGTGTTGCTATAATAATAGATAAAAACTTAAAAGACAGAGTTGTGGAAGTAAATAGATTGGGAGATAGATTAATGTTAATTAAACTTATCTTAGATGAGGATATTTTGAATATAATTAGTGCATATGCACCTCAAGTAGGTTTAGAAGAGAGCATTAAAAAGCAATTTTGGGAGGCTATTGATAGTTTGATCCAAAATATCCCTAGTGAAGAGAGAATCTTTATTGGAGGGGATCTTAATGGTCACGTGGGTATAGATAATAGAGGCTATGAGAGGATTCATGGAGGACTTGGTTTTGGCAATAGAAATGATATGGGTAATATTATTTTTGATTTTGCTATGGCCTATGATTTAGCAATTACTAATACCTTCTTTAAGAAGAGGGACAAACACTTAATAACATACAAGAGTGGAACACATATAAGTCAAATCGACTATTTTCTCATTAGGAAGGTCGATAGAGTTTTATGTAAAGATTGTAAAGTTATTCCTGGTGAGAGTCTAGCCCCTCAACATAGGTTGTTAGTAATGGATGTTACTATCCCTAAATTCAAAAGAAAGATCATTATAAATAATTATTCCAAGATTAAATGGTGGAATTTAAAAGGTAAAAGTTTAGAAACATTTAAAAATCATCTATTAAAGGAAAATATTTAGAATTTAGAACAAGAAACTAATGTAATATAGAATAATGTTACAGATTGTATAACGAGGGTTGCAAAACAACTCTTAGGCGAATCTAAAGGTAAAAAGAATTTAGAAAAAGAGACTTGGTGGTGTAGTGAGGAAATCCAAAATATCATTAGAGTAAAAAAGGAATGCTTTAAAGTTTGGCAAACTAACAAAACTGATCAAACCCTAGAAGCCTATAAAATCGCTAAAAAGAGAGCTAAGAAAATAGTTAGCGAAGTCAAATCAAAGGCATTTGAAGATTTATATAATAAATTAGGAACTCGAAAGGGTGAAAATGACATATTTAAACTTGCTAAATTAAGAGAAAGGAAAACTAGAGATTTAGATCATGTTTGGTGCATTAAAGGTGAAGATCAAAGGGTTTTAACTAAGGATCTTGAGATTAAAGGGAGGTGGCATAGTTATTTTCAGAAATTACTTAATGGAGATTCTGTCAAGGATTTATCTTTAGAAGGTACCAAAGAGTCCACAATATTTGATAAATATCAATATTTCAGGTGGATTAAGATGTCAGAAGTGGAGGATGCTTTAAGGAAAATGAAAGTGGGCAAGGCCTTAGGACTAGATGGCTTACCTATTGAAGTATGGAAAGGCCTATGAGATATTGGTATTCAGTGGCTAACTAAATTTTTTAATAAAATTTTAAAGGAACGGAGAATGCCAGAAGTTTGGAGAAAAAATGTTGTAGTTCCTTTCTATAAAAACAAAGGAGATATTCAAAGTTGTAATAATTATCGTGGAATTAAGTTTATGAGTCATACTATGAAACTTTTGGAAAGAGTAATTGAAAAGTGCCTCCGATGTATGACTACTGTATCGAAAAATCAGTTTGATTTTATGCCAAATAGATCTACCACAGAAGCTATTTTCTTACTACGACAACTAATGGAGAAGTATAGAGAGATGAGAAAAGATTTGAATATAGTTTTTCTTGATTTAGAGAAGGCGTACGATCGTGTACCGAGAGAATTGATTTGGTGGACATTAAGAAAGAAAGGAATCTCTCAAGGATATGTTGATTTGATTAAGGATATGTACGGCGGTGCTATTACTAGTGTTCGAACTATTGCTGGGGAGACTGGTGAATTTTCCGTTTCTATAGGTTTGCATCAAGGTTCTGTACTAAGTCCGTATCTCTTTGCCTTAGTTATGGATGAAGTAACTAAACAATTGCACGAGGATATCCCTTGGTGTATTCTATTTGCAGACAATATTGTTTTAATTGATGAGAGTATTGATGCTCTAAATGCTAAGTTAGAGCGTTGGAAACTTGTCTTGGAGTCTAAAGGTTTTAAAATTAGTAGGAGTAAGTCAGAGTTTATGCACTGTAATTTTAGTAATAGGCGAGTGGTTCAGGAATCTAATTGATGGACATAACATTCTGAAGAGTAGTAGCTTTCGATACTTAGGGTCTATCATACAAGAGAATGGGGAGATTTATGATGACGTTACACATAGGATTAAGGCAGGCTGGTTAAGATGGAGAAGTGCATCAGGTGTCCTTTGTGATCGTCGTATGCCTGTGAAACTCAAAGGGAGGTTTTATAGAACGGCTGTGAGACCTGCTTTGTTATATGGTACCGAGTGTTGGGCAGTACGAAAGGAACACATCCACAAAATGTGTGTAGCAGAGATGAGGATGTTGAGATGGATGTGTGACAGGACTAAGAAAGACAAGATTAGGAATGAGCGCATCCGTAAGGACTTAGGGATAACTCCAATTGATAGTAAAATGAGAGAAAATAGACTCAGGTGGTTTGGACATGTGTTTCGTCGCCTTAACTCAGCGCCGGTTAAAAGATGTGACCAAATCTTAGTGGATGTTAATAAAAGAGCTCGAGGAAGGTCTAAAATGAGATGGTGCGATGTTATCAGGAAGGACATGAGTTCCTTGAGTTTAAATATGAATATTGCACTTGATAGAAATCTTTGGCGGAACAAGATTCATGTAGCCGACCCCAATTAATCGGGATAAGGCTCTGATGATGATGATGATGAACTCCGACACATCTTACAAGATGTTGCTTGGAAGGCCATGGTTGCATGAAAATTGGGTTGTCCCTTCAACTCTGCACCAGTGCATTAAATATGCCAAGGAAGGGGAGCAACATACGGTCTTCGCAGACCAAGTCCCGTTCCACCCCAATGAGTGTCATCTGGTCGATGCTTCACTATATTTTGGGAAGTCCACTTTAACAATCCCCGAGTCTTTAAAAGACAAAGGGAAGCAAAAGGTGGACCATGAAGTTGAGGAAGGGCAGCTCTTCACTGTCAATCCAGACATGGTAAAGCTGCACAGGCTGAGCCTCAATGCCGCCTCCAAGCCAACTCAACCAGAAAGGCAGAATGTTGACTTTGAAGCTAACCTCATCAGCCGGGTCATAGACGGATGCATTTCCTTGCCTCCCAAGTGCCTCCAGCTCTCGTCCCAACGGGAAGAGTATGAGGTGGAGCAATTGAAGACCTTCACAGTCTCCTATCAACGAAGAAGGAGACGCAACAAGGGCAAGGGGAACAAGCCGATCATCTTTTATAAAGGTGACTTAGTCCCACTGTGCCCTCCTGAAGATGACTTCGGCTGGGATACCCCCACCGATGTGGCGCCAGAGCCAGTCCAGGAGATGGACGATATGCCAAAGTATATTAAGGAGATGTGTAAAAAGCAGCACATCCCGCAGACTCTGGACCCTGCGCGGGCAACATATTTCCACCTGTTATGGAATCCTCCGCAAGTCCGCGGGCAGGCTCCCTTCTCCCGCAAAGATACGTGAGGACTCGGCTATGACCAGGAGACGGACTTCGAGGTCCATTTTGCAGTCAATGTCATAGGGCTACTGCCTCTCCCTAACGGGCAAGCTGAAATTGAGCCCAAGATTGATGACTCTGTAAGGGAGTCCGGTGATGGGTCTATGACACCATCACCTTCATCAGGAGTCGACAATGATCACCCTTCAGAGGGAAGAGTAGCCCAGCCTGCTAACCGTCGGCAAGATGAGGCCAGTCCTTCGACTTCAAGCCACGAGCAAGACTGCTTCGAAGAATTTGAAGTTTACGAAGTCAACACTGATGACGAGGGAGACTTCGTCGACCTCTAACCAGCTCCACCGGAGCTTGAAGACGGTGGTCAAGCGACGGTGGACGAGTTGATTGAGATCAATCTCGGAAGCAAAAGTGACTACCGTCTCACCTTCATAAGTGCTCTCCTCAGCGAGGAAGAAAGGCAGTCGTATCGACAGCTCCTAGAAGAGTTCAGGGATTGTTTCGCCTGGACTTACAAAGAAATGCCCGGGCTAGATCCTTCTGTGGCTGAACATGAGCTGACAATACTTTCAACAGTCAAGCCAGTCAAGCAAGCTCAAAGGCGTATGCGCCACGAGCTGGAGTTGAAGGTCAACGCTGAGGTGGACAAAATGTTCAATGTGGACTTCATAGAGCCTTGCATGTATCCTGTGTGGCTCGCCAATATAGTCCCTGTTAAGAAGAAGAACGGCCAAGTCCGAGTGTGCATCGACTTCAGGGATTTAAACAAAGCATGTCCGAAGGACGACTTCCCTGTCCCAATTACTGAGACAATGGTTGATATGACCACTGGTCACGGAGCCTTATCTTTCATGGACGGATCGTCGGGCTATAATCAAATCCGCATGGCCATCAAAGACAAAGACCATACGGCTTTCCGGTCTCCTAAGGGGATCTTCAATTATAAAAGGATGCCGTTTGGTCTGAAGAATGCCGGCGCAACCTACCAAAGGGCGATGACCAAGATCTTCGATGAGATGCTACATGACCTTGTCGAATGCTATGTCGATGATCTGGTCGTCAAGACAAAGAAGCGGGAGGATCACTTAGATGACCTGCGTCGAGTCTTTGAAAGGCTTCGACAATTCCAACTCAAGATGAACCCGATGAAGTGCGCCTTCGGCGTCTCCAGCGGCAAATTCCTTGGCTTCATCGTCAGGTACCGGGGCATAGAAATCGGCTCTGATAAAATCAAGGCCAAAAGAGGACTACCTCCGCCCAAGAACTTGACAGAGCTCAGATCTCTTCAAGGAAGACACGCTTATATTAGGCGATTCATTTCTAATCTTTCTGGAAGATGCTTACCTTTCGGTAAATTGATGAAGAAAGGCGCACCCTTCATATGGGACGAAGACTGTCAGAAAGTCTTCGAGCAAATCAAGGAGTATTTATTGACTCCTCCTGTCTTAGGGGCACCTGTCAGAGGGAAACCCCTTATTCTCTACATTGCCGCCATGGATGCCTCTTTAGGGGCTCTGCTAGCCCAGATCAATGAAGAGGGCAAAGAACAGCCGTTGTACTACCTCAGCCGGAAGCTGATTGGGCTTGAGCACCGGTACGCGCCCATGGAAAAGGTGTGCCTAGTCTGGTGTTTGCTGTCAAGAAACTAAGACACTACCTTCTAGCCCACCGAGTGGAGCTCATCTCAAAATGTGACCCACTCAAATTTCTGCTCAGCCAGCCTGTCCTCTCTGGTAGGCTCGGCAAATGGGCGCTTATCCTCATGGAGTTTGATATTACCTTCGTCCCACGCAAGGCGATCAAGGGACAAGGAATGGCGGAGTTCTTAGCAGCGCACCCTGTGCCAGAAGATTCGCCACTCAACTCCGAGCTACCCGATGAAGAGGTGTTAGTACCTTCTCAAGAAACTGGGGAGCATTCTGAAAAAGCCCCACCACAGATGGAGCCGGGTGTCCTCACCCTTGACCTCCCACACTGGGAGTTATATTTTGATGGTGCCTCTCGGACAATCAAAAGGGCCGGTGGCCTCACAGACTATGTCTCGGGCGCGGGGATAGTCTTTATATCTCCACAAGGCGGCATCCTCCACAACTCTTGTGCCCTCATGAAGTCGCTGACTAATAATGAGGCAGAATATGAAGCGTTAATCATTGGGCTTCAACTGGCACTGGAGATGGACATCAAGTGCATCAAAGTGTACGGGGACTCTCAGCTCGTCATCCGACAAGTACTGGGTGTTTATGATGTCCGGAAGAAGGAGCTCATTCCCTACCATGCAGCCGTCATGAGGCTAAGGGAAAAATTCTACTTATTTGAAATAGGCCATGTCCCCAGAGGCAGCAACTCCCAGGCTGATGCTCTTGCAAAATTGGCAGCGGCTTTAAAACTCCCGCCTGAGGGAGAATTAAATATTACTGTCAGACATCGAAGGCTCATGCCAAGTGTTCTCGACGAAGAGTCTGGCCTCACTGTCTACGAGGTCAACAATATTCAAGAGGAGAATGCTCCAGAAGAAGAAGATTGGCGTGAGCCAATCATAAAGATAAAGAACGGCTGGATCCCTCCTGATCGGGCTCAGAAGGTGCAATTGCTACGCAGGGCGACATCCTACCAGCTGATTGACGGTCTGCTCTTCAGGCTCGTCCATGAAAAGGACCGATCGGTCCTCCTCCGTTGTCTTTCATCCAAGGAGGCCAAGACTGTCATGCATGAGGTTCACTCCGGATTATGTGGAGCTCACCAAGCAGGAGCCAAGATGAAGAATAGCATCAAGCTCAAAGGGTTCTACTGGCCCACCATGTATGAAGATTGCAATCAATACGCTCGTACATGTCACCAATGCCAAGCATTTGGTCCAGTCCCTCGGCGGCCACCTAACTCGCTCCATCAAACAGTGCCTACTTGGCCATTTGCAGAGTGGGGTATGGATATTGTGGGACCATTCCCACCATCGTCCCAGGGGCATAAGTTCATACTTGCTGCCACCGATTACTTCTCCAGATGGGCGGAAGCCGTTCCACTACGGGAAGTTACATGGGAGATAGTTACCCGTTTTGTGCGGCACTATATCATATACAGATTCGCCACCCCCAGTCGGATTATATCCGATAATGGCACGCCGTTCAAGAACAAGACTGTTTATGCTCTGGCGGCCAAGTTCATATTGACTGGAGAGCGTCGTCTATAATCCCCAGGTCAATGGGTTGGCTGAGGCCTTCAACAAAACCCTCTGCAAGCTGCTGTCCAAGATAGTAGGTGGCCGCAAGCAGGATTGGGGCGAGAAGGTCCATGAAGCCCTATGGGCCTACTGGACCATTTATAAAACCCCTACGGGATGTTCCCCATTCTCCCTGGTCTATGGAGCCGAAGCGGTGGTCCCTGTGGAGATCGAGCTAGCGTCTTTCCGCGTTGCTGTGCACGCCGGATTGCCAGGCCAAGACCAATCTGAAATTGAAAGAAGGCTCGAGGAATTGTCCGACCTTGAAGGTCAAAGACTCAAAGCCTACAAGCACTTACAAGTGTATCAAGTCCGCATGACACGTGCCTATGATAAGCTGGTCAAGCAAAGGGCGTTCAAGAAAGGTGACCTCGTCATGATTAAGGAAAATGAGCTTCTCGCGGGAAAATCCAGCGGCAAACTCCAGCCTAATTGGCGTGGGCCTTATGTCATCCAGAAGGTCTACGAAGGAGGGGCCTATACGGTCCTTGACCACAAAGGGGATAATCCCTTCCCACCTCTCAACGGCAAGCATATGAAGCTCTACCATGCGCCACCGCAAGAGTTTCTACAGCAGTCCTCACAGGACATTACCTCTCTTCAGTGAAGGTTCAAAAAAAAATGGGGTTAAAAATACTGATACCCCGGCGGACTTAGTCAGCCTTCAACGGTTGGCTGAGGGCAAAAAGGCCATAGACCCGGTCGAGGTGAAAATCCGAAAGGGCGTCTCGGGCAAAAATGGGCAACCCCTCGGTGTGAAAACCCGCAAGGGCGCACCGGAAAAAGCTAAAGGGGGCCAGCCTCGGCGAAAACCCGAAAGGGCGGTGAGGTTGGTAATGTGAAAAAAAAAAGAGAGAAAAAAATCCTCTCTACTTATTCTAAGGGTGGCCCTAAGTCAATGACTCCACACCATCTCGACCAAAACATCATATTGATGTCATGGCTATGCCTTACATGTCATCCCGTGACACCTAATCTCCACCGACGTTCTGACATTGTCATACTCTGTCCCATTGGGCTCTGCCTATGCATGCTCCTTTCGGGCAGCCGACCCATTCCGCCTATCGGCTTCGAGGTTCAGCTCATGTGTCTCTTCTGAGCAGTTAAACCCGCACACTCTCTTGTCCCACTGGGATTGGTCTCAGTATGCCCTCTCGGGCTGCCAACCCATCATGCCTTTTGGCTCACTTCTCCTTCTGGGATTGGTCTCAGTACGCCCTCTCGGGCTACCAACCCATCACGCCTTTCGGCTCATCTTTCCTTCTGGGACTGGCCTCAGTATGCCCACTCGGGCTGCCAACTCATCATGCCTTTCGGCTCATTTCACCTTCTTGGGAGTGGTCTCAGTATGCCCTATCGGGCTGCCAACCCATCACGCCTTTCGGCTCATCTTTCCTTCTGGAATTGGCCTCAGTACGCTCTCTCGGGCTGCCAATCCATCATGCCTTCTGGCACATGTCCCATCGGGAATGGCCTCAGCATGTCCTCTTGTGTGGCCAACCCACCTCTTTGCCTATCGACTTTCGGGTTTGACTCTCACGTCCCACTAGGGCTGTCAAACCTATCTTTGTCCCATCGGGAACGGCCTCAGTATGCCCCTTCGGGCTGCCAACCCACCTCTCTGCCTATCGGCTTTCGGATTTGACTCTCACGTCCCACTAGAGCTGTCAAATCCACCCTTTTTTTCTTCTTCTGGGTCTGGCCTCTGCATGCCCCTTTCGGGCTGTCAACCCATCTCACCTCTTGGCTTCAGACTTGACTCATATATCCCACCGGGATCCTCAAGTCTACTCCTTTGTCCCCACGGGCTTGGCCTCTGCATGCCCTCGTCAGGCTGCCAACCCTATTTGCCTATCAGCTCACGGATTTGACTCGTACGTCCCACCCGGGCTGTCAAATCCCCTCCTTTCATCGCACCGGGGCTGGCCTATGTATGCTCTCTCGGGCTGCCAACCCATCCCGCCTATTGGCCTCCAGGTTTAACCCGCATGTACCTTTCGACTGTTAAACCTCCTCCTTTGCTGTCCTAACCGGGTTTGGCACATGCACATCCCTTTCGGGTTGCCAACCCATTCAACTTTCGGCTTTTGGATTTGGCTAATTACGACCCACTAGGGCTGTCAAATCCACCCACTTTTTCCCACCTCTGTGGCACACACGTCCCTACGGGAGTGCCACTTTCTCCTTGCCTTTTGGCATTTTAGGACTAAAAAAAAAGAAGAAAAGAAAAAAATGGGGTTTAAAAAAAATATTGATGCCCCAGCGGACTTGGTTGTTTCCGTTAGGGAAGCAACCAAGGGCAAAAAGGCTTTAACCCGGCTAAGGTGAAAACCCGAAAGGGCGCCTTAGGCAAAAATGGATACCCCTCAGTGTGAAAACCCGAAAGGGCGCACTGGAAAAAGCTAAAGGGGGCCAGTCCTGGCGAAAACCCGAAAGGGCGGTAGGACTGGTAAATTGATAAAAAAATATACATGCAAAAAAAAAGAGACATACGTGCAAGAGGATGGAAGCAAAAAACAACTATGCTAAGCTTTGTCCTTCATTCATTAATGTCATCAAGGGAGCCCGAGACAAGCCCTCGGGGGTAACTCAAACAAAAACGGGGCGTGAGAGCCCTATGTACAAGAAAGTGCTAGAGCTCGTCAACCACTGCGCTCGTCCCTCCGCAACTCTGCAAGGCGAGTCTCCCTCTGGAAGATCTCCTCCCGAAGTTCATCAGATCGGCGACGACAGGTCTCCACCTTTGCCTGGACAACACGATGCTCCTCGGCAGCCTCCTGGAGCTCTCTCTATAGCTCCTCCACTCGGAGAGAGATCCTCCGGCTATCCCCCTTGAAGCTCGCAAGGTGGAGGTCGGTCTCTGCCTGGGCCGCTCAGAGCTCACGTAGCTGCCCCTCCTGCTCCTGGATCTGTAACTGGGCTCTCTGTCTCTGCTCCTGCGCAAGATGGAGGCGAGCGAACTCGCTCCATAAGTCTTCCAGCTTCGCGGCCCATGCATCCCGGGGAAGACTCAGTCCGTGGTAGCTCCTGGTGAACACCTCCAGATCAGCCCTCAAAGCCTCCACGGAGGGTAGTGGATCAGCCTGGATCAACTGATCAAGACCCTGCAGGTGCTGGTCAGCCATAGCAGCATGCAACGCCGTCCCAAGTGCAGGGGCGTCGGGCCACTCAACTCCAAGAGCTGGGAAGTCTACTGGTACCCCTGGGGCTCCCTCCTCAGAAGCTGCAAAGAAAGAAGGAGGTGGGATGAGTGCTGGTTCACAGCCAAATGGACATGCACGAATCACTATAAAAAGGCACAACATGGTCATATACCTGATGCTGCCGCAGACTCCTGCCCTTTCTCAACAGCCGGGGAAGAATCAGTAACAGAAGCTGAGCCTGGTTCACCAAGCAGGACGTTTGTGTCCCCATCCTCTGCAATTAAGCGATAGCATGTAAATGCTTAGCCATAAAGCGATACACACAGGATGTCAAAGTCCAAAGAACAACTATGTACCTATCTCAATAGCAGCCCCTTCTTCAGCTATGCTAGGAAGGGCAGACTCTGTATCAGGAGCCCCTTTGGAGCAAGATTGCTCAGTCTCAGAAGTCAGCCCTGCCTCCTGAACCTCCTCTCGCGGGGAGGCCTCAGCTATCGGCTCTGCAGAAAAGGAAGCTACATGGCAAAAATAGGAGAGGGGTCAGTGCCACAAACAAAATACATATATCATTTGCTGTGTTCGTTGTCAGAAGCGAGCAGTACCTGCAGCATGGGTGTCTACTGGTGAGGCACTCTCCCTTGGAGTCTACAGGCCCTTTGGTGCATTCTGAGAAGCTTCCCCTGCTGGAGCTATCTCATCAGGGTGGGATGAGCCTTCTTCAACGACTTGGCCTGTCACTGTCCATGTAGCAAGTGCATTAATCAGCTGGGCAAAAACAGATGCAAAATGGCAAAGAAGTCTATCATTAGCCTCTAACGCCTCTTACCTGAAGGATCGGCTATGCCGTCCTCACCGATATCAACATCGGAGGAGCCCACTGGCGTAGGATCTCCCGGTGCTGTGGTGTCAACACCTGCCACCTCCATGGCCTCGGTGCCCGTCGAGGCACTGTCACCTGTCAGAAGGTCCACGAGTGAGCCAGATTCTAGAAGTTGTGAGAACTCCTCCATGGATCTGGCTAAGTCCACTCCTGTGGGACAAACAATTATATGAGTCAAGCAAATCTTTATAAGAATGACTCTTAGAATGTATGCCGCTGCAATTACCTCCGGCATCTTTTAATTCTCCTTCTTCTCGAGAGTCACTCTCACTGGATGAAGAACTGGAGGTCGTAGTGCTGGAAGTAGGGCTCGAGTTCCCGTCAGGCAGAGAGTCTGTGGCCGCAAGACTCCCACCCTTAGCAGTGGATCGACTCCCAGAA
Source organism: Amorphophallus konjac (assembly GCA_022559845.1). NCBI lineage: Eukaryota > Viridiplantae > Streptophyta > Magnoliopsida > Alismatales > Araceae > Amorphophallus > Amorphophallus konjac. Next base: position 67,186,764 of record CM040117.1, read on the forward strand.
GCGGATCCGACCCCGGAGGAAGAGCCCACATTATCTCCTACTGACGGACCAGGTGGAATAATCTCAGCAACCCCTGTACAACCGACAAACACTAATGGGTTATTGCTGTTCAAATCTTCATGTATCAATGGAGAAAACAAGGCTGAGCACGCTACCTGAAGCCTGACCTCCTGTGGTCCCTGCTGTAAGAGGCGAGGGAGAGTTGGCCGTCATCGGCATATAATCGTCTGACATCAGCTCTTTGAAGCTGAAAGTAATGTCCGGCACGGACTCATCCAGTGGCATGTCATCTCCCGCTGGAGGGAGAGAGAAGCTCATATCAGCCCTAGCCTCCGGGGGAGCTGCATTTAATGAAGCAAGCATGTTTTTATAACACTACATGTATGCTCAGAAATGACCAGTATCTGGGGGAGCTACTTACTGGACACAGCCTCAACTGTAGGGGTTTCAACCTCAAGCCGAGGACGGGATGCTGACCTCACATCCCCTCCTCAGGAACCTCGGTCCGGGGTCTCTTGGTGGCAGCAGAACCCCTCCCAATCTCAGCATCAGGAGGATCCCTCAGTGGTGTAGCACCGGCTACCATAACAGCCCCACCTGCAAGTGTCACGGGAATATGTAAATGCATGTCCCAGAATATAAATATACAGGTGTATATTAAAGTCAGGAAGGACAGGAATTACCTGTAGCCGTTATGGGCTCCTCCGGCTTTAATACTATCTGCTCGGGCTTCACTCGGAGGGCGCGTGCAACTGCCTTTACAACCCCATAAATGGCAAGTGGAGTCGTTGCCAACTCGAGGCCAGAAAGATACTCCAGGGGACCTGCACAGCCCACTGCGTTGATCACATGGGCCCTCCACCCTGCAAAGGTACTGCCTCCCAGTGCTCCGTCAGGTATCGACTGGGACAACTGGAACTTGTTCCTCACCCCGCAAGATGTCTGCAAATCCTCCCACCAAGAATAGGCCTTTGAGGGGCCTGAGGCTACGCCTGTGGTGGAGGAAGAAGGGACTCCGAGAGCCGACGCCGTCCTGCTCTTCAAGGGCTTCAAAGCCCCATTATACTGGCTCCTGTCAACAGTGGGTGTCCAGCCTTTTGCTCGCCATCGCTCTTCAATGTCACTCACAATTCGGGCAATCCCCGAAAAATGAGACCTGAGGAAAGCCGGGTCGACACACAAAGGAGGCAGATCCTCCTGCCCCAAACGCTGCTCCTCAGCGGTACGAATGGCATCTCAGCGCTCCTGGAAGAGGTTGCTGGCTTTGAACCACCAGCGAGCATAATAAATGTCGAAGTAGCCTCTGCGCTCCTGCTCTGGGACCGGGTACCCCGGCCCTGCCTCGCGGCAAAGGAAGTCCTGCCAAGCTGCCGCGACCAAGTGTATGTCCCTGTGCCTGTATAACCAGGGGGGCAAAGAAAACTCTCAACTGGAGGGGATAGCCTGATCATACCCAAAGTTTCTGGCGAACCGATGTGGGTAGTAAGGCTCAAGTATCGCCGTGCTGGAGCGTCGATACACAAGAACACCGGGTCGGATGCTGACGACCCACTCTGCTAAGCCCTGCGGGGAAGGTAAAGCATGGGTGGAAACCCGGCTGACGACAGCGTCTCCCTCCTGCTTGGCAAAAGGGCGGTGAAGTAGTCAAGGGCTATGCCCTCTCCCCTCTTCACCGGAACAAAAGATAAGGCCCGCCTGGCCTCTAGTAGCTGTGCCACTGGATCCTGGGATGGCTGCCCGGCAAACCAGAAAATCAACGGTGTTGCTGGATTCTCGACTGGAGTCCTCCTGGACAACTCTGGAAACAGTAGTCTTTCCCAAGCACTCAAATAATGAGTGGGCAGCAATATGCCTTTCTCCCGTGGCGATGAGTGGGAAGACAAAGCCCCAAGCGAATGAAAGATATTCGCCAAGGCTGCTGGTGCGATGGCGAGTCTCTGTCCACAGGCGAGCATGCAGGCTGGATAGATCACCTCCACCCGCAAGACCCCCTCCTCTCCATGAGGGACTACAAAGCTGGAAAGCCAGTATGCCAGATAAGCCGCCAGATAAGTACTAGGATGCAGCCCCCGCGAATTTCATCCTTGTGTCGGCGCAGGCAGGTGGCGGGGATGTGGAGGAACGTCCACTCTGACCTCTCGGTACTCATCCCAGGTGGTGCCGGACTGTGCAAACTCCTCATGGAAACAGTAAGGGCCGCTGTAGAAGTGGCTCACCCAGGCATTCAGTGTCACCCGCGGTGTGCGTGGGGGCCGATCCGTGCCTACTCGGGCTAGGTCCCTCCAGGTCTTCATCAAGAACCTGAAGCAATAGGGCAGAGTATAGTGTCCTGCCCCGTCAGTGGAGCTGAGGTGCAAGTCATCGGGCGATAGCTCCTCGTAAGGCCTCCCGCAGATCGGAAGACCAGAAATCCTCTGGAAAGCCCAGAGGTCCATGGAAGTCTCCTCGCCAGCTGTGACGAAAGTGTTCCACCGGCGACTGAATCTCTCCACTAGAGCCTGTAACAGGCCAGTGTGACAAGGATAGGAGTACACGGCGGCGGTCACTGCATGGCGGATCCCCACCCTGTCCAACAAAGACCGGTAAACCAGCAGAATGCCCTAGAGCCACTCTGTCGCGCCCCGGTGATAGCTGTGAGAAGAAATGACCGACCACTTCCCATACCAGCTGGGAGTCTTCAAAGTCAAAACCCTCTCCAACATGCAATCATGGATGTACTCCTCCTGTGCAAAGCTAACTCCGGTGGGTGCCAGAAAGAGGCCATCTATAACCTGGTCCACGGCTTTGTGCTGCCCATGCAAATGCCAAGCCGCTGGAGACATCGGTGTAGCTCGGACGGTGAAACTCTCATGCCGTTGAAAAGAGCCCAGACTCTGTCTGTCCGGGTACTGCCGCTGCCGAGTAAAACCCTCCGGGTAACTCGGATATGTCAGGGAACACAACCCCTGCATGCCATCCTCCCCGCTAGTATCGCTCGCTCAAGGCGACGTCTCTCCTCTGGAAGTGACGGATCGTCGGCCTCCATGCCGACAGGAGCAAAACCCTGGAGAAAACTGTAGAGGTGGCGGTCCAGGGGATAGTGACGGGGGTAGCCTCCGGTGCGGTCATATGTGTAAAGACCACCCTGCCTCGCGATACGAGACACGTCCACAAGACCTTCAGCTGCGCCAGCACTCTCTGTTGGGCCTTCGGCGACCCACGAATAGCCAAGGTGTAGTTGGTTGACATTGCCATCATCAATGGTACGTGGAGGGAAAGGCGGCATCCGCCGGTCGGTGCGCTCAACCCCGCAGTCGTCAGCGCCCCTAGCACGGGACCTCCTCGACCGACTCTCACTCCCGCTGCTACGAGCCATGGCTAAAGCACAAAGAGGAGAAATAAAAAAAATGGAGAAGCGTCATGCTAAAGTATTTTTAGACAGCAATACAACCATTCAATGCAGTCTAAAAAGTTGCAACGGCTACGCCGACATTGTTAAATCCCTTCAAAGGGCACGGGGCATCCGCCTCCGCCTCCGGCCGTGACGGACGTCCCGTGGGGGGCATTTGTTGCACCCGAAAACTGTCTTGAGTTAAATCAAGGAATTGTTGCTATGCAACGTCCGACGAGAAGCACGACGTATCGTCAACATCGTCGGACTACTGAGTATCTCCGCAATTCAGGGTCTCTCGACCCGACAATATTATGGTCGACGTCACAGCAAGAAGATTAGCGAGGAAGATTCATGCGTATACTGGTCAGAGTAGCCGAGCAAGTGTATCACACGGCACAGACGGGCGCAAAGGTTCCTCCCTATGCGGCGACGAACGGCCAGACAAACAAACAATACTCCTTCCACGGACGCGATGCTGCTACGCGGCGAAGGAGCGATCTCCACGGGATATATAGCTCCACCACGGCTCTTCTCCAACCTGGGACGACGAAAACGGAGCGAAACGGCGCGAAGAGGAGCCAAAAAGCACGCCCGGGGGTCAAACGACCCCTCCCGGGTCAAAAGGGAGGCCGCGGCCCCGCTGGAACCCAGCGGGGTAGCGCGACCCCGCTGGTCCACCCGCGGGGTCGTGCGACCCCGCTAGTCCACCCGCGGGGTCGCGCCCATCCCGGGGCGCGCGACCCCGCCCGGGTGCGCCCCCACCTCCGGGGTCCGGGCTCCAAAAAAAAAGAATTAAAAAAAAGTTTTTTTTTACCCCCTCAGAGGGGTCATTTGGCCCTTTTTGGTGGTCAGAGGGGTCAAAATGGCTTTTTGCCACCCCACCTTGACAGAATCGGGGCAAATTCGTTCATTTGACCCCTCTGGGCTCTCCTGCCTTCTATAAATAGACCCTAAGGGTCCAAGTGAAGAGAGACACAGAGGAAGTACTACGTACGAAGAGCACCTACGCAAGAAGACTTGTTCTGTTTGTTTTGGCCCGTGAGGGGTAAGTCCCCGGGTCTTGTACTTATGCCCCTACAGGGTATATTTGTAATTATGCCTCTCAGCGGGCCATGTTGGTAATTATGCCCCTCGGCGGGCCATGTTTGTAAGTCTTTACATCCCGGGACGACTAAGTCATGTAGTTTTATCCTTATAATGGCGGAATTACAAAGAACGTCCTCCCCGGGATCGTAAAACACCCAAGTCCTATAATTTGCAGTTATACCCATCAACTTTTGTAATTGGGGCTACGCCCCTATCTCCCGCTCCAACGCGGACTCTTGTACAGTCGATAACTCGCCGACAACCCTTGTATTTATCGGAGTTATAAAAGCACCCAGCATGCTCTGTCTACCTCCTTCGTGAAAAATTATGAGAAAACCCCTAACTTCTGGAAATTGCACATATACCTCTCCTTCGGCCAAATTGACAGATGTGTGCCTTCTATGAAGCCCCTTGTCATTCCTTCGGTCCGGAAGTGTTGTCAGCTCAGTCCAACACTCGGGTATCATCTCAAACCTAGGTCTAAGGTATGATAAAATTACCAAAATACCCCTGTGACTTAAAAATGGCGTCAGAGCCCTTGAAACCCTCCAGAAACGGCTTCCATGCCTCGGGGAGTCAGGAACCCGATCCTACTTCCACTCCAGCCCAGAGGTTTAAGAAATACCCCTGGCCTGGTAAAATTATCGAAATACCCTCGGGGTCCAGAAAATCTCTCTACTTCTAAAATGCCCACAGCTCCTGCATTTTTGCATCCATACTCCTAAATCTTGGGATTTTGCTCAGACTTAGCCTTGATCCTGTCAAGTGTTGGTGGTAAATGAGTGGTCATGGAGAGTCTCTCGAGTGAGCCTGCCCTCCACATCAGAACCATTATAGAAGACTTTGGGATTTTTTTGGCAGTTAAACAAAGGTGTTCGGACGTTAGGCCGATGTAAATCAACACTGACTACGGTCAGTGGGGGGAGGTCCAGCACTCGAACCCAAATCGTCTGATACGATGCGCACACACGGAATCACCCTCTATACTTAGGGGGGGATGTTTCTTTTCAAGAAGAACAGAAATCTACATTTTATCTACGATAAAAAGTCGTTCAGATTTTTTCCGTGTCTCACAACGGGCCTTGACTTCCTCAAGGTTTGGAGAGGCTGATTCAACTCTCCCAAGGTGTCCTCCGACTACTTGTCTGTGGAGGACGTGTAGCAGGTGAACACTTTGATAGTGTCATTGGTCACCTGAACCACCCGCCTTTTCATGGGTTGTTGTCTTTTCGGCCGAGGTGCCGTCCCCAGTTTGTGAAAAATAGACACTTGTCGTAGACGCTTGAGCGGAGCGATCCTCGTCCGTATGGGTTGAACTGCCCCACGGAGAGGTTGGCTGGACTTGCTTACGGGCTCCCCGGCGCTTCCGCCCTTGCGGGCGTTGAGTCTGAGGCCCCTGAGAGGTCGGGAGCTCATCTTGATGATGGGTTGCTGGGTTCCGCACTTGCTGCAGCTCCGACATGTGGATGGGCCTTTTTGACCTTGTCCGTCTGATGGCATAAGCCTCCTCTTTGGTGACCTAGATCTTTTTCATTTGGAGCTGACACTCCTTAATTAGGTTGCCCCCTGACTTTGGTCGGAGAGCTGCTGGTTTGGGTCGTTGCATCGGACCCTGGTTCGCCGTCGGTACGGCATACTTCTTCAATTTTGCTCAGTCCTCTTGGACTTGCCGAAAAAGCTCGAAGCGGTTGGAGGTGGAGATAGTTGGGACATTCTGGTCTCGAGGCATAATCGGCTCGCCTCCATTGAGCCGGATGCAGAGATCTCCGCAGGAACGAGATGTTGCCGCTACAGGTTTTGTGCCTTTGTAGCTGCGACCCTGCTCCCGTTGAGCAGGAGTGGCGCTAGTGACGCCTGCCATAGGTGCGGCGTCGTTGTAGCGGCAATGTTGCCCCCGTTGTGCAGGAGCAGTATCTCTGTGGGTGGCCGCAACAGAATTTGTGCCGTTATGACGGTGGCACTGCCCCTGTTGAGTAGGGGCAACACCAATAGTAACTTGGTTGACTGAGAAAACTCTGCCAGTAGCTTGGGCAGAAGGCATGACACCTGCGATCGTTGACTTGATGACTGATCTGACTCAGCCAGTTGTTGGGGCAGAATGCCCAACACCTCCCGTAGTTGCAGAGTTGGCCGAGCGGACCCGGCCGGTTGCTTGAATGGAGGGCCTGACACCCCCGACGGCTGCTTTGTTGACCGAGCGGGCCCTGCCAGTTACTGGAGCGGAGGGCCTGGTGCCCTCGACAGTTGAAGTAGTAGGTGTGGCCCGGGCGGCCTCAGCCACAGGGACAACACCCAAAAAGAAGGGCGACCCAATGGCGGCTAGGAAGTCGTCGAACACGATCGGGGTTGTTAGGTATCCAAACCTGGCATGGTTGGCAACAACTTGGGGCCCGTATGTCACTGCTGCCATCGTCCTGTTGTTGTTGGTGGCGCGTAGTGCGAGTGAGTACGCAAATGTGCAGACGGATGCCCTCCTCTTCTCGTCCTGTAAGAGGAAGAGGGGCAATCAGAATTTTAAAGAAGGTTTTGGCTTTCTTTGACAAGAAGAAGAAAGGCGGGAAAGGTCTTATCGGGTGTGCCAGTCTGTTGGATCATGAAATATTCTTCCTTATTGGTTTCAAAAATCTCTTGCTGAGCCTTCTAGAGAAACATGGGTGAATTTATGAAGATGCACATTGAGGGGCTGTATAGATAGTTTGTGCGGGGTTTATTCCGTGGGTGCACATCGTATCAGACGATTTGGGTTTGAGTGCTGGACCTTTCCCCATTGACCGCAGTCAGTGTTGATTTACATCGACTTAACGTCCGAACACCTTTGTTTAACTGTCAAAGAAATTCAAAGGTCCTTCACAAGAGTTCTGAGACTGAGGGCAGGCTTGCTTGCAGAGCTTAAGGTTAATGCTCACTCACCACCAAAATGTTAATAAGATTTGGGTGTCGTCGAAGGCCACTAGGTTAGGTAGGAACCCGAGAACTTAGGGGCATGACTATAATTTGAAGAAGCCGAAGGCATTCTGGAAGTTGTAAGAGGATTTTTGAACTCCAGGGACATTTTGGTAATTTTAGGCTCCCAGGGGTATTTGGTAATTTTGCTATTTTCTGTAATTTTTGGGTTGAACGGGGACTAAGATGCAATCTCTAACTCCTAGGGGCACTGAGGCTATTTGTGGAAGGTTCCAGGGATTATTTTGCCATCCCGACTTGCAAGGGTATTTCGGTAATTGTACCCAATTCGGGGGTAGATAGTAAGATTCGAGACCTCAAAGAAGGTTCAACAGGGCCTTCGACGTGGGATTTTGTAGAGAGTGTGCATGCACCCATTTCCATGGAAGGAGGGTATATATGCAACTTTTTGAGGGTCAAGGGTTTATTTGCAATTTTCCCTCAGACGGGATGCAAAAGAGCAAACGAGTATGCTCATAATTCTTGAGTATAAACGTTGTCCGCGAATTGTCGACTGTACATAAGAGGTCCCGCCCTGACGTGGGAGATAGGGGCATAGCCCTAATTACAAAAGTCGCAGTGTAGAACTGCAAATAATAGGACTTGACTCTCATGCTGTCCCAGGAAGAGCATTTTGGTAATTCCTAATTTTCTGGCGGAATTACATGACTTAGCCATCCCAGGGGCAGAGAGAATTACAACAATATGGCCAGGGGCATAAGTGTGAAGCTCAGGGATATTTATACAATATACCCTTAGTGGGTTTTCACAAACAAACAGAACAATCCTCTTCCATGAGTTTCTTCTCTCGTCTCCGTGCAAGTCTTGAATTTCTTTCTGTTCAGTAACGTCCTCCTTGGACCTAGGGGGTATTTATAGAAGATAGGGAACCCACCTTGACAAAAAGAGGGTTTTTGGACCCCACTCTGATAGAAAAAGTATTTTTTGGACCCCACCTTGACATAAAAGGTCAATTTTAGACCTTAGGTTGTCAAGGTGGATCTTTCACCTTTTTCTTTTTGTACGAGGAAGAAAAAGAGGCCACCGGGGTCAAATGAGGGCCAATGACCCCAGGGGGGGGGGGTAAAATGACTCCACGGGGGTTCCTTTGACACCGCTGGGATCCACCGGGGTCAAATGACCCCGCGGGGGTCCTTTTGGCCCCAGACAAGTTCCACTAGGGTGGAATGACTCCACGGGGGTTCATTTGACCCCGCTGGGGTTCCACCAGGGTGAAATGACCTGCGGAGGTCCATTTGACCCCGCTGGGATCCACCGGGGTCAAATGACTCCGTGGGGGTCCTTTTGGCCCCGGGTGATTTTTTCTTTGTAGGCAAAAAGTTGCTTCCAACAGTGGATCATTCTTCATGCTACACTATAGACATTATGGGGGGGAAGGAATCATAGAATCTTAAGTGGGGAAGTAGGAGAGGTGGTTAGGCTGGTCTCTTTTAGTTGTGGGAGGGTGAAAGAGTGGGTGGAACTTCTTTGTAATATGAATTTTCACAACTCTTCTGTTTTTATTTTGTTGGTGGGTTAGTAAGACACACCCACTTGGTGTGGACGGGCCTTTCTGAGCTGTACATGGATTTTTTGGGAAACACATTGACTCCACTTGTACATATCTTTCTTTTTTTACTTTAATACAATAGTTGTATCACCCATTTTAAAAAAAACAGCCACATTACTTGGCCTATTTTTCCTTCTCGGTTTTGAACTTGTAGGGCTGCTTGTCTAGAAATTTTTCTCAACATAAATCACTGTCATGATTTGTACGGCTTTTCACCCCGCGGTTTGCCACTCCCAAGTTAAGGCTTGTTGATGGCAGTGGCAAGTGCAGAGTATTCAGTGACATTTGATTTGAAGTAGGAAGACTGGATTCCTTGTTACTCATAACTTGACGATGCTGTTCCTCACTTAAAACCATGAAGTAAGCTTCTTCTAGAAAAGGAGTCGGGTCTATGTTAAGAATTCACCCCTTGAGAACATCATACTCTGAATTCAATTCGCTCAAGAATTTCACAATTTTGTCATCTTCTTGGAGCATGCGATATGTCTATTGATCAACAAAGGATGTCCACTTTGCAGTATGGTAGACATCCAACTCATTTTAGAGGGAAGTAAGGGTGCAAAAGTACTGTGTGGCAGAGAGTGAGCATTGCTTCAAGTCATGAATATTATGACTCAGCTGATCTGAATTCAATTCGCTCAAGAATTTCACAATTTTGTCATCTTCTTGGAGCATGCGATATGTCTATTGATCAACAAAGGATGTCCACTTTGCAGTATGGTAGACATCCAACTCATTTTGGAGGGAAGTAAGGGTGCAAAAGAATGTGTGACAGAGAGTGAGCATTGCTTCAAGTCATGAATATTATGACTCAGCTGAGAGACGAATTTTGTTTTTCTTGTGATCATAGAGACCAGCCAAGGTCTTCCACATATTTGCAATAGTCGACTTGTGTAGAATAGTTGGTCGAATTTTAGGACTGACAGAGTTTAATAGCCAGGACATCACCATACTGGCATCCCGCCTCCCGGTAGGAAAAAGAGGATGCAGAGGGTCTGGCATCTTCTGATCGCTAGTGAGAAAACCTAGTTTATCACACCCAACAATATAGAGTTCTACAGCGACAGCCCAAGAAGGATAGTTATGCTCCGTTAATTTTTTCGATGTGATCTGCAGTGTAGTCTGTCTAGTCGTGGACAATTGCACAGGCTGAACTTTGGGAGATGACATCTTTGACGCTATAGACCGATTATCCGGCATGGCCGAAGTGGGGAAAAAAAACTACTGTTGCCTCGTAAAAGAACTACCAGTGTCAAGAAGCAATGTAACAACAACTGTTGACGAGACGCAGCCGGAAGAGAGAGGTGACGGTCCAAGAATCAGACTCCACGGAGATAGCAAATGAAAAAGATGTTCACTGTACTCCTGATGAGGTAAACAACAACTTGAAGATGCATCCACGGAGTCCGGAGAACAAAACCAATCTCCCCCTGCAAGGAAACCCTAGAAGGGTCGCATGGGAGCAGAACCGCACCAAGAGAGAGGATAATAGGGGGCTGCTAGTGCTCTCTTGTTCTGGGTCAGAAGAACCCTAAGAAGGGTGCAACCCATAGAATAGGGGTGTCTGCTTGGATCGGACACCAGCGGCAGCAGCATCCAGAAGATCCGATGGAGAAAAGCCCCTGGAGCAAGACCTCCCTGATCAAAACCGACCTGCAGCGACAGTAGTACCCTGGGCAGGCTGTGACTTGTTCAAGAAGAGATGCAGAGTTGTGTGGTGAAAAGGAGGAAGAAGAGGATGCCCCCCAGGATGACAGTATCGGCCGAAACCGATACGTTTCGGTCTGGGCAGGTTGTGACTTGTTCAAGAAGAGATGCAGAGTTGTGTGGTGAAGAGGAGGAAGAAGAGGATGCCCCCCAGGGATGGCAGTATCGGCCGAAACCGATACGTTTCGGCCGAAACGTATCAGTTTCGGCTGAAACGTATTAGTTTCGGACCTACCCACTGTAGCAGGTCCAAAACTAAAAAAAAAATTAATGGTTTCGGACCGAAACCAATTGAAACCGGACCGAAACCAGCCGAAACCAGACCGAAACCGACCGAAACCGGAGTTTCGGCCCTACTCACTGTAGCAGGTCCGAAACTAAAAAAAAATTTAATGGTTTCGGATCGAAACCAATTGAAACCGGACCGAAACCGACCGAAACCGGACCTGCTCAGTGTAATTTTTACATTTTTTGAATGTTTTGAACCGGTTTCGGCCGAAACTGAAACTGGTACGTTTTGGTTTCGGTCTTGGTCGAAACTGATACCGAAACCGGTACTGCCATCCTTGATGCCCCCAACTCTGATACGATGTGTGAAGAGAGAGAGAGAGAGTTCAGCCAGAATAGAACGCCAGGCCAATCGGTCTTATCTTTTGTTATAACTCAGAAATAATACAATTACAGAAATACCCATCATAGAGAGGTTGACCATAAAAGAAAGAGGAAGATTACAATATTTCCCTTAAAAATCTGAAAATTGGATAAAAGTCCAACTTGCCCTTTAACTGCTCACTTTTCTACAGGTTGCATAAAATTGGATGAAATTCATTTAGCTCTGCTTTGATAAGGGTTAACTCCGGGTTAGCCCACTTTTAACCCGGAGTTAATCTAGACATCACTTTGGGAAGGCGGGTTAGCTAACCAATGGGACAGGAGGGGGTTAACCTGGGACAACTAAACCCAGCTGGGGAGGTGGGTTAAGTTAACCCACTTGCCCCTCCCCGTTTTGACCCCGTACAGCCCATCCATCCTCTTCTCCTTCCTCCTCCTCTAGTACTCTGTGCTCCTCCCTTTTGTATCCTTTCTTATTTTTGACCTTGCCAGCCTTTCATCTCGGGACCCTTGGAGAGAGGTTTTTGATAGATCTGGCAGCTATTGACACAGATGGTAGCATGGGTGGTAGGATCCAACAAGGTCGTCCAGCATTGGGTGCGACCAGTCAAAATTGGTCATGTTAGGGAGGGATCAAGGTGAGCATCAAAACTGAAATTGACTGATTCTGTCATTTTCTTTTTAATTATAAAATGTTCCCCAATTTTACTGATTCACCCATCCAGATTGGGTCAGGATCAGAATCAACTAGCTGATTCAATCTCCTGATGTTATTTCGAATGCCTTGGCAAAGGGCATCACTGGCTCCCGACTGTGATCCATACTACTGGAGTCGGCAATAATCTCAGTCTCCTAACTCCAGGAAGCCTACATTTATAAGGGGTTAGTATTGTGAGGCATTACTATGCCATAACCCAGGAGAAAACATGGTCTTGATCACACTGCAGAGAATGCCTGTTTGACCAGGGCCACATAAGCTCACATGTCATTGTTAGCACCAATTAGCGCTCCTTCAAGGTTCTATGACTGAAAGCTAAGGTCAAATGCCAAATTGTAGTTAGATCAAATTGTAATTAGATCCTATATGGACTTCGGTGCAGCCTTACTATGGGATATTCACCCTAGGGCTCACAAAGGAGTGTAGGGTTCTAGTTCCCCCTTTAGACCTTTACCTCACAAATAGGGTGCTCATCCTTCTACTGCATGATTTGATGAGAAACTCTCGCCCCAAGGAAACTCAAAATCCATATCAACTAAACACAAACTAACAATCAAAAGGAGGCAGTGAGGGGTTTCTAATATCATGAGAGGAGCATAGATGCCCTACCTTACCAAAGCCCTAGGGGCTAGGAGGGCCTCCCTACCATGTGCATCAGCAATTGGGCTTAAAGAACCTGCCCTCTTTCCCGCTATTAAGTGAAGAATGCTGGCGTCAAGCTATTCTTTGCTCTACAGGAGATGGGTGCGTCCATGTCCTCGAAGCCAATTTCAAGGCTAGAAGGTGGAGAAAAATGGAAGACAGGAAACCCTACGTCCTTCTCTCTCTCTCTCTCTCTCTCTCTCTTTCTCCCTCTCCACCCCCAACTGTCTTTCTTCTCTCTCCTTCCCATCCTTCCCAACCTCTTTAGTGTGACCTACCAAGATCGGAAGGGCCTGGAGTGGTTTGGTTGGCTAGCCCTTAGGGGTGGGAAGGGCAGCTGGAAGACGGGCCTATAGGCCTATCTTCAGTCCACTCAGGCTATGCTCACCCCAATAAGAGCCAAATAACATGGGTCCAGTGAATGCCGAGTTGGGACCTTGAGTTTGGAAATTTACAAAGAACTTATGGAGTTTGACACTTGCAAGTATAGTTACAAGTGATGAATCTCATAATCCTTGCAAGTATAGTTAACTCTTTGTTTAATTTCAGAAAAATGAAACCTGAAAATTAAGGAATATTAGATGAATGTCATCCTTCGTTGGCCATGGATGCATTGAATCTTATCTCAATTGTAGTTAACCTTTTTTTTTCCCTGGATGTCTAAAATCATAATCATGCATCTATAGGGTTTACTTATTCTTTCTGTTAAAGAGATTGTGTATATGCCATTTAGGATTATATATAGCATTTGGGTTGTTTATCTTTTGTATATGTGCTCCTGTGTGTGGGGCCACAGCCTGATGTCTTGTCTATATACCGTGGGTTTCTTCGGTTCCAGCTTGTGGCTTTATCTTGGAATCAGAAACTGCCACTGGTATGAAATTTATGTTGTCCTATTCCTTCCCATAGGATATTTTGTGGTTATATGAATGGGGTGTATGTGTTTCATGCTTCAACATCTATAAATGATTTAACTCCTGTCATAGTCCTCTGGTTTCAGCCTGTATAATTTTTTGGTTGTTTATTTTCTGGTATCCAACGTTAGTGGCTAGGATGGTCCATGGCTATCTAAGTGGATGTGTTCTTATTGAATTTATCTTCAGAGTTGGTGCAAAGGAACCAGAAGAGAAGACCAAAATAAGGTCTACGAGAGCTGGATCATGGGGTGAGGGGCCTCGTGGGTAATCATGAGGTTCAGTATTGACTCCCATCATGAACATAAAGGCAGTGCAAGTACCACTTAAGGTCTACATGTGACCCACATGATTCAATGAGCCAGTTGGGGGGGTCCACTATTCGAGAGTGAGGTTTGCTGGGCTCATGGCTTGGAAATACTGGTGATGTAGGGCTTGTTCCACATTGCGTAGGCTTACTCTCTTGGTATTCACCCAAAAAAAGGGAACTGGATCATCCACCGGTCCTTTTCCACTAGGGTGGCTTGTCCATTAGTTGGGCTCACTTGCCAAAGTTGCAGATTCTACATGTAGAGTCTGACCTTTTTTGTGTCTTTGCATGTGTGCATGGGTTTTGAGGGTGGGGGGCCTGCTCATGGGTTAACCTGGTTAACCAGCATTATGGGTGGACAAGTTTACACTGCTTTTCCAATAGTTGCTTTCTTTTTTTGAAATCAATGTGGATTATACCACCAATTTTATTAAAAATTAATGAATAGAGGTAGTAAAATAAAAAAAGGTGAGGAGAGGTTCCTCATCCACCGACCCTCAAAAACATACTAAAGACTATGACAATGAATGAAAAGGTTTACAATGGAACAAAAGGAGCTTCCTTAACTGCTTGAAAAAAAACAGCCAAGAAACAAACAGCCAACTGCATACATGCAAATCAAGCCCCAGAGTGCGTTCTTCTTCTCATATATGTGACAAGCTCTAGTTTGTTCAAGACCTCACTGTTGGAATACTTCAAAAGAGTATGAAGTTCTGGCTGCCATGCACTCTCTTCCTGGCTTTAAAATAGTATCCGAAGCTGACCCGCTCCCAAAGCTGGGGCCTCGCTACCATCTTCTTGTTACTCCAGTTGGACACAAGATTGATTAGAAGTTTGTTGGAATTCTGCTGGTGTTTAAAAGGGTCCCTGCCAATCTTATGTTTACTACTACTACCCTTGTACACAATATTTGTCCTAAATTCCTTTTAAACCTGGCCCCAGTGGGCCTTGAACCTTGGTCACCTTGGTGTACATGGAGGGTTGTTGCACCCATAATTCTCTCGAAATATTTTGAGATTTTTATTGTGAAACAACCGACGAAAAATACTGCGTAGCGTCAACACCGTCGAATTGCGGAGTATCTCCGTGATTTAGGGTCCATTGGCCCAACAACTCACAACCACAAACGGCGTCGTAGCAAGGAAATTAAGGAGGAAAACGTGCATGCAAACCTGTCGAAGTGGCCGAGCAAGTGTATCACACGGCACGGACGGACGCAAAGATTCCTCCCCACGCGGCGACGCACAACCAAACAACAAACAAAACGATCCTCCGCTCTTGCGCAAGTCTCCACCGACGAACGGCTGCCACGCGGCGAAGAATGGGCCTCTACAGGCTATAAATGCTCCACCACGACTTCTCCTTGACCCAGGGCGACATAAACGGAGGAAAACGGCGCAGAGAGGGACCAAAAAGGCTGCTCGGGGGTCAAATGACCCCTCTAGATGCGGCCGGCCCTGGAGGGGGGTCGCGGCCACCCCACGGGAGCCCAGCGGGGCCAACCCACCTATTTGCTGGTCACGTCGACCGGCTGGACTCCCAGCGGGGTCGCACGACCCCCGCGAGGTCAGGCGACCCCGCTGGGTCCCACGGGTCAGCCCCCCCTCCTCTCCGGTCCGATCCAAAAAGAAAAAAGAAAAAAAAAGAAGCAGGGGGGGTCAAAAAATACTTTTTGCCACCCCACCTTGACAAAAAAAGGAGTTTTTGCACCCCACCCTGTCAGAATCGGAGTAATTCTCCACGGTTTTGTCAACCTGGGTCCGCCCGCCTTCTATAAATAGATCCCAAGTGTCCAAGTGGAGGGGGCATCGACGATCGACACACACAACGGGACAACAAAGGAGAAGCTACGAAGGACCTTGTTTTGTCTGTCTTGGCCTGTGAGGGGTAAGTCCTTGGGTCTTGTGTATATGCCCCTACGGGGTATTTTTGTAATGATGCCCCTTAGCGGGCCGTGTTTGTAAGTTTCTACGTCCCGAGACGGCAGAATTATGTAGTTTTACCTCTACGATGGGGGAATTACGCAAATGTCCCCCCCCCCCGGGGTCGTGAGAAACAAATGTCCTGTCATTTGCAGTTTTTCCCTACAATTTTTTATAATTAGGGCTACGTCCCTACTTCCCGCGTTAGTGCGGATCTTTGTACATTCGACAACCCGCCGACAACTCTTGCACCCATTGGGGCCATAAATTTACCTAATATACTCCGCAAATCTCCTTTGTACACCGATCGGGAAAATTATAAGAAAACCCCCGACTTGTGGAAATTGCATATATTCCCCTCCTGCGACCAAGTTGACGTGTGTAAGCCTTCTACAAAGCCCCTCGTCATTCCTTTGGTCTGAGGACATTGTCAGCTCAGTCTGACACTTGGGTGCCACATCAACTCCGGCCCACGTACCAGTAAAATTATCAAAATACCCCTGTAACTTAAAAAAGGGCCCAGTAGCTCCCGAAACCCTCCAGAAACAGCCTCAATGCCTTGGGAAGGCAGGAACCTTATCCTACTTTCCTTCCAACCGAAAAGTTTCTGGAATACCCCTAGAAGTGTAAAATTACCAAAATACTCCCAGGGTCCAGGAAACCTCCTGTGATTTCAAATATGTCTACGGCCTTCCACTAAATCATTTCCCTATTCCTAAATGCTAGGGTTTTGCCTACACATGAGGGGCCTCGGTTGAAACCCTAACTCAGTCATTCTGTTGGTCGGTGATAAGTGAGTGGATATTGTGAGCCCTCCAAACGAGCTTACCCTCAATATTAGAACCCCCATAGAAGGCTTTGGGATTTCTTTGGCAGTCAAACAAAGGTGTTCGGACGTTAGGCCGATGTAAATCAACACTAACTTCGATCAGTGGGGAGAGGTCCAGCACCCGAACCCAAATCGTCTGATACTATGCGCAACCACGGAATAAACCCTTCACACATAGGGGGGGATGTTTCTTTTCAAAAAGAACATTATTCAATTTTATCTACGATAAAATTCCGTGGCCGACAAGGGTCTTACCAACTGAGCCAATCCTTGAGTACGTCAATCTTGTGTCTAATTGAAGACCTACTGGCAGGGGATCCACGGTAACACAGGTGAATTGCCATGAAATCCCTTGCTTGATGCCTGCAGATCAACCACTTTGTTATTATTCGCTGATTTCTAGGAAGAAGCTTGAAGGCACGCGGCCTCTGCGCCACTCCATCCCATCTCCTCCTATATCTTGTTCCTCTGGTTTAGTTGCTTCAGCATTGGCCTTACCATCATCAGAAATCACCCACCCAGTGTCTCGCCTACTTCTATTCTGGTACACCCACATTTTCACCTCCTTGTCAGTTTTGAATTTTTTCTTTTCTAAGCCCTCCACAACTTGGGAAGCAAGTTGGGTAATTGCATCTTTCCAGGCAATTTCAGCTGGACGATGGAGCCATAGTTGCAGGGAAACATAGAATGTGTTTTCTGGTAAATGCATTTGTGAACCGAATTTGATTCAGTTTGAAAATGCAAGGGAAACATGGGGGGGGGGGGACGCTGGACTATGGGAGGAAGAAGGGGGGCGGTTGTGCAGGTGAGGTCGTGGCTGCAGAATGATGGTGTTGGCATCAGTAGGTTAGGAGGATGGTGACGTGGTGTGGTCGAGGACAGTCAGTGGAGGCGAGGGTGGTGCTGGCAGCGGATTCAGGTGAGGTCGACGTCAGCAGCAAGCACAGATGCGGTTGAGGTCAGTGCTGGGAGTGGGTGCAGGCGAGGACGGCATCAACAGCAAGTGCGGGTGAGGTTGAGGGCATTAGCAGTGGCAAGTGCAGGGCCACTATTGCTGCGAGCCTGCGGGCAAAGGCCAGAGCCGCAACGGGCACAGTTGGAGATGAGGGCGGCAGCATCACTGTCTTCCCTTGGTTGAATGGGTCAGGGTTTAGAACGATAAAGGTGGCCTTTTTTGTCAAATGATCCCCATAGAAACCTTGATTATGCAGCTACCCTCTTAGAGGTGAACATTGCAGAATTATCCCAAAATCTATAAAAATTGCTATTTATAAAACAATCCCAATACACAAGTTGATTACAAAGTTACCCAGTTTAAATAGAATATTATATAAATGTTTGAAAAGTTATAAAACATATATAAAATTAGAGAAATGAAAAATTGTAAAAATTGATAAATCTTCGGGAACTCGGCGGTGCCGGAGGTTGTAACCTTCTCCGTCGGCCGTGTGACCTTTGCGGTCCGGATTTCGTTTCAGCCGGCTGATGGGGCGGCTGCGGGAGCCCTAGGGTTGGAGGGGCCTGTTTCAGAGGTTGAAGATGACCGGCGATTGGTGGGGATTCAAAATTCGAATCTGCCTCCTTTTCCTTTTCGTATCGGACCAGTTTCGGGCGGTGGATCCACATTGCGCCTTGTGGGCCCACATCCGGATGCCCAGAACTTACTCGCTTCGGGCGGGTTGCAGCTTGGTTTAGGGGGGCCCGCAATGGGGCTGCTTCCCTACCTGATTCCTCTGATCGCTTCCCCCCTCTGGTTCTACTGTGGTGGCCCCTACGGCTTCGCTTCTTAGGCGGGCCCTTCAGATCGGAGGGCGTTGGCCGGTGGGCTGCCGCCGACCAGCCGGAGTAGAGGCGACGAGGGCTTTTGACGGGCAGATCTGTGCGGCGAGCCCAACTGGCGGCCGGCGGTCTCGCAGCGGTCAGCGAGGTGGGACATCAGCGGGGTTTTCCACTCCTCGCCACCGCCAGAGGCCATCTAACAGTCGGCTTCTCCGTGTCTGGCGAAGGCTGTCCCAACAACCTTCTCCGTCTAGCCCGGGATGGGAGATTTCGGCCGCAAAGGTTAAGGCTTCGATTGCTGAGGGCTGTGTCAACATTGTCAAGGAGGTGGAGGCTCCCTCTCTTCAGCTATTGAGCTAGCCGGAGGCAGAGTATGTGAGTCGGCCGGCACTTCTTCTGTCAGCTCCTTCTGTCGGCGTCAGTAGGCGAGAGATTGAGTTTGACCCTGTGTACTTCTAAGCCAGGGGATAGTGGATATCGTCCCGATGTTTCTGTCGAGCTGAGGCGGGTACAAAGTCAAGCAGGAAAGGACTTGGCAATAGTCTTAGCTCCCGCAACGGGTGGAAAACAACCGATTGCCTAGCAACCAGTTGGCGAGCTTCAGAGGACGGAGGCAGCATGGTCTGCCGGTGGGGGTTGCAGCGGTGGTGAGGAGGAAGGAGCCCTTGACGCTCTGTCTTATCCTTTCCTTTCTGTTCGATGAGCCATAGCAGGTGTGTTCGGGGATAGGTGAGGGGGTTGCATCTCGCGTTTCGGAAGTGGATGCGGTCTCCTCGCCTTCCCCGACCAGCGGTCTATCAATGGTGGGGCTGGTGAGGGCAAAGGATTCTTCGTCTCTTGAGGGGGACGTAGTCCCGCTTTAGGAGGGGAGTGGTCATGGGCAGCGAGCCTTTTTAGCACTGCCTCCCCCATGCAGTGAACTGGAGGTAGTGCGTGTTTTCGCTGAGGCGGGTCTAGTTGTGTTCGCTAATCAAGGGTATGTGAGTTTGAATGGGGACAAAGAGGGGAGCCTTGGCAAAGACGAGGTGAAAGAAATTATAGTTAGGGTGGAGAGCTTATGGGGACTCTGGAGAGAGGTGGCAAGCCTGATTGGAGTGTCCACTGAAGGTGTTGATAAAGATGTGAGGTTTGTCTTTTGCAGGATCCAAAGAAGATAGCAAGCGGATATAACAAGGAAGGTTTAGGCAGAAAAATCCGGTAGATGAGGGGGAGCGGAGAGGGAAGAGGAAGGATCATGAAGACCATAGTGGTTGGGAGGAGGGTGGTGCTCATTAACAGGAGGGAGATAGCTGTCAGCTTATTGTGGGTGGTGGGTGGTGTGTGTGGGTCCCTTGGCAGGGTTGAGGAGATAGCTTAGATGGTTCTCTGGCTTTGAGCTTTCCTTTTCTTGTGTATGGTTGGGAGGCAGCTCTGGTGGAGATGTGTTTTGTTTTCTTTTTGCTTTGCTCCCGGGGCAGAGGGCTTTCTGCCAGTTTTTTGTAATTGGGAGTTTTGTGGGAGCTCTCCCTCCTTGTAAATTCCTATCCTTTTTCTTTTATATAATTAGTGGTACTATCCACTTTAAAAAAATTAGAAAATTATAGTAAATAACTGTATTTAAAACTCAATCTATACTACATTATTTGTAAGTGAGCTAATAACTTTAAAAAACTTCGTTAATATCATGGGCAAATTTATAGACATGCTATCATAGAATATCAGTAATTAATTTATTTTTATTTAAAATATATATAATTGTTTCTCGTTTCCCCTTGTTTTTTCTCAGGCTGTTTCTCACTTTCATTTCTTGCTTCGTTTCCCGTTTCCTGTGATGGCAACTATGGATGGAACTATCTTTGGTTTCTTTATTTTTAACAGCCTTAATCAGGGCAACCTTGCCTTTTTGCATTTATGGCGTTTCTAGCACTGGTGCAACTTGTCGACTTCCCATGTCTTCAGCTTCGAATCCAAATTCCATGACATGTGCAGATGCTCTTTAACCATTTGGATCACTGGAAACAGCTTGTTCATTCTTTGTGACTCATCCGAGTTCGATTGTGTTGGCACTAATGGCCGAGTTAACTCGGTCGTCTTCAACCTTCTGCCAAACCCCCTATCATTTCAACTCTCTCTATGGCTTGTATGCTTGGACTACTGCCTTGTAAGTCCAACCTTGTGTTTGATGTGTGAGATGGAGGCAACTCACATATCACATCTATCCAATATACAAAACTACACCACAGTGACTTTTTGGGAACTTTGGTCCCCTTTTTCACCTCCGCCAACACCTGAGCGTATTCAAGGTTTTCCCCCATCTTTGTATCAATATCCACCTCCTTCAAGGGTTTCAAATGGTGTGACAATGCTTTTAAACATCTCAACACTCCAACGTGGAATGAGAATACCTGCCAGATGACAAACATTGAGGTCTTGGGGAAGCCAGTCTTGTTCCCAGATTGTCAACCTATAATGACAAGGTGAGTTGCCTTTCATTAAATTGATATGCTGTACATTGCAAAGCCTGGTGTCTGAGATGATCAGAGAGGGGAAACTAGAACTCTCCGATTATCCAAGAGCAGACCTTCCATGATGTCTCTGTAGGCCATCTGCTGCAAGGCTTTGAAAACGTCTAGATGATCTAAATGACCCTCAACAACACTTCTGACAAGGCACTCCTGCAATGTTTGCAGATTCTGGTCAAGGCATGGGAACCAAGGGGCATCTACAGAGATCACTCTTTTGGGTACAGATTTCTCCTGGAAGCAACAACTTTAATTTTGTTGTTGATGATCATCATGTGCAACTCCACTGCAAATAAAACTAGGTCTACTTCCTTGCACCCCCAGCATCCATAGCATTCCAGCAAACAGCAGCCCGTTGCCCCTTTTCTAAGCATAAAAAACATACATAACTTGTGGGTTATGGCGTCCAAAGATGATTTGGCGCTGTTAACATCTGAGACCTGCCTCCGGCGAGCTTTGTCTAACAGTAGACCACCCTCTGTTGAGAAGAGTTTTGCCATTGGTGGACTTCAGACCACTGTTGCCCTCTGCGTCTCCCTCTCCCTCTGTGTGTGTGTGTGTGGGTGGGAGGGAGGGCTCATCTGTTCCATAATGGTTCTCTTGATCAACTACTTATTGATTTCATAGTAGTGACTACAGTTACTTGCTTTCTAACATGCACGCCCAATTCAAGGCACCTTTTCATTGAATTAGGTCCTTAATTTTGTCAGAGAGAATATTGACTAGAAGTATATAGGAGGGTTATATGTCCTGGATTCTAACTAGGGTTCTATGGCACCTAATACTGTTAGTACTATTTATTTTCCTTTTATCAAAATGCTATGCATGCCTCCGAAATAATAGATTTCTTTAGCTTGGAGCTTGTCTATTTTAGAAATTATTGCTAAGATTCTGTTTATGCTTTTGAGTAGGATGATATAAAATGTCAATATGTTGTCTGAGGTTTAATCTTATTGGGATTCCAGCATATTGGTGATTTCAATTATCCAAGGTTAGCTGATTTTGGGGCTGCAATTTCTGGGGCAAACAAGTTGCTTTGCCAGCAAGTGCTTGAAGAACTTGATGTAAGTGAAAACTCTAATTGCAGAAATTTTTGCTCTACATGCAAAGATTTTACTATTGGCTGTGATGATGCTAAATTGCTAAATTTTGTGCATGTTACTTCTGACTGTTTGTAGGTCTAATTTCAGCTATCATTGTATTAATACATCCCTGCTTCTAACTTGTCCTTGAAGTGTAACATGAGATGTTTGAGATTGCATTTGTGAGGCATTTCTTCAAAAATATCACGAAAAGATATTATTAGTTTATGAAGAGTTCTTGTTCTATTTAATTTCGACAGGTGTATTGCTGTCTGCTGTTTACCTGGAAATATTGTTTGGGGTATACTTTTTCTCAAAAGGTGGGATATGCCACAATTTCAATTTCATTAAACAATAAAAAGCAGTAATACATGTAAGGATTTGAGGCAACATTCTGCAATTATAAACTCATTACAAAAATTAAAACAGAAGGTGCCATTTGAGACAGTATAAAACTCCTGTAGTCTACTCCATGCTATGCAGAACCAAATAAACCCTACAACAAAGTGCCCCCATCAAATTACTTTTATTTGCTTTCTGGGTCTCTTTCAAAATTATAGATTCTATTTCTCCTATTGCTCATTAAATTTTCAACTCCTGTTGACCATACTTCATCATACTCTGATTTTCCTTTGTAGTTGTTGGATGAATGTCTTTGGCATTCAACTGTTCCTATAGCCTCCTAACCTGGTCAACCTTCCCATTGGTAAGGATGCAAAGAGTACATCTTCTGATGAACTCCTCATTGGAGAATTGGTCGATGATGTCGACTTTGCTTTCTGGGATGGTTGGTGAAGAAGAGCTAAAAAGTTCTGATGCTATGGGCACCAAACTTATGTTCTCATGTAGGAGAGCATGATCAGTGAGAACATCCTGGCTGGCAAGATCCAAGGATGGCAATTTCGGTTTCGGTTTCAGTTTCGGCTTGGTCCGAAACCGAAATAGTATCGGTTTCGATTTTGGTTTTGGCCCGAAGCCAAATAAAATACTATTTTTGCCCTGCAGTTGGCGTCTGGTTTCGCCCGGTTAGTTTCGGATCGTCCAAGGCTGAAACCGATATGTTTCGGCCGAAATGTGTCGCTTTCGGCCATTTCGGCCGAAACTGCCATCCATGGCAAGATCTGAAATTGATTGGCTGATTTATGCTAAAAACCGATGCAATCCGGTCTATTTATCCGGAAGTGACAGGGTTGCCACCACATCAGCAATGGTCATCTGGTCACATTGTCATAACCTATGTGGAGATGTTTCCCGACAAAATTCAAGATGGCCTCCATTTGGCCACCCTGATAGGAATCATGGCATATTGGAGGGTAAGGGAAGCAAAAGGACTAATTAGGCCACACGGCCTACCGTGTTGTCATCTTAGGGTTCGACCATATGTGCCCACAAGGAATACTCACTCGCTATCCTATAGTCAGTAAGCCTGAGATCTGGACTCTCTATCCTTAGAGTTGCAATGGCCAGCCCTGGATCTTGATTGAAGCTCACGTGGTTGCTATGGATGACAACCCAGTCGCATAACCCCAAGAGATGTAGTTCTTTTTTTTGGGGGGGGGGGGACCCAAGGGATGTAGAGTAACATGGTGCCCCTAGTGTGAGATATCACTATTCCAAGTTTAGAAGAAAACTGCAATCTTAGTCATGCCAGACAAACCACACCAAATCAACTGATGAATCGTGATAAACAAGCGTTTAAGATGAATGCGGAATCATCATCATCATCATCATCATCAGAGTCTTGTCCCAATTAATTGGGGTCGACTACATGAATCCTGTTCCGCCAAAGATTTCTATCAAGTGCAATATTCATATTTAAACTCAAGGAACTAATGTCCTTCCTAATAACATCGCACCATCTCATTTTAGGCCTTCCTCGAGCTCTTCTACTAACATCCACTAAGATTTGATCACATCTTTTAACCGGCGCTGAGTTAGGGCGACGAAACACATGTCCAAACCACCTGAGTCTATTTTCTCTCATTTTACTATCAATTGGAGCTATCCCTAAGTCCTTACGGATGCGCTCATTCCTAATCTTGTCTTTCTTAGTCTTGCCACACATCCATCTCAACATCCTCATCTCTGCTACACACATTTTGTGGATGTGTTCCTTTCGTACTGCCCAACACTCGGTACCATATAACAGAGCAGGTCTCACAGCCGTTCTATAAAACCTCCCTTTGAGTTTCACAGGCATACGACGATCACAAAGGACACCTGATGCACTTCTCCATCTTAACCAACCTGCCTTAATCCTATGTGTAACGTCATCATAAATCTCCCCATTCTCTTGTATGATAGACCCTAAGTATCGAAAGCTACTACTCTTCGGAATGTTATGTCCATCAATTAGAACCATGTCTTCCTGAACCACTCTCCCATTACTAAAATTACAGTGCATAAATTCTGACTTGCTCCTACTAATTTTAAAACCTTTAGACTCCAAGGCAAGTCTCCAACGCTCTAACTTAGCATTTAGAGCATCAATACTCTCATCAATTAAAACAATATCGTCTGCAAAAAGCATACACCAAGGGATATCCTCATGCAATTGTTTAGTTACTTCATCCAGAACTAAGGCAAAGAGATACGGACTTAGTGCAGAACCTTGATGCAAACCTATAGAACCTATGAATGCGGAATAGAAATGTAAATGATGTAACAGTATTGTGGACAGAAATAAAAAGATAACAATAATCACACAGATGAACACCGTGATTTATATTGGTTCGGCCTTGACCCTCGGTCAGTCTTACGTCCAGTCCCCAACAACTACTGGGATTTCCACTATCTCTCAAACTGAGAATAGTTACACTTGCTATTTTTGGTCAGGTGTTTATCTCACCACGGGCATTCTCTCACTAGAACCCCAATTTCTTTTGTCAGGTGTTTAGTCACACCACGGACACTCTCTCAACTAGAGCCCTAGCTATTTTTGATCAGCTGTTCAGCCACACCACGGGCGCTCTCTCACTAGAGCCCCAGTTGATTTTCCTAGTATCAGCCAAACTTACAAGATACTGACCTCCTGTTGGTCTTGTCATAGGATACAAACTTCCTGTTGGTCCTCTTGCCTATAAGCAAGAGCTTTTCCCCTCAAGGAGAAGATTACAACTTTTACAAATGGGGTTTACACAGAGATTGCCTCTTGATAGGCAGATTTGTGTACAGTTATTACAGCAAGGTCAAGATGAAAAATAGGAGTGAAGTCAGTCGATCTTGAACTAGAAAGAAAAGAGCTTTCTAAAGAGAAAATCAGAGAATCGCAAAAGACTTTGTGAAGAAGCTGAAGAAAATGCAGCAGATGAATTTCGCGTTGGCTTCTTCTTCGCTTGAGCACTCAACAACAGATTAGTTGAGAAAAGAATAGGCTTTGTTTCCTCGTGCCGTAGGCTGCGAAGGGAAGACTTGTTGTTGTCCGCGCTGCGTGGTACACGTGCGAGGGGTTTCGTTCTTGGTGCGTAGACCTTTGTTTGTACCTTCTTTCTTCTTGTAGAAGCTTCCTTTATCCGTCGTTGCATGTCCAAAGGAGGAAGGTTTTATCCCGTAGGGATTTTTCCGGAACCACGCGATCCTAACAATCGTGGTGGGTTAATCCGGTTCTCGACCACCCCGTTTGCTGCAAGGGGTCTATGATTGTAGCAACACGTGGGCTATAGAGCCCTAAATGTGTGGGGATACTCCACGGGATGGCGATACGCCACGTATTGAACCCGTGCGTGGAGATATTCCATAAAGTGGCGATACGCCGAATATAGTTGTGGACCTCGACCAAGGCGAAAGTAACATGGTAACATGCTGATTTTTGTTGGAATAAATCACGGGTGCAACAAATGCCCCCCACGGGACATCCGTCAGCGCCGGAGGCGGGGGGCGGGTGGCCCGTGTCTTTCATGGATTTTGCTTATCCTCGAGTTCCCTGACAGAACAAGGGGTCTTGTAGGACTACTTAATAATTTTATTGTTGTCCCTTGGCTAATTTAGCCTTTGACTGAGCCTTGTGACTCATCTTTATCTTTCCGGTCTTGGCTTTGCAGCTCTTGCAGACATGGCTCGCCTTAGCCGGAGCAGAGAGACCTCCCGGAGGCCCCGAGTTGGAGGTTCTGACGACCATTATGTGCGGAGGACGGACAGACCTATGCCACCATTCCCTCCTCGCAGCATTACCTCGGAGAGTTTTGATGCGGTTGATTGCGGATTTACTTGGGTTGCTGAGTTCCCGACAGGAGAGGCTGCTACCTCTGAGGGTACTGTTGACGTCTCCTGCATTACGAGGAGGCAAGGGAGCTATGTTTATGATCGCTCGGGCGGCTATCCATCGCACTTCCCACTGGACTGACATCTTTTGCCTTTTGTTCAGAGTTTTGTGCCTCCTGGAGCAGAGGCCGATGACTCTCGCCTGTCGGGAGAGAGGCGCCGTCTTGAACGGGCCATATTGTTGGGGAGGGATAGCATGCATGACACTTGCACTTTCTTCTATACGAGCTTCCCAGAGGGTTTTGTGCGGCAGCGGCAGTACCCTGACCAGAGGAGTCTGGGTTTCTTCAGGGAGTTTGACAGTTTCACTGTTCGAGCAGTGCCGTCTTCACCGGTTGTTTGGCATCTGTCTGGGCATCACAGGGCCGCGGACGTCACCATTGACGGGATGTTTCTGACTCCCTCTGACGCAGCTTTTGCGCATGATGACTATGATCACGACTGCTTGTTGGAGAGGATTTTGGCACAGAAGGCCCCCAGCTGGTACGGGAGGTGGGCTGTCATCCCTTCCCACTGCTACCGTCGTGGTGCCACAAAGTGGCTGTGGGGCGTGCTGACAGTTTACAGAGCAGCACTTGACAGGGTAGGCATTCGCCATGTGGTTACAGCAGCTTTGTATTTTTATCCTTGTCATATAGTATTGATCCAGGCCTTAGTTGAAAGGTTCAAGCGGCGCTGGAACACATTTATGACTACTGAGGGAGAGACTTCACTGGACCTGTGGGCCTTCCACAGGATTTCTGGCCTTCCCGTTTGTGGACAGCCGTACGAGGAGTTGTCCCTGGATGATGTGCATCTTAGTGCTTCGGATGGAGCAGGCCGATATATCCTACCCTATTGCTTCAGGTATCTGATGAAGACTTGGAGGGACTTAGCCCTTGTGGGCAAAGAGAGAGCTGCACGGACGCCGAGGGTGACCCTGAATGCTTGGGTTACACACTTTTATAGTGGTCCCTACTATTTCTACGAGGAGTTTGCTTCCTCTGGCATGACTTGGGAGCAGTGCCGGGAGGTAGAGCTCCGATTTGCTTCACACCCTCGTCACTTACCCGCCCCAGCGCAGGGGTGGAACTCGAGGGAGCTGCCGCTGTTGACGTACCTGGCGGCTTACTTGGCTGGCCAGTTTCGTGATCCCTCATGGAGAGGAGGGAGTTCTGCGAGCAGAGGTGATCTACCCGGCGAGTAGAGGAAACCACTCTGGATTAGAGCACTGGGCCATCCTCTTCCATCTCTCAGCTTCCACATTGTCTAGGCTCTGTAATCCCCAACTTGCCTAAGAATGAAAACAAAAAGTAAGAAAACCATTTTCCTCAACTCGCATGGTTGGTTTCCTATATCGTAAGGTCAACGCTTCCTTTCCTCACTAGCATTCTGCCTATTGGACTTCTCAGACCTCCTCTGGATTAGTGCACTGGGCCATTCTTTCCTTCTTAGACTCCACACCTCAGACTCTACCCCTTCCAAGGGGCACTCCCAGGCTAGCTGACCGTTACCATTGCATCTCTGCAGCCTAGTTACACCTTGCTACCAAATTTCTCCATCAGAAATATCTGAGGCAAAGGTCTTTCTCCCACCCTTCCCACCACCCAATTTTCACTCCTCGCCACTCCTTGCTGCCATGTCTGTCCCTTTCTTCCAATTCCCCTTCATCGATCTCTGACTTATGCGCTTGGCATTTTATCTATTAGGACATGATAAATGAGGGTTGTAGATAAGATATGATCAATGGCTAAGTTGAGAGAAGAAAAACAGACAGATGTTTGAATTGCTTGTTTCAGAATTGGTGCATCCTTATCCATATTTAAAATTATCAGGATATGGAAAATTTCCTTATCCTATTTTTTTAGAAAAACTTCCTTTAAGCTTTGGAAATGGACATATAAAATGAATATCTGGGTATTGGAGCTGACTGCTTGGCAAGAGTCCAATTGATAATTGATATGGCAAATCATGATTGAAGCATCAAATTTGTGCTATTGCTTTTGATGCACCTCTTCACTTGTTTCACAGATTGATGTACATCTGACTGTTTATTATGATATTTCTTCTTCCACTAGCATGTTTGTTCAGGGTGAAGGTTAAGATGGCATCACCACCTTCTACCTCCTCATGTTCCATGCAACAGCAAACATAACATTTTCTTCCTTTTTTTGTGTTGTGGTGGGTGGGGGGGGGGGAGGGGAAGAGGGGGATAATATAGGGACATCAGGTTTGCTGCTATTCATTATTCTTCTTGAAGCCTTTTGGGATCTTAGAGCCTAGGTGATCTATTGGTGTGATAAGGCTTATGATTCACTAATCTTCATTATTGAACATGTTCCGCTTAGGTTTACAAACGCTTGAAACTAACTCTCGAGTTGGTAAAGAAGGAGATGGAGATAAGTAAGTTACAGGTATATCTTGTGTTCTTTCCCTATTTTAGAGCTCCTTTTTGGTACAAGTATTCCATTGAGGAGTTAATTTAATGACCTCTGTACCTGTTTTGCCATTTGTTTTTCCTGGAATATGATCAAGGAATCAATTGCAAAAGCAATTGAGGAGAAAATAAGTAGGGAGCAACGTCGCTTCTTGTTGAATGAGCAACTGAAAGCAATAAAGAAGGTTCCTATTTCCTGTTCTAAGCTGACATTCAATTCAGAGCTACTATTTCAATTTGAATTACATCTTTGAATGCATTTTTCTCCATTTGGACTCATTCTTTGGCGGTGTGTGAGCTACAATTAAGGAAGATTCTCTTCTGTCCTGATGTAGGAACTGGGTGTGGAGACAGATGACAAAACAGCGCTTGTTGGTTAGTTCTGGATGTTCATTTTTTTTGGCTGTACAATGTTGTGGTGCATCTATTCCAATACCGTCCATAAGAACATAGAAGCTCTTCTGTTTAATCATGACAAGTTTATTTTCTCGCAGAAAAATTTAGGCAAAGGCTTGAGCCAAATAACGAACGATGTCCTTCTCATGTTTTACAAGCTATTGAGGAAGAGCTCACCAAATTGCAGTTGTTGGAAGCTAGTTCCAGTGAATTCAATGTGACACGTAATTATCTTGACTGGCTTACGGCATTACCTTGGGGGAACTACAGGTTTGTTCTAAGTTATATAATATAAATTATATATATCTTGTGCAAGTGACCTTCAAAAAAGCAAAGAGGAAATCTTCTACAGGTCCAATCTCCATTTATTTACCTGGCTGAAATGAGATAGACTGATCTGATGTTACTCAATGGAGAAACTAAAGATTTGGTAAGCAAGATAAGATCGTGAGTGAGTGGTAATGGTAAAGACCAATAAGAGCAGTTGGTGGAGGAAATATGATTACATAGGGACAGCTTTTTCTTATGGCACTTGTACCTTCAATTTGAGGAGTGGCGAGTGATGTATGCTTGTTTATATAGACTTGATTAAATGGTCTTGGGTGAAGTCCAAGTCTGTTGCTTTGGCTGGACCAAACCGGCTGATTTCATTTACTTAGTTTTTTTTATCTAATGAAATGTGGCTCTGCCGCCTTCCAGAAAACTAGTGGCTGGGGAAAGAGGCATTTTGGTTTGGAGACATCCTAATGTGTGGGGGAAGGTTTCTTTGGCTAGTTAGAGTTGAAGGGAATTGGGAGGCTCATGCCTTGGCTTGCTTCACTACATCTAACCTTTTTGGAGGTGAAGTGGATGGTACTGCATATCTTTAAAAAGAACAACAATTCGAAATGAATTGGATTATACAACCAATTTTGTTTGAAAATAAATAGACGTTTTTCACCCACCCACACAAATTACGGGACTACAAGATTCCGAAAGAAAAAATTACAGATTTAATGACGAGAGACCTGCCCCTAAAACCGCAAATCCCTTACAAGTTACAACCACTACAAATTCCACAGCAATTCCTATCAATCGTAATTAATCAGGTCCCAGCTGAGCGACTGCACGACCAACAGCCATCTGCGGGCCTGAAACTGACTCCCTCATTTTGAGCATCTGTCAATAAGGACAATCAGTCTTGGTGACCTTTGATAGTCTTTGATGCCATTATATTGCCCTTGCTAATTGTTTGCCAAGGTTTGTGAAACAGTTCTCTCCTGGCAACAGAGGGAGTCAACAGGGTTAGGCAGAAAATGAATAGAAAACAATAAACCAAAAAAAACCCCATCAATTACACTTGTTTTGTTATCATCAATATTCACCCAGGTTTTTGTTATCAACAAAATTAATATAATGAAGTAAATAACGGGATTTCGGTTTAACACTCAATGTTTTAACTATGAGGTGTTAACCCATCAATCTCCCCCTTTTTGATGATGACAAAATTTTGATTAATTTGTTTGAAAAGCTTGATAACTAAGTGCTTTTCATGATACTGTTACGAACATTTCAATTCTTCTGCAGATGTTTTCCAAGTGTTTATCCAATATGTTTTCTCAAGTTTTCAAGTTTTTATTAGTACATTTTCTCCCCCATTTTGTCAATCAGTAAAAAGGAAAAGTATCAAACGAGTAGAGAGTAAAAGAGATTAATTGAATAAACTTAGTTTGCATAAAACAAAGTACATAACATGGAGTAGAAAAGATGTTTGACGAACATAATTCCTGAATCATAGAAGTGCTCAGGGAAGATAGATACAGAGGTACACAGTTATTTAGCGTTTTCTTTTTCCTGTGGATTGGCTAGAGGAGGAAGGAATGTCAGAAGGAGTAGGAAGTGGAGGAGGATAAGCGCTTGCTGCTGTAAGCTCGTCTTTATAGAACTCTCGGTCCAAAAAACATCAAATGTTATGGGATCCAGTCCCTACTGTTCTCTTTTCTTGCCCACTTGTTGATAGACTTCATAAATTTTAGGGGCCCTGGCAACTGTATCTTCAAACTCTCGATACTCTTTCTGAAGGGACCATTCTAGAAATTTGTTCTTGATGTTGTGCCATTCGGTCCTCCATTTTCTTGTTGTGCAGCTGCACCTCTTTGGTGATTGTCTTCCATTCATTGAGGGGGCGTTTGAAGGATTTACTTCTAACTAGCATGATCTCCCCCACTGTTATGCATTTCTGACGGACAAATAGGTTGAGCAGTTCATTGATCCCATGGATGCTTTGACCTTGAAGTCGACGGTAGGTGTTTTTCTTTAGCATACGAAC
The DNA here is from genome assembly GCA_022559845.1 of Amorphophallus konjac. Lineage (NCBI taxonomy): Eukaryota > Viridiplantae > Streptophyta > Magnoliopsida > Alismatales > Araceae > Amorphophallus > Amorphophallus konjac. Next base: position 67,218,132 of record CM040117.1, read on the forward strand.
AAATAGGGCTTTGTAGGGTTCGTATTTGGGAAATTTGGTTTGAAAAAGAGGATATCTTTGATTCTCATTCAACAGATCAGGAACAAACCGTAGTAGGCGTCGGGGATCTATTTCAGGGTAAATGGAGGTTGAAGACCAAGTGGAAGGAATAGTAGATCTGGGTGCTCTGGGATGCTCCCCCTTGACTGGTGCCGGTTCAGCTTGATGCGCCCCCTGAATGTGTGGCTCCATTTCTTCTTGAGGTGCCTTTGACTTGAAGAAGGTGAAGGAGAGAATCGTGAAGCCTCAAGGGGCAGATAGACGCCTACCTGGTGGAGGAGGTTGCGTGAGAGTTTGCTCGAGAGGGAAAGAGGAGTAGAGCTTGCCCGGTGGTCTTTCTGTTTCAGAGATGAAGATGGTGGAAGATAGAGAGACAATTCTATAACCTTCAACTTTTTTGTGCCCTAACCCTATGGGCGTGCTAATGACAGATTCATTAATGATAGGCTTTTATTGAGAATAGAATATTGGAAGGTGGGTAGTTGAATATTTATTACTTAGCTTCTTCCCGCCTTTTTAGTAGGATAGTCGCCTATCCTTGAGTAGCTCGAGTTGCATAGTCGTTGGGGGAGTCAGTAAGATAGCCGAAATCAAGGAGGTATTTTGAAGTAAAGGACTATCTTTATTCATGAATAGGCACATGCTTGGATAGTCGATCTTTAGCATTTTTCTTATGTTCTTCTGTGTACTCCATGTATAAATCTCCATTATTCATTAATGTTGATATAATGTTTTGCTTTCAACTTTCTGAGCATCTAACTATTCCAAAGAGCACATCCCTAATTCCCTACAAATAGTAGTGAATCTTTTCTCTGGGAGTGGTTTGGTAAAGATGTCTGCCAATTGATGTGAAGTGTCAACAAAATTAAGATATGGCCATTATGAACGTGTTCTCTAGTAAAGTGATAGTGTACCTCTATATGCTTTGTCCTTAAGTGCTGAATGGAAATTTTAGTTAAATTAATTGCACTTGGATTGTCAAACATCATTGAAATCTTGTTTAGCTTTAATCCGTAATCTTACAATTGATGTTTAATCCACAGTATTTGTGCACAACAGCTTTCAGCAGCAATGTATTCAGCTTCTGCTATTGATAGTGCCACCGAGTTTTACTTTTTGGATGACCAGGAAATCAAGCATCCTGCAAGAAATTCACAAGTGCCACTGATGCTTTTTCTATCTATCTTACATCCTGCATAATCAACATCAGAGTATCCCATTAAATTAGAAGAACATGACTTAGGATACTGTTGCACTCGAAATTTTCTCAAAATATTTTGAGAATTTTATTATGAAACAATCGACGGAAATATGGCGTAGCGTCAACACCGTCGAATTACGGAGTATCTCAGTGAGTTAGGGTCCATTGGCCCGACAATTCACAACCACAAACGGTGTCGCAGCAATGGAAATTGGGAGGAAAAACATGCATGCAAACCTGTCGAAGTAGCCGAGCAAGTGTATCACACGGCACGGACGAGCGCAAAGATTCCTCCCCACGCGGCGACGCACAACCCAAGAACAAATAAGACGGTCCTCTGCTCCTGCACAAGTCTTCACCGACGAACGGCTGCCACGCGGCGAAGAACAGTCTTCCAAGGGCTATAAATCCTCTGCCACGGTTTCTCCTCAACCCAGGTTGACAGAAACGAAGCAAAAAAAGGCCGAGAGGAGTCAAAAAGGGTGCTCGAGGGTCAAATGACCCCTTTGGAGTGCACTGGCCCGGAGGGGGGGTGCTCGGCCACCCGCGGGGGCCCCGCGGGGTCCGTGCGCGCCCGGGCGGGGTCGCGCGACCCCGCTGGGACCCCAGCGGGGTCACGTGAGCCTCTCGGGGTCGTGCGACCCCGCTGGGTCCACCCGAGGGGTCACTCGACTCCGCGGGATCGCGGGTCCCCCCCCCTTTTCCAGTCCATGTTTTGAGAAAAAAAAAGGGAGAAGAAAAAAAGAGGAGAGGAGTCAAAAAGCATTTTTGCTATCCCAGAGGAGTCATTTCACTCCTCTAGGGGTCATTTGACTCCTTTGGTAGCCAGAGGAGTCATTTCACTCCTCTAGGGTCATTTGACTCTGGGGTTTATTCCCCGTGCTCGAAAACAAAAAAAAAAAAGAGACAGAGGGGTCAAAAAAGTTTTTTGCTACTCCACCTTGACAGAAATATGGGTTTTTGCACCCCACCTTGACAGAACCGGAGCATTTCTCCACATTTCTGTCAACTTGGGTCCTCCCGCCTTCTATAAATAGACCCCCAAGGGTCCAAGTGGAGACACACAGACTTCGACACACAGAGAGACTACGTACTACGCACGAGAAGAGCACCGCCAGCGTAAGGAGTGGCCTGTGAGGGGTAAGTCCCCGAGCCTTATGGATATGCCCTTAAGGGTTTTTTTTGTAATTACGCCCCTCAGCGGGTCATGTTTGTAATTATGCCCCTCAATGGGCCATGTTTGTAAGTCTTTACGTCCTGGGACGACTAAGTTATGTGGTTCTGTCCCTGTAATGACGGAATTACAAAATGTCCTCCTCTGTACTGTAAGAGACAAAAGTCTTGTAATTTACAGTTATACCCTGCAACTTTTGTAATTCGGGCTACCCCCTACCTCCTGCGTTAGCGCGGATCTTTGTACAGTCGACAACTCGCTGACAATCCTTGTACCCATTCGGACTATAAATGTATCCAGTGTGCTCTACAAATTTCCTTTGTATGTCAATCGGAGAAAATTATTTGAAAACCCCTCCGACTTGTGAAAATTACACACATACCCACCTTTTGACAGAATTGACAAATGTGTGCCTTCTATGAAGTCCCTTGTCATTCCTTCAGTATGAAAGTGTTGTCAGCTCAGTCCGACACTTGGGTGCCACTTCAAACCTAAGTCCATCAAGGGTCACAGTAAAATTATCAAAATACCCTTATGACCCAGAAATGGCCTAAGAGCCCTCAAAACCCTCCAGAAAACTGCCTCAGTGCCCTCGAGAGTCAGAAATCTTATTTTGCTCTCTCTCAACCCATAAATTTCAGAAATACCCCTGGTCTGGGAAAATTACCAAAATACTCTTGGGTTGGTAAAATTACCAAAATACTCTTGGGTTGGTAAAATTACCAAAATACTCTTGGGTTGGTAAAATTACCAAAATACTCTTGGGGTCCAGAAAACCTCCCTCTACTTCAAAAATGCCTACGGCTTTAGCACATTTGCGTTCAAACTCCTAAATTTTAGGGCTTTGCCTGAACTTAAGGCCTTTGATAAAGCCCTAACCCTATCGAATGTTGGTGGTAAATGAGTGGTCATGGAGAGTCTCTCGAGTGAGTCTGCCCTCCACATTAGAACCTATGGGAAGGATTTTGGGGCTTCTTTGACAGTTAAATAAAGGTGTTCGGACGTTAGGCCGATGTAAATCAACACTGACCCCGGTCAGTGGGGAGAGGTCCAGCACCCGAACCCAAATCGTCTGATACGATGTGCACTCATGGAATGGACCCCTACACATAGGGGGAATGTTTCTTTTCAAGAAGAACATTATGTTTATTTTTATCTACGATAAAAAATTCCGTGGTCTCACAGACTGGCTCGCCCGGTGAGACCTTTCCCGCCTTTCTTCTTTCTGTCAAAGAAAGTCTCCAAACCTTCTTCAAGGTTCTGTTGCCCCTCTTCCTCTTACAGGACGGGAAGAGGAGGCTATACACCTCTCTGTTCAATTGAGAGCTCTTCGTGCATCCGCACGCCACTCCTTTCGTGCTACGCACCACCACCAACAACAACAGCAGCGATGACCGTCATCACCTACAGCCCCGAGATCATCGCCAACCACGCCAGGTTCGGATACCTAGCAACCCCACTCGTCTTCGGCGACTTCCCAGCGGTTGTCGGCTCGCCCTTCTTCTTGGGCGTAGTGCCGGTGGCTGAAGTCAGTTCAGCCACACCCACTATAGCAGCTGTCGGGGGTGTCAAACCCTCAACCCCAGCAACTGGCCGAGTTCGCTTGGCCAAGAAGACAACCACCGAGGGTGTCAGGCCCTCCGCTTCATCAGTTGGTTGGGTCCGCCCGGTCAACAAGATCACCGTTGGGGGTGTCAAACCCTCTGCAAGCTACTGTCCAAGATGGTAGGTGGCCGCAAACGAGATTGGGGCGAGAAGGTCCACGAAGCCCTATGGGCCTATCGAACTATCTACAAAATCCCCACGGGTTGCTCCCCATTCTCCTTGGTCTACGGAGCCGAGGCGGTGGTCCCTGTGGAGATCGAGCTGGCATCTTACCGCATTGCTGTGCACGCCGGATTGCCAGGCCAAGACCAGTCCGAGATAGAAAGAAGGCTTGAGGAGCTGTCCAACCTCGAAGGGGAAAGACTCAGAGCCTATAAGCACTTACAAGTGTATCAAGCCCGAATGACACGTGCCTATGATAAGCTGGTCAAGCAAAGGGTGTTCAAGAAAGGCGACCTCGTCATGATTAAGGAAAAGGAGGTTCTAGCTGGAAGATCCAGCGGCAAACTCCAACCCAATTGGCAGGGACCTTACGTCATTCGGAAGGTCTATGAAGGAGGGACCTATTCGGTCGTCGACCATAAGGGAGATAATCCCTTCCCTCCTCTTAATGGCAAGCACATGAAGCTCTACTATGCGCCACCGCAAGAGTTTTCCCAGCAGTCCTCACAGGACGCGTCTCTCCCCAGTGAAGGTGCACGTTAAAAAAAAAAGGGTTAAAAATACTGATACCCCGGCGGATTCAGTCGACCTTCAAAGGCTGGCTGAGGGCAAAAATGCCATAGACCCGACTGAGGTGAAAACCCGAAAGGGCGCCTCAGGCAAAAATGGGCAACCCCTCGGTGTGAAAAGCGCAAGGACGCATTTGAAAAAGCTAAAGGGGGCCCAGCCTCGGCGAAAACTCGAAAGGGCGGTGAGGCTGGTAAGGTGAAAAAAAACAAATGATCCTTTCCACCATGCTTTACGGGTGGTTCTAAGTCAATGACTTCACCCCATAACGGTAATAGCATTATAGTAATGCCTCAGCTACATCTTTTACGTCGTCCTGCGACACCTAGTCCCACCGGGACCATCAACACTACTATTTCAATAGATTTGACTCTCACGTCCTACTCGGGCTGTCAAGTCTATCCATTTCTCTTCAAGAGTTGACTCATACTCCCCTTGACACGTCAGCTCCATTCATATTTCGGGTCTCCCAGGGGTTTGGATCTTATACCTTTCCGAGCTATCCAATCCACCCCTCTTCCGTCCCACCGGGTTCGGCCTCTGCACGCCCCTTTCGGGCAGCCAACCCATCTTGCCTATTGGCTTTCGGGTTTGACCCTCACGTCCCACCAGGGCTGTCAAACCTATCTTTGTCCCACTGGGCTCGGCCTCAGTATGCCCTCTCGGGCCGCCAACCCATCCCTTGCCTATCGGCTTTCGGGTTTGACTCTCACGTCCCACTAGGGCTGTCAAATCCATCATTTTTTTCCTTTGGGTCCAGTCTATGCACGTCCCTTTCGGGCTGCCGACCCATCCTTTGCCTATCGGCTCTTGGGTTTGACCCTCACGTCCCACTAGGGCTGTGAAACCCACCTCCTTTGCCCCTTCTAGGGATTGGTCCCAGCATGCCCCCTTCGCGCTGCCAACCCCTCACGCATTTCGGCTCATTTTACCTTCTGGGGGTTGGCCTCAGCATGTCCTCTCAGGCTGTCAACCCATCATGCCCTTCGGCATATTTTATCTTTTAGGGGATTGGCCTCAGTATGCCCTCTCGGGCTGCCAACCCATCTCGCCCTTCGGCTTTCGGGTTTGACTCTCACGTCCCACTAGGGCTGTCAAACCTATCTTTGTCCCATCAGGATTGGCCTCTAGATGTCCTCTCGAGCTGCCAACCCATCTCACCTATCGGTTTTCGGGTTTAACTCTCACATCCCACTAGGGCTGTCAAACCTATCTTTGTCCCATCATGGTTGGCCTCAGAATGTCCTCTCGGGCTGCCAACCCATCTCACCTATCGATTTTCGGGTTTGACTCTTACGTCCCACTAGGGCTGTCGAATCCATCATTTCCTTTTTTCTGGGTCTGGCCTACGCATGCCCCTTTCGGGCTGTCAACCTATCTCGCCTCTTGACCTTCAGATTTGACTCATCTATCCCACCGGGATTGTCAAATCCATTCTTTTGTCTCCACGGGTTTGGCCTATGTGTGCCTCCTCAGGCTGCCAACCCTATTCGCCTATCGGCTCACAGATTTGATTCACACGTCCCACCCGGGCTGTCAAATCCATCCCTTCATCCTACTGGGCTTGGCCTATGCATGCCCCTTTCAGGCTGCCAACCCATCTCGCCCATCGGCTTCCAGGTTTAATCCGCATGTCCCTTTCGGACTGTTAAACCTACTCCTTTGCTGTCCCAACCGGGCTTGGCGCATGTACACCCCTTTCGGGTTGCCGACCCATCCAACCTATCGATTTTTGGATTTGACCAGGCGCGTCCCTCTAGGGCTGTCAAATCCACCCACCTTGTCCCACCGATGCGGCACACACGTCCCTATGGGAATGCCACTTTCTCCTTACCTTTTGGCATTATAAGTTTAAAAAAAATGGGGTTAAAAATATTGATGCCCCAGCGGATTTGGTTGTTTCCGTTAGGGAAACAATCAAGGGCAAAAAGACTTTAACCCGGCTAAGGTGAAAACCCGAAAGGGTGCCTTAGGCAAAAATGGGTACCCCTCAGTGTGAAAACCCACAAGGGCGCACTGAAAAAAGTTAAAGGGGGCCAGTCCTGGCGAAAACCCGAAAGGGCGGTAGGGCTGGTAAAGTTATAAAAAAAATAAAAAAAACAAAAAACAAAAAAGCATGCATGCAAAAGGATGGAATCAAAAGCGACCGAATTCTGTCCTTTATTCAACAATGTCATTAATGGAGCCCGAGATAAGCCCTCGGGGGTAACTCAAACAAAAATGGAGCACGAAGGCCCTATGTATAAGAAGGTGCTGAAGCTCGTCAAGCACCGGACTCGTCCCCCCGCAACTCTGCAAGACGAGTCTCGCTCTGGAAAGCCTCCTCCTGGAGCTCCTCAAGCCTACGGCGGAAGGTCGCCAGCTCGACCTGTGTACTGCGACACTCCACCTCAGCCTCCTGAAGCTCTCTCTGAAGCTCCTCTAGCCGAAGAGAGGCCCTCTGGTTGAGATTTTCAGCGCCCTCTATCTAGAGGCCAACCTCCACCTGGGCTGCCCGGAGTCCGCTGAGCCGCTCCTCCTCCTGCTGAACCATCAGCTTCCGCTTGCTCCTGCGCGATATGAAGGCGGGTGAACTCGCTCCACAAAGCTGTCAGCCTCGCCGTCCATGTATCCCTGGGGAGAACTAACATGTGATAACCCTGGGTAAAGGTCTCCAGGCTGTTCCTCAAAGCCTCCACAGTCGGTAAGGGGTCGACTTTGATCAGCTTCTCAAGACCCTGGAAAAGCCGTCCAGCCGTATCGGCATCGGCCAACACCACCCCGAGTTGAGGGGTGTCAGGCCACTCAACCCCAAGGGCAAGAAAGTCTGGGAGCACCGTTGGAGCCTCTCTTAGTGGAGCTGCAATCAAAGAAAAGCGGAATAAGTGCTTGTTCACAAATGAAAGGACATGCACGAATAGCCTTGAAAGGCACAACATCGTGGTATACCTAAGGTTGACGCAGAAGCATGCCCCTCCTCAATAGCCAGGGAGGAACCACTGATAGAAGTTGATACTGGTTCACTAAGCAGGGCATTTGTGGCCCGATCCTTTGCAGATCAAGTAACAGCATGTAAGTGCCTATCTATGAAATGGCACACAGACAATGTCAAACTCCAGAGAGCAACTATATACCTGTCTCAACGGCATCCCCTTCTCTCTAGCTATGCTAGGAACGGCGGACTCTGTATCAGGGGCCTTTTGGGAGCAAGATTGCTCACCCACAAAGACTGGCCTTGCCTCCTGAAGCTCCTCTCGCATGGAGGCCCCGGCTGTCGGCTCCGCAGAAGGAGAAGCTGCATGGCAGATATGAGAGAAGGGTCAGTGCCATAAACAAAATACAGACACCACTTGGGTTATTCATTGGCAGATGCAAGGAAAACCTATAGGTTGGGTGTCCCCTGGCGGGGTACTCTGCCCTGGACTACGCAGGCCCTCTGGCGCGCCCTGGGAAACTTCCCTTATCAGGGCTACCCCATCAGGCCGGGATGTATCATCCTCAACAGCCTGGCCTATCACTGTTCACATAGCAAACGCACTAGTCAACTTGGCAAGGACAATTGCGAAGTAGCAAAGAGGTCTATTATTAGCCTGCAAGATCCCTTACCTAAAGGATCAACCGTACTGTCCTCGATAATGTCAACAACAGAGGAGGTCCCCGGTGGAGGATCTCTCGGCGCCGCGGTGTCAACACCTGTTGCCCCCATGGCCTTTGTGCCCGTCATGGCATCGCCATTAGTCAGAAGATCCATAAATGAGCCAGACTCCATAAGCCGCGAGAACTCCTCCATTGATCCGGCCAAGTCGGCTCCTGTTTGACAAAGAACCATATGAGCCAAGCAAATCTCTATGAGAAAGAGTCGACTGAGGAAGGCAAAAAATGCCGCTACACTTACCACCAGCACCCCCTAGCTCTCCCTCCTCCCGAGAGTCACTCTCGCCTGGAGAAGAACTCGAGGTCCTGGCACTCAAAGCAGAGCTCAAGCTCCCTTTAGAGGGAGGTCTGAGGCCGTAGAACTCCCACTCCCAGAAGTGGATCCGGCCCCGGAAGAAGAGCCGACATGGCCTCCCGTTGTCGGTCCAGGAGGAATTACATCAGGAGCTCCTGCATAGCCAAGAAAACACTAAAGAGTTAGTGATGTTCAGTTCTTCATGTATCAATGAAGAGACAAGGTTGAGTATGTTACCTGGAGCCTGATCATTTATGGTCCCTGCTGCAAGAGGCGAGGGAGAATTAGCCGTCACCGGCGTGTAATCGTTTGTGGGAGAGATCAGTTCTTCAAAGCTGAAGGTAACATTCGACGCAGACTCGTCCAGTGGCAAGTCATCTCCTGCCGGAGGAGGTGAGAAGCTCGCATCGGCTCTAGCTTCTGGGGGAGCTGCATTTAACAGAGCAAAAATGTGTTTATAACACTGCATATATGCTCAAAAAATGGCAGCTATCTGGATGTATTACTTACAGGACACAACCTCAATCGCGGGGGATTCCTCCTCAAGCCGGGGACGGGACGATGACCTCATGTCCCTCTCCCCAGAACCTTCAGTGCGGGGCCTCTTTGAGACGGTAGTATCTCTCCCAGTCTCAGCATCGGGAGGACCCTCCAATGGCCCAGCGCCACTTACCCTAGCAGCCCCACCTGCAGTTGTCAAAGGAATATGTCAAAATACATGTTCCGAAATATGAAGACACATATGCACATCAAAGCTAGCGAAGAAGATGATTACTTGTAGTCTCTATCGGCCTTACGAGTTTCAATATTATATGCTCCGGTTTTACTCGGAGGACATGTGCGGCTGCCTTTACGGTGTCAAATATGGCAAGAGGAGTCATCGCCATCTCAAGGCCAGAAAGGTACTCCAGGGGACCTGCACAGCCCACGGCATTGATCACAAGGTGCTGCCTCCCAGCGCTCCATCAGGCATCGGCTGGGACAGCTGGGACTTCCTCCTCACCCCACAAGATACCTGCAAGTCCTCCCACCAAGAATAGGTCTTTGAGAGGCCTGGGGCTGCTCTTGAGGTGGAGGGAGAAGAAACTCTGGAAGCTACTGCTGGCTTGCTTTTCAAGGGCTTCAGCGCCCCATTATATTGGCTCCTGTCGATCGGGACCGTCCAGCCTTTCTCTCGCCATTGCTCCTCAATGTCGCTCACAACCCGGGTGGCTCCTGAAAAATGGGACCTGATGAAGGCTGGGTCCACAAGCAAAGGAGGCGGATCCTTCCTCCTCAAACGCTGCTCCTCAACTGCTTGGATGGCGTCGCGATGCTCTCGAAAGACATTGATGGCTTTGAACCACCAGCGGGCGTAGTGAATATCAAACTGGCCCCTGCGCTCCTGCTCTGGGACGGGGTACCCCTGTCTCACCTCGCGGCAGAGAAAATCCTGCCAGGCTGTTGCTACTAAATGCACGTCCCTGTGCCTGTATAACCGGAGGGCCAAGGAAAACTCTGCACCTGAAGGGATACCCTGATCATACCCAAAGTTCTTGGCAAACCGGTGCGGGTAATAGGGGTCAAGTATCGCCGTGCTGGAGCGCCGGTACACAAGAACACTAGGGCGAATGATGACAACCCACTCTGCCAGGCCCTGAGGGGAGAGTAAAGCATGGGTAGAAACTTTGCTAACCACATCGTCTCCCTCTTGCCCAACATAGGCGCGGTAAAGGTAGGAGAAGTAGTCAAGGGCTAGGCCCTCTCCTCTCCTCACAGGGACAAAAGACAAGGCCCGCCGGGCCCCCACAAGTTGAGCCACCGAGTCCTGTGATGGCTGCCCTATGAACCAGAAAATCAGCGGCGCCGTCAGGTTTTCAACTGGAGCCCTCCTGGATAGCTCTGGAAATAATTACCCTGCCCAGGCACTCAAATAATGAGTAGGCAGCAAGATGCACTTCTCTCGCGGTGACGAATGGGAAGACAAAGCCCTAGCGAATGGAAAATATTCGCCGAGGCCACTGGTGCAATAGCAAGTCTCTGTCCACAAGCAAGCGAACAGGCTGGGTATATCACCTCGACCGCAGAAGCCCCTCCTCCCCATGGGGAATCACAAAATTGGCCAACCAGTAGGCCAGATAAGCTGCCAGATATGTAACAGCAGGTAGCTTCCGTGAGTTCCATCCCTGTGTCGGTGCAGGCAAGTGGTGAGGATGAGGAGGAACGTCTACTCTGACCTCCTTGCACTCCTCCCATGCGATGTTGGACTGTGCAAATTCCTCGTGAAAGCAGAAAGGGCCACTATAAAAATGGCTCACCTACGCATTCAAAGTCACCCGTGGCGTGCGAGGAGTCCGGTCTGTGCCAACTCGGGATAAATCCCTCCAAGTCTTCATAAAAAATCTGAAGCAGTATGGCAGGGTGTACCCTCCTGCGCCGTCGGTGGAGCTGAGGTGCAGATCGTCCAGTGACAACTCCTCGTATGGCCTCCCGCAGATCGGAAGACCAGAAATCCTCTGGAAAGCCCAGAGGTCTAGAGAGCTCTCTCCTCCAGCCGTGACAAAAGTGTTTCACCGGCGGTTGAACCTCTCTACTAAAGTCTGCAGCAGGCCTATGTGACAGGGGTAGGAATACAAGGCGGCCGTCACTGCATGACGAATCCCTACCCTGTCCAATATCGACCGGTAGACAGTCAGAACGCCCCAGAGCCACTCTGTCGCGCCCTGGTGATAGCTATGAGACGGGACAACAGACCACTTCCCGTACCAACTGGGAGTCTTCAATGATAAAACCCTCTCAATCATGCAGTCATGGACATACTCCTCCTACGCGAAGCTCGCCCCAGTGGGTGTCAAGAAAAGACCATCCACAACCTGATCTATGCTCTTGTGCTGCCCATGCATGTGCCAAGCTACTGGAGATAGTGGTGCAGTCCGAACAGTAAGGCTTTCGTGCCGCTGGAAAGAGCTCAGACTCTTCTGGTCGGGGTACTACCTCTGCTGAGTGAAGCCCTTTGGGTAACTCAGATAAGTCAAAGAACACAGCCCCTGCATGCTGTCTCTCCCTGCCAGTATCGCCCTATCAAGACGGCGTCTCTCCTCGGGAAGTGAAGGATCATCGGCCTCCATGCCGATCGGGGCAAAACTCTGGAGGAAACAGTAGAGGTGACGATCCAAGGGGTAGTGGCGTGGATAACCCCCTGAGTGGTCATAAGTATAAAGACCGTCCCTCCGGATAATGCGGGATATGTTCACGAGGCCTTCAGCATCCCCAGCACTCTCAGTAGGGCCCTCAGCGACCCATAAATAGCCGAATTCGAGCTGGCTGAAATCACCATCTTCAATGACACGGGGAGGGAAAGGCGTCATCCGCCGATCCGTGCGCTCAACTCGGCATTCGTTGGTGCCCCTGGCTCTCGACCTCCTCGGCCGACTCCCGTCTCTGCTGTTGCGAGCCATGCCTAGAAGCACAAGAGGGGAAGAAAATAGAAGAGGAGCGTCAGGCCAACATATTCTGGGGCAGCAATATGAATATTGAATGCAGTCCTACAAAGCCCAAAGTCTATGCATGGGCACATAATTACATTTCCCTTCAAAGGGCACGGGTCATCCGCCCCCGCCTCCGGCCGTGACGGACGTCCCGTGGGGGGCATTTGTTGCCCCCGAAATTTTCTCAAAATATTTTGAGAATTTTATTATGAAACAATCGACGGAAATATGGCGTAGCGTCAACACCGTCGAATTACGGAGTATCTCCGTGAGTTAGGGTCCATTGGCCCGACAATTCACAACCACAAACGGCGTCGTAGCAATGAAAATTGGGAGGAAAAACATGCATGCAAACTTGTCGAAGTAGTCGAGCAAGTGTATCACACGGCACGGACGGGTGCAAAGATTCCTCCCCACGCGGCGACGCACAACCCAACAACAAATAAGAGGGTCCTCCGCTCCCGCGCAAGTCTTCACCGACGAACGGCTGCCACGCGGCGAAGAGCGGTCTTCCACGGGCTATAAACCCTCCGCCACGGCTTCTCCTCAACCCAGGTTGATAGAAACGAAGCCAAAAAAGGCCGAGAGGAGTCAAAAAGGGTGCTTGGGGGTCAAATGACCCCTTTGGAGTGCACTGGCCCGGAGGGGGGGCCGTGGCCACCCGCGGGGGCCCCGCGGGGTCCGCGCGCACCTGGGCGGGGTCGCGCGACCCCGCGGGATCGCGGGTCCGCCCCCCCTTTCTAGTCCGTGTTTTGAGGAAAAAAAAGGGAGAAAAGAAAAAAAGAGGAGAGGACTCAAAAAGCATTTTTGCCATCCCAGAGGAGTCATTTCACTCCTCTGGGGTCATTTGACTCCTCTGGGGTTTATTCCCCGTGCTCCAAAACAAACAAAAAAAGGGGCAGAGGGGTCAAAAAAGCTTTTTGCTACCCCACCTTGACAGAAATAGGGGTTTTTACACTCCACCTTGACAGAACCAGAGCATTTCTCCACATTTCTGTCAACCTGGGTCCTCCCGCCTTCTATAAATAGACCCCCAAGGGTCCAAGTGGAGACACACAGACTTCGACACACAGAGAGACTACGCACGAGAAGAGCACCGCCAGCGTAAGGAGTTGTTCTGTTTGTGTGGCCTGTGAGGGGTAAGTCCCCGGGCCTTATGGATATGCCCCTAAGGGGTGTTTTTGTAATTACGCCCTTCAACGGGCCATGTTTGTAATTGTGCCCCTCAACGGGCCATGTTTGTAAGTCTTTACGTCCCGGGACGACTAAGTTATGTGATTATGTCCCTATAAAGACGGAATTACAAAAATGTCCTCCCCTGGACTATAAGAGACAAAAGTCCTGTAATTTGCAGTTATACCCTGCAACTTTTGTAATTCGGGCTACGCCCTTACCTCCCGCGTTAGCGTGGATCTTTGTACAGTCGACAACTCGCCGACAATCCTTGTACCCATTCGGGCTATAAATGTATCCAGTGTGCTCTACAAATTTTCTTTGTATGTCAATCGAGGAAAATTATAAGAAAACCCCTCCGACTTGTGGAAATTACGCACATACCCACCTTTTGACAGAATTGACAAATGCGTGCCTTCTATGAAGCCCCTTGTCATTCCTTCAGTCCGAAAGTGTTGTCAGCTCAGTCCGACACTTGGGTGCCACCTCAAATCTAAGTCCATCAAGGGTGTGGTAAAATTACCGAAATACCCTTATGACCCAGAAATGGCCTAAGAGCCCTCAAAAATGTCCAGAAAACTGCCTCAGTGCCCTCGGGAGTCAGCAATCTTATTTTACTCTCTCTCCAACCCATAAATTTCAGAAATACCCCTGGCCTGGAAAAATTGTCAAAATACCCCTGGGTTGGTAAAATTATCAAAATACCCTCAGGGTCTAGAAAACCTCCCTCTACTTCAAAAATGCCTACGGCTTTCGCACATTTGCGTTCATACTCCTAAATTTTAGGGCTTTGCCTGAACTTAAGGCCTTTGATAAAGCCCTAACCCTATCGAATGTTGGTGGTAAATGGGTGGTCATGGAGTCTCTCTCGAGTGAACCTGCCCTCCACATTAGAACATATGGGAAGGACTTTGGGACTTCTTTGACAGTTAAATAAAGGTGTTTGGACGTTAGGTCGATGTAAATCAACACTGACCCCGGTCAGTGGGGAGAGATCCAACACCCGAACCAAAATCGTCTGATACGATGCGTACTCACGGAATAGACCCCTACACATAGGGGGAATGTTTCTTTTCAAGAAGAACATTATGTTTATTTTTATCTACGATAAAAAATTCCGTGGTCTCACATATACCAACGACCTAGATTACATATTTCAGCAAGATATCTGAAAATTCTTTTAACATGAATGAGATGTGATTCTTTAGGATTTGCTTGATATCTAGTACACATGCAGATGCTAAATAAGATATCAAGTCTACTTGCTATTAAATATAGGAGGGAGCCAATCATACCTCTGAATTTTCTTTGATCCGTTGGTTTACCTGATTCATCTTTGTCTAGTTTAGCTGAAGTGCTCTTAGGAGTAGACTGGAGTTTTACATTTTCAAATCCAAATTTCTTTAGCATTTCCTTGCAGTACTTGGTCTGATAGATGTGGATCTCTTCCTTCATCTGTTTGATGTATAGACCTAAGAAATAGCTCAGTTCTCCCATCATGCTCATTTCGAACTCTCCCTGCATCAGCCTTTCAAAATTCTTGCACATTTTTTTCGTTAGTGGCTCCAGAAATAATGTCATCTATATATATTTGAACAATTAAGGTTCCTAGTTTGTTATTCAAAATAAATAATGTAGTGTCCACTTTACCTTTTTGGAAGTTATGGTTTACTAGAAATGAGCTTAGTCTCTCATACCATACTCGAGGAGCTTGTTTTAATCCGTAGAGAATATGGAGTTTTTAGACATGCTCTACTTTGTCTAGGTCCTTAAATCCTGGTGGTTGTTCGACAGATACTTCTTCTTTGATGAATTTATTCCAGAATGCACTTTTAACGTCCATTTAGTATAGTCTGAGTTCGTTAGCTGCTACATATGCTAGAAGAATTCTTATGGCTTCAAGTCTGGCCACATGTGCAAAGGTTTATCATAATCAATTCCTTCTTCCTGGGAGTATCCTTGTGTCACTAGTTTGACTTTGTTCCTGGTTATCATTCCTGACTCATCCAATTTATTTCTGGATACCCACTTAGTTCCAATGATTGGATGATCAGTTGGTCTCTCTACCAAACTGTAGACCTGATTTCTAGTGAATTGATGCAGCTCTTCTTGTATTGCTAGAACCCATGCTTCATCAGTTAGAGTTTCATCAACATTCTTTGGTTCTACCTACGAGATAAAAGCTAAGTAATCACAGGTAAACAGATTTCTTTTAGTTTTTATCCCAACCCGTGGATCTCCAATAATGTTGTCCTTTGGGTGGCTTTTGACGTATCTCCACTCCTTAGGTAGTCCTTGGTCTATTTCTCCATCTTCTTGTTGGAGCTCTTCTAAAGGTGGATCTTGTTGTTCTTTGTTTTGAATCGAGAGATCCTCCACTTGTCTAATCAGCTCATTTGCATCATCATCACACAAAGACTTTTCTCTTCTTTTAGAGAGAGGGTTAGTTTCATGAAATTTGATGTGTGCAGACTGCTCTAAAAGTAGTGTTCGTTTATTAAAAACTCTAAAGGAGTTTGGTTTAGAGATATACTCAAGAAAAATACCTTCATCGTTTTCTGGGTCCAACTTCCCTATATTATCTTTGCCGTTGTTGAGTATATAGCATTTGCATCCAAATGGCTTCAGGTGATTGAGATTTGACTTCTTTCCTTGAACAACTCATATGGAGTTTTTTTGAGAATTGGTCTGATCATAGCTCTGTTGATCACATAACAAACTGTATTTATTACTTCAACCCAAAAATATCTTGGAAGTTTATATTCAGCCAGCATTGTTCTGGCCATATCCAGTAGGGTTCGGTTCTTCCTTTCTGCTACTCCATTCTCCTGAGGTGTTCTCAGGGGTGAGAAGTTGTGTTCTATTCCATGTTGATCACAATACTTCTGAAATTCCGAAATTTGAAATTCTTTCCTGTGGTCACTTCTTAGTGCTATAATGTTATACTTCTGATCCTTCTAAATTTTCCTGTTGAACTTGATGAAGGATTCAAAGGTGTCAGCTTTCTGTTCTAAAAAGGAGACTCATGTGAATCTGGAGTAATCATCCACTATTATTAGGCCATAATTCTTTCCTCCCAAACTGGTAGTCCTCATTGGTCCAAACAAGTCCATATGGAATAGCTCTAGGTGCTTGCTGGCTATAACTACATTTTTACTTTGGAAGGAGTTCCTAACTTGCTTTTCTTTTATGCAGGCTTCGCATACTGGTAGATCTTTAATCCTTTTTGTGGGAAGTCCTTCAAGTAAGTCATATTTAATTAATTTTTTATGATTCCTTGATTGGCATGACCTAGCCTCCTATGCTACAGTTATGCATCTTCTCCTTGTTTGGTTGTCAGGCACACTTGCTGTTGTTTCAATTCATTCAGGTATACAACATACATGTTCTTTTCCCTATGTGCCTTAAATGTCATTCTATCATTGTTGGGCTCGAGGATAATGCAGTGTTCAGTCTCAAACTTCATTCGATGCCCTTTATCACGTAACTGGCTAATCCTTAACAGATTGTGTTTCAGCCCTTCCATATTTATAACTTTTCTATACATAGGGCAATCTTGTATCCAATCGTTCCTATCCTTTTGACCTGCCCTTTTCTATTGTCTCCATAGGCCACTGTCTCTCCAATTTTATCCATGATTTTTGTGAACAATGACCTATCTCCAGTCATGTATCTTGAGCAGTCACTATCAAGATACCATTTTGTACCCTTGACTTCAAGACAGACCTACAACAAAAATATTATTTCTGAGTTTTTGGTACCCAAATCCTTTTGGGTCATTAGGGTTAGCCTTAGTATGCATTGATGTTTTATGTTTCCATTATACTTAATATGTTTTGTAGGTACATGTGTTTTAGATGTAATGGTTAAATAATTATCATTATATTTTGCTCTTACAAATTTCGGTAAAGGGTATTTCTTGTATGGATTAGGTGGAGGTTCATTTTTTGGTTTCTTATATTCATGTCCTTCCTTTCTAAAGTTCTTTCTTTGATATTTTAATACTTAGTTTAGTCCTTTTTCTCCATTAGTAAATATTTCTATGGTTTTCTTAAGGTAAGTTTCACTTTCTTTTAGTTTCATGATTTCTGTCTCTTTTATCAACAACTCATTATCTTTACTCCTTATTAGGTATGTGCTTTCAATTAATAAGACAGTGCTTGCCATTAATTCTTCACAACTTTCTTTTAACTCCTTTTCTAGTTGCTTATTTTCTTTAATTAATGCAGCAATCGAAGATTCATGGTCTAGACATTTTTCTTCTTTTAATTTTTGATGTTCCTGTTTAAGATTTTTTAGTTCCTTGCTTACTATTTTAAATTTCTCATAGAGTTCTTCTAATGCATCTTCTAAAGAGTATTCTGAATCAGAATTTGAACTAGAGTCAAGAGTTGCTTACCTGATCGCATTCCTTGTTGTTGTTGGCCATCAAGGCCAAATTTGCCTCTTCTTCTGACTCTGAAGCTGATGGGCTGGAGGTGAGGTCTTCATTGTCCCAAGCTGCAGCCATTGCCTTTTTCTTGATGGGCCTTTTGAATTTTCTATGATGTTTATTCTTGATTATTTCAGTTTGCTTCCTGAGCTTAGGACAATCTTGCCTCAGATGTCCAAGTCGATTGCATTTGTAGCAAACTATTTCTTTCTTGTAATTTTCACTTTTGAGTTGCTTCTCCATTCTCCGAACTTTTGAGGTCCCGTCTTGACCTCTACAACTTCTTTCTTCTCATTATACCTTACAGTCTTCTTTACAGCATCGCTACTTCTTCATCAGAATCTGCAAAGGTTTCTTCATTGTCTAGTTCTAATTCTGACTTCTCGACTTTGAGAGTGTTCGCCTTTCTATTGGTCGAAGTTTCTCTCAGACGTTGCATATTGATTTCATGAGTCATAAGTGACCCAATAAGTTTCTCCAGAGATATCTGGGTGAGATCATTTGCTTCTTTGATGGCGATTACTTTGGCTGTTTAGCTAATTAGTAATGATCTGAGTATCTTCCTTACCATCTCACCGGAACTATGTTCCTTACCAAGTGCAATCAACCCATTTGTGATGTCTGTGAATCTACTGTACATCTGAGAGAGAGTTTCTGTGGGCGCCACCTTAAACTGCTCGTACTAGGACACAAGAATGTCTATTTTTGTTTCCTTCAAGTTGTCTGTCCCTGTGTATGTGATTCTCAGCTTGTTCCAGATTTCTTGAGCGGTCTTGCAAGTTGAGATTCTGTTGAATTTTGTTTTGCACAGCGCAGAACATAGATAGTATTTTGCCCTGACATTTAAAGAGAGATTAATTTTGTCAGTTACTGTTAATTCTTCACTGGGTCTTGTGACATAAGGTCACCCTCATCAACTATCGTCCATAGATCATAGTTCTGACCCTTAAGGAAGAATTCCATTCGAGTTTTCAAGTAAGAGTAGTTAGTACCATCAAGCATGGGAGGACAGTTGATAGATTGACTTTTTGCCATCTCAGCCATGTAGTATCTTTTGCTCTCAGATCGTTGGATGTTTAGAGTGTAGAGAGTTTGAGCTCTGATACCACTTATTACCCAGTAGATGGCTTAACCTAGAGGGGGGGTGACTGGGTAAATAAAATTTAATCGTAGTAAAACAATATTTTAGAACAAAGTATGACAGTGAGTAAAAAATCAGGCACAGAAAGCAATCTCACAGATGAACATAGAGATTTTAGACTGGTTCGGCCCTGATCCTCAGTCAGTCCTATGTCCAGTACCAAACAACCACTGGGATTTCCATTATCTCCCTGCAAAGAATAGTTACACTGTATATTTTGATCAGGTGTTCAGCCACACCATAGGCACTCACTCACTGACGCCCCAACTGATTTCACTGCACAACTAAACCTAGGATTCAAGCCTCTTGTAGGCACTCTTGCCTGCAAACAAGGGAAAGTAGGATTTCAAGCATTCTGTAGTCATTCTTGCCCGCAAGTAAGGGACTTCTCCCCTTAAGGAGAGGTAAACCACTGTTCAAGTTGGTTTACACGGATATTGCTTTTTGATAGACAGAGTTGTGTACAATGAAATACAAATTGTTTAAGATAAAAATATCAGAGTAAGAATGTAACTATCTTGAACTACTTAGAAAAACCATTTTGAAGAAAAGAACTCAGAGTTACATAAACGGCTTTTTCTAAGGAAACAAAGAAGAATGCAGTAGAGAATGTGGCGCAATTTCCTGCTTCTTCACTTGAGCTTGCAGCAGAAGATTTGTTGAGAAGTATTTGACTTTTGATTTCTGAACTCTTGGAAAAGAAGACTTGTGTTGGAAATTGGGTTTCTCACTTGGTTAAACTCGTATATATGCTCTGTGTATGTGCTTCTCGTTCTATACATCGTTTTATATAGCTCTCCGGTGCTGGTTCTGTTTAGATGCAGCTTGGGAATGTTAGACCCATCTTGATAGTCGTTAGACTCAGCTTAGGTATCCGTTTAGACTCAATCTTGTAAATGTTAGAGACCTTCAGATTTGTCTTGAGCGAGTAGCTTACTGCCAGAGAAGAATTTTCTGTCTTTGATATCTGTGATCTTTTTTCTATGTGAAAAGACATAACCAAATCTTTCCTAGGGCGGCTCCTTTGACTTCACATGTTTTGTGAGAAATAAGAAAATTGACCTTTCCAGGTCTTTAGACAAATATATATTGTGGAAAAGGAAACTGAACTTTCGTGTTCTTTCTCATACTGCATGGACAGTAATAAATGTCTACACGAGTGCATTACATGCATTTGAAATTTGAATTTCGTTGAGATAGTCGCCAGAACATTTATGATAGCCGATTAGAAGTGAATTTTAATCTGAATGATCAACTAAGCTCTAAGCTATTTAGACATAGTCTGTTATCACAACATTATGTTTAACATAGGCGATAGCCTTTTGAGATAGCTGATAGTTTTAGTTATAGACAATCGAAGGCAATAGTGAGATAATAGCTGTTACAGTTCGACTATATTCAGATAGACGATTTTTTAGTTCAACTTATTTTATCCTTGAGATAGTCGATATCTCAGCGACTATGTTATCAGATAGGCGTATGAAGGATGAGATAGTTGATTATCTATGCACCTATACAAGGATGGCAGTATCGGTTTCGGTACCGGTTTCGGCTGGTACCGAAACCGATACGTACCGGTTTCGGCCAGTATCGAAACCGGTACGTACTGGTTTTGTTTTCGGCCGAAATCGGTTGAAACCATTCAAAAAATTCAAAAAATAGTAATTCTCTCTGGTTTCGGCCGAAACAGGACGGTTTCGGACCGAAACCATGAAAAAATTATTATTTAATAGGTTTCGGACCTGCTACAGTGTTAGGGTCCGGTTTCGGATCGGTACTGACCGAAACCGATACGTTTCGGCCGAAACGTATTGGTTTCGGCCGAAACGTATTGGTTTCGGCCGATACTGCCAACAGTGCACCTATATTTATGGGATAGGCGAATGGATGAGCCTATGTTAAATGCTTCCTTTAGATAGGCGATGTCCTGATAGGCAATGGAAGTGCGCCTATATGACTGAATATAGTCGGTTATGTTGAGATACTCGGCTATGTCAAGCGACTTAGCTTTTAACTTCTTGGACTATGTTACTTTTATTTCTTGCGCTTATGTGACTAAGGATGGTCGGCTATGTTTAAGATAGGCGATTTAAGTCCTGCGACTAAGTCACCTTTAGCTTTTAAATATTTCGACTATGTTAAGTTTTAATGCACCTATGTGAATTTTTGTGCCTATGTAAGCGCCTATGTGAATTTTCTGTGCCTAAGTGAATTTTTGCGCCTATGTAAGCGTCTAAGTGAATTTTATGCGACTTAGTGAATTTTATTGCACCTATGTTAAGATAGCTCTTTACATTCTAGCGCCTAAGTGAGTTCCTACGACTAAGTGACAACATAGCTAATCTTTTTCAGCGCTTATGTGGACTTAGACTAAGTTTGCAGCGCTTATGTGAAATATCTGGGATTTTTGCGCCTATATGAATAGTATTGCGACTATATTACACTTAGAAGATTTTTAGGCATTCTTTCCCTTGCTTTGTTATCATCAATATTCACTCAAAGTTTTTGTTTTCACCAAAATTAATATATGAAGTAAATAACGAGATTTCGGTTTAACACTCAATATTTTACTTAAGTATGAGGTGTTAACCCATCAGATGATACTGATCAAGATGAGGTTGTTTTTGCGATGCTCAGGCCCCACGTGATCTGCATGGAGACCTTTTTCCTATTCTTGAGGGCCTATGTCAGGTGAGGATGGTGGTGCATGAGGCAACCCATCATTAGAGAAGGGGGTGCCTTGGTGACACGCCAGGCAAGAGCAAGACACTAGCCCGATGTTCCTTTAACTCTCTGTGTATGCAGATTCTCTCTCCTCCCTCTCCTTATGTCTCCTCACCTCACAGCCCCAGTAGTTAATGCAACTTTGGGGTGAGAGTGTCATCCCTTACTCCCTATGGACTCTGAAAATGACATTGGACCCAATTGAAGATCCAACAAAGGCAGATGAAGATCAACCTTGGGTAATCTACTCTCAGATTGGAGTAACAGAAAATTCATGGGGGCTGCACAGTCGTATTCGTCTATGGGTGCAGAACAAAGTAGGCCAGTTTTACAAGCTTTGGGCTGGGATCCAGACAGCAAGAGCTTGAACTTTGGAGAGCTGTGCTTCAAGGCCACTGTTACCGAGAGATCCAATACCTTTTAAAAGCATCCTTTATTGGCCAGAGAGGAACAGAGACATGAAGGTTCTTGTGGATGGGAAACAGTTTAGTGGTTGACGGAAGAGATGGGCCTTATTGAACTGCACCTTGACACCCAGGATTTACACGATGCAATTCTAGAAGTCCTCATTTGGTTTATCACGCCTTTGTTGTGTCTAAATTTCTGGATGTAGATCTTATTCTTTGCTTTTTCCCATGCCTAATGTTTTTCAGTGCTTCGCCATTTTCTGTTTTGAAAAGTAATTTTTTCCTTATTATGTATGGATGCAGCGATGAAAATTTTGATGTCCATCATGCTCAGACGATCCTAGATGAAGATCATTATGGTTTATCTGATGTAAAGGAGAGAATATTGGAATTCATTGCAGTTGGAAAACTGAGAGGAACATCCCAAGGTTAGAATGTCTTTCCATATGCCACAATTTATTATACCTTATTGTTTTAGTTTATAGACGACCTACAGATATCAATTACCATTTCTAATTTTATATAGCATGGTTTATGTGCTTTCTTATTTTTCTTGTCATGTTGGGTTTGGTGTTGGGATCATGCATCATAATCAATGTTGGCATTTTGATGCCAAATCTAAATTTGTCTTTTAGTCTTATGCTTTGCCCTTAGCAGATTTATGTGTATATTCTGTCAGAGCAAGATTCTGAACATCCCAAAGTAGTAGTTTGGTAATTACATTTCATTATTTTTTTGATGGTAAATCACATTTATGCCACAACAATGTGTCTGAAAGAAGATCATATTGAGTTGTTTTCGGTTCATTGAGCAATTGACAATAGTTTGCCAACAACACCAAGTGGTTGCTTAAATGGAAAAGCACCACACTTAGAAACAGAGATTTTGAAGTCAAAATTTCTCTTGTTACCCTATGTTGGAATGGGGTTTCCTATCTTGTTATGACAAGACTGAGAGAATTGGTTGTGCTTGCTTTGAATTTACTTGTGCCAGATGTGTAGTCTTTGACTTGTATAACTCAATGCATAGAAGATCTTCTTTTTAGACAATTTAACTAACAATCTAGGAATTACATGCTTAATATTAGATATCATAGAAAGGAGTAATTTTGAATAACATAGCTTATTTGTTCAATGAAGGTTTCCCAACTTTTCTCCATTTTGTTTTTCTGATCAACCATCTATCTTGTGGACTCGAGGACTCCTATTTTGGATAGGAGAGTTTTAAATCATGCAAACACCATGGAATAGTAGGACATCTCAGGCACGCTGAAGAAGACTCTTCTCGATGCATGCTTAACTCAAAAGGAACATGTGGCTGAAAACAAATTTTTGTTGCCTATCAATTGCACTCATAATTCTCTCGAAATACTTCGAGAATTTTATCTCACAACAACCAACGGAAAATATGATGTAGCGTCGATACCGTCATTCCGCGGAGTACCTCTGCGATTTAGGGTCTATTGGCCCGACCACATATTATTGCAAGCGGCGTCGCAACAAGGGAAATTAGGGGGAAAATATACATGCATACCAGTCAAAGTGGCTGAATAATTGTGTATCACACGGCACAGACAAATGCAAAAACTCCCCCCCTGGGGCGAACGACTCACAAACAAACGACCAACAAACAATCCTTCGCTCCCGCACGGTTCTCCACCAACATGTTGTTGCCACGCGGCAGAGAGTGGGCCTCGGAGGGCAATAAATGCAGGGCGGCAGCTTCTCCTCCAATTAGGGCGACGAAAAATCACGAAAAACGCCCGTAAAGGGGCCAAAAGGCCACCCCGGAGGTCAAATGACCCCGCTGGGCCCCCAGCGGGTTCCACCGACCTCGCGGGGTCGTGTCCACCTCGCTGGGCCCCAGTGGGGTCGACCGACCCCAGCGGGGTCAAACGACCCCGGGCGTGGCCGATTGACCCCGCTGGACCCCAGTGGGGTCCCGCTCACGGGCCAGTGCCCCGGGGGTCCGCGTTTCCATAAAAAAAGGAAGGAAAAGAAAAAAAAGGATGGGCTACCCCACCTTGTCAGAATTGGGGTTAAAACCATTCCTTTTGTCAAAATTGAGAAAAATCCTCATTTTTTTTACAACCTGGGTCCTCCCACTTCTATAAATACCCCTGGGCCAGGAAGGGAGAGAAGACCGAGACAAATATACATACGGACGAGCAGAAGAAGAAGACATGCTCGGCGGAGTTTGTTTGTTTGTGAAAAGGCCCATCAAGGTTATGATTTATAAATACCCCGGGTCTTGTGTTTATATCCCTGGAGGTTGTGTATATAATTTTTTATGTATTCTGGATGGCCAAACTATGTAATTCCTTCAGATAATGAGGAATTATAGAAATGCACCTCCTAGGATTGTAAGAAAATTCAAATCCTGTTGTTTGCAGTTTTATCCTGCAATTTTATGTAATTAGGGCTATGCCCCTACATCCCGCGTCGGTGCGGAGACCCCTTTTTCCTTGTACATTGGACAACTCGTCGACAACCCATGTACTCAGATGGTTCATAAAATGTGCTCAACTGCTCCTTTATGGGCTGTCAAGGGAAAATTACATTTAAGTCCTGACTCTTAGAGAATTGTGTACATGCCCCTCTCTTTGCGAGTCAACGCACGAACGTCTTCTACGAAGTCCATCGTCGCTCCTTTCGCTTAGGGACTTTGCTAGCCCAGTCTTACACCCAAGTGTCACCTCAGACTTAGGTCCACTTAAGGCCTGGTAAAATTACCAAAATGTCCTTGTGACCTAGAAGTGGTCTAAGAGCCTTCAAAACTCTCCGGGAATGGTCCCAGCACCTCGGGGAGTAAGGGTAGCTATCCTACTTTCTCTTCAACCCAGAAATTCCAGAAATGCCCTTGACCTGGTAAAATTACCAGAATACCCTGGAAGCCCAAAATTACCAAAATGCCTTTGGAGTCCGAAAAACCTCCGGACACTTTAAAAATGCCTATGGCTGCTACAGTATTGTATTCATGTTCCCAAATTATAGTGTCTTCGGCCTAAACTTAATGAGGCATGTGATAAAGCCCCGGTTCTGTCAATCCTTCGGTGGTGCATAAGAGGTAGTTGTGAGCCGTGCAAATGAGCTTGCCCCCAGCCTCGGAACGTATGTAGGGAACCTTAAGACTTCTTTGACAATTAAACAAAGGTGTTCGGACGTTTGGTCGATGTAAATCAACACTGATTACGGTCAGTGGGGAAAGGTCCAGCACTTGAACCTGAATCGTCTGATACGATGCGTATCCACGGAATAAACCTTGCACATGCTATTTACACCCTCCCCATGTGCAAGCCTTACCATTTCTTTCCTTAGAAAAGAAATCTATATTCCGTGGCGTCCAATAGACTGGCACGTCCGGTGGGACCTTTCCCGTCTTTCTTCTTTTTGTCAAAGAAGTCCAAAACCTTCTTTAAGGTTCTGATTGCCCCTCTTCCTCTTACAGGACGGGAAGAGGAGGGCATCTGTCTGCACATTTGCGTACTCATCTGCGCGACGTGCCACAAACGATAGCAGGACGATGGCAGCCGTGACATATGGCCCCCAGGTTGTTGCCAACCATGCCAGGTTTGGATACCTGGCGACCCTGATTGTGTTCGGCGACTTCCTAGCCGTCGTCGGGTCGCCCTTCTTTTTGGGCATTGTCTCGGTGGCTGAGGCTGCCCGGGTCATACCTGCTGTTACAACTACCGAGGGCGTCAGGCCCTCTCCTGCGGCAACTGGCTGAGTCCGCTCGGTCAACTCTACAACTGCGGGAGGCGTTAGGCCTTCTGCCTCAACAACTGGCCGAGTCAGACTGGTCAACATATCAACTATTGGGGGTGTCATCTCTGCTTCAACAACTGGTCGAGTTCGCTCGGTCAACTCTTCAACTGCTGGGGGTGTCTGGCCCTCTGCTTCGGCAACCGGCCGAATTCGCTTGGCCAGCTCTACAATTACGGGAGGTGTTAGGCCTTCTGTCCCATCAACCGGCTGGGTCTTCCTGGTCAACTCTACAGTGGCCAAGGGTGTCAGGCCCTTCGTCCCAGCAAGTGGCCGAGTTTTCTTGGTCAACCAAGTTACTGTCGGCGCCGCTTCTGCACAATGGGGCCAACGCCGCCGCCGCCGCAACGGCACCAACTCTACGACGGCCACTTTCAGAGGTGCTTCTCATACACAACGGGGGTAGCGTCGTCGTCGCAACGACGCCACGCCTACGGCGGGTGTCACCAGCGCTGCTCCTGCTCAACGGGTGCAGCGTCGCAGCCGCAAGGACACAAAGCCCGCTGCGGCAACATCTCGCTCCGGCAAGACTATAATTGTCGGAGACCTGCGTATCCGGCTCGATGGAGGTGAGCCGATTTTGCCTCGGGGCCGACACGTCCTGACTATCTCCACCTCCAACCGCTTCTAACTTCTGCCGCAAGTTCGGGAGGACGGAACAAAATTGAAGAAGTCCGTTGTACCGGCGGCAAACCAGGGTTTGATACGACGACCGAAACCAGCAGCTCCCCGATCAAGGTCAGGGGGCAACCCAATTGAGGAGCGTCTGCTCCAGATGAAGAAGATCTGTGTCACCAATGAGGCGGCCCAGGCCATCAGGCGGGCAAGGTCAGAAAGGCCCATCCACATATCGGAGCTACAGCAAGTGCAAAACCCGATGACCCAGTGTCAATTTGAGCTCTCGACCTCTTAGGGGTCTCAAGCTCAATGCCCGCAAGGGCGGAAGCGCCGAGGAGTCGGCAAGAAAGTACAACCAACCTCTCCGTGGGCCAGTTCAACGTACACGGATGAGGATTGCTCGACATAGGCTTCAACGTCCCGAGTGTCTATTTTTGACAGACTAGGGATGGCACCCAAGCCTGGTGGACAACCACCCAAGAAGAAGCTGGTGGTTCAGGTGACTGCCGACGCTGTCAAGGTATTCACCTGCCACACAACTTCTACTGATAAGTAGCCGGAGGACACCTCGGGAGAAATGAATTAACCTCTCCAGACTTTGAGGAAGTCAAGGCATGTCTCCTGGGTTCTCGCACAGATGCAGCAGACACCGGCCGCTGGAACATCTCAGCCCGAGTCGGCACGGAAAGAAGAGCATCAAGAAGACATCCATAGTGTCGACAGGGATAGCAACTCCGGGCACGAGGAAGATATTGCAAGAGAGGTTCCGACCCTCGCGTTGGAAGAGCTCCGACGTGAAAATCAAGAATTCAAGAACCTCTTGCAAACATTATTGCGTGAAAGGGAGGTTCATGTTCAACCTTCGGCGGCCCCCACTGGGATGGAACAACTGCCACCTCCTATTCCAGCCGCGGTCAATGCTTCGATCACCGCTGTAAAATTACCAATGACGGTGGAATTTGAAGCGCCACAGTATAAGACTAATGCACAGTCTTCTGCCACTCCTGTTGCAGAAAGCCTCATGGCACAAAGGCAGATGATCGAGCGAATTGTGGAGGCAAAATTTGCTCAGCATGCTGAGGGTGTGGCCATCGTTGATTTATATAGCGTGCCATATCCCCTTCACCATCAATTTAAGAAACTTCCGCCTGATTGCCCAAAAGCCTCAAAACTCCAGAAGTTCAACGGACAGGGCTCGCCACATGAACACCTGGCCTATTATATGACGGCCATGGGTGAATCGGCACTGGAAGAGTCATATCTGCTGCAGTACTTCGTCACGTCCCTGACAGGCACCACCTTCCAGTGGTACTCCAGACTGAAGTCCAATTCAGTGGCTGATTGGGCTGATATGCAGAAGAAGCTTGTTGACCGCTTCCAGACGGCCGAACGCAAAGTTTTTCTTGCAAAACTTTGTTCTCTTAAACAAAGGAAAGGTGAGACCGTGTTGGACTTCATCAAGCGGTGGAGGGACGTCAACATGTGCTGCGATAATCCTCCAACGCCCGAAGACGCGATCACCATATGCCGCAGAGGTTTATTAGCCGAAGTTAGTGAGAATCTTCTGCGCTCAAATATCAGAGGCTTTCACCAGCTGAACACAGTGGTAGCGGAGATTGGAATGTTCTTCGCTGATCACCCGACATATACTCCTGCCAAAGGCAAAACCTTCAAAGATCGCCTGGTCACTAGCAAGGAGGTGAACTCTGTGGACTTTTCCCCAACGAATGGAGACAAGGGGGATGGAAAACCAAAGGGTAATGGCAAAAAGCCCGACGCCAGGGTGAATGCGGCCCTTCTAGCGGAGCGTATGAAGGCGCCTTACTCTTTTAGAAAAGAGCATACAAAGATGCTCTTTGATCTGTGTATGAAAGAAAAGCTCATCACCCTACTTGATCCGCGGAAGCCTTCGGGGGTAGATAAAACGAATGACCTTACCTGTTGTGTGTATCATCGAAGATTGGGTCATGCCGTTGAGGACTGTTATGTTTTCAAAAATAGAGGAGAAGAGCTCATTCAAAAGGGTTTGATAAATATGTTGGTCCGTGCGGTCGACCCGCCGCAGCCCCATGTCTGGAGCCGACCGAATCGGTCGGCCAATGTGGTTTACATGGTGGCGATTGCTTCGAGCTCCAATATACCAGAAGTCGGGCCATCAAATCAACAACTCATTGACGGCCGTGAAGCCGCTCCTTCCTCTCTCCCTGAATGCTTGGCGTGGCGGAGGACTATTCGGAAGATCCGAGGGGAGATCCGACAGCTGCAGTTGGAACAAAGGCGGCTGCTGCAATTCTTGAGAAGTATCGATGAGCAGTTGGCCACTGTTGCACCCGTAATTTTCTCGAAATACTTCGAGAATTTCATTCCGAAACAACCGACGGAAAAGATACGGTGTAGCGCCGATGTCGTCGGACCGCGGAGTACCTCCGTGATTTAGGGTCTATCGGCCCGATCATATTATCACAAGTGGCATCGCGGCAATGGAAGTTAAGAGGAAGACATGTATGCACGCCTGTCAAAGCGGCCGAGCAAGTGTATCACACGGCACGGACGGGTGCGAAGATTCCTCCTCACGCAGTGCCACCACGGCTTCTTCTCAATTCAGGTTGACAGAAACGGAGCAAAACGGCGCGAAGAGGGGCCAAAACGCATGCCCGAGGGTCAAACGACCCCTCCCGGACGCGAGAGGGGGCCGCGGCCACCCCGCCGGGGTCGGCGGGGGTCGCGCGACCCCGCTGGCATCCCAGCGGGGCCGCGCGACCCCGATGTGGACTGGCGGGGTCGCGCGACCCCGTTGGCATCCCAGAGGGGTCGCGCGACCCCGCTGGCATCCCAGAGGGGCTGCGCGACCCCCCCTCTCACTCCGGTGTTCAAAAAAAAGGAGGGATTTTTAACCCCCTCAGAGGGGTCATTTGGCCCTTTTTGGTGGCCAGAGGGGTCAAAATGACTTTTGCCACCCCACCTTGACATAATCGGGGCAAATTCACTCATTTGACCCCTTTGGGCCCTCCTGCCTTCTATAAATAGACCCCCAAGGGTCCAAGTGGAGGATATATAGATACAGAGGCAACGTACGTACGGAGCACTTCTCGCACTCGGAGCATCCAGCGTTTGGAGTTTGTTCGTTTGTTTTGACCCGCGTGGGGTAAGTCTCCGGATCTTGTATTTATGCCCCTACGGGGTATATTTACACTTATACCCCTCAGTGGGCCGTGGTTGTAATTATGCCCCTCGGCGGGCTATGTTTGTAAGTCTTTACGTCCCGGGACGACAAAGTCACGTGGTTCTGTCCTTATAATGGCAGAATTACAAACATGTCCTTCCCGGGATCGTAAAAGACCAAAGTCCTGTAATTTGCAGTTATACCCTGCAACTTTTGTAATTGGGGCTACGCCCCCATCTCCCGCTCCAACGCGGACTTTTATACAGTCGACAACTCGCCGACAATCCTTGTACCCATTTGGGCCATAAATGTAATCTATGACTTCATATGTCTTCTTTATGCATTGACTTGGGAAAATTACAAGAAAACCCCCGACTTGTCAAAATTGCACATATACCCCTCCTTCGGTCAAATTGACAGATGTGTGCCTTCTATGAAGCCCCTTGTCATTCCTTCGGTCCGGAAGTGTTGTCAGCTCAGTCCAGCACTCGGGTATCATCTCAAACCTAGGTCTAGGGTCTGGTAAAATTACCAAAATACCCTTGTGACCTAAAAATGGCCTCAGAGCCCTTAAAACCCTCCAGAAAGAGCCTCAACGCCTTGGGGAGTCAGGGATCCAGTCCTACTTCCATTGCAGCCCAGAAATTTCAGCAATACCCCGGCCTGGGAAAATTACCAAAATACCCCTGGGTTGGTAAAATTATCAAAATGCCCTCGGAGTCTAGGAAATCTTCCTCTACTTCAAATATGTCTACGGCTTCCGCATATTTGCGTTGTTATTCTTAAATCTTAGGGTTTGGCTCAGACCTAGCCCTAACTCAATTATTTCTGTTGGTCGGTGGTGGGTGAGTGGACATTGTGAGCCCTCCAAGAGAGTTTGCCCTCAACATCAGAACCCCCGTAGAAGCCTTTTGGGACCTCTTTGACAGTTAAACAAAGGTGTTCGGATGTTAGGCCGATGTAAATCAACACTGACTCCGGTCAGTGGGGAAAGGTCCAGCACTCGAACCCAA
Source organism: Amorphophallus konjac (assembly GCA_022559845.1). Lineage (NCBI taxonomy): Eukaryota > Viridiplantae > Streptophyta > Magnoliopsida > Alismatales > Araceae > Amorphophallus > Amorphophallus konjac. The sequence goes on from CM040117.1 coordinate 67,248,710, forward strand.
ATCGTCTGATACGATGCGTACACACGGAATCACCCTCTATACTTAGGGGGGGATGTTTCTTTTCAAAAGAACAAAATCTACCTTTTATCTACGATAAAAGTCGATTTAGATTTTTTCCGTGTCTCACAGACTGGCACATCCGGTGGGACTTTTCCCGCCTTTCTTCTTTCTGTCAAAGAAAGTCTCTAAACCTTTTACAAGGTTCTGATTTCCCTCCTCTTCCTTTTACAGGACGGGAAGAGGAGGGCACATCTCTCTGTTCATTTGAGAGTTCTTTGTGTATCTGCACGCCACTCCTTTCGTGCTACGCACCACCACCACCACCAACACCAGCAACAGCGATGGCTGCCGTTACCTACGGCCCTGAGATCGTCGCCAATCACGCCAGGCTCGGATTCCTGGCAACCCCACTGGTCTTCGACGACTGCCCACCTGTTGTCGGCTTGCCCTTCTTCTTGGGCGTGGTACCGGTGGCTGAAGCCAGTTCAGCCATGCCTGCAACAACTGTCGGGGGTGTCAGGCCCTCTGCCCCATCAACTGGCCGGGTCCGCCCGGTCAAGAAGACAGTCGCTGAGGGTGTCAGGCCCTCTACTGCAGCAACTGGCCGGGTCCGCCCGGTCAAGAAGACAACTGTCGGGGGTGTTAACCCCTCGGCCCTAGCCACTGGCCGGGATAGTCCGGTCAACAAGGCTGCTACTGGGGGTGTCAGGCCCTCGGCTCCATCAACTGGCCGGGTTCATTCGGTCAAGAAGACTACTGATGGCGTCAGGCCTTCCGCTTCAGCTGATCGGGTTCGCCCGGTCGCGAAGACAACCGTCGGGGGTGTTAGGCCCTCGGCCCCAGCAGCTGGCCGGGTCAGTCCGGTCCACAAGCCGACTATTGAGGGCGTCAAGCTCTCCACTTCAACAAGCCGAGTCCGCCCGGTCAACAAGCCAGCCGTCGGGGGTGTCAGGCCGTCGGCTTCAACAATTGGTTGAGTCTGCTCGGCCAACAAGCCAGTTTCTGAGGGTGCCAGACCCTCTATTGCAGTAGCCGATCGGCTTCGTCCGGCCAACTTTTCACAGACCAAGGGTGTCAGGCCCTTTGTCTCAGCAAACGACCGAGTTTTCTCGGTCAACCAGATTACTGTCGGTGCTGCTCCTGCTCAACGGGGGCAACGCCGTCGCCGTCACGGCCCTAACTCCACTGCGGCTACCTTCAGAGGTACCGCCCCTGCTCAACGGGGGCAACGCCGCCGCCGTCAGGATGATGCCATGCCTTTGGCAGGCACCACCACCGCTGCCCCTGCTCAACGGGGGCAACGTCGTAGCCGCAAGGGTACAAAGCCCGAAGCGGCTGTCTCTCGCTCCGGCAAGACTGTAATTGTCGGAGACATCCGCATCCGACTCGATGGAGGCGAGCCAATCGTGCCACGGGATCGTCATGTCCCGACCATTCCTACCTCCAACCGCTTCAAGCTCCTCCGGCAAGTTCGGGAGGACGAAGTGAAGAAGAAGAAGCCTGCCGTACCGGCGGCAATCCAGGGCCCTCTGCAACGGCCCAAGCCACGAGTTGCCCGGTCAAGGACAGGGGGCAACAAAGTGGAGGAGCGTCAGCTCCATCTGAAGAAGATCTGGGTCACCAAGGAGGAGGCCCAGATTATAAGGCGCGCGAGGGCGGAGGAGCCCTTCCGCATGTCGGAGCTTCAGCGGATGCGGAGTCCGCCAAGCACTGAGGCCCCGACGTCTGCGAGGTTTACATCTCAACCCCTACAGGGGCAAAAGCGCCGAGGAGCCGGCAAGAAGGTGTGGCCGACCTCCCCGTGGGCCAGTTCCACGCACACGGAGGAGGATCGCTCCCCTCAAGCATCTACATCCCGAGTATCTGTCTTTGACAGATTTGGGAGGCCGCCCAAGCCGGAGCGACAACCGCCCAAGAAAAAGCGGGTGGTCCAGGTGACCGATGACACCGTCAAAGTGTTCACCTGTTACGCCACCTCCGACAACAAACAACCCGAGAACACCTCGGGAGAGTTTGACCAACCCATCCAATATTTGAGGAGGTCAAGGTCGGTCTCCCGGATTCTAGCGCAGACGCAACAGGCGCCGGCCGCCGGTACATCTCAGCCCGAGTCGGCACGGCAAGAAGAGCGTCAGGAAGACGTCCACAGTGTTGATGAGGACAGTCACTCCCGGCACGAAGAAGAGTTGGGGGAAGAGCCACGGGCCCCCACATTGGAAGAGCTTCGACGGGAGAACCAAGAGCTCAAGAACGTGCTACAGTCGCTCTTGCGCGAAAAGGAGGCTCCTGCCCCGCCTCACGTGGCACCCACTGGAATGGAGCAGCAGCCTTCTCCCATTCCAGCAGCAGCCAACGCCTCTGTCACTGCTGCAAGATTCCACTGGCAGTGGACTTCGAAGTCCCGCCGCATGAAGCCAATGCGCGGTCATCTGCTACTCCTGCCGCAGAAAGCCTCATGGCGCAGAAGCAAATGATTGAACGCATTGTAGAGGCGAAGTTTGCTCAACATGGGGAGGGAGTGGCCACCGTTGATTTGTACAGTGTGCCTTATCCCTCCGCCATCAATTCAAGAAGCTTCCGCCTGACTGCCTAAAGCCCCGAAGCTCCAGAAGTTCAACGGGCAGGGCTCTCCGCATGAACACCTGGCCTATTACAAGACGGCCATAGGTGAATTAGCCCTGGAAGAGACATATTTGCTACGGTATTTTGCCACGTTCTTGACTGGCACCGCCTTCTAGTGGTATTCAAGGTTGATGCCCAACTCAGTATCTGATTGGGCTGATATGCAGAAGAAGTTTGTCGACCGCTTCCAAATGGTGGAACGCAAAGTCTCCCTAGCAGAGCTTTGTTCCCTTCGACAGAAGAAGGGTGAAACAACATTAGACTTCATCAAGCGATGGAGGGACGTCAGTTTGCGCTGCGATAATCCTCCGACGCCTGAAGATGTGATCACCATCTGCCGCAGGGGTCTCTCGGCAGAAGTCAGCGAAAAGCTTCTGGGCTCCAATATCAGAGGTTTTGACCAGTTGAATACGGTGGTGGCGGAGATTGAAATGTTCTTTGCTGATCACCCTACACAAGCTTCTGCCAAAGGCAAACCCTCCAAAGACCGTCTGGCTAACGGTAAGGAGGTGAATGCCGTGGACTTCTCCCCGACGAATGGAGATAAAGGGGAAGGAAAGTCCAAAGGAAAGGGCAAGAAGTCGGATGACAAAGCAAGCGCGTCTCGGTTGGCGGAGAACATGAAGACGCCGTATTCCTTCAGGAAAGAGCATACTAAAATGCTCTTTGATCTATGCATGAAAGAGCAGCTCATCACCCTATCGGATCCGCGGAAGCCCGCGGAAGTGGATAAAACTGACGATCCTACCTATTGTGTGTATCACCGGAGGTTGGGTCATACCATCTGGGATTGCTATGTCTTCAAAAACATAGTAGAAGAGCTCATTCAAAAAGGTTTGGTAAACATGCCGGGACATGCAGTCGACCCACCACAGCCGCATGCTTGGGGTCGACCGAATCGGTCGGCTAACGTGGTCACATGGTGGCGATGGTTTCGAGCTCCAACGCCTCCGGGGGCCGCCCCTTCTTCATTCCCTGAATGTCTAGCACTGCGGAGAGCCATTCGGAAAATCCGAGGGGAAATCTGGCAGTTGCAATTGGAACAGAGGCGCCTGCTGCAGTTCTTGGAGAGCATTGATGAGCAGTTGGCCACTTTCCCCTTTGGTCCATTTGCCAGGGGGTTAGCTCCAGCCCACATACGGGAGACAGGTGTATCACCTACCGGCCGGGCTCCGCTCAGGGGTTGGCTCTCTGAAGAGTCCTCAGATTCATCTGAAGACGAGGAGGACTCACTGGAAGGCGAGGAGGCTCCACTTCAAGTCGAGCTCCCAGAAAAGTCATACTCCTTCCCTTGCGAGAAGACTCCAAATATCTTCTTCGCATGTCAGCGGGCGGGATTGATTAGCCCGTCACCCATGGAGCAGACACCAGGTGCTGCTTTTCATCAGGGCTATTGCCCATATCATGAAGTTGTTGGCCATATCATCCACAACTGTGAGCCGTTCAAGGACATTGCTGAAGACTTAATCAGGCGAGGGAAGGTCAGTATGGGCGAATTCCTAGTCGACCCACCGCAGCCGCATACACAGAGGAATCTTCATTTCTCCGTCAACGTCATTCACGCTGCAGCAGCCTTCCAGTTCCCCGAGTCACAGGAGGAGGGAGTCAGTTCCCAATCGCCCAAGTCCACACTATGGTATCCAGGGTGGCGACCATCTCATCAGTGTTCTTTTCCTAAGGAAGACACTGAGAAGATTTTTGACAAACTTCTGGAGGATGGCTGGGTGCTGACACATGACCCGCCGTCTTATTACAATGAGACGGCCAAGAGTCACCCCCGCTATTGCAAGTATCATGCAAGGGTGTCTCACCCTACGCGGCAATGCCCAGAGGTTCAGGACTTCATCGAAGCCCTCATCCAGAGAGGGGTTGTCGATATTCAGGGGAACTCCATGACAAGGTTGCGTCTTGCAGAGGCCGCCAGGGAGACTCTCCAACAGGTTCGACGAGAAACTGAGGCTTTCTCCCGATTAGCCCGACCAAGTGAGCCTACAGAAAATGATGAATTTCCATTACTCACTAAAGGCAAGGCCACCTATAAAGGGCCTAGGGTCCAGAACCCAGGATGCCAAGCCGTGGGAGAGTCCCAGGGTCTGTCCCAGGTCGAGTCAGCCTGGCATCGTCATAAGAGAGAACTCTCGGCCAGACAACAAAGGCAAAGCCAAGGCGTCAGAGCCTTCAGCCAAAGTTCCTGCCAAGTCAGCAAGGCCATTAGTCGTGGAGAGGACTCAACCTCTTGAGCCCGCGAAGGCCCCAGTTAAAGCTTCTATCAAGCTGGCACAACCGCCAATTGTAGAAAGGCCTCAGCAGCTCAAGCAAGCCAAGCCACCAGCCCAAGCAAAGTCGGTGGAACCACAAAGCCCCCAGAGGCCCTATAGTGGACTGGCAGAGTTCCAGGAGTTGCCTCCTGAAATAATTGCTCAGGCAATCAATGCCACCTTCCAGCCTCAACCAGAGGAGGCCATTTGACCAAGGTTGTCCCCAGAAAAAGCCGCGGCAGTAAGGCCCCTAAGGAGCCAGCCCGGAGCAAAAAGCAGGATTCTGGGGGCAAGCGAGTCCCACCGCCGAAGCAAACTTCTCTCTCTTCTCAAGAGGTTGCCCGCCAAAAGAAGCAGGAGAAGAATCGCCAAAAGAAGCAGGAGAAGAATCGCAGGAAGAATTTGAAGAGGAGATTGAAGAAACAAGCCGAACAAGCAGCGGCTATGGAGGCTCCTAAGGAGCCAACTCCTTTATAAAGACTTCAAAAGCTCATAGATGAGCTGGAGGAGTACACTCCCCCTCGTCCCACTAGGGTCGTCACTCTCGACGAATATATTCCCTGGGACAAGCTTGGGCGCAAGGCCCGCCTTCTGCAATGGCTCCGGGGAATGGCCCACCGTCTTGAAGAAGGTGAAGACTTCCCGATCTCGGAGGAGCTCTCCTTATTCTACAAGGATGAGGAGCTCACTGTCGAGATGCTCGAGGAAATGCTGCAAGGGCTCTCCTGCAACATGGTGGCGATCCCGCCACCTGACAACATTTACTGCCCCACGGCTGATAGTACTTGAGGCAAGACTCCTATAGCAACATATCAGCGTCGTTCGGCAAGAAATGGCGAGGACGTGGCCGGGGACGTGGCCGAGGACGTGGACGTGAAGGTCCCCTGACTCTTGACCGGGTCATAATATTTAGAGGGGAAAAGTCGGGTCCTGTCCCGGAAACTCAAGTTCGGGGAATCCCTTTCATCCTCAGCCCCTCAGAGGGTTCAGGCCCCGTTTCAACGGCTAAGCCGGGTGGCGTCCCTTTTACAATCACATCCTCTGATGAAGAAGAGGAGTCAGCCAAGTCGCCAGTGCGCAAGGAGGCGTCAGAGCAAGTTGGCCCCTCCAACAGGGTCGAGACCACGAGCCCAACAGGTCCTTCTAATGAAGACCAGCCTGAGGAACCCTTGCCACCTCCGGAAGAGTCTTTGGCTCCGCTATTCCAGGAAGATGCGGAAGGCCAGCAGGACGGGGAGCGTCCTTCTAAACGGGAGAAGCCTCGCTAGGTGCCGAAGACCCTGGCGGAGATCATTCCGCCATTTGACAAGACCCGTGCCAGGGCAGATCGCAAAATCATTCATCATATGAAGCGGTTCCCAACAAATGTCACCATTTGGGAGGCCATCGCCTGGAGTAAAGATCTCAGAGAGGCTCTTGTCAAGATACTTCAAGACCCAGAGGCATATGAAGCCCATGTTGCAGAGTTGCAAGCTCAGGCATATGAAGCACTCACAGCCAACATCTCCTTCACGGACAAAGACATGTTGTCCTCTCCGTGCCACAATCGCCCCTTATATACGAGGGGGACGATCAATGGGCATGACGTGAATCGCATCCTGGTTGACACCGGAGCAGCCGTCAACATCATGCCTTTGAAGACTTTCAAGTCTCTATACTTGGCGCCTTATTTGCAAAAGGTGACCGATGTCAAGATCTCGGGATTCAATCAGGGTTCCGAGGAGGTGCTTGGTCGGGTTGTGGTCAAATTAGCTTTGGGCGATTTTGTCACCCAAGCGACATTCTATATCATCAACTCCGACACATCTTACAAGATGCTACTTGAAAGACCCTGGCTTCATGAGAACTGGGTTGTTCCTTCAACTCTGCATCAGTGCATTAAATATGCCAAGGAAGGGGAGCAACATACGTCCTTCGCAGACCAGGCCCCGTTCCACCCCAATGAGTGCCATCTGGTCGATGCTTCACTATATTTTGGGAAGCCCACTTTAACAATCCCCGAGTCTTTAAAAGGCAAAGGGAAGCAAAAGGTGGACCATGAAGTTGAGGAAGGGCAGCTCTTCACTGTCAACCAAGATATGGTAAAGTTGCACAGGCTGAGCCTCAGTGCCGCCTCCAAACCGACTCAAGCAGAAAGGCGGAATGTTGACTTTGAAGCCAACCTCATCAGCCGGGTCATAGACGGGAGTATCTCCTTACCGCCTAAGTGCCTTCAACTCTCGTCCCAACGGGAAGAGCATGAGGTGGAGCAGTTGAAGACCTTCATAGTCTCCTATCAACGAAGAAGGAGACGCAACAAGAGCAAGGGGAATAAGCCGATCATCTTTTACAAAGGTGACTTAGTCCCGCCGTGCCCTCCTGAAGATGACTTCGGCTGGGATACTCCCACCGATGTGGCGCCAGAGCCAGTCCAGGAGATGGACGATATGCCTAAGTACATCAAGGAGATGTGTAAAAAGTAGCACATCCCGCAAACTCTGGACCCCGCGCGAGCGGCATATTTCCACCAGCTGTGGAACCCTCCGCAGGTCCGAGGACAACCTCCTTTCTCCCGCAAAGGTATGCGAGGACTCGACTATGACCAGGAGACGGACTTCGAGGTCTATTTTGCAGTCAATGCCATAGGGCTACTGCCTCTCCCTAACGGGCAAGCTGAAGTTGAGCCTAACATTGATAACTCTGTAAAGGAGTCCGGTGATGTGTCTATGACACCATCACCTTCATCGGGAGTTGACAACGACCACCCCTTAGAGGGAAGGGTAGCCCATCTTGCTAACCATCGGTAAGACAAAGCAAGCTCTTCGGCTTCAAGCCACGAGCAAGAGTGCTTCGAAGAATTTGATGTCTATGAAGCCAACACTGAGGATGAGGGAGACTTCGTCGACCTCCAACCAGCTCCACCAGAGCTTGAAGACGATGGTCAGGCAACCGTGGACGAATTGATTGAGATCAATCTCGGAAGCAAAAATGACCACCGTCCCACCTTCAAAAGTGCTCTCCTCAGAGAGAAAGAAAAGCAGTCGTATCGACAGCTCCTAGAAGAGTTCAGGGATTGTTTCGCCTGGACTTACAAAGAAATGCCCGGGCTCGACCCTTCTGTGGCTGAACATGAGTTGGCAATACTTTCAACAGTCAAGCCAGTCAAGCAAGCTCAAAGGCGTATGCGCCACGAGCTGGAGTTGAAGGTCAATGCTGAGGTTGACAAGATGCTCAATGTGGACTTCATAGAGCCTTGCATGTACTCTGTGTGGCTCGCCAATATAGTCCCTGTCAAGAAGAAGAACGGCCAAGTTCGAGTCTGCATCGACTTCAGGGATTTGAACAAAGCATGCCCGAAGGATGACTTCCCTGTCCCGATCACCGAGACAATGGTTGATATGACCACTGGTCACGAAGCCTTGTCTTTCATGGACGGGTCGTCGGGTTATAATCAAATCCGCATGGCCATCAAAGACAAAGACCATATGGCTTTCCGATCTCCTAAGGGGATCTTCAACTACAAAAGGATGTCGTTCGGTCTGAAGAATGCCGGCGCAACCTATCAAAGGGCAATGACCAAGGTCTTCGACGAGATGCTACATGACCTTGTGAATGCTATGTCGATGATCTGGTCGTCAAGACGAAGAAGCAGGACGATCACTTAGCTGACTTGCGTCAAGTCTTTGAAAGGCTTCGACGATTTCAACTCAAGATGAACCCAATGAAGTGCGCCTTCGGCGTCTCTAGCGGCAAATTCCTGGGCTTCATCGTCAGGTACCGGGGCATAGAAATTGACCCTGACAAAATCAAGGCCATAAGAGGACTGCCTCCGCCTAAGAACTTGATAGAGCTCAGATCTCTCCAAGGAAGACTCGCCTATATTAGGCGGTTCATTTCTAATCTCTCAGGAAGATGCCTACCTTTCGACAAATTGATGAAGAAAGGAGCACCCCTCATATAGGACGAAGACTGTCAGAAAGCCTTCGAGCAAATCAAGGAGTAGTTACTGACTCCTCCTGTCCTAGGGGCACCCTTCAAGGGAAGCCCCTTATTCTCTATATTGCTGCCATGGATGCCTCTTTGGGGGCTCTCCTACCCCAGATCAATGAAGAGGGCAAGGAGCAGCCACTATACTACCTCAGTCGGAAGTTGATCGGGCCCGAGCACCGGTACGCGCCCATGGAGAAGGTGTGCCTGGCTCTGGTGTTTGCTGTCAAGAAGCTGAGACACTACCTTCTAGCTCATCGGGTGGAATTCATCTCAAAATGCGATCCACTCAAATTTCTGCTCAGTCAGCCCGTCCTCTCTGGTAGGCTCGGCAAGTGGGAACTTATCCTCAGGAGTTCGACATCACCTTCGTCCCACGCAAGGCGATCAAGGGACAGGGAATGACGGAGTTTTTAGCAGCGCACCCTGTGCCAGAAGATTTGCCACTCAACTTCGAGCTGCCCGACGGAGAGGTGTTAGTGCCTTCTCAACAAATTGGGGAGCATTCTGAAAAGGTCCCACCACAGATGGAGCCGGGTGTCCTCACCCTTGACCTCCCACACTGGGAGTTATATTTTGATGGTGCTTCTCGGACAATCAAAAGGGCCGGCGGCCTCATAGACTATGTCTTGGGCGCGGGGGTAGTCTTTGTATCCCCACAAGGCGGCATCCTCCACAACTCTTGCGCCCTCATAAAGTCACTGACTAATAATGAGGCATAGTACGAGGCATTGATTATTGGGCTTCAACTGGCACTAGAGATGGACATCAAGTGCATCAAAGTCTACGGGGATTCTCAGCTCGTCATTCGACATGTCCTGGGTGTCTTCGACATCCGGAAGAGCGAGCTCATCCCCTACCATGCAGCCGTCATGAGGCTCAAGGAAAAATTCTACCTATTTGAAATAGGCCATGTCCCCAGAGGCAGCAACTCCCAGGCTGATGCTCTTGCAAAATTGGCAGCGGCCTTAAAACTCCCGCCTGAAGGAGAGTTAAATATCACTGTCAGACACCGAAGGCTCATGCCAAGTGTGCTCGACGAAGAATCCGGCCTCACTGTCTACGAGGTCGACAACATTCAAGAGGGTAAAGCTCCCGAAGAAGAAGATTGGCGTGAGCTGATCACAAAAATAAAGAACGGCTGGCTTCCTCCTGATCGGGCTCAGAGTGTGTAACTGCTACGCAGGGCGACATCCTACCAGCTGATTGACGGATTGCTCTTCAGGATCGTCCATGCAAAAGACCGATCGGTCCTCCTACGGTGCCTTTCATCCAAGGAAGCCAAGACTATCATGCATGAGGTTCACTCCGGATTGTGTGGAGCTCACCAGGCAGGAGCTAAGATGAAGAATAGCATTAAGCTCAAAGGGTTCTCCTGACCCACCATGTACGAAGATTGCAATCAATACGCTCGTACATGTCACCAATGCCAAGCATTTGGTCCAGTGCCTCGGAGGCCACCTAACCCGCTACACCCGACCGTGCCTACTTGGCCGTTCGTGGAATGGGGTATGGACATTGTGGGACCATTCCCACCATCGTCCCAGGGGCACAAGTTCATACTTGCTGCCACCGATTACTTCTCCAGATGGGCGGAAGCCATTCCACTACGGGAAGTTACAGGGGAGATAGTTGCCCGTTTTGTGCGGCACTATATCATATACAGATTCGGCACCCCCAGTAGGATTATATCTGATAACGGGACGCCATTCAAGAACACGACTGTTTATGCTCTGGCGGCCAAATTCCATATTGACTGGAGGACGTCATCGGTTTACAATCCCCAGGCCAATGGGTTAGCCGAGGCCTTCAACAAAACTCTTTGCAAGCTGCTGTCTAAGATGGTGGGTGGTCGCAAACGGGATTGGGGCGAGAAGGTCCACGAAGCCCTATGGGCCTATCGGACTATTTATAAAACCCCTACGGGATGTTCCCCATTCTCCCTGGTCTACGGAGCTGAAGCAGTGATCCCTGTGGAGATCGAGCTGGCATCATACCGCGTTGCTGTGCACGCCGGATTGCCAGGCCAAGACCAGTCCGAGATAGAAAGGAGGCTTGAAGAGTTGTCCAACCTTGAAGGTGAAAGACTCAAAGCCTACAAGCACTTACAAGTGTATCAAGTCCGCATGACACGTGCCTATGATAAGTTGGTCAAGCAACGGACGTTCAAGAAAGGCGACATTGTCATGGTCAAAGAAAAGGAGGTTCTCGCGGGAAGATCCAGCGGCAAACTCCAGCCTAATTGGTGGGGGCCTTACGTCATCCAGAAGGTCTACGAAGGAGGGGCTTATACGGTCCTTGGCCACAAAGGAGATAATCCCTTCCCTCCTCTCAACGGCAAGCATATGAAGCTCTACCATGCGCCACCGCAAGAGTTTCTACAACAGTCCGCACAGGACAATACCTCTCTTCAGTGAAGGTTCAAAAAAAAAAAGAAAAAAGAAAAGGGGTTAAAAATACTAATACCCCGGCGGACTCAGTCAGCCTTCAACGGTTGGCTGAGGGCAAAAAGGCCACAGACCCGGTCGAGGTGAAAAAAATGGGCAACCCCTCGGTGTGAAAACCCGCAAGGGCGCACCGGAAAAAGCTAAAGGGGGCCAGCCTCGGCGAAAACCCGAAAGGGCGGTGAGGTTGGTAATGTGAAAAAAGAGAGAAAAAAACACCCTCTCTCTGCTTATTCTAAGGGTGGCCCTAAGTCAATGACTCCACCCCATCTCGACCAAAACATCATATTGATGTCATGGCTACGCCTTACATGTCATCCCGTGACACCTAATCTCCACTGACGTTCTGACATTGTCATACTCTGTCCCATTGGGCTCGGCCCATGCATGCTCCTTTCTGGCTACCGACCCGTTCCGCCTATCGGCTTCCGGGTTTAGCTCATGTGTCTCTTCTAAGCAGTTAAACCCGCTTACTCTTTTGTCCCACTGTGAATGGTCTCAGTATGCTCTCTCGGGCAGCCAACCCTTCATGCCTTTCGGCTCCTTTTTCATTCTAGGGAATGGTCTCAGTATGCTCTCTCGGGCTGTCAACCCTTCATGCCTTTCGGCTCCTTTTTCATTCTAGGGAATGGCCTCAGTATGCTCTCTCGGGCTGCCAACCCTTCATGCCTTTCGGCTCATCTAACCTCCTTGGGATTGGTCTCAGTATGCTCTGTCGGGCTGCCAACCCTTCATGCCTTTCGGCTCATCTAACCTCCTTGGGTTGGTCTCAGTATGCCCTCTCGGGCTGCCAACCCATCATGCATTTTAGCACATTCTTGCCTTCTTAGAATTGGCCTCAGTATGCTCTCTCGGGCTGCCAACACATCATGCCTTTCGGCACTTTTTACCTTTCTGGGATCTGGCCTCAGTATGCTCTCTCGGGCTACCAATCCATCATGTCTTCTGGCACATGTCCCACCGGGTCTGGTCTCAGCATGTCCTCTCGGGCTGCCAACCCACTTCTTCGCCTGTCGGCTTTCGGATTTGGCTCTCACGTCCCACTAGGTCTGTCAAATCCACCGTTTTTCTTCTTCTGGGTCTGGCCTCTACATGCCCCTTTCGGGCTGTCAACCCATCTCGTCTCTTGGCTTCAGACTTGACTCTTATATCCCACCGGGATCGCCAAGTATATTCCTTTGTCCCCACGGGCTTGGCCTCTGCATGCCCTTGTCGGGCTGCCAACCCTATTTGCCTATCGGCTCACGGATTTGACTCGCACGTCCCACCCGGGCTTTCAAATCTCCTCCTTTCACCGCTTCGGGTCTGGCCTATGTATGCTCTCTCGGGCTGCCAACCCATCCCGCCGATCGGCCTCTAGGTTTAACCCGCATGTCCCTTTCAGGACTGTTAACCTCCTCCTTTGTTGTCCCAACCGGACTTGGCACATGCATACCTCTCTTGGGTTGCCAGCCCGTTCAACTTTCGGTTCTGGATTTGGCTAATTACGTCCCACTAGGACAGCCGAACCCATCCATTTGTCCCACCTCCGCGGCACACACGTCCCTACGGGAGTGCCACTTTCTCCTTGCCTTTTGGCATTATAGGACAAAAAAAAAAAAAAACGGGGTTAAAAATATTGATGCCCCAGCGGACTTGGTTGTTTCCGTTAGGGGAGCAACCAGGGGCAAAAAGGCTTTAACCCAGCTAAGGTGAAAACCCGAAAGGGCGCCTTAGGCAAAAATGGGTACCCCTCAGTGTGAAAACCCGAAAGGGCGCACTGGAAAAAGCTAAAGGGGGGCGGTCCTGGCGAAAATCCGAAAGGGCGGTAGGGTCGGTAAAGTGAAAAAAAAAAGAAAAGGCTTATCAAGCCTCAGACTCGCTCCTCCTCAGCTCAGCAAGGCGAGTCTCACTCTAAAGAGCTTCCTCCTGGAGCCCCTCAAGCCTACGGCGAAGAGTCTACATCGGCACGCGCAAGACTGCGCTCCTTCTCGGTCCCCCGGACCTCTCACAAAAGCCCCTCCACTCTGTGGGATGCCATTTGCTCGCGCTCGTAAGTGGCCTTGACTTGGGCGCCCACCTCAGCCTAGGCTCTCCGAAGTCTGCAAAGTTGCTCCGCCTCCTGCTGAATCGTCAGCTGAGACCTCCTCCTGTAAAGACGCAAGCTCAGTCATCTAGGCGTCTCGAGGGAGACCAAATACATGCACCTGGCAATGCTACGCCAAGTTGAAGACCATTCGACCACTCATCCCAAGGGCCAGGAAACTCTGAGGCAGTTATGAAGCCTCACCAGCTGAAGGGTGACACTCCACTTGAGTCTGTGCTACATGATATCTGCCTCAGCTCGTGTACGGCCGACATCAACCCATACCAACATGCCTTAAGGGCTGGTCCACGTCAACTCTGGCTATCACAAGTCAACGATTAGCCACCTTCAACATTCGGCGACATACCTCAGCGGTCAGCCGACACATCAACATGTTCGGCTACACCTCAGAAGTTAGCCGGCACATCTGTGGCGACACCTTAGCAGTGAGCCAGTTTTAACTTGTGGCTACACACCTCAGCGGTTAGCCGACACGTCTTCAGTGCCATCTCAGTGGTCAGCCGGCACAATGACTTTTGGCCAAACGCACCCCCAAGGGTCGGCCAGTGTCAGTCTCTAGTTATCACAGCTCAACAGTCAATCAACGACGACTCAGATGGATGCGCCTCTTCGAGACAGGCCTACATCAAATCCAGGCCAACAAGTCTCTCAGAAGTAGGCCCCCATCAACTCCGGGCTAACAAGTCTCTCAGAAGCAGGCCTACATTAACTCTAGGCCAACAAGTCTCTCAGAAGCAGGCCTACATCAACTTTCGGCCAACAAGCCTCGTCGAGGCAGGTCCACCGCAACTCCAGGCCAGTAAGCCTCTCCGAGGCAGGCCTGCATCAACATCGGGCCAATATGCCCTATGGGCCGGTCCGCATCAACTTTGGCTAATGCACCCCTAAAGATTGGCCAGCATCCGACTGCAGGCCAATATGTCCTAGGGGACGGTGTACATTAGCTTTGGCTAGTATACCCTAAGGGTTGGTCGACATCAGCTTCAGGTCAAAGTGTCTCGCCGAGGTAGACTTTTGTCACTTCTAGACTGGTGGGTCTCACTGAGACAAGCCTGCATCAACTCTCAGCTTTCTGAAAAGCAATGAAGCAATAAGGTGCAGTCCCACAACAATCTCCCCATGTCATGAAGACTCAGGAGATATCAAAAATACTACAAAGGGCACGGACCGTCCGCATCTGCCTCCGGCCTCGACGGAGGTCCCGTGGGGGGCATTTGTTGCACCCGTAATTTTCTCAAAATACTTCGAGAATTTCATTCCGAAACAACCGACGGAAAAGATACGGTGTAGCGCCGATGTCGTCGGACCGCGGAGTACCTCCGTGATTTAGGGTCTACCGGCCCGATCATATTATCACAAGTGGCATCGCGGCAATGGAAGTTAAGAGGAAGACATGCATGCACGCCTGTCAAAGCGGCCGAGCAAGTGTATCACACGGCACGGACGGGCGCGAAGATTCCTCCCCACGCAGCGCCACCACGACTTCTTCTCAACTCAGGTTGACAGAAACGGAGCAAAACGGCGCGAAGAGGGGCCAAAACGCATGCCCGAGGGTCAAATGACCCCTCCCGGACGCGAAAGGGGGCCGCGGCCACCCAGCCGGGGTCGGCGGGGGTCGCGCGACCCCGCTGGCATCCCAGAGGGGCCGCGCGACCCCGCCGGGAACCTCCGGGGTCGCGCGACCCCCCCTTTCTCTCCGGTGTTCAAAAAAAAAGGAGGGATTTTTAACCCCCTCAGAGGGGTCATTTGGCCCTTTTTGGTGGCCAGAGGGGTCAAAATGGCTTTTTGCCACCCCACCTTGACAGAATCGGGACAAATTCACTCATTTGACCCCTCTGGGCCCTCCCGCCTTCTATAAATAGACCCCTAAGGGTCCAAGTGGAGGATATATAGATACAGAGGCAACGTACGTACGGAGCACTTCTCGCGCTCGGAGCATCCAGCGTTTGGAGTTTGTTCGTTTGTTTTGACCCGCGTGGGGTAAGTCCCCGGGTCTTGTATATATGCCCCTACGGGATATATTTACACTTATACCCCTCAATGGGCCGTGGTTGTAATTATGCCCCTCGGCGGGCTATGTTTGTAAGTCTTTACGTCCCGGGACGACAAAGTCACGTGATTCTGTCCTTATAATGGCGGAATTACTAACATGTCCTTCCCGGGATCGTAAAAGACCTAAGTCCTGTAATTTGCAGTTATACCCTGCAACTTTTGTAATTGGGGTACGCCCCCATCTCCCGCTCCAACGCGGACTTTTATACAGTCGACAACTCGCCGACAATCCTTGTACCCATTTGGGCCATAAATGCAATCTATGACTTCATATGTCTTCTTTATGCATTGACTGGGGAAAATTACAAGAAAACCCCCGACTTGTCAAAGTTGCACATATACCCCTCCTTCGGTCAAATTGACAGATGTGTGCCTTCTATGAAGCCCCTTGTCATTCCTTCGGTCCGGAAGTGTTGTCAGCTCAGTCCAGCACTCGGGTATCATCTTAAACCTAGGTCTAGGGTCTGGTAAAATTACCAAAATACCCTTGTGACCTAAAAATGGCGTCAGAGCCCTTGAAACCCTCCAGAAACGGCTTCCATGCCTTGGGGAGTCAGGAACCCGATCCTACTTCCGTTCCAGCCCAGAAATTTCATAAATACCCCTGAGCTGGGAAAATTACCAAAATACCCCTGGGTTGGTAAAATTACCGAAATACCCTCGGGGTCCAGAAAACTTCTCTCCACTTCAAAAATGTCTATGGCTTCCACATATTTACGTTTCTATTTTTAAATCTTAGGGTTTTGTTCAGGCCTAGCCCTAACTCCATTAACAAGTTGGTGGTAAATGAGTGGTCATGGAGAGTCTCTCGAGTGAGCCTGCCCTCCACATCAGAACTTTTATAGAAGACTTTGGAACTTCTTTGACAGTCGAACAAAGGTGTTCGGACGTTAGACCGATGTAAATCAACACTGACTCCGGTCAGTGGGGAGAGGTCCAGCACTTGAACCCAAATCGTTTGATACGATGCGCATACACGGAATCACCCTTTATTCTTAGGGGGGGATGTTTCTTTTCAAGAAGAAGAAAATCTACCTTTTATCTACGATAAAAGTCGATTCAGATTTTTTCCGTGTCTCACAGCCACCTTCCCCTTTGGGCCATTTGCCAGGGGACTAGCTTAAACACATATACGGGAGACAGGTGTATCACCCACCGCTCGGGCTCTCTCAGGTCAGGGGGTTGGCTCTTTGAGGAATCCTCCGATTCATCTGAAGGCGAGGAACGAGAGAAGCTATATTCTTTCCCTCGCAAGAAGACTCCACAAATCTTCTTCGTGTGCCGTCGAGAAGGGCTTCTAAACCTCCCGGTGTCACCCAGTCAGCAGGCACCAGGCATCACCTTACATTAGGGCTATTACCCATACCATAGCATGAGGTTGTAGGTCATATTATTCATGATTGTCAGGCCTTCAAGGACCTTGCCGAAAACTTGATCAGGCGAGGAGTGATCGATATGGGCGACCTCTTGGTCTGCCCGCTGCAGCCACATAGACGAGAGAGTTTGAATTTATCCGTCAATGTCATACATACTGCGGCTGCTTTCCAACTCCCGGAGCCGAAGGAGGAAGGAGTCAGTTCCCAACCGTCCAAGTCCACATTTTGGTATCCAGGGTGGCGACCCTCTCATCAGTGTTCTTTCCTCAAGGAGGATACTGAGAAGATTTTCGACAAGCTCCTAGTAGAAGGTCGAGTAATGACGCGTGATCCGCCGTCCTACTATAATGAAACTGCTAAAAGTCATCCCCGCTACTGCAAGTATCATGCCAGAGTGTCTCACTCCACTGGGGAATGCCCGGAAGTCCAAGATCGAATTGAAGCCCTCATCCAAAAAGGGGAGATCGATGCGCAGGGGAACTCGACGACGAGGCAACGTCTTAAAGAGGTCACTGAGAAGATTCTCCGCCAATCTCAGCAGGAGCAGGTCAAGTCTCGGGAAGCCAAGCCCACCTCTCAGCATGTCCAGTCGGGCAAGACTATAGGCAGTAGCTCTCGGCCAAACCCTGATAGGGGAAACCCTCAGCCAGACACTAAAGGCAAGGCCAAGGCGACGGAGCCCGAAGTCAAACCTCGCGTCAAGCCGACAAAGTCACCAATGGTAGAAAGACCTCAACAGCTTGAACAGGCAAAATCGCCAACTAAAGCAAGACCAGTGGAATTACAAGGCCCCTAAGGGCTCCACTTTGTCTTGGCAGAGTTCCAGGAGCTGCCGCCCGAGGTAATTGCTCAGGCGATCAATGCCACTTTCTAGGTGCAGCCAGAGGAGGCCAATTGGACTCAGGTTACTCCCAGAAGGAGCCGTGGAACCAAGGCTCCTAAGGAGCCGGCTCGAAGTAGAAAGGAAAATTCTGGGGGCAAATCAGTCCCACCTCTAAAACAAAGTCCACTTTCTTCTCAAGAGACGGCACGCCAAAAGAAGCAAGAGAAGAATCGCAAGAAGAATTTGAAGAGGTGGTTGAAGAAGCAAGCAGAGCAAGTAGTAGCTATGGAAGCCCCAAAGGAGTTGACTCTTTGCAATGGCTACAAAAACTCATAGATGAGTTGGAGGAGTATACTCCCCCTCGCCCTACCATGGTCGTCACTCTGGACAAATACATTCCTTAGGATAAGTTTGGGCTTAAAGTGTGACTTTTTCAGTGGCTCCGGGAGATGGTCCACCGTCTTGAAGAGGGTGAAGAATTCCCAATCCCTGAAGAGCTTTCATTGTTTTACAAGGACGAAGAACTCACTGCAGAGATGCTCGAGGAAATGCTGCAAGAGCTCTCCTACAATATGGTGGCGATCCTGCCGCCTGATAACATCAACTCTCCTTCCGGACAAGGCACTATGGCCGATAATCTCGGGGGCAAGGCTCCCATGGCGATATATCAGCGTCACTTGGCAAAAAATAGCCGAGGTCGTGGACGAGGGGCGTGAAGATCCCCTAACTCTCAATCGAGTTATATTGTTCAAAGGTGAAGAGCCAACCCCTATCCCAAAAACTCAAGTACGGGGTATCCCCTTTATCCTTCACTCCTCGGAGAGTTCGGGCCCCATCCCAGAGGTTAGAATATCGAGTGGTGTCCCCTTTATACTCGACTCCTCTGATGAGGAAGAAGAGCCAGCTAAGCCGCCAGTGTAGGATAAGGCATCAACAAGCGGGTCCCTCTGGCAGGGTTGAGCCCGCGAGCCAGGCAGGTCCTTCTAATTAGGGCGAATAGGAGAGACCCTTGCCACCTCCGGAGGAATCTCTGACACCGCTGTTCCAAGAAAATGTGCTTGGCCAGAATGAGGAGGAACACCTTTCTAAGCGGGAGAAGTCTCGCTGGGCGATGAAGACTCTAGTGGAGATTATTCCGCCGTTTGATAAAACCCGTGCTCGGGCGGACCGTAAAATTATTCATTATATGAAGCGGTTTCCAACAAATGTCACTATTTGGAAAGCCATCGCTTGGAACAAGGATTTGAGGGAAGCCCTCGTCAAGATACTCCAAGACCCGGAGGCCTATGAAGCCCATGTTGCAGAAATACAGGCCCAAGCATATGAGGCATTTGCAACCAACATCACCTTCACAGACAATGACATGTTGCTATCTTCTCCGTGTCATAATCGCCCTTTATATATGCGAGGGACGATCAATGAACACGACGCGAATCGAATTTTGGTCGACGCTGGAGCGATCATCAACATTATGCCCTTAAAGACTTTCAAGTCTTTGCATCTGACGCCTTACCTGCAAAAGGTGAGCGAGGTCAAAATTTCAGGATTCAACCAGGATTCTGAGGAAGCACTGGGTCGGGTTGAGGTCAAGCTAGCCTTGGGCGACTTTGTCACCCAAGTGACGTTTTACATCATCAACGCCGACACATCTTATAAGGTGTTGCCGGGGAGACCATGGCTCCACGAAAATTGGGTTGTTCCTGACTTCCTTCAACTCTACATCAATTAAATATGTCAAGGGAGGGGAGCAACATACTCTCTTTACAGGTCAGGCTCCATTCCGCCCCAACGAGTGCCACCTGACAGACGCTTCCTTGTATTTTGGAGAGCCCATTCTAGCAATCCCCAAGTCTGTAAAAGACAAAGGAAAGTAAAAGGTGGACTTTAAAGTTGAGGAAGAACAACTGTTCACGGTCAACCAAGATTTGGCAAGATTGCACTGGTTAAGCCGTAAAGTCGGCTCTAAGTCGACTCAGCTAGAGAGGCGAAGTGTCGACTTCGAAGCCAACCTCATCAGTCGGGTCATTGACCAGAGTATCTCCTTTCCGTCCAATTGTGTCTAGCTCCTATTTCAGAGGGAAGAGCACGAGGTGGAGCAGCTGAAGACTTTCATAGTCTCATACCAGCGGAAGAGCAGGAGTAAAAAAGGCAAGGAAGACAAGATAATTGTCTTTTATAAAGGAGATTTGGTCCCGTCAGGCCCTCCTGAGAATGATTTTGGCTGGGATACTCCCGCCAACAATGCACCGGAGTCAGTCCAAGAAATGGACGATATGCTGAGCACATTATGGAAATGTGTAGGAAACAACATATCCCTCGAGCTAAAGACCCTACACGAACGGCATATTTCCGCCAGTTGTGGACCCCTCCGCAGGTACGGGGGCAACCTCCATTCTCTCGTAAAGATACGAGAGGACTCGGCTATGATCAAGAGAGGGACTTTGGGGTCCATTAGGCAGTCAAGGCCATAGGACTGGTATCTCCACCTCACCGACAAATGGAAGCGGAGCGCGAGATTGGCAACTCTGTGAGGGGGTCCGGTGAGACGTCAATGTCACTCTCAGTAGAAGCTAATAATGGTCGCCACCCTGAGGGAGCAAGGATGGCAGTATCGGTTTCGGTATCGGTTTCGGTTTCGGCCGAAACAGGTTCAAAACAGTCAGAAAAGGCAAAAATATTATTGAGCAGGTCCGGTTTCAGCCGAAATCAGACGGTTTCGGTCAGTTTCGGTCGGTTTCGGACTGAAACCGCCATTAAAAAAATAATTTTTATTGGTATCGGACTTGCTACAGTGACAAGGCCCGTTTCGGTTTCGGTATAGGCCGAAACCGATACGTTTCGGCCGATACTGCCATCCATGTGAGGGAGGGACAACTCAGCTAGCCGGGTGTCGGCAAGACGGAGCAGGTCCTTCGATTTCAAGCCACGATAAAAAAGCTTTGAAGAATTTGAGGTCTATAAAGCAAATACTGATGATGAGGGAGACTTTGTCGACCTCTATCCAACTCCACCAGAACTTGAAGACTGTGGCCAAGCGACGGTGGACGAGCTGATTGAGATCAATCTCGGAAGCAATGAAGACTATCGGCTAACCTTTGTAAGTGCTCTCTTCAGTGAGAAAGAATGGCAGGCGTACCAGCGGCTCCTAGAAGAGTTCAAGGACTATTTCGCCTGGACTTATAAAGAAATGTTGGGGCTTGATCTTTCTTTGGCTAAACATGAGTTGGCAATACTTTCAACAGTCAAGCTAGTCAAGCAAGCTCAAAGGCGTATGCGCCACGAGCTAGAGTTGAAAGTTAATGCCGAGGTCGACAAGATGCTCAACGTGGACTTCATAAAGCCCTATATGTACCCTGTGTGGCTCGCCAATATAGTACCTGTCAAGAAGAAAAATGGCCAAGTCCGAGTCTGCATCGACTTCAGGGATTTGAACAAGACATGCCCGAAGGACGACTTCCCTGTCCCAATCACTGAGACATTGATTGATATGACCACCTGTCACGAAGTCTTGTCCTTCATGGACGGGTCATCGAGTTATAATCAAATTCACTTGGCCATCAAGGATAAAGACCAGACAGCTTTCCGATCCCCCAAGGGGATTTTCAACTATAAAAGGATGCCGTTTGGCCTAAAGAATGCCGATGCAACCTATCAAAGGGCGATGACCAAGATTTTCGACGAGATGCTACATGACCTCGTTGAATGTTATGTCGATGACTTGGTCATCAAGACAAAAAGGCGAGATGATCATTTGGCTAACTTGCGTCGAGTCTTTGAAAGGTTGCGACAATACCAGCTCAAGATGAATCCAATGAAATGTGCCTTTGGCGTCTCCAGTGGCCAGTTCCTCGGCATCATTGTCAGGGACCGAGGCATAGAAATCGACCTAGACAAAATCAAGGTCATAAGAGGACTGCCTCTGCCTAGAAATTTGACAGAGCTCAGATCTCTGCGAGGAAGGCTCGCTTATATCAGGCGGTTCACTTCTAACCTCTTTGGAAGATGCCTGTCTTTCGGTAAATTGATGAAAAAAGGAGCACCCT
This sequence comes from Amorphophallus konjac, assembly GCA_022559845.1. Taxonomy (NCBI): domain Eukaryota; kingdom Viridiplantae; phylum Streptophyta; class Magnoliopsida; order Alismatales; family Araceae; genus Amorphophallus; species Amorphophallus konjac. Next base: position 67,270,380 of record CM040117.1, read on the forward strand.
TTATATGGGACGAAGACTGCTAGAGGGCCTTCGAGCAAATCAAGGAGTATCTACTGTCTCCTCCTGTACTAGGGGCGCCGGTCAGAGGGAGGCCCCTTATCCTTTACATTGTTGCCATGGATGCCTCTTTGGGGGCACTTTTAGCCCAGATCAATGAAGGGGTAAGGAGCAACTGCTATATTGCCTCAGTCGGAAGCTGATCAGGCCTGAGCATCGATACGCGCCTATGGAAAAGGTGTGCTTAGCTTTGGTATTTGTTGTGAAGAAGCTAAGGCACTACCTTCTAGCTTACCGAGTGGAGCTCATCTCAAAATGTGATCCGCTCAAATTTCTGCTCAGCCAACCCGTCGTCTTCGGAAGGCTCGATAAGTGGGTGCTTATCCTCATGGAGTTCGACATCACCTTCGTCCCACGCAAGGCGATCAAGGGACAAGGAATGGCCGAGCTTTTAGCGACGCATCCTATGCCAGAAGATTCACCACTCAACTTTGAGTTACCCGATGAAGAGGTGTTGGTGCCTTCACAAGAAGTCGAGGAGCATCCTGAAAACGTCCCACCACAAACGGAGCAGGCGTCCTCACCCTCGACCTCCCACATTGGGAGTTGTATTTTGACGATGCTTCCTGAACAATTAAGAGTGCTGGCGGCCTCACAGACTTTGTATTAAGCACGGGGATAATTTTTATATCTCCGCAAGGTGGCATTCTCCATAATTCATGTGCTCTCATGAAGTCATTGACTAATAATGAAGCGGAGTATGAAGTGCTACTTATTGGACTTCAGCTAGCATTGGAGATGGACATCAAGTGCATCAAAGCATATGGGGACTCAACTTGTCATTCGACAAGTCCTCGGCGACTATGATATATGGAAGAATGAGGTAATTCTCTACCATGCAGCTGTCATGAGGCTGAATTTTTTTTTTTGCCTATTTGAAATAGGCCATGTCCCTAGAAGGTACATAATGGAGATTCCGTCAAGGATTTATCTCTAGAAGGTACCCAAGAGTCCACAATATTTGATAAATATCAATATTTCAGGCGTATTAAGATGTCAGAAGTGGAGGATGCTTTAAGGAAAATGAAAGTGGGCAAGGCCTTAGGATTAGATGGCTTACCTATTGAAGTATGGAAAGGCCTAGGAGATATTGGTATTCAGTGGCTAACTAAATTTTTTAATAAAATTTTAAAGGAACGGAGAATGCCAAAAGTTTGGAGAAAAAGTGTTGTAGTTCCTTTCTATAAAAACAAAGGAGATATTCAAAGTTGTAATAATTATCGTGGAATTAAGCTTATGAGTCATACTATGAAACTTTGGGAAAGAGTAATTGAAAAACGCCTCCGATGTATGACTATTGTATCGGAAAATCAGTTTGGTTTTATGCCAAATAGATCTACTACAGAAGTTATTTTCTTACTACGGCAGCTAATGGAGAAGTATAGAGAGATGAGAAAAGATTTGTATATAGTTTTTCTTGATTTAGAGAAGGCGTACGATCGAGTACCGAGAGAATTGATTTGGTGGACATTAAGAAAGAAAGGAAGATCTCAAGGATATGTTGATTTGATTAAAGATATGTACGGCGGTGCTATTACTAGTGTTCGAACTATTGCTGGGGAGACTAGTGAATTTCCGTTTCTATAGGTTTGCATCAAGGTTCTGCACTAAGTCCGTATCTCTTTGCCTTAGTTATGGATGAAGTAACTAAACAATTGCATGAGGATATCCCTTGGTGTATGTTATTTGCAGACGATATTGTTTTAATTGATGAGAGTATTGATGCTCTAAATGCTAAGTTAGAGCGTTGAAGACTTTCCTTGGAGTCTAAAGGTTTTAAAATTAGTAGGAGTAAGTCAGAGTTTATGCACTGTAATTTTAGTAATGGGAGAGTGGTTCAGGAAGACATGGTTCTAATTGATGGACATAACATTCCGAAGAGTAGTAGCTTTCGATATTTAGGGTCTATCATACAAGAGAATGGGGAGATTTATGGTGACGTTACGCATAGGATTAAGGCAGGCTGGTTAAGATGGAGAAGTGCATCAGGTGTCCTTTGTGATCGTCGTATGCCTGTGAAACTCAAAGGAAGGTTTTATAGAACGGCTGTGAGACCTGCTTTGTTATATGGTACCGAGTGTTGGGCAGTACGAAAGGAACACATCCACAAATTGTGTGTAGCAGAGATGAGGATGTTGAGATGGATGTGTGGCAAGACTAAGAAAGACAAGATTAGGAATGAGCGCATCCGTAAGGACTTAGGGATAGCTCCATCTGATAGCAAAATGAGAGAAAATAGACTCAGGTGGTTTGGACATGTGTTTCGTCGCCCTAACTCAGCGCCGGTTAAAAGATGCGACCAAATCTTAGTGGATGCTAGTAAAAGAGCTCGAGGAAGACCTAAAATGAGATGGTGCGATGTTATTAGGAAGGACATTAGTTCCTTGAGTTTAAATATGAATATTGCACTTGATAGAAATCTTTGGCGGAACATGATTCATGTAGCCGACCCCAATTAATTGGGATAAGGCTCTGATGATGATGATGATGATGATGAAATAGGCCATGTCCCAAGGGGCAATAACTCCCAAGCAGACACTTTGGCAAAGTTGGCAGCAACCTTAAAACTTTCGCCTGAAGGAGAGTTGAATGTCACTGTCAGACACCGAAGGCTTATGTCAAGTGTGCTCGACAAAGAATCTGGCCTCACTGTCTGGGAGGTCAATAACATTCAAGAGGAGAACGCTCCAGAAGAAGAAGATTGGCGTGAGCCGATTATAAAGATAAAGAACGGGTGACTTCCTCCCCATCGAGCTCAGAGGGTGCAACTGCTACGCGGGACAACATCTTGCCAACTGATTGATGGCTTGCTTTTCAGGCTCGTCTATGAAAAAGATCGATCGGTCCTCTTACAGTGCTTTTCATCTAAGGAAGTAAAGACCGTGATGCACGAGGTCCATCCGGATTATGCAGGGCTCACCAAGCAGGAGCCAAGATGAAAAATAGTATTAAGCTCAAAGGGTTTTATTGGCCAACCATGTACGAAGATTGCAACCAGTATGCTCGTACATGTCACCAATGCCAGACATTTAGGCCAGTGCCCCAGAGGCCGCCTAATCCGCTCCATCCAACTGCGCCTACTTGGCCGTTTGCGGAGTGGGGCATGGATATTGTGGGACCATTTCCGCCTTCATCTCAAGGCCATAAGTTTATCCTGGCCGCCACTGACTACTTCTCCAGATGGGCAGAAGTTATTCCGTTGAGAGAAGTTACAGGGGAACTAAGCGCCCGGTTCGTGAGGCACTACATTATATACAGATTTGGCACCCCCAGTCGGATCATCTTTGACAACGGCACACCATTTAGGAACAAGGCCATGTATGCTATGGCATCCAAGTTCCATATCGACTGGAGGACGTCGTCGGTCTACAATCTCCAAGTCAACGGGTTGGCCGAGGCCTTCAACAAAACCCTTTGCAAGTTGCTGGCCAAAATAGTGAGTGGCCGTAATCGAGATTGGGGCGAAAAGGTCCACGAAACTCTATGGGTCTACCGTACTATATATAAAACCCCTACGGGTTGTTTCCCATTCTCCTTAGTCTATGGAGCTGAAGTCGTGGTCCCTATGGAAATCGAACTGGCGTCCTATCGCGTTGCTGTTCACGCTAGATTGCGGGTCAAGACCAATCTGAAATAGAAAGAAGGCTCGAGGAACTGTCTAACTGTTGCACCCGTAATTATCTCGAAATATTTCTCGAGATTTGTCTCATGACAACTGACGAAAAATAGGGCGTAGCGCCAACACCGTCGAATTGCGGAGTATCTCCGTGATTTGGGGTCCATTGGCCCAACAACTCACAACCACAAACGGCGTCGCAGCAAGAAAATTAATGAGGAAAATACACGCGCATACCTGTCAAAGTGGTCGAGCAAGTGTATCACGCGGCATGGACGGGCGCAAAGATTCCTCCCCACGCGGCGACGCACAACCAAACAACAAACAAAACAATCCTCCACTCCTGTGCGAGTCTCCACCGACAAACGGCTGCCACGCGGCGAAGGACGGGTCTCCACAGGCTATAAATGCTCCACCACGGCTTCTCCTCAACCCAGGACGACGAAAACGGAGCAAAAAGGCGCGGAAAGGGGCCAAAGAGACCGTCCGGGGGTCAATTGACCCAGCTGGGCTACCCGCGGGCGCGAGTGACCCCGGGCGGGGTCGGCCCGCCCCGCTGGGACCCCAGCGGGGTCGACTGGCCCCCGCGGGGGTCGACCCACCCCGCTGGGCCCCCAGCGGGGTCGATTTGCCCCCGCGGGGATCGTGTCACCCCGTTGGGCTCCCAGCGGGGTCGATCGACCTCGCGCGGGGCTGGCTGACACTGCTGGACCCCAGCGGGGTCAACTTGACCCCCGCGGGGTCAGTTGGCCCCGTTGGGTCCGCGGCCCAGTCGGCCCCTCTCGGGGTCCGCATTCTCATAAAAAAAAAGAGAAAAAGGAAAAAGAAGAAAAGGAGGAGAGGGGGTCAAAAAAATACTTTTTGCCGCCCCACCTTGACAAAAAAAGTGATTTTTGCACCCCACCCTGTCAGAACTGAGCAATTCTCCATAGTTTTGTCAACCTGGGTCCTCCCGCCTTCTATAAATAGACCCCCATGGGTCCAAGTGGAGGATGATCTACGAAGACATACGGAGCACCAAGCAACCAACGCAAGGAGTTTGTTTTGTCTGTCTTGGCCTGTGAGGGGTAAGTCCCCGGGTCTTGTGTATATGCCCCTAAGGGGTAGTTTTATATTTTCACCCTTCAGTGGGCCGTGTTTGTAAGTTTCTACATCCCGGGGCGGCAAAATTATGTAGTTCCACCTCTACGATGGAGGAATTATGCAAATGTCCTCCCCAGGGTCGTGAGAAACAAAATGTCCTGTCATTTGCAGTTATACCCTGCAATTTCCTGTAATTGGGGCTACGCCCCCTACGTCCCGCGTTAGTGCGGATCTTTGTACAGTCGACAACTCGCCGACAACTCTTGCACCCATTTGGGGCTATAAATGTATTCAGTGTCCTCTTCCAATGCCCTTTGTATGTCAATCGGGAAAAATTATAAGAAACCCCCCCGACTTGTGGGAATTGCACATATACCCCTCCTTCGGCCAAGTTGACACGTGTGAGCCTTCTATAAGCCCCCAGTCACCTCTTCGGTCCAAAACGTTGTCAGCTCAGTCCGACACTTAGATGTCACCTCGAACCTAGGTCTATCTAGGGTTTGGTAAAATTACCAAAATACCCCTGTGACCTAAAAATGGCCTAGTCGCCCCCTAAACCCTTCATAAATGGCCTCAGCGACTTGGAAAGTCAGGCACCCGGTCCTACTTCCGTCCCAACCCAAAAGTTTCGGGAATACCCCTGGCCTGGTAAAATTATCAAAATAACCCTGGAGGCGTAAAATTACCAAAATACCCCCAGCGGCCCTGGAACCTTCCGTGACTTCAAATATGCCTACGGCCTCCACTAAATCATTTTCATACTCCTAAATTCCAGGGTTTTGCCTAAATATAAGGGGTCTCAGTTGAAACCCAAACTCTGTCATTCTGTTGGTCGATGGTAAATGATTGGACAATGTGAGCCCTCCAAATGAGCTTGCCCTCAACATCAGAACCCCCATAGAAGACTTTGGAATTTCTTTGACAGTTAAACCAAGGTGTTCGGACGTTAGGCCGATATAAATCAACACTGACCGCGGTCTGTGGGGAGAAGTCCATCATCCGAACCCAAATCGTCTGTTATTATCTGCACCCACGGAATAAACCTCTACACATAGAGGAACTGTTTCTTTTTAATAAGAACATAGGTGTTTATTTTTCTATGAAAAAAATTCCGTGGCTGACAGATTGGCACGCCTGGTGGGACCTTTCCCGCCTTTCTTCTTTCTGTTAAAGAAAGTCTCAAAACTATTTTCAAGGTTCTGATTGCCTGCCCTCTTCCTCTTACAGGACGGAAAGAGGAGGGCACATCTCTCTGCTCATTTGAGAGCTCTTCGTGCACTCGAACGCCACTCCTTACATGCTACACACCACCACCATCAACCGCAACAACAACAACAATAAGACTATGGCAGCCGTCACCTATGGCCCCCAAATCATCGCCAACCACGTCTGGTTCGGATACCTGGCGACCCCACTTGTGTTCGGCGACTTTCCAGCAGTCGTCGGTTCGCCCTTCTTCCTGGGCGTCGTACCCGTGGTTGACGCCAACTCAGACACGCCTGTGGCAACAACCACTGAGGGTGTGAGGTCCTCCACTTCAATAACTGGCCGGGTTTGCTCGGCCAACAAGCCCACTGTCGGGGGTGTCAGGCCCTCTACTGCATCATTCGGCCGGGTCTGCCCGGTCAAGAAGACAACCGTCGGGGGTGTCAGGCCCTCGGCCCTAGTAGTTGGCTGGGTCAGCCCGGTCAACAAGACCACCGTTGGGGCTGTCAGGCCCTCAGCTTCAACCATGGGTCGAGTTCGCCCGGCTTTCTCTTCGCGGACCAGGGGTGTCAGGCCCTTTGTCCCAACAACTGGCGAGTTCGCTCGGCTGCCATGATGATGGCCGAAGGTGTCAGGCCTTCCGGCCCAGCAAATGGCCGAGTCTTCTCGGTCAATCAAGTCACTGCTGGCGTTGCTCTTGCTCAACGGGGGCAGCGCCGTCGCCGCAACGACGCTAATTCTACTGTAGCAACCCTCAGAGGTATTGCTCCTGTTCAACGGGGGCAGCGTCGCCGCCACAACGACGTCGCGCCTACGGCGGGCGTCACCAAGGCCACCCCTGCTCAACGGGGGCAACGTCGTAGCTGCCAGGGCACAAAGCCTGCGGCAGCTACATCCCGCTCCGGCAAGACTATAATCGTCGGAGACCTCTGCATTCGGCTCGATGAAGGCGAGCCGATTTTGCCTCGGGATCGACACGTCCCGACCATCTCTACCTCCAACCGCTTCGAGCTCCTTCGGCAAGTTCGGGAGGACGGAGCGAAATTGAAGAAGCCCGCCGTACCGGCGGCAAACCAGGGTCCCATACAGCGACCTAAGCCACGAGCTCCCCGGTCAAGGACAGGGGGCAATCCAGTTGAGGAGCGCCAGCTCCAACTGAAAAAAATTTGGGTCACCAAGGAGAAGGCCCGAATCATTAAACGGGCAAGGGCAGAAGGGCCCTTCCACATGTCGGATCTGCGACAAATGCGGAGCCCGACAAGCATTGAAACTTCGACATCCTCGAGGCCTGTACCTCAGCCCCACGTGGGCGGAAGCACCGAGGAGCCGGCAGGAAAGTGCGGCCGACCTCTCCGTGGGTTAGTTCAACGCACACGGACGAGGATTGCTCTACCCAGGCTTCCACGTCCCGGGTATCTGTTTTTGACAGAATAGGGATGCCACCCAAGCCGAATAGGCAACCGCCCAGGAAGAAGCGGGTGGTTCAGGTGACCGATGACTCTGTCAAAGTGCTCACCTGCTACACCACCTCCGTCGATAAGCAGCCGGAGGACACTTCGGGGGAACTAAACCAGCCTCTTCAATATTTGAAGAGGTCGAGGCCCGTGTCCCGGATCCTGGCGCAGATGCAACAGAGGTCGGCTGCCGGGACATCTCAGCCCGAACCGGCACAACAGGAAGAGCACCAAGAAGACATTCATAGTGTCGATGAGGACAGTAACCCCGCGCACGATGAAGATCTTGGGAAAGAGGCACAGAATCGCTTTTGTGCGAAAAGGAGGTTCATGTTCTGCCTCAAGCGGCACCCATTGGGATGGAACAACAACCTTCTCCCGTTCCTATCTCGGTCGCGGCCAACGCCTCCGTCACTGCAGCAAAATTATCATGGGCAGTGGAATTTGAAGTTCCGTAGCATGAAGTCAATGCGCGGTCATCTGCCACTCCTGCTATAGAAAGCCTTATAGCGCAAAGGCAGATGATCGAGCAGATCGTGGAGGCGAAATTTGCTCAGCACGGTGAGGGTGTGGCCACCATCGATTTGTACAGTGTGCCCTATCCCCTTCACCATCAATTCAAGAAACTTCTACCGATTGCCCTAAGGCCCCGAAGCTTCAGAAGTTCAATGGGCAGGGCTCCCCACATGAACACCTGGCCTATTACATGACGGCCATGGGTGAACTGGCGCTGGAAGAGGCATATCTGCTGCGGTTCTTTGCCACGTCCCTGACTGGCACTGCCTTCCAGTGGTATTGATGGAGGCATCACCCGTGACTCCCTTTGGCTCGGGTCTTCCTCACACTCCGGCGTCATTTGAGTTCGGGCCTCTCTCTATAAAGGCCCAATTATCCTTTTTGTGCTTTCTATTTGAGTCATTTGATGTAATTTTCATTTTACTTGAGTCATGTCCCTAGGTCTTGTGTTTATTTCCCTAAGTTTGAGTGTCATTATGTTGTTTAGTTAGCTATTGGGCCCAATTCATTGGGCTTGGCCCAAGAGCACCCCCTACCCCCTCGGTTATTTGTCATTGAGTCTTTTGTCAGGGTCTTATTGTAAAATATGGGTTGCCTATATATAGGGCCCCATTCCCTTCATTTTGAACTAATGAATCAATGCAAAATTTCAATTGAGAGTTCAAATTTAGTTATAGTGGAGTGATTCTAATAGTGGGTGAGAAACCCTAGGGGAGAGATTCCCCACCCCACCCAACCTTCTCTCTCTTTCTCTTTCTCTCTCCTTAGTTCGCCCCCCTCTCTCTCTCCACCACTTCCCAACCACCTCCACCCTCCCACCTACCCCATTAAAGCCCCTCCACTTCCCACCACCCTCTTTACTCCACCCCCTAGTCCCAAGAGAGAACCCCCCAATCCCCACTCCACCCTCCAACCCCCAACCACCCTACCTCTTTCCAACACAGTTTTCCTTCTTCCCCATGCAACCCTCCACCTCCCAAGACCCATTTGAAATTTGAAACCCCTTCCCTCCATAGCTTTGGCCGCGCCTCTCCCCTTCCCTTAGGCTAGGTTCGCCCCCCTCCTTCCCTCCACCCTCCACCATCCACTTCACCCTCCACCCTTCTCTCACCCTCCCCTTTGGCTGAACCAGCACAAACCCTTGCGCCCTCCCCCTTCTCCAGCCCCTCCACCACCCCTAAACACCCTCCACAACTCCCCCACAATCCCCAGCCACCCCTCATCCACCTCCCCTTCACCATATGCCTCCTTCTCCTTCTTATTTCTTAGCCATTGGAAGCTATATCTAGGTTGCAGCTTGCAGTCCAGAGGTTGCAGTTGAACCAGCAGCTTGCAGCAGCCACCACGACCACCTCCCTGCGGAGCTGAAGGCCCAAGAGGTATCCACGGAAGCGTCTACCGGTCTTCTTCGCAACGGCGGTGGTTTCATCCCCATCCGAGCTCCGTGCTGCCCGGGAGATCCGTTCTCCCACAACTGCGCAGAGCTGCTCCTGCTGAGCACCTGACCCGGAATAGAAGCTTTACCACGACGAACCTCGGAAGAATCAGGCCAAGAGTTCTTCTGCAAAGTTGTTCCTCGTCCTGTCTACTTTCAGAATCTAGAAGCGGAACTTCGATCGACGTCCGTGGGCCAGAGTTATCAATTTTCTCCCTCGGGTACGCGGTTCTGCTTCCCACAGTCTGCACCGACCTTTCATCATTGTTCAGAGTCCAGTGGTCTTCTCCGGCATCGTTTGGCTTCCCCGCCAGTTCTGCTGCGAAGAGGACTCGTCCACGGTTCCAACAACTCCGGCGGTACTTGATTCTGAGTTCGGGAGCTGTCGGGGCATCCTCTTCTTCCTGCTGTTGGAAACCTGAAGCTGTCAGTCTGAGAATCTGCCACCCTGCTCGAGCCTCCACCCAGACCAGCATTGGCGCCAGAAGAAATCAACAAAATTCTGAGGCATTCCATTTCCAGTTACGAAGAGTTCCCACTGGTCCCGTCTTTAGCAAAAATCCCGATCAAGTTCTGCGGCCTCAACTCTGTCTGCCTGTCTCCTATAGCAGAGAGTAGGCAGATTCGGCTTCGCCATCTTTTCATTACCTTTAGTCCAAGTTCCCCTCCCCGCTTGGCCGGCTGAAGGCCCCTCCCTGTGTGGAGGTAGTTTTAGTTGTAATATCAATTAACCCCCACCCCAAGGTCCCCCTCCTGCGAGAAGTGTAGTATTGTAATCATTTGAGCAGGTCAAGCTACCCCGACGCGGCGTGTGGGGATCCACTCGCCTCCCCGCTCGCCCTCGTCTCCGAGCGGGACCGGTTTCTTCAAACTGGTCGAGTAAGTGCCCAAACCTAACTCCAATTTAGTGCTTGCCTTTCAATATTAGTTCTTAGTTCCGCTGGCCGTGAGAGTGAGAGCTCGATCCTCAAGCCCCGTTGCCTTGAGTGATCACCGTAGGGAAGAGTGTAACCGGTGCCTTTGGCACTTTGTCGGCCCCATTGAATTGGGCCTCCACATCCTTTGCGAATCAAATCTTGGTCTTGCTGGCCCTCTACCAGCAAGGGCCCTACCCTCACATCCTCCACTTGGCATCGCCAAGTCACCCCTGGCTTGGGTGAGCGACGGGAGAGCGGTGGCCCAAATCGGTCCATTTGAATGCGAATGTGCTTGCTTGCTTAAGAGCTCTTCGTGCACTCGCACGTCACTCCTTACATGCTACACACCACCACCATCAACCGCAACAACAACAACAATAAGACTATGGCAGCCGTCACCTATGGCCCCCAAATCATCGCCAACCACGTCTGGTTCGGATACCTGGCGACCCCACTTGTGTTCGGCGACTTTCCAGCAGTCGTCGGTTCGCCCTTCTTCCTGGGCGGCGTACCCGTGGTTGAGGCCAGCTCAGACACGCCTGTGGCAACAACCACTGAGGGTGTGAGGTCCTCCACCTCAATAACTGGCCGGGTTAGCTCGGCCAACAAGCCCACTGTCGGGGGTGTCAGGCCCTCTACTGCATCATTCGGCCGGGTCTGCCCGGTCAAGAAGACAACCGTCGGGGGTGTCAGGCCCTCGGCCCCAGTAGTTGGCTGGGTCAGCCCGGTCAACAAGACCACCGTTGGGGCTGTCAGGCCCTCAGCTTCAAGCATGGGTCGAGTTCGCCCGGCTTTCTCTTCGCGGACCAGGGGTGTCAGGCCCTTTGTCCCAACAACTGGCCGAGTTCGCTCGGCTGCCATGATGATGGCCGAAGGTGTCAGGCCTTCCGGCCCAGCAAATGGCCGAGTCTGCTCGGTCAATCAAGTCACTGCTGGCGTTGCTCTTGCTCAACGGGGGCAGCGCTGTCGCCGCAACGACGCTAATTCTACTGCAGCAACCCTCAGAGGTATTGCTCCTGTTCAACGGGGGCAGCGTCGCCGCCACAACGACGTCGCGCCTACGGCGGGCGTCACCAAGGCCACCCCTGCTCAACGGGGGCAACGTCGTAGCTGCCAGGGCACAAAGCCTGCGGCAGCTACATCCCGCTCCGGCAAGACTATAATCGTCGGAGACCTCTGCATTCGGCTCGATGGAGGTGAGCCGATTTTGCCTCGGGATTGACACGTCCCGACCATCTCTATCTCCAACCGCTTCGAGCTCCTTCGGCAAGTTCGGGAGGACGGAGCGAAATTGAAGAAGCCCGCCGTACCGGCGGCAAACCAGGGTCCCATACAGCGACCTAAGCCACGAGCTCCCCGGTCAAGGACAGGGGGCAATCCAGTTGAGGAGCGCCAGCTCCAACTGAAAAAAATTTGGGTCACCAAGGAGAAGGCCCGAATCATTAAACGGGCAAGGGCAGAAGGGCCCTTCCACATGTCGGATCTGCGACAAATGCGGAGCCCGACAAGCATTGAAACTTCGACATCCTCGAGGCCTGTACCTCAGCCCCCACGTGGACGGAAGCGCCTAGGAGTCGGCAGGAAAGTGCGGCCGACCTCTCCGTGGGTTAGTTCAACGCACACGGACGAGGATTGCTCTACCCAGGCTTCCACGTCCCGGGTATCTATTTTTGACAGAATAGGGATGCCGCCCAAGCCGAATAGGCAACCGCCCAGGAAGAAGCGGGTGGTTCAGGTGACCGATGACTCTGTCAAAGTGCTCACCTGCTACACCACCTCCGTCGATAAGCAGCCGGAGGACACTTCGGGGGAACTAAACCAGCCTCTTCAATATTTGAAGAGGTCGAGGCCTGTGTCCCGGATCCTGGCGCAGATGCAACAGAGGTCGGCTGCCGGGACATCTCAGCCCGAACCGGCACAACAGGAAGAGCACCAAGAAGACATTCATAGTGTCGATGAGGACAGTAACCCCGCGCACGATGAAGATCTTGGGAAAGAGGCACAGAATCGCTTTTGTGCGAAAAGGAGGTTCATGTTCTGCCTCAAGCGGCACCCATTGGGATGGAACAACAACCTTCTCCCGTTCCTATCTCGGTCGCGGCCAACGCCTCCGTCACTGCAGCAAAATTACCTTGGGTGGTGGAATTTGAAGTTCCGTAGCATGAAGTTAATGCGCGGTCATATGTCACTCCTGCTATAGAAAGCCTTATAGCGCAAAGGCAGATGATCGAGCAGATCGTGGAGGCAAAATTTGCTCAGCACGGTGAGGGTGTGGCCACCATCGATTTGTACAGTGTGCCCTATCCCCTTCACCATCAATTCAAGAAACTTCTACCGGATTGCCCTAAGGCCCCGAAGCTTCAGAAGTTCAATGGGCAGGGCTCCCCACATGAACACCTGGCCTATTACATGACGGCCATGGGTGAACTGGCGCTGGAAGAGGCATATCTGCTGCGGTTCTTTGCCACGTCCCTGACTGGCACTGCCTTCCAGTGGTATTCCAGGCTAAAGCTCAATTCAATGCCTGATTAGGCTGATATGGTGAAGAAATTCGTCGACCGTTTCCAGACGGCCGAACGTAAAGTCTCTCTGGCAGAACTCTGTGCTAGAAGAAAGGTGAGACCGCGTTGGACTTCATCAAGCGGTGGAGGGACGTCAGCATGCGCTGTGATAATCCTCCGACACCCGAAGACGCGATCACCATCTGCCGCAGGGGTCTTTCAGTAGAAGTCAGTGAAAAGCTTCTGGGCTCAAATATCAGAAGCTTTGATCAGCTCAACACGGTGGTGGCGGAGATTGAAATGTTCTTCGCTGACCACCCGGCACAAGCCCCCGCCCAGGGTAAATCCTCCAAAGACCGTCTAGCTAGCGGCAAGGAGGTAAATGCAGTAGACTTCTCCCCGACGAATGGAGATAAGGGGGAAGGAAAATCCAAAGGCAATAGCAAAAAGACCGATGCCAAGGCCAGTGCCTCTCTCTTAGCAGAGCGCATGAAGACGCCTTATTCGTTCAGGAAAGAGCACACCAAAATGCTCTTTGATTTATGCATGAAGGAGAAGCTCATTACCCTACCGGATCCGCGGAAGCCCTCAGAGGTGGATAAAACAGATGATTCTACCTATTGTGTGTATCACCGAAGGTTGGGTCATACCATCGGGGGCTGCTATGTCTTCAAGAATATAACAGAAGAGCTCATTCAAAAGGGTTTGGTAAATATGTTGGGCCATGCAGTCGACCTACCACAGCCTCATGCTTGGAGTCGATCGAACCGGTCGGCTAATGTGGTCTACATGGCGGCGACGGCTTCGAGCTCCAATGCCTCCGAGGCCGGTCCTTCAAATCAACAACCCAATGTCTGGCGCTGCGGAGAACTATTCGGAAGATCCGATGGGAAATCCGACAATTGCAACTGGAACAGAGGCGTCTGCTGCAGTTCTTGGAGAGCATTGATGAGCAGTTGGCCACTTTCCCCTTTGGCCCATTTGCCAGGGGGTTAGCTCCAGTCCATATATGAGAGGCAGGTGTACCACCTACTGGTCGGGCTCCGCTCATGGGTTGGCTCTCTGAGGAATTCCTGGAGTCATCTGAAGGCCAGGAGGATTCATTTGAAGGCGAGGAGGCTTCACCTCAAGGCGAGCAGCCAGAAAAGCTATACTCCTTCCCTCGCGAGAAGACCCTGAACATCTTCTTCGCGTGCCAGCGAGCGGGACTGATAAGCCCATCACCCATTGAGCAGACACCAGGTGCTGCATTTCATCAGGGCTATTGCCCATACCATGAGGTGATAGGCCATATCATCCACAACTGCCAGCCGTTCAAGGACCTCGTTGAGGACTTAATCAGGCGAGGGAGGTCTACATGGGCGAATTCCTTGTTGATCCACCGCAGCCGCATGTGCAGGAGAGCTTTCATTTCTCCGTCAATGTCATACATGTTTCAGCAGCTTTCCAACTCCCGGAGCCGCAGGAGGAGGGAGTCAGTTCCCAGCCACCCAAATCCACATTGTGGTATCCCGGGTGGCGACCCTCTCATCAATATTTTTTTCCCAAGGAAGACACAGAGAAGATCTTTGACAAGCTCTTGGAAGATGGTCGGGTACTGACACATGATCCGCCGTCTTACTACAATGAGACGGCCAAGAGTCATCCCCGCTATTGCAAGTATCATGCTAGGGTGACTCACCCCACTCGGCAATTCCCGGAGGTCCAAGATTGCATCGAAGTCCTCATTTAAAGAGGGGAGATCGATGCGCAGGGGAACTCTATGGCGAGGCGGTGAGAAGATTCTCCGACAAGCTCAACAAGGACAGACCAAGCCATAAGAGGCTAAGCCCACATCTCAACAGGTCCAACCGGGCAAGTCTACGGGCAACGGTGAACTTCAACCTGACCTTAAAGGCAAGGCTAGGTGCGAGGGGCCTAAGGCCCAGACCCCCAAAAGCCAAGCCGAGAGAGAAGGTTCCAGACCCCTTTCCAGGTAGAGTCAGCCCGGCATCGTCATAAGGGGAAACCCTCCGCCAGACGATAAAGGCAAGGCCAAGGTGAGGGAGCCTCAAGCCAAAGCTCCTGTCGAGCCAACAAGGTCGTCAATTGAAGAAAGACCTAACAGCTCGAACAAGCAAAGCCGCTAGTCAAAGCAAAATCTGTGGAGTTACAAAGCCCCCAAGGGCCCCACCGTGGATTGGCAGAGTTCCAGGAGCTGCCGCCTAATGTAATTGCTCAAGCGATCAATGCCACCTTCCAGGTTCAGTTAGAGGAGGCCAACTGGACTAAAGTTACTCCCAGAAAGAGCCACGGCGCTAAGACTCCTAGGGAGCCAGCCCGGAGTAAAAAGCAGAATTCTGGGGCAAACCAGTCCCACCTTCAAAGCAAAGTCCCTTTCTTCTCAAGAGACGGCACGCCAGAAGAAGCAAGAGAAAAATCGCAGGAAGAATCTGAAAAGGAGGTTGAAAAAGCAAGCTGAGCAAGTAGCAGCCATGGAGGCCCCTAGCGAGCCAACTCCCTGGTAGCGACTACAAAAGCTTATAGATGAGCTGGAGCAGTACACTCCCCCTCGTCCCACCAGGGTCGTCACTCTGGACAAATATATCCCTTGCGACAAGCTTGGGCGGAAAGCCCGCCTTCTGCAGTGGCTTCAGGAGATGGTTCACCGTCTTGAAGAAGGTGAGGACTTTCCAATCCCAGAGGAGCTGTCCTTATTTTACAAAAATGAGGAGATCACTGTTGAAATGCTCGAGGAAATGCTGCAGGAGCTCTCTTGCAACATGGTGGCGATCCCGCTGCCCGAGAATATTAACTCTCCTTCGGCTGATAACATCGGGGGCAAGACTCCAATGGCGACATATCAACGTCGCCGGGCGAGAAATAGCCGGGGTTGTGGCCGAGGACGAGGACGTGGGCGTGAAGGTCCCTTAACTCTCGACCGGGTCATACTGTTCAGAGGGGAGAAACCGGGTCCTGTCCCAGAAACCTAAGTTCGGGGAATCCCTTTTATCCCCAACTCTTCAGAGGGTTTGAGCCCCAGCTCAAAAGCTAAGTCGGGTGGCATCCCTTTTATAATCGCCTCCTCTGATGAAGAAGAGGAACCAGCCAAGCCGCCAGTGCGCGAGGAGGCGTCGGAGTAGGCTGGCCCCTCTGGCAGGATCGAGCCTGCATGCCAGGCAGGTCCTCTAATGAGGGCCAACACGATGAACCCTTGCCACCTCCGAACGAGTCTCTGGCACCGCTGTTCCAAGAAAATGCGGAGGGTCAGGATGGGGAGGAGCGCCCTTCTAAACGGGAGAAGCCTCGCCAGGCACCAAAGACTCTAGCAGAAATCATCACGCCATTTGACAAGACCCGTGCTCGGGCGGACTGTAAAATCATCCATCATATGAAGCGATTCCCAATAAATGTCACCATTTGGGAAGCCATTGCTTGGAGCCAGGATCTCAAGGAGGCTCTTGTCAAAATACTTCAAGACCCGGAGGCCTATGAAGCCCATGTTGCAGAGTTGCAAGCCCAAGCATATGAGGCATTTGCAGCCAACATCTCTTTCACGGACAAAGACATGTTGCTGTCCTCGCCGTGCCCCAATCGCCCCTTATATATGCGGGGGACGATTAATGGGCATGATGTGAATCGCATTTTGGTCGACGCTGGAGCGGCCATTAACATCATGTCTCTGAAGACTTTCAAGTCTTTATACTTGGCACCTTACTTGCAAAAAGTCAACGCGATCAAGATTTCGGGATTCAACTAGAATTCCGAGGAGGCGCTTGGTCGGGTTGAAGTCAAGCTAGCCTTGGGCGATTTTGTCACCCAAGTGACATTTTATATCATCAACGCCGACACATCATATAAGGTGCTGCTTGGGAGGCCTTGGCTCCATGAAAACTGGGTTGTCCCATCAACTATGCACCAGTGCATTAAATATGTCAAAGGAGGGGAGCAACACACGGTCTTCGCAGATCAATCTACGTTCCACCCCAATGAGTGCCATCTGGCAGATGCTTCCTTATATTTTGGGGAGCCGACTCTAGCAATCCCCGAGCCTATAAAGGACAAAGGGAAGCAAAAAGTGAATTATGAAGTCGAGGAAGGGCAGTTGTTCACTGTCAACCAAGACATGGTAAAAGTGCATAGGCTAAGCCTCCAGGCCGCCTCCAAGCCGACTCAGCCAGAAAGGCGAAGTGTTGAGTTTGAAACCAACCTCATCAGCCGGGTCATTGACCGAAGCATCTCCTTACCGCCCAAATGCCTTCAATTCTCGTCTCAACGGGAGGAGTACTAGGTGGAGCAGCTGAAAATCTTCACGGTCTCCTATCAGCGGAGAAGAAGGAGCAACAAGGGCAAGGGAGACAAACCGATCGTCTTTTATAAAGGTGACTTAGTCCCATCGGGCCCTCCTGAGGATGATTTCGGCTGGGATACTCCCGCCGACACTGCACCAGAGCCAGTCCAGGAGATGGACGATATGCCAAAGCACATCAGGGAAATGTTCAAAAAGCAGCACATCCAGCAAGCTCAAGACCCTACACGAGCGGCCTATTTCCTCCAGTTGTGGAACCCTCCGCAAGTTCGTGGGCAACCTCCCTTCTCCCGCAAAGATACAAGGGGACTTGGCTATGACCAGGAAAGGGACTTTGAGGTTCACTACGCAGTTGTTGTACCCAGACTATTTCTCAGCCAAAATACCTAGAAATAAGGACTTGGGCATTTCCCCGAACACCTTCAAGACACGGCCTACCCAGCCCTTTCCAGAACCCTGCAGGCCCCCACGGGGGTCCCAACCAACTTGCCGTGACACGCGGTGACACAAGTAATTGTCCGGGGCCAACCCCGACCATTCTCATACGGGCCTTGCCCGTACCCTACATGGCCGTCCGGGACCACCCGGGGGCGCCCCGACGCTAAGCCACGCCACGTGGCATTCAGTAAAAGAGTCGCCGGCCCACTCCGAGGCTCTTCATCTAACCCTCCAAGGTCAAAGGGAGACCTGAGCAAGTCAACCACAGGCTTTGAAGGCCCGTAGTACGCGTGTACGACTCACACACGCGTGTTCGGCATTCTGCCGAACACCTTGTGGGCGCACACGTTTCAACCCTTCTACACCAACCCACGGGCCACCCCGTGGTTCCAGCACGCTAATTGGGTTCTACAATGACCCCTCAGCAAGTCGGGGCCACCCCCGACCCTCAGACACGTGGCAACAAGCCACTGAACTTAGCTATCGGGCCAACCCGAGGCTACCCTACCAACCCGCCAGACATCGCGGCACGTAGCACGAGGCAAGGCCCATGGGCCTAAGGTGCCTCCTCCCAGCCCCTAGGGACTTCTACCATTGGCCCTAGGCCAAAGCCAAGGCCCGTCGGCCACTTACGCGGCTCGTTCGGCAACCCGGGGTGTGTCAAGCATTCGCCCGAACACCTTGCGAGCGGCTATTCCGACTCGAAGAACAACGGCCCTACGGGCCCGTGCCAGCCTTCCGAACTTCAAAGTCCGTCAAAGGACATCCCCAGACAACACGAGAAGACCCCTGGGGGCCATCCCTCGGGGTTACGGCCAGCCCGGGGCCAGTTCGCCCCGGGGCCGCGCCCCTCGCTCCAGCCCGGTGGTCCCACGACCCCACTCAGCCTCGGTTCGTCCAACTACGATCCTACGATGCGGTTCTTGTGCCGTACCAGTTCGAGGGGTCGACACGCGGACGTGGAAGCGCAAAGCGACAGCACTCGGCCTCAAGTCAACGCGCACAAGTCTCCACAAGCCGCCACGTATCCTTCACCCACTTGTAATTTTCTTTCTTAGTTAAATTAGGAAGAAAAAAGGGTCAAAAATCACATTTTATAGGGTGGGGACCCCCCCTCTCTCTCCTTGCGAACCCGCCTAAACCCCCCAGGGGGGGGTTTACGCGGACCAGCCAGGACCCCCTGGCTGGTCCGCGTAAACTCCCATTCAACCAAAAAAAAAATTAGTTTTTCAAAAAAAGGAAAAAAGCCAGCTCGCCTAAACCCATGGGGGTTTAGGCGGACCAGCCAGGGCCCCCTGGCTGGTCCGCCTAAACCTCTTTCCCCTCCTCCCTCTCAGTCGTAACCCAGTGACTATTCACTTGGGTTTACACGGACCAGCTCACCCCCCCGTGGCTAGTCCGCGTAAACCCCTTTGTGACTCTTCATCTTCCCCTATAAATACCCCTTAGGAGCTCAAGGGGTGGGGCATCTAATCCAATCCAAGGCATCCAACCGCAGGCACAAGACTTCAAGCGCGGCCCCAAGCAACGGGCAAAGGAGAATTGTGTGTGGGTGACTTGTTCGGCGGTCTCATACGCCGGGGGTATGTCGTTCGCACTCCCCTCACGCCGTATGTAACCGTCACGCACAAGTCAACACCCACCGTATGTGAGACGTCGTGATACGAGCGGACGTCCCCCCATGCCGGGATTTCCCTTCGCAAGCCCGTCGGTCGCGACCACACGCGTGCCATGACGTCATGCCTACTCGCAGTTACGAGGCCATGTCCGACCGCTCAACCCGAGCCGCGACCGACCCTCGCCCAGACACCGGATCGATGTATCCCCTCAGTTATCCAGTCACAGGCCCCCGTTCGGCAACGCGGCCATGACCCACGTCACGGGAGGAGCTCTCTGTAAACGCAGATATGTCCATTCATCACGCATCGACCCGGGGACCGACCCACGTGTCGGAATTGTCCCGTGGCATGCGCCAGTTGTACTTTGGCCATTACGGCCGTCCTGTAAAAGAATATATACGTCTCAGCACAACACCTCCGATTAGACTAGTGCTCTCGCACCCACATCCCGGCCTCCAGTCTTCTATCTGCGCCACTCGGCATCCGTGCCTGACACTCTAACCCCCAGTAAACACCCCTCAGTCTAACGCGCACCCATAGCTGCTGAATGCCCCCAGCCCTCTACCCACGGCTTCAGACATATATACAGACTTTTCTTCAGCATGGAACGAAGGTATTCAGATTCAATCCGATGTAAATAAACACCGGTTGCTTGCGGCCGGTGGGGAAAGACGTCTTGTACACGATTCCCGCAATCGCCTACGCACTAGTACCCATGGAACCCCTTCTCTCCACGTGTCGCCCGATCGCCCGAGCCCACGTGTCGCGCCCTGGTGGCGCTTCCCCGGTCAAACCTTGGTTCCATGAGTAATTGTCGAGAGATCGACTGGCACGCCCGCATCCTGTCCGGTTAACCTTTATCCCGACACTTACGTGCCATTCGACCCTTTTCGACTTTCCGTGAAAGGAGAGTGCCCGGTACCGCCGTGAGAGGCATGCACCCGTAAGGAGGATACCCGAGATACATCAAACTCCCGTATTTTCCTTCACCGCTGTATCCCTTTCTTCGCCCCGGTTAATCGGCATAAAAAACCCGCGCAACAGAGAGGATGGCGCGCCCAGTGGGACGTCTCCCGCCTTCCTTCTTTTTGCTGAAGAAAAGTCTGTGCTAGCCCTGAAGCCCGGTGCCCTTTCCCTGTCCTTGCAGGAGAGGCAGAGGAGGGTACTTGTGCGCGTTCTCCAGCAGCTTCCGGTTCGCATTCGATCGTCGGACCATTCTCGGCGACTGTCAGCGACCGTTGTCTTCGCAGCACTCAGCTCTCCTGCAACCATGGCGGCCGTTACCTACGGCACCAACGTCATTGCCACCCATGCCCGGGTGGGCTACTTGGCGACGCCGATCGCTTTCGGCAATTTTGCCCCGGTTATCGGATCGCCCTACTTCCTGGGTGTGATCCCTGTGGCTGCTTCTCAGCCAACTCCAGTTCCTCCAGTGGCCCCCGCGGCCAGTGCGCCATTCGCAACCCCAGCACCAGTGTCCCGCCCGAGTGCCAGGCGCCGGACTGTCACTGCAGGCCCTATAGGGCCCCTATATCAACGCCGACTCGGGTGAACATCAGCCCCCGAGGCCAGCCTCGTCCGATCTCCAACACGGGCCCCGCTCCCCGGACTTCGGTCACTATCACAGCACCTGCCTCGGGTTCCCAATCCCGAGCCGCAGCCAAGCCGGCACCCAACACGGGCTCCCTGCCCCGGGTCCACGGCTTCACAGCATCTTCCTCGGGTTCCCAACCCCGAGCCGCAGCCAAGCTCGCACCCAACACGGGCTTTCAGCCCCGGGTCCACAGCTTCACACCATCTTCCTCTGGTTCCCAACCCCGAGCCGTAACCAAGCCAGCACCCGACATGGGCTTTCAGCCCCTGGTCTACGGCTTCTCAGCATCCGCTTCGGGTTCTCGACCTCGAATCCCGGCAAGGCCGACACTCGACACGGGCTCACAGCCCCGAGTTCGCGGCTCTCCGGTGTCATACTCGGGGCCCCGGTCCCGAGCTCCAGTTGAACCGGCTCTCCCCGTGGGTCTTCTACCCAGGGGGCAGCGCTCCTCAGCACCTTCCTCGGGTCCCTCGACCCGAGCCCAGGCTACGCCGGCACCTACCACAGGTCTTCGGCCTAGGGGCGTTGGCACCCCAGTACTTCCGATAGCGTCGCCTCCCGGTGCAAGAACGTCATCGCGAGCATCGGCGACACTCCTATCGGCGCGGGCGAAGGCTTACACCCGAGTCACCCAACCATCGACTCCCGGCATGGGTTACTTACCCCGGGGGCCGATCCCGACACTTCGGACCGACGGCTTCATGTTGCCGGTCGTTCCGGGCGGCCTTTCAATGGTACTCCCGCCTGAAGCCTAACTCAGTCGTCGACTGGGCCGATCTCCAGAAGAAGTTCCTCGACCGCTTTCAAACGGCCGAGCGAAAAGTCTCCTTAGCCGAACTCTGTTCTCTTCGGCAGAAAAACGGCGAGAGTGTCCTTGACTTCATCAAAAAATGGCGAGACCTCAGCATGAGGTGTGTTAATCTGCTCGTTCAAGAGGACGCCATCACCATATGTCGTCGAGGTCTGGCGGCCGAGGTCAGCGAAAAGCTTCTCGGCACCAATATCAAAGGCTTCGACCAGCTCAATTCGGCAGTCGCCGAGATAGAGATGTTCTCGCCGATAACTCGAGCTATACTGCAGCAAAGGGTAAACAAGCGCGAGAACGTCAGCCTGGTAAGGAGGTGAATATCATAGAGTTCACCCCTGCCACTAGAGCCAGCAAAGGGGCCGAGTCCAGTGGCTCTGACAAAAAGCCAGCGGACAAGCCGGCTGCTCCTTCCTTCTCGGAGCGCATGAAGACACCCTTCTCCTTCAAGAAGGAACACACGAAGATGCTCTTCGACTTCTGCATGGCCCAGAAGATCGTCGAATTGCCAGAAATCCGCAAGTCGGACGAGGCCCTGAAGACCGACGATCCCAGTTACTGCCTGTACTATCGCATGATGGGTCACTCAATTGAAGATTGCTACGTCTTCAAGACTCAGGCGCAGAAGGTGATCCGAGACGGTCTCGTCAAAATGAAGAGCGGTCTCGTCGATCCCCCGCAACCACACACGTGGGCCAGGCTAGCTAAGACAGCACGCGTGGCTCACCCCTCGGCCAATGTCATCCACATGATGGCCGCGTTCTCTCTTTCTGATGACGAGTCAGAGGAGCCCAGCGCCAATCGAAGGGAACGTTCGATCTGGTATCCAGGGTGGAGGCCTTGGCATGATCAGAGGCCCCTCTCCTTCCCCAGGGAGAGAACTCGGTGACTCTTCGATATCCTCGTCGAGACTGGGCCATGCCCCGCGACTCGCCTGCTGACTACACCCATTGGGATCGTAGTCGCCCCCAGTACTGCCCCTTCCACGCCAGAATCTGCCACCCGATCGAGTCCTGTGAGGAAGTTCAATACCTAATCCAGGAACAGATCCAATGGGAGTAGATCGATGCGGAAGGAAACTCCATGTCGCTCGTCAGGCTTCGGCAAGCTGTCGAAGAGACCCTGAGCATCGCCAGGGATGCGCCAGAGCGGCCAGACTCTCCTCAAGAAAATGGGCACGGGCTGCTTGATCAGCATCCTCCAGAATGGCTCGAGTTCCGGACCGACAATCAAGAAGCGCTCGAGCGGTTGCGAAGGTGTAGAGAGCTTGATACCAGTCAAGAGACGGGGCCGACCAACTTCTCGGTCAACGTCATTCATGCCCCTGCTCCTCCGGCCCCTTCGGGCTCTCAGACATCAGCACCTAGCTAGCCAACCCCAGCCGTATCGGCTGTGCAATGGCAGTCCTGGCGGGAGCTAAAGTCTCTCCCTTTTCCTGAAGAAGGCACTGTCAGGCTCCTCCGGGTCCTTCTCGGTCGAGAGGACGTTCTGGTGGGCGAGACGATGACGGGCTCCTCAGCTCTTTCTCGTCCTCCTCCCGTCCTACCTCCGCCACCGGCAGCCGCGGATAGGAAGGGAAAGCAAAAGCAGGGTGAGGCTCCGCCTCAGCCCCGTCATATCTCTTCAGCGGATGGGCCATCGGGTCCTCCCCACCTACCTGTTGACACAGTTCGGAGTACAAAGAAGACATCTTCGGAGTCTTCAGCGGCTTCGCTTCAAGTGGCGGGCCCACCGCCACAAGGCTCCTGCATCCCGCAGAGCCGGGATAATTGTGCAGAGCCACAACGTCTTGCAACGCCGTCAGTCGCCGCTAGGCCTACCTCTCAGCATGGTTACAGAGGCAAGGCTAAGGTGCGGGACGACCAGTGCATCTCTCTGTCTGCCTCTCAACAGAAGCCGTCGCCACCGCGGCTAAGGCATCAAACCGCGCATACGTCTTCGGATGCCAGCCCCAGCATTCCGGCGTACCAGGAATTCCCGCTCGATTGCGATCAACGCCACCTTCCAGATACAACAAGCGGAAGGTGCCTGGATTGAAATCCGGGCGAGAAAGAGTCATCGACCTTGCCCTGCTAAGGCATCAGCTCGGAGATATCCTCATCAGGATTTGTTGACTCCGGCTCCAGTACCTCTCCCTCCTACTCCCTTGGAGACGGCTATCGCCAAGAGACAAGAGAAAAATAGGAGGAAGAACCTCAGAAGGCGGCTCAAGAAACAAGCTGAACAAGCAGCCGCCCTGCAATTTCCGGCCGAGCCAACGCCTCTACAAAGGCTTCAGCGGCTCATTGATGACCTGGAGGAATACGTTCCTCCTCGTCCTACCGGGGCTCTCCCACTTGATAGCTACATCCCGTGGGAAGAGATGCAGAAACGAGCCCACCTCAGAAATTGGGTCCAAGAGATGATCCAAAAGCTCAAGAACGGCGAAAGACTCGTGATCCCTGACGAGCTCTCCTTGTGTTATAAAGACAAGGAAATCACCACAGAGCAGTTGGAAGAAATGCTTCGGTGCTGCACCTGCAACATGGTGGCCATACCACCTCCTGACAATATCAATGCTTCTCGGCGAGGCGAGCTAGTGGCCTCCCGGACAAGGCAAAGAACTGTTGCCCCTCTTGGGCTACAGCCAGCTCCAGAACACATCGGTCGCGGCCGAGGTCGTGGCCGGGGACGTGGCAGAGGCCGTGGGAGAATCCCCGAGCTACCCACCTCTCCATCCACCTTCGATCCGGAGCGAATCATCCTCTTTCGAGGAGAGGAACCAGCTCCTATTCCGGGGGTAGAAATTCGGGGTGAACCCGGTATCTTCGATCCTTCCGGCATCGAAGAGGCTACTGCCAGCCTCCCAGCCCCTGCACCAGTACCAACTGCTATAGCAGAGCAAGCGGGACCGTCCGGCAAGGACGAACCAGTCCGCCAGTCACCCCCAGAAGAGCCGTCACTGGCCTCCCTGTTCCAAGAGTCCGCTGGCGAGCAAGGTCAGTCTGATCCCGGTGGTAAGGGCAAGGCAGTGCAACTCCTCGACGGGGAACAGCACGGCAGCTCGCATAAGGTTCAACCCGACATACTACCCTCTCTGGAGGACGCTCGAGCCCGAGCTAACCAGAAGGTCCTCCACCAAATGAAGCGCTTCCCTGCCAGCATTTCAATCTGGGAAGCCATCGCTTAGAGTAAGGATCTGAGGGAAACCCTTATCAAAATACTCCAAGAGCCAGAAGTCTATGAAGCGCATGCCGCGGAAATGAAGGCGGCTTCCTATGGAGCCTTCTTGGCCGCCATCTCCTTCACGGAGAAAGACATGCTGCTCTCTCCTCCGTGCCACAATCGTCCTCTCTACATGAAGGGGAAGATCAACAGGCATGATGTGAACCGGATCCTGGTGGATGCTGGTGCCGCTGTTAACATCATGCCGCTCAAGACATTCAAGTCTCTATATCTGACCCCATACCTCCAGAAGGTTCAGGCGGTTAAGATATCCGGCTTTAACCAGAACACCGAGGATGTCCTCGGCCAGGTGGACGTCGATCTGGTGCTCGATGATTTCACCTCTAAGGCGACATTCTACATCATCGACTCCAACACATCTTACAAGATGTTATTGGGCAGACTCTGGCTCCATGAAAATTGGGTCGTCCCGTCGACTCTCCACCAATGCATCAAGTATGCCAAGGACGGGGAGCAGCACAAGGTCTTTGCAGACCTGTCGCCGTTCACACCGGCAGAATGCAACCTAGCCGACGATGCGCTCTATTTCAAGGGGATTAGTCTCTACCCCGTAATTAAGAGCAAAAGCAATGGTTGGCTCTCGGAGGAAGATGACGATGATCTCTTCTCTGTCGACGAGGAGAAGGCCAAGCTTCACCGGCTGCACCTCGACTCCAAGTCAACCCCAGATCGCCCCGAGAGGCGCCAGATCGACTTCGAGGCTAATCTCATTAGCCGAGCCATTGACAAGAGTATATGCTTGCCACCAGACTGCATCCAGCTCCGTGCGCATCCGAAGAGCACCGCGTCGAGTCGCTGACAACGTTCATTGTCACCTTCAAGCGACAATGCCGGAACAAGAAGAAGGCTAACAGGGACAAACCTATTGTCTTCTACAAAGGAGACATGGTCCCTCAAGCCCCGCCAGATGACGACTTCGGCTGGTCTAGGCAAGCCGATGATACCCCTGAAGCAGTTCAGGGGTGGGGCGACCTGTCCCCGCATATTCAAGAAATGTGTTTGAAGCAACACATTCCCCTGTGGCAAACTCCTGCCCAACAAAGATACTTCCGTCGACTGTGGGACCCTTCCCAGGGCCGGGGGCAACCCCCGTCCTTCCATAAGGATACCAGGGGGCTTGGTTACGATCAGGACCCGGACTTCCGCGTCCACTACGCAGTCAACGTCGTAGGCTTGGCATTACCAGCCGACGATCAAGCCAGAGTCGAAGCCAAATTCGACAGCTCTGGGGACGAGGGAGAGGAAATTCTGATCCCGATCTCCGCTAAGGCCAGAACCCCGGCTCAAATCGACGAGGAGTCCCCTCGTCTTCCGGCTAAGACAAAGGGGGAGAAGAAGCTCCTCCGGTCTCTCAGCCAGTCGAGGGATCCAGTTCAATAAACCTTCCTAAGGGGGGGGGATATCGCTGGTCCAAGCTGCGAAAGATTCTCAGCTTCGCCAGGCAACCTCGGGGAAACCTCAGCAACTCCAGTTGACGACTGCTGGCCAAAAACCGGCGGCCCAGACCAATCCTCGATGGATCCCAGCGACAACCACACTCCAGTCCCGCCAGCATCAGTCGATGGCCTCGAGAACCAAGAGCTACCCGAAGCCGACACTGATGATGACGATTTCATCGACCTCCAACCCGCTCCTCCCGAGCTGGAGGACGGCGGCCAGGCTACCGTCGACGATCTTGTGGAGATCAATCTGGGCGGCGATGAAGCAAAAATGTCATGTTCTCTACAGTTCTACCCTACACTTTTCTGTATTTAGGGCTACGTCCCTACTTCTCGCATTAGTGCGGACTTTTGTACAGTCGACAACTCGCCGACAATTCTTGTACCCAATTGGGCCTTAAATGAATCCAGTGTACTCCACAAATCTCTTATATATACCAATCGGGAAAATTACAAGAAAACCCTCGGCTTTCCAAAAATTGTGCATATGCCCCTCCTTTGGCGAACTTCTCACACTTGAGTCTTCTATGAAGCTATGGTCACTCCTTCAGCTGAGGAACGTGTTCAACTCAGTCCGACACCCAGATGTCACCCCAACCCCTGGCCTGGAAAATTACCAAAATACCCCTGCATCGGTAGAATTACCAAAACACCCTCGGGGTCCAGAAAATCTCCCTCTACATCAAAACGTCTATGACTTTCGCATATTGGCGTCTTCACTCCCAAGTCTTAGGGTTTTGCTCAGACTTAGCCCTAATTATCCAAATACCCCTGTGTTGATAAAATTACCGAAATACCCTCGGGGCCCAGAAAACTCCCCTTTACTTCAAAAATGCCTATGGCTTCCGTATATTTGCGCTTCTATTCCCAAATCTTAGGGCTTTGTTCAGACCTAGCCCTAACTCAATTGTTTCTGTTGGTCGGTGGTGAGTGAGTAGACATCGTGAGCTCTTCAAGAGAGTCGCCCTCAACATCAGAACCTCCATAGAAGACTTTTGGGATTTCTTTGACAGTCAAACAAAGATGTTCGGACGTTAGGTCGATGTAAATCAACACTGACTACGGTCAGTGGGGAGAGGTCCAGCACTCGAATCCAAATCGTCTGATACGATGTGCACCCACGGAATCACCCTCTATACTTGGGGGGGTGTTTCTTTTCAAAAAGAACAAATCTATATTTTATCTACGATAAAAAAGATTAGATTTTCCGTGTCTCACAATCCCCCACGTCAGTCTGTGACACCCAGTCCCCACCAGGGCGTCCCGGCATGGTCATACTCTGTCCTATCGGGATTACCCATGTTTTGAACTTCCTGGGTTCGGATCCCGTGTCTCTCCAGGCTATCCAATTTGTCCTTCATATGTCCCGTCGGGCTCGGCCTCCACATGCCCCTTTCGGGCTGTCGACCCATTGCCCCTATCGGCTTCCGGGTTTAGCTCATGTCTCTTTCGGACAGTTAAACGCACTTATTCTTCTGTTCCACTGGGTCTGGCCTATGCATGGCCCTCTTGGGTTGCCAACCCACCTTGCCTATCGGCTTTTGGGTTTGACTCTCACGTCCCACTAGGGCTGTCAAATCCATACTTTCTTTCTTTTGGGTTTGGCCTACGGATGTCCCTCTCGGGCTGCCCACCCATCTCTTGCCTATCGACTTTCGAGTTTGACTCTCACGTCCCACTAGGGCTGTCAAACCCATCTTTTCCTTCCGTTGGGTCCGGCCTATGCATGGCCCTCTCAGGCTGCCAACCCATCTTGCCTATCGGCTTTCGGGTTTGACTCTCACGTCTCACCAGGGCTGTCAAATCCATCTTTTCCTATTGTTGGGTTTGGCCCTTGGATGCCCCTTTCTGGCTGTCAACCCATCTCGTCTCTTGGCTTCAGACTTGACTCATCTATCCCACCGGGATTGTCAAGTTCATTCTTTGTCTCCACGGGCTTGGCCTATGTATGCCTCCTCAGGCTGCCAACCCTGTTCGCCTATCGGCTTACGGATTTGATTCATATGTCTCACCCGAGCTGTCAAATCCCCTCTTCCGTCCTATTGGGCTTGGCCCACGCATGTCCCTTTCGGGCTGCCAACCCATCTAGCCTATCGGCTTCCAGGTTTAACCCACATGTCCCTTTCGGACTGTTAAACCTACTTATTTATTGTCCCAACCGGGCTTGACTTATACATGCCCTCCTCGGGCTATCGGCCCATTCAACCTATCGGTTTCTGGATTTGACTAAGCGCGTCCCGCTAGGGCTGTCAAATCCACCCACTTGTCCCACCGGTGCGGCGTATATGTCCCCCCGGGAACGCCACACCCTCTCTGCCTTTTGACATTATAGGTATTAAAAAAATATATTGTTAAAAATATTGATGCCCTAGCGGACTTGGTTGCTTCTGTTAGGGGAGCAATCAAGGGCAAAAAGGCTTTAACCCGACTAAGGTGAAAATTCGAAAGGGTACCTTAGGCAAAAATGGGTACCCCTCAGTGTGAAAACCCGCAAGGGAGCACTGAAAAAAGTTAAAGGGTGCCAGTCCTGGTGAAAACCCGAAAGGGCGATAGGGCTGGCAAAGTGACAAAAAAAAGAGGCGTACATGCAAAAGGATAGACACAAATGTTGCTAAGCTCTGTCCTTTATTCAACATATACTATCAAAAAAAAAGGAGCCGAGAGAAGCCCTCGGGGGTAACTAAGACAAGAAGGGGCAGAACATAAAAGCCCTATGTACAAGAAAGTGGACGAAGCCCTCAAGCACCAGACTCGCTCCTCCTCAACTCGGCGAGGCGAGTCTTGCTCTGGAGAGCCTCCTCCTGGAGCTCCCCAAGCCGACGGTGGGATGCCTCTACCGCGGCCTGTGCACTCTGGTGCTCCACCTCGGCCTCCTAAAGCTCCCTCTGCAACTCCTCTATCCGAAGGAAGGCCTTCCGACTGCACTCCTCGTCGCTCTCAACCTGGAGGCCAACCTCAACCTGGGTGGCTCGAAGTCTGCAAAGCTGCTCCTCCGCTTGCTGGATCTCCAGCTGGGTCTTCCGCCTCTGCTCCTGCGCCATATGAAGGCGGGCGAACTCGCGCCACAAAGCTGTCAGTCTTGTGGTCCATGCATCTCGGGGGAGACCCAACATATGGTAACTCCTGGTGAAGGCTTCCAGGCTACCCCTCAAAGCCTCTGTAGCCGGCAAGGGGTCCACCTGGATCAACTGATCAAGACCCTGGAGAAGCTGATCAGCCATGGAGGCATTTAACGCTGTCCCAAGTGCAGGGGTGTTAGGCCACTCAACCCCAAGTGCAGGGAAGTCCGGGAGCACCTCTGGAGCCTCTCTCAATGGAATTGCAATCAAAGAAAAGGGAATAAGTGCTTGTTCTTAATCAAGAGGATGGGCACGACAAGCCATGAAAGGCACAATACGGCCATGTACCTGAAGCTGCCTCAGGTGTGCAAACAGCTGTGGAAGTATGCTCCTCCTCAATGGCCGAGATGGGAATACCCATAGGGGCTAATGCTGGTCCACTCAGCGATGCCTCTGTAGCTCGGCTCCCTGCAATCCAAGTAACAACATGTTTATGGAATGGCATACAGTTGTTGTTGAGCTCCAAAGAACAGTTGAGTACATGTCTCAACAACATCTCCTTCCTTAGCTATGCTAGGAGGGGCGGGCTCCGTATCGGGGACCTCTTGGGATCAAGATGGCTCATCCACAGAGGTCGGCCTTGCTTCGTCTGGAAACTCCCCTGTCACAGGGACCTCAGCTGTCAGCTCTATGGAAGGAGCATCTGCAAGGCAAATATGAGGAAATGGTTAATACCATAAACAAAATCCAGACTCAAGCTGGGCTATTCATTGGCAGATGCAAGAAATAACTTTAAACTGGGTATCCACTGGTGGGGCGTTGTGCCCGAAACTGCTCTGGCCCTCTGGCAAGCCCTGGGGAACTTCCCCTCCCAGAACAGCCCCATCGGGTTGCGGCATGCCGTCCTTGGTAGCTTGGTCTGCCGCTATTTACATAGATAATGCGACATGTGTTAATCAACTCAACAATGAAGCAATGAAGAAAGACAACGCAAGTCTGCAGATTTCTTACCTGAAGAATCGGTCCTGCTGGCCTCGGGGTCCCTCGGTGCCGCGGTATTAACACCCACTGCCTCCACAGCCGTCGTGCCCTTCAGGGCGTCCCCACAATTCAGGAGATCCATGAATGAGTCGGACTCCATAAGCTGTGAGAACTCCTCCATCAAGCCGGTCAGGTCAACTCCTGTTCAGTAATAAATCACACGAGCCAAACAAATCTTTACAAGAAGGGGTCAGGCGAAGAAGGCAAAAATGCATCGATGCTTACCAAAGCCATCTTCCAACTCTCCCTCTTCCCGGGAGTCACTCTTGCCTGGAGAAGAACTCAAGGTTTTAGCACCTGAGGAAGAACTTGAATTCCCTCTAGAGAGGGAATCAGAAGTCGCAGAGCTCCCACTCCCAGAAGTGGAGCCACTCTCAGAAGTGGATCCAGCACCGTCTCCCGTTGTTGAGGCAGGGGGAACAGCATCAGGGACTCTTGTACAGCCGAGCCACAACACTAAAGAATTAGTGGTCTCCAAATCTTTATGTATCAATGAAGAGGCAAGATTGGATATATTACTTGAGGGCTGAATATCTGTAGCCCCTGCGGCGATTGGCGAAGGGGAGTTAGTTGTCACTGGCGTATAATTATCTGTGGGAGAGATCAACTCTTCAAAGCTGAAAACACTATTCGGCGCGGACTCATCCAGAGGCATATCTGTTCCCACAAGAGGGTTCGCCTAGGAAGGAGAGAAACTCGCGTCGGCCCTGACCTCTGGGGGAGCTGCATTTAGCAAAGCACAATGTGTTCATGACATTGCATATTTGCTTAAAAGCGGCGAGTATCAAGATATGTTACTCACTGGAGACATCATTCTTCCTCAAGCCGAAGGCGGGACGAGGACCTCACCTCCTCCTCTCCAGGGCCATCAGTGCGAGGTCTCTTTGAGGCAGCGGTACCCCTCTCAATCTCAGTATCGGGAGGGCCCTCTAGTGGCCCGGCGTCGGCCACCCTAGCAGCCCCACCTGCAGTCATCAAAGGAATATGTAAAATACATATTTCGAAAGATGAAGACATATATGCACGCTAAAAAGTCAGCAAAGGAAGATAATTACATGTGGTGTCTATGGGCCTCACAGGCTTCAAAACTATATGCTCCGGCTTTAATCGGAGGACATGGGCTATCGCCTTTACAATCTCGAAAATGGCAATAGGAGTCACTGCCATCTCCAGGCCGGAAATATACTCCAGTGGGCCTACGCAGCCCACGACATTAATCACATGGGCTCTCCACTCTGCAAAGGTGCTACCCCCAAGTGCTCCATCAGGTATCGGTTGGGACAACTGAGATTCCCTCCTTACCCCACAAGATGCCTGCAAGTCCTCCCACCAGTAGGCCTTTGAAGGGCCTGAGGCTACCCCTGAGACAGAAGAAGCAGGAGCTGCTGATGCTGTCACCGGCGCACTCCTTAAGGGCTTCAAAGCCCCATTATTCTGGCTTCTATCGACAGGGATGGTCCACCCGTTTTCTCGCCACTGCTCCTCAATGTTGATCACAACCCGGGCAGCCCATGAGAAGTGAGATCTGATGAAGGCCGGGTCCACAAATAGAGGAGGCAGATCCTCCTTTCTCAAACGTTGCTCTTTAGTAGCCCGAATGGCGTCTCGATGCTCTCTGAAGACATTGCTGGCCTTGAACCACCAGCGGGCATAATAAATATCAAACTGCCCTCTGCGCTCTTGTTCCGGAACAGGGTAACCCTGTGTTACCTTGCGGTGAAGGAAGTCCTGCCACGCCGCCGCCACCACTAAATGCACATCCCTGTGCCGGTACATTCGGAGAGCCAAAGGGAACTCTGCACTGGAGGGGATGCCCTGGTCATTCCCGAAGTTCCCGGCGAACCGATGCGGGTAGTAGGGCTCAAGTATAGCCGTACTGGAGCGCCTTTAAACCAACACACTTGGTCGGATACACATGACCCACTCTGCCAAGCCGTGGGAAGAAGGCAAAGCATGTGTAGACACCCTGCTGACGATGGTGCCTCCCTCTTGCCCGGCATAAGGACGATGAAGGTAGGAGAAGTGGTCAAGGGCTAGGCCCTCACCCCTCCTCGTGGGAACGAAAGACAAAGCCCGTCGGGCTCCCACAAGCTGGACCACTGCATCCTGCGATGGCTGCCTGATAAACAGAAAAATCAGTGGCGCCGCTGGATTATCCACTGGAGTCCTCCAGGAAAGTTTTGGGAACAGCAAACCTGCCCATGCACTCAAATAATGAGTGGGCAGCATGATACTCTTCTTCCGCAGTGACGAATGGGAAGACAAAGCCCCAAGCGAATGGAAGATGTTTTCTAGGGCTACTGGAGCAATGGCGAGTCTCTGACCACAATTCAACAAACATGTTGGGTAGATCACCTCGGGCCGCAGGACTCCGTCCTCTCCGTGTGGAATCACAAAGCTAGCTAGCCAATAGGCCAAATAGGCTGCCAAGTACGTGAGGGGAGGCAGCTCCCTCGAATTCCACCCCTGTGTTGGTGCAGGCAAGTGGCGTGGGTGGCGAGGAATATCTACCCTGACCTCTCTACATTCTTCCCACGTGGTGTCGGACTGCACAAACTCCTCATGGAAGCAGAAAGGGCCACTGTAAATATGGCTCACCCATGCGTTCAGAGTCACCCTCGGGGTGCGAGGGGTCCGGTCTGTGCCAGCTCGAGCAAGATCCCTCCAAGTCTTCATGAGAAATCTGAAGCAATATGGCAGCCTATACCGTCCAGCGCCGTCAGTGGAGCTGAGATGCAAATCATCAAGTGACAGCTCCTAATGGGGCCTCCCGCCGATCGGAAGACAGGTCCAAAGAAGTTTCTTCTCTAGCTATGACAAAAGTGTTCCACTGGCGGTTGAACCTCTCCACCAAGGCCTGCAGCAAGCCTGTGTGACAAGGGTAGGAGTACAAAGCGGTTGTCACTGCATGACGGATCCCTACCCTATCCAGCATCGACCGGTAAATAGTCAAGATGCCCCAGAGCCACTCTGTCGCGCCACGATGATAGTCATGAGACGGGAGAACTGACCACTTCTCGTACCAGCTGGGGGTCTTCAATGCTATAACCCTCTTGATCATGTAGTCATGGGCGTACTCCTCTTGCACAAAACTAGCCCCGGAGGGCGTCAAGAAATGGCCATCCACGGTCTGATCCATGGTCCTATGCTGCCCATGCATGTGCCAGACTGCTGGAGCTAGCGGGGCGACCTGAACCGTGAGACTCTCGTGTCGCTGAAAAGAGCCCAGACTCTGCCGATCTAGGTACTGACTCTGGCGAGTGAAACCCTCTGGAAAGTTTGGATAGGCCAGTGAACATAGTCCCTGCATGCTGTCTCTCTCTGCTAATATGGCCCGCTCAAGGCGGCGCCTCTCCTCGGGCAGCGAGGGGTCGTCATCCGCCATGCCAATTGGTGCAAGCTCTTAAGGAAGCAGTAGAGGTGACGGTCCAGGGGATAGTGACGAGGATATCCTCTCGAACGGTCATATGTATAAAGGCCGTCCCTCCGAGTAATACGGGATATGCCCACGAGGCCTTCATGATCCCCAGCACTCTCGGTTTGGCCCTCAGCGACCCACAGATAGCCGAAGTCGAGCCGGCTGAAATTCTCCTCGTCAATAACACGGGGAGGAAAAGGCGACATATGTTGGTCCGTGCGCTCAACACGGCATTCGTCCGCGCCCCTGGCCCTCGGCCTCCTCGACCGGCTCCCATCGCTACTGCTGCGAGCCATGCCTACAAATGCAGAGAAGCAAGAAAAAAAAAGAGATGTCAGGTCAAAGCAATCCAGGACAGCAATTTAAATATTGAATGCAGTCCCAAAAATTGCAAAGACTACACAAAAGACAAAGTCAAAATTCCCTTCAACGGGCACGGGCCGTCCGCCCCTGCCTCCGGTCGTGGCGGATGTCCTGTGGGGGGCATTTGTTGCACCCGTAATTATCTCGAAATATTTCGAGAGATTTATCTCATGACAACCGACGGAAAATACGGCGTAGCGTCAACAGCGTCGAATTGCGGAGTATCTCTGTGATTTGGGGTACATTGGCCACAAACGACGTCGCAACAAGGAAATTAATGAGGAAAATACACGCACATACTTGTCAAAGTGGCCGAGCAAGTGTATCACACGGCACGGACGGGCGCAACGATTCCTCCCCACGCGGCGACGCACAGCCAAACAACAAACAAAACAATCCTCCGCTCCTGCGCGAGTCTCCACGAACGAACGGCTGCCACGCGGCGAAGGACGGGCCTCCACAGGCTATAAATGCTCCCCCACGGCTTCTCCTCAACCCAAGGCGACGAAAACGGAGCAAAAAGGCGCGGAAAGGGGCCAAAGAGACCGCTCGGGGGTCAATTGACCCCGCGGGGCTACCCGCGGGCGCAGGTGACCCTGAGCGGGGTCGGCCCACCCTGTTGGACCCCCAACGGGGTCGACCGCTGGGCTCCCAGCGGGGTCGACCGACCCCGCGGGGGGCCGGCTGACCCCGTTGGACCCCAGCGGGGTCAACTTGACCCCCGCGAGGTCAGTTGACCCGACTGGGTCTGCGGCCCAGTCGGCCCCTCTCCGGGGGTCCACATTCTCATTAAAAAAAAGAGAAAAAGGAAAAAGAAGAAAATGAGGAGAGGGGTCAAAAAAATACTTTTTGCCACCCCACCTTGACAGAAAAAGTAGTTTTTGCACCCCACCCTGTCAAAACCAGAGCAATTCTCCACAGTTTTGTCAACTTAGGTCCTCCCGCCTTCTATAAATAGACCCCCAAGGGTCCAAGTGGAGGACGATCTACGAAGACATACGGAGCACTAAGCAACCAACGCAAGGAGTTTGTTTTGTCTGTCTTGGCCTGTGAGGGGTAAGTCTCCGGGTCTTGTGTATATGCCCCTAAGGGGTATTTTTATAATTTCACCTCTCTGTGGGCCGTGTTTGTAAGTTTCTACATCTCGGGACAGCAAAATTATGTAGTTCCACCTCTACGATGGAGGAATTATGCAAATGTCGCCCCCCGGGGTCGTGAGAAACAAAATGTCCTATTATTTGTAGTTATACCCTGCAATTTCCTGTAATTGGGGCTACGCCTCTACTTCCCGCGTTAGTGCGGATCTTTGTACAGTCGACAACTCGCCGACAACTCTTGCACCCATTTGGGGCTATAAATGTATTCAGTGTGCTCTACGAATGCCCTCTGTATGTCAATCGGGGAAAATTATAAGAAACTCCCCCGACTTGTGGGAATATATACCCCTCCTTCGGTCAAGTTGACACGTGTGAGCCTTCTATGAAGCCCCCAGTCACCTCTTTGGTCCAAAAAGTTGTCAGCTCAGTCCGACACTTAGATGTCACCTCGAACCTAGGTCTATGTAGGGTGTGGTAAAATTACCAAAATACGCCTATGGCCTAGAAATGGCCTAGTCGTCCCCTAAATCCTTCATAAATGGCCTCAGTGCCTTGGAAAGTCAGGCACCCGGTCCTACTTCTGTCCTAACCCAAAAGTTTCGGGAATACCTCTGGCCTGGTAAAATTACCAAAATACCCCTAGAGGCGTAAAATTACCAAAATACCCCTAGGGGCCCAGGAACCTTCCGTGACTTTAAATATGCCTACGGCCTCCACTAAATCATCTTCCTACTCCTAAATTTCAGGGTTTTGCCTAAATATAAGGGGTCTCAGGTGAAACCCTAACTCAGTCATTCTGTTGATCGGTGGTAAATGAGTGAAAATTGTTAGCCTTCCAAATGAGCTTACCCTCAACATCAGAACCCCCATAGAAGACTTTGGAATTTCTTTGACAGTTAAACAAAAGTGTTCAGACGTTAGGCCGATGTAAATCAACACTGACTGCGGTCAGTGGGGAGAGGTCCAGCACCCGAACCCAAATCGTCTGATATTATGCGCACCCACGGAATAAACCTCTACACATAGAGGAAATGTTTCTTTTCAATAAGAACATAGATGTTTATTTTTTTATGAAAAAAATTTCGTGGCCGACACTAACCTTGAAGGCGAAAGACTCAGAGCCTATAAAGACTTACAAGTGTGTCAGGCCCGCATGACTTGTGCTTATGATAAACTGGTCAAACAAAGGGCATTCAAAAATGGCGATCTTTTCATGGTCAAAGAAAAGGAGGTCTTGCAGGAAGATCCAGGGGTAAGCTCCAACCCAATTGGCGCGGACCTTACGTCATTCAGAATGTCTATGAAGGAGGCGACTACACGGTTGTCGACCACAAGGCAAACAATCCCTTCCCTCCTCTTAATGGCAAGCACATTAAGCTTTACCATGCGCCACCGCATGAGCTTCCACAACAGTCCTCTCAGGACACATTTCTTTACAGTGAAGGTTCAAGTTAAAAAAAATGGGGTTAAAAACATTGATGTCCCGGCGGACTTAGTCACCCTTCAAGGGTTGGTTTAGGGCGAAAAGGCCATAAACCCGGCTGAGGTGAAAACCCGTAAGGGCGTCTCAGGCAAAAATGGGTAACTCCTCGGTGTGAAACCCGTAAGGGCGCACCGGAAAAAGTTAAAAGTGGCCAGCCTCGGCGAAAACCCGAAAGGGCGGTGAGGTTGGTAATGTGAAAAAAAAACAACCCTCTTGCAACATGTTTCTACAGGTGGTTCCAAGTCATTGACTTCACTCTGCAATGGACTTTATATTGACGCCATGGCTATAGTTCCAACGTCGCCATGTAACATCCAGTCCCACCGAGACGCTATGGCTATAATCCCGACATTGTCATACTCCGTCCCATCGGGATCGCCAGCATTTTGAACCTTTGGATTTGATTCATATGCTGCATTTGGGCTGCCAAATCCGTCTCTCTTTCTCGCAGGGTTAGTTCATATGTCTTTCAGCTAGTCAACTCCGCTTACATTTTCAATTTCGGATTTGACTCTTATGTCCCTTCGGACTGTCAAATCTATCCATTCCTTTTCTGGAGTTGACTCATACATCCCTCGACATGTCAGCTCCACCCATATTTTGGACTTCTCGGGTTTGACTCCCGTGTCTCTCTGGGCTATCCAATCCGTCCTTCCAGTCCCATCGGGCTCGGCTTATGCATCCCCCTTCGGGCTGCCGACCCATCTCGCCTATCGGCTTTCGGGTTTAACTTATATGTCTCTTTCGGACTGTTAAATCCACTTACGTATTGTCCCAACCAGGTCTGGCCTATGCATGCCCCTTTCGGGCTGCCAACCCATCTTGCCTATTGGCTTTCGGGTTTGACTCCCACGTCCCACTAGGGCTATCAAATCCACTCGTTCATCTTCTGGGTCTGGTCTATGCATGCCCCTTTCGGGCTGCCAACCCATCTTTCCTATCGACTTTTGGGTTTGACTTTCACGTTCCACTAGGGCTGTCGAATCCATCCTTTCCTTCTTTTGGGTTTGGCCTATGTATGCCCCTTTCGGGGCTGCCAACCCATCTTGCCTATCGACTTTCGGGTTTGACTTTCACGTCCCACTTGGGTTGTCAAATCCATCCTTTCCTTCTTTTGGGTTTGGCCTGTGCATGCTCCTTTTGGACTACTAACCCATCTCGTCTCTCGACTTCCAAGTTTGACCCACATGTCCCATTGGGACTGTCAAGTCCGTTCTTTGTCTCATCGGGTTTGGCCTGTGCATGCCCTTCTCGGGCTGTCAACCCGGTCTGCCTATCGGCCTTCGAATTTGATCTATATGTCCCACCCGGGCTGTCAAATCCATTCTTTCATCTTACCGTGCTCGGCCTATGCGTCCCCTTCGGGCTGCTGACCCACCTCGCCTATCGACTTCTGTGTTTAACTCATATGTCTCTTTCGAACTGTTAAACCCACTTATTTGCTATCCCAACTGGGTTTGGCTTACGCATGCCCTTCCCAGGCCGCCAGCCCATTCGTCCTCTCGGCTTTTGGATTTGACTAACCATGTCCCACTAGGAATATCAAATCCGCCCGTTTGCCCTACTGGGTACGGCGCACACGTCCCTCTTGGGACGCCAAACCCTCTCTACCTTTTGGCGCTATAGGGAAAAAAAAAGAAAAAAGAGAAAAAAAAGGGGGCTAAAAATATTGATGCCCTAGCGGACTTAGTTGTCCTCATTAGGAGAGCAATCAATGGCAAAAAAGTTTTAACCTAGCTAAGGTGAAAACCCGCGAGGGCGTCTTAGGCAAAAATGGGCACCCCTCAGTGTGAAAACTCGCAAGGGCGCACTGGAAAAAGCTAAAGGGGACCAGTCCTCGCGAAAACTCGAAAGGGCGGTAGGACTGGTAAAGTGACAAAAAAAAGTAAAAAAAAAGGGAGCATACATGCAGGTGGATGGAAGCAAAAGCTGCTAAACTCTGTCCTTTATTCATCAATATCATCAAAAGAAAGGAGCCCGAGATAAGCCCTCGGGGTAACCAAGACAAGAATGGGCAGAGTACATAAGCCCTGTGTACAAGTACAAAATGGCGGCAAGGCCTATCAAGCACCAGACTCGCTCCTCTTGGAGCCCTTCAAGCCTATAGCGGAGAGTCTCCGCCTCAGCTTGTAGGCGACTGCGCTCCTCCTCAGCCTCGTGTCTGCTGCAAAAGAGCCTGCATTTCCCTCTACAGCTCCTCCACTCTCAAGGAGACTATTCGGCCGTGCTCCCGAACAGCCACAGCTCGAGTCTCGACCTCCGACTGAGCCGCTCGTACACTGCAAAGTTGCTCCTCCTCTTGTTGAATCATCAGCTGAGTCCTCCGTCTCCGCTCCTGTATGACATGAAGACGGGGGAACTCATCCCACAAGGCTGTGAGCTTCATTATCCACGCCTCTTTGGGGAGGCCGAACGCGTGGTAACCCCTGGCGAAGACCTCTAGGCTGCTCCTCAAGGCCTCCCCGGTCTGCAAGGGATCAACCTGAATCAGCTGCTCAAGATCTTGGAGAAGTCGGTCAGCCATATTAGCGTCTGCCAGCACGATCCCAAGATGAAGGATGTCAGGCAGGGTTGTCAGTTTCGGCCGAAACCGATACGTTTCGGCCGAAACATATCGGTTTCGGCCGTGACCGATACGAAAACGGGGGCGTCCACTGTAGCAAACCCAACACTGTTAAGTTTATTGGTTTCGGGCGAAACCAAACCCTCCCCAGCTGTTGCGACAGGTGTTGCTGCTGCCTGCTGCTGTTGGCCTGCTACTGCTGCTATTGCCAAGTGATGCTGCTGCTGCTGCCGCAGGCAGGAGGCAGCATGCTGGGCTGCTGCTGCTGGGCTGGGACATATTCGCGGGCCGTCTACCTGCTGCTACACTGCGGAGACTGCAGCGTCCAGTTGATCTGTTTTGTTGAGGTAAATTTGAGTTTTTTTTTTGTTTTGTGTATTTTTGGTTGGGTTGTTGAAAGTTTTTTTGTAGGAGGTTAAATTTGTTGTAGGTTAATTTTAATCCATGATTAACTTTTTAACACTTCAAATTAAACCCTAATTACCCCCTTAAATTTGGGTCTTTTCTTTAATTAGGTTTAGTAAGGGTCAATTAGGGCTCAATTTAGCTTCATTCACTAATTTGAAGCGGGAGCATGCTGGTAATTAATTCATTTGAAGGGTGATTAGGTGTTAATTGATAATTAAGGGTTAATTAGTTCATAAAATTTAGGGCTTTTGTCTAATTCGGTTTGCTTAGGCTCAATTGAAGCTCAATTAAGCTTCATTGAAGAATTAGGGGTGGGATCATGTTGGTAATTGATTTTTTCCAAGGGTGATTATGGGTTAATTGTTAATTAAGGGTTAATTAGTTCATAAAATTTGGGACTTTTATCTAATTCGGTTTGCTTAAGCTCAATTGAGGCTCAATTAAACTTCATTGAAGAATTTGGGGTGGGATCATGCTCGTAATTAATTTTTTTGAAGGGTGATTAAGGGTTAATTGATAATTAAGGGTTAAGTTTTTAATTGTACTTATAACTTTTTGTGTATGAATGTCTTAATGCAGCATCATGCCTAGACGTGAACAAAGTCGGGAGCAGCAAAGGCAGGAGGATCCGGGGTGGGCCCACCTCTCTTTAGTTGATGCTGGGAGAAGAAAAGTGAAATGCAATTATTGTGCCAAGGAGATATATGGCGGAATTACTAGAGGAAAATAACATTTGACAGGGGTAAGAGGAGAGGTGAAACAATGTGACAGATGTCCTCGAGAGGTCTGAGAACAAATGCGCCAGTGCCTTCTGGGCAAAAAGGAGAGGATACAACAAAGGGCTTAAGATGAGGCTGAAATTGCTGAGATTTCAGGCAGAAGGGTTAGGAGGGATGTTGATGAGGAAGGCACTCAGGATTCAGATCCAAAGCTGACTGAAGTAAGGGAGCGTGAACAAGCTGCTCGAAGGAAAGGGAAGGCACCCATGGGTTCAGGGACCTACGAAAGTACAGCTGCACGACATCCTGACATTGGTGCTGTCTCACAGATGCAGAGAACAGGCCCCATGGACAGCTATCTCCACAGAAGGCCCTATGCTACACAACCTAAAATCAAGTCTGCATTGAGAGGGGTAAAAAAATTAGCAGAAGTTGTAGGGCATGCATTTAAAAGTATCTGCAAATGATTTTTTCATGCAGGTGTCCCTGCACATGCAGCTGAAAGCGAATATTTCCAACCTATGCTAGATGCCATAGCAGATGCTGGCCCTGGCTTGAAGGCCCCATCACGTTGAGATATATACGGGCGTGGTCTTGAGGGAGAGGTTAAGGAGCTCCATGACTGGGTTGAAAGCT
The DNA here is from genome assembly GCA_022559845.1 of Amorphophallus konjac. Classification (NCBI taxonomy): domain Eukaryota; kingdom Viridiplantae; phylum Streptophyta; class Magnoliopsida; order Alismatales; family Araceae; genus Amorphophallus; species Amorphophallus konjac. Next base: position 67,311,360 of record CM040117.1, read on the forward strand.
TCAAGCATATATGGATGGAGAGAGGATGCACTATTATGTGTGATGGCTGGACTGGTACCACGAAGAAGTCCATGATTAATTTTTTGGTCTATTGCATCGAAGGTACAATATTTGTAAAATCTGTAGATGCATCAAATTATGAAAAAAATGTCAATTATTTGTTTCATTTGAAGGATAACATGGTAGACCAAATTGGAGAGGACAATGTTGTCCAAGTAGTGACTGATAATGAAGCTAGTTATAAGGCTGCAGGGTAGAAATTGATGTAGAAGCGCAGTCACTTATACTGGCTCCCATGTGCTGCACATTGTCTAGATTTGATTCTGGAAGACATTGGGAAGGACAATCATGTAAAGAAGACAGTTGAAAGGGCACAAAGGATTACCCAGTATATTTATAGCCATCCTAGGATATTGAACATGTTCAGGGAGCATGCAAGTGGGGGGCGAGATATCATCCGTGTAGGGCCAATCAGATTTGCTTCAAATTTTATTTCTTTGGAGTCTTTGCACAGGTATAAGATTGAACTCAATTCTTACTTCTTTATCCTTATAGTTATGATCCGTATTTGATTCAAATTTCATTTCTTTGCACAGGTATAAGAATGAGTTGAAAGCTTTCATGTACCACAATGTCCTGCGGGAATACATCAACAAGTCTAACGTTGATGTTTAGATGGAATATTTGGATGTCTGCCACATCGTGGACGACAACAAATTCTGGGGCAGGGTCTCACGATACATGAAAGTAGTCACCCCCCTCGTGAAGGTCCTAAGAATGGTGGATGGCGATGAGAAGAATGATATGGGATATCTGTATGAGGCCATGGACCGTGCCAAAATGGAGTTGCAAGAATCCCTTCCCAAAGAATATGCAAAGTGGTGGAAAATTATTGATCATAGATGGGACACCACATTACACCACGACTTGCATGCAGCTGGTGAGTGATTATTTGTATTGATACATTATTCTTTAGGTTATTTTATATGTAACATTTAAAAAATTATACACAAATGCAGGTTATTTCCTCAACCCTCGATTTATGTACGATATCAATGCACATGTTGATGGCGAGGTGCTCCAAGGGACTTTAAAAGTCATTGGTCGTTTATTGAGGACACCAGAAAAGAGGCTTCAGGCGGAAGTAGAGGTTGGCCTTTTTGATTTTAATGAATAAGAGGTATAGAATTTACTTAAGTAGTTATGCTAATCTATTACTTTATTTTTGTAGATGAACTACTATAGAATGAGAACTGGGACGTATTCTGACTCCCAATTGCAATACGCAGTGGGAAGAGTGAGCCCAGGTATGAGGTTATCTTTGTGCTTTCTTTGCAATTACATCACGGAGAATTGATTTTTATTTACAACTTATATTTATTTGTTTATGGTTGGTGGAATAGTTGACTGGTGGGTAATGGTGAATAATAGAGATTTGGGCAATTCTGCATTGGCTTTCATTGCAATCAGGGTGTTGAGTCAAACCACATCAGCAAGCCAATGTGAAAGAAATTGGAGCACGTTCAGCCTTATACACTCAAAGGTTCGCAATCGACTAAAGGCTGAACGGTTAGACAAATTAGTTTACTGCCACTACAATATGAGGTTGAGAATAAAAAATATGAAGTTGAGACAACAGCTGCGGGACAAACGCGTCGCTGAAGGTGCCACTTCAGAAATTGATGTGGATGTCTTATTTGATGATGATAATCCCTTGCAGTCTTGGGTCGAGACACAGGAGCAGGTTGATGTGCCCGTTTTTGATATTGATGATACAACATGGGCAGAGGGCATACTAGATGAAGATGAGACAAGAGATCCCGAATTCAGAAGAAAAATAAAGAGGGCCAGAGATACTCATGCGCACCAGAGAAGGGACCCACCGGGGTTGTTGATGACACTGAGGAGCTGCCTGATTTTCAACCAGCTAGACACTCAGACTCAGATAGGAGGCCAGTCACTCCTAGAATGTGCAAGCCACCTGCATCCTTAAGAAGAAGTATATCAGTGCATGGGCTAACTGAGAGGACAACTGCTGCTGCTCGAGAGGACCCGACAATTGAGCAGTTGAAGCAGATTTATCTGAGGCACACGCCAAGGGAATAAGGATTCATGTCAAGGGTGACTGAAGAAATCCCACCAAAACAGAAAAAATTATCCCCAAAGGCTAAAAGGCGACTGGTTTCTGATGGTGATGATGATACTGGTGATGATGATGATGATGATGATGATGATGATGAAGATGATCCTAGTGCAGCTGCAGGTGCTACAGGTGCTGCAGGTGCTACTACTGGCGGTGCTGGTGGTCCTTCCTCCTTCCACGCAGACACAGGCAGAGGATACAGTCAGGGTGAGCGAGGACATGATTCACAGAGTCAATATGGGCATCCATCAGGTTATGGAGGTGGCCAACAGGAGGCAACCATTTATGGGTGAGGTCATGAACCAGTATTCCAGTTCCATCCACATCCGACCAGTTCCTCTTCTCTTCCTCAAGATTCTTATGCTGATACTGGATTCCAATCAAGCCAACCAAACACTCCAAGAGGGATCCAAAGAGAGATGCAGGACTTGGCTACCTCATTGTTTGGTTATAGTGAATATAGACCATACATGCAACCTTCTTATGGGTATGAACATGAAAAGTCAGACGATGAGGGAGAAGGTTCTTCTAGTTATTATCCATATTAGTGCATCATCATTTAGGTAAGGATCACGTTTATTGTACAGTTTGAACCTATTTCATGTTTAATATGTACTCAATATTTGTTTAATAACTTCAATGCTTGAACCCATTTGTCTTCATGTGTAATGCAGTTAATCCAATTTCTTTACAATGCATGTGTAATGAATTTTCTATTTTTTATGTGATTATTTGTTTTTTCTGATTTTTTTCTGATTTTTACATATTTTTTTATTTTTTTATAACCTTTTCATTGGGTTTCGGCCGGTTTTGGCCGAAATCGAAACCGAGTGGTTTCGGTTTCGGACTCGGCCGAAACCGAGTCCGAAACCAATACTGACAACCTTGATGTCAGGCCACTCGACCCCAAGAGCAGGGAAATCCGCAGGCACCTCTGGCGCCTCTCTCAACAGAGTTGAAATCAAGGAGGAAGAAATGGAGTAAGTGTCCTTTCATAGGCTAGAATATAAGCACGAAAGCCGCATGGTGCAATACATGATGTCCTACCTGAAACAGTCCCGTGTACGGGAATAGCTGCGGAGGTGCTTCCCTCCCCAATGGCCGGAGAAGGAGTGTCCATAGGGGCCAACTCTGGCCCAACAGGTGGTGCATCTGTAGCCTGGCTCCCTGCAATTCAAATAACATGATGTATTTATGATTGTCCATGTATAAAGTGACATGCAAATGATACTGAGCCCCAAAGGGCAACCACGTACCTGTCTCAACAATATCGCCTTCTTTAGGTATGCTGGGAGGGATGGACTCTGTGTCGGGGACCCTTTTGGAGCAAGGTTGTGTTAGGTCCCTTGGTGCAACCGTAATCATGAGGGGAGGTGAATTGATTACGCCCCTTTAAAAAATTAAACTGGATGAAACTCTCGTTTCAACACACAGCGGATTCAGCAATGATGCTTAGAAACTATAGAGTTAGAGTAAGATTCACAAGGTGTCAAAATGATCGCGGTTAAGACCAGACAAGCTTGATGAAGCAAGTTGAAATGCCGGCAGACCGAAAGATCTGCTGCACCACTAAGTAGAGATCTCTCGAACACTTGCCGGGTGTGTGTGTGATTAGATAGAATGCGAAATAATGGAACACTAATGTTCCCTAACAGGATATGCTAAACCAGTATGAGATAATACTCACAGAAGATAATGACAACTCACAGTATAAAGATGGCTTACACCGAGCCTGGATCGAACACCCTATGGGTGTGTGTGTGATCGCAGTGCAGAGAACGTTGGAACTCAAAGACTGTCCCTACACAAGACAACAAGCAAACACTTGAGTGCGTGTGTGCAGCGAACAACTTAGAGTATGTGTGCAGTGTGTGAACATATCAGAATGTGTGTGAATCAGAAACACGCAAGTCCATGTGAATGGAGATAGAAGAAAGGGATCAACCCACAAGGACAAACCACTGCACAATATTTTTAAGGTGGTTCAGTTGCAAACCCGCAACCTACGTCCATCCCTCACCAAACCCGGTGAGGCTTCCACTAAGATGCAACTGTAGCAACACACACAGGGACAAGTCCCCACACGACCGCTGATTTACAGCTTCCGGGGATGAACCCCACATACACACACGCGGATTCAATCTGCAGACAACCACTGACTAATAGCTTGGACCGGAGGAACATTCTCCTCCCACTGCTGACTTATAGCTTGCAACCAAAATCGATCCCAGATCAGGGTATCGGAAAAACATGCTCTTAAAACAACACTACACACGAAAATCTGCGATTGGATGAACACCATAAACAAAATATGGTCACATACTGAGTCATTCATTGACAGATGCGGGGGATACCTGTGATCTGGGGGTCCGCTGGCAAGGCACCATGGCCAGGGATGCACTGCCCCTCTGGCAAGTCCTGAAGAACTTCCCCTCTTGGGGTAGCCTCAGTAGGCTACTCCATGTCAACCTCGGTAGCCCGGCTCGTCACTACTCACACAAGTAATGTGACAGGCATCAGTTAATTCAGCAATGAAACAATAAGAGAAAATAACACAAGTTTGCATACTTTATACCTGGAAGATCAGCCATGCTGGCCTTGTCAGCACTGATAGCGCAAGGAGGGTTCTCCAGCAGAAGTGTTGACATTATGTTATCAAGGACCCCTGGCGTTGGGATTTCAGTACCCGCCATCTCCATGGTCCTTGTAACTTTTGGATCATCACCATAACTCAGGAGGTCCATAAATGAGCCGGATTCGACGAGTTGTGAGAATTCCTCCACAGAGCCGGCTAGGTCAACGCCTGCATAATGATTGGTTATATAAACCAGACAGATCTTCTTAAGAAAAGGCTGGTTGGAAAAGGCAAGAATGCATCTATGCTCACTACAAGTAGCCTTTAACTCTCCGCTTTCTCGGGAACCTGATGGGGTCAAGGGATTTCTCCCGCCTGAAGAAGAGCTTGAAGCCAGGCCTGAGGACGAGCTTGAATTTCCTCCTGCGAGGGAGTTGGAAGCCACAGAACCCCTACTCTTGGAAGTGGACTTAGCTTTGTCTCCCGTCGTCGAGACACGGGGAGCAGTATCAGGAGCCCCTGCATAACCAAACTACAACACCGAAGAATTAATGACTTTCAATTTTTCCCATGCTAATGAAAAGGCAAGGCTGAGTACATTACCTGAGGGCTGAATAGCCGGGACCCCTTCTGTGATAGGCGAGGGGGAGCTAGCCGTCATCGGCGTATAATCATCCGCATGAGGGATCGATTCTTCAAAGCTGAAAACATTATTCGGCATGGACTCATCAAGAGGCATGTCCACCCCCGTAGAAGAATTAACTTGAGGAGGAGAGAAACTCATTCCAACCCTGGCCTCAGGAGGAGTTGCATTGGGCAAGGGAAAAGATGTTTACGACATTGCATATAAGCCTAAAGGTGGTGAGTAATAAAAATATGCCACTTATTGGAGACGTCCTCCCTGGATAGAGACTCTTTCTCGATCTGAAGACGGGATGAGGGTCTCATATCCCCTTTGGGACTCTTAGCTCGAGGCCTTTTCGAGGCGGCATTATCCCTCTCTGGCGCCATATCGGGAGGACCCTCCAATGGACCAGCGCCGGCCACTCCGACTCCACCTGCAATCATCAAAGGGATGTGTAGAACACGCATTCTAAAATATGAGAATATATGTATAACAGAAGGCCAGTCGGGGAAACAATTACCTGTGGCTTCTATGGACTTCACGAGCTTCAAAATTATTTGCTCCGGCTTCAGTCGGAGAACATGGGCCGTTGCCTTTGCAATCTCCAGAATGGTAATAGGAGTCATCGCCATCTCCAGATCAGAAATGTACTCCACCGGGCCTACACAGCCCATAGCGTTGATCACGTGGGCCCTCCATTCTGCGAATGTGCTGCCTCTGAGTGCTCCCTCGGGTATCGGCTGGGATAGCTAGGATTTCTTTCTCACCTCGCAGGAAGCCTGCAAGTCTTCCTACCAAGATTAGGCCTTTGAAGGGCTTGGGACTACCCCTAAAGCAGAGGAGGAAGGGGCTGCGGATGCTGCTGCCGGTGTACCCTTCAAGGGCTTCAAAGCCCCATTATACTGACTCCTATCCACAGGAATTGTTCAGTCTTTCTCTCGCCACCTGTCCTCAATGTCACTGATAGCCCGGGCGGCTCCTAAAAAATGGGATCTGATAAAGGCTGGGTCCACAAACAAAGGAGGTAGGTCCTCCTTCCTTAAGCGTTGCTCTTCAACAGCTCGAATGGCATCATGGTGCTCTCAGAAGACATTGCTGGCAATGAACCACCAGCATGCATAGTGAATGTCAAACTGACCTCTGTGCCCCTACTTTAGAATGGGGTAGCCCTGTTTCACCTCGCGACAGAGAAAGTCCTGCCACGCTACCGTCACTAAGTGCACGTCCCTGTGCCTATATAGTCGAAGGGCTAGAGGGAACTCTGCACTCGAAGGAATGACCTAATGATGCCCAAAGTTCCGGGCAACCGGTGTGGGTAGTAGGGCTCAAGAATAGCTGTGTTGGACCGCCGATAGACTAATACACTCGGGCGGATGCATATAACCGACTCAACTAAGCCGTGGGAAGAGAGCAAATCATGTGAAGACACCCTGCTGACAACTGTGCCTCCCTTCTGCCCTACATAAGGGCGGTAAAGGTAGGAGAAGTAGTCAAGGGCTACGCCCTCGCCTCTCCTCACTGGAACAAAAGACAAGGCTCGCCGGGCCCCTGCAAGCTGAACCGCAGCATCCTGTGATGGCTGTCCTATGAATAAAAAAATCAGCGGCGCCACCAGATTATCAACTGGGGTCTTCCGAGAGAGCTCTGGAAACAACAAACCTGCCCATGCGCTCAAGTAATGAGTGGGCATCATAATATTCTTCTCTCGTGGCGATGAATGAGAGGTCAAAGCCCCAAGTGAATGGTAGATGTTCGCTAGGGCTGCGGGAGCAATGGCGAGTCTCTGGCCACATGCTAGCAAGCAGGTTGGATAAATCACTTCAGGTCGTAGGACCCCGTCCTCTCCGTGAGGAACCACAAAACTAGCCAGCCAGGAGGCCAAGTATGCCACCAAGTATGTGAGGGGAGGCAGCCCCCTCAAATGCCATGCCTGTGCAGGTGCAACTAAATGTCGCGGATGTGGAGGAAGGTCTATCTTGATTTCTCTGCATTCTTCCTAGGTAGTGCCAAACTGAGCAAACTCCTCATAGAAGCAAAAAGGGCCACTATAGAAATGGCTCACCCACGTGTTCAGAGTCACCCTCGGGGTGCGAGGGGTCCGATCTGTGCCGACCCGGGCCAGGTCCCTCCATGTCTTCATCAAGAATTTGAAGCAACAAGGCATAGTATACCTCCCGGTGCCGTTAGTGGAGCTGAGGTGCAGGTCATCAAGAGTCAGTTCCTCGTAGGGCCTCCCGTAGATCGAAAGACCAAAAACCCTCCGAAAAGCCTAGAGGTCTAAAGAAGTCTCTCCCCCAGCAGTGACGAAGGTATTCCACCGGCGGTTGAATGTCTCTACTAGGGCCTGTAGCAGGCCTGTGTGACAAGGGTAGGAGTACAAGGTGGCCGTCACTGCATGACGGATCCCCACCTTGTCCAGTATCGACCGGTAGACAGTCAGGATGTCCCAGAGCTACTCTGTAGCGCCCCGCTGATAGCTGTGAGATGGGATAACTGACCACTTCCCATACCAACTAGGGGTCTTCAATGCCAAAATCCTCTCCAGCATACAGTCATGAGCATATTTCATCATGTGCAAAACTCGCCCCTAAGGGCGTCAAGAAGAGGCCATCCACGGTCTGATCTATGGTCTCGTGCTGCTCGTGCATATGCAAGACCGCTGGGGCCAATGGTGCAGCTCGGACGGTGAAGCTATCATGTTGCTGAAAGAAGCCTAGGCTCTGCCGATCTGGGTACTATCTCTGTCTAGTAAACCCGTCTGGAAAGCTCGGATAGGTTAGGGAACATAATCCTTGCATGCTGTCCCTCCCCACCAGTATGGCCCGCTCAAGGCGGCGCCTCTTCTCGGGCAGTAAGGGTTCATCATCCTCCATGTTGATCGGTGCAAAGCTCTGAAGGAATCGATGAAGATGATGATCCAGGGGATAATGACACGGATATCCCCCCGAGCGGTCATATGTATAAATATCGTCCCTCCTTGTAATGCGGGACATGTCCACGAGGCCTTCATTTTTGCTGGCACTCTTAGTTGGGCCCTTAGTGACCCACAGTTAGCCAAAGTCAACCGTGCTGAAATTGTCTTCATCGATGACACGGGGAGGGAAAGGCGACATGCGGTGATTAGTGCGCTCAATGCGACATTCATCCGTGCCTCTGGCCCTCGGCCTCCTCGACTGACTCCTATCTCCGTTGTTGTGAGCCATGCCTACAAACGTAGAGAAATAAAGACAGGAGGTACAAAGAAAGGATCAAAGTCAGACCAAACATTCTAGGACAGCACCACAAACATTAAATGTAGTCCTACAAAGTCCAAAGTATATTCGAGAGACGCATGGTGACTATTCCCTTTAAACGGCACGGGCCGTCCGCCCCCGCCTCCGGCTGTGACGGATGTCCCGTGAGGGGCATTTTGTAGCAACCCTGGTAAAAATAAAAGGAAATAAAAACTCCAATTGATGAAAATAAGATTAAAAGATTTAATGAATAAATGATAAGAGCCTAAAGAAGTAAATAATAAACCAAAATGTAAATAACAACTTGATTCAAGGCACTACTTCAAAAAGAAACGCCCTTATACAAGGCGCGAATTCCAGAAAGGACGACAACAGAAGATGTCGTCAATTCTTAAACGGCCAAAATAATAAAAAAGGGCAAGTAAACGTGACGCCCTCCACATGGACGCGTTTTACATAAGAAATGACTTTAACAAAGGCGTCAATTTAAACTAACGCCCTATGGCAAGGCGTTAATTCCGTTCGAGTTTCGTTCGAACCAGGAGACTATCCAGAGCAAGTTTCTGGATAACTACGTGGAAGGTTGAATAGGATAAGAACTCTATTAGGGAAATATTACTTCAATACGATACTAACTCCATTAGGATCGTAAAAACCCTATAAATAACCCTTCCTGTCGAGCCCTAATAAGCTGTTGATCGAAGGAAAACTCTGCTGCTGCATACGTAAAGAACAGGTAATGTTCTTCTTCCCTGCCTTCGGTCATAATCATGAAGAATATTGATTCTTCATCATCGTCTTTGCTGCAGGAAGTCTGCCGTAAGTAGTAACTCTTCTGCCTAGTTGAAGGACGTGAGGTTCTTCATCGACGTCCTCTTCTTCCGTTCACTGTGAAAGAGGGAGGGAGCTGTTAATATCTACGTCTGAAGCCTAAGAACAACACCCTGTTCATCTATTATCACTCTAAGGGCTGCTGTTGCTTGGCTGTTGTTGGTGTTGCTATTGTTTAAAGTTCGTGAGTAGCTGTTCTCAGGACACTCTGTTTAGAACAGAGTACCGTTCTCCCTTCAAAAAATTCTTCAGTACCATCAACCCCGATCATCAATCAGGTAGGTTTTCTCAAGAATTGTAGCCCAAACCAACATAGTAATTATGATAAAGTCATCTGTCAATTCATGCATATAGATTCTCTGCATTTTTCATAGTTTTCTGGAAAATAGTGTAAGTAGCGACCCTCCTTAGGGCGCTAATTTTAAAGAAGCGACCCAGACTAGGGCGCTAATTCTTGTTTTGACGCCCTGCCCAGGAGTCGTCAACTTACTTAATTATTAATTACCCATGTTTAAAATTCTATATCAAGTAAACCATGTATCTAATCTAATGCATGATCACAGTTGTTGAATCCTGCTATTTTTCTCTTCCAGACCATGTGATCCTCTTCCTGAAAATTTTATTATCTGGAAATTTTCTGTTCATGAATCCTATTTCGGATGTTAAGGAATTAACGACCTGGGATAGGTCGTCTCTTACATAACTGACGGCCTGCACCAGGGCGTGACTTTAAAATTTACGCCCCTCTGTAAGGCGCGTTTTCATGAAAATTCCAGAAATTTGCAATCTTGCAAAATATTATAAATCAAATGGACGCCTGCTACTGTAGTCGTTAAATCATAAATAAACGTCCCTGTAGAAGGCGTTAAATTGATAAGTAATGACTTAGATTAAGTCGCTATTTTCCGGTGATACTATTTCGCACTGTTACTGTTAACCGAGGGTTTCATATGTATATATATATATATATATATCGGCACTATATTCCAGTCCGTGAATATAGCCCCATGTTTCACGATGATTTATCGCATTACCTCTCAATTCTCAGTGACATACAAGCTCTCCATTGGACATTCCGTTCCTTTGGACTAGCGAGTTAGTCATAGAGACCTCCATAAGACTCCTCGAGCCTTGGATTCCCTCAAGGCCGATTGAGCGGGTTGTACCATGAAAACCTATCACCCTACTTTGCCATGTCACTCTATAGAAACATGGTATACCGGCCCTCATGTTATGCTATGAGAATTATCTTAATGAACGGGGAAAGCATGCTATTATTGTGATGTTCTTGTGGACCCCAATTCTATATCAAACATTATTATGATGTTCTTGTGGACCTCAATTCTATATTAAAAGAGTGACCATCTACTTATGGGCACTTACTTGTCATGGTACCCAAGTTAGGGAACCAATTCCACCTAGTTTTATCGATACTCGTGATTGCACCGTTATTATCGTCATTATGGTCATGTTCAAATCCTTGAAATGCTATCTACCTCTAAGTTCATACAAGTTCTTTATCCTTGAAACTCCATATTGGCTATACACAAAGTGGATGTCAAAATACATGATCAATGCCTGCGCATATGGGGCCCGATCTGGTCCTGGGAGGAGCACCCAAAAGTACTAGTGCCCATGGGAGTTGTAATGATAACGGTATTGGCATTGTACCGAAGTGCATGACTAGCTTGATTGGACATTCCACAAAAATCTCGTACTTGACTCGACTTGACATGACATGACTTGCTTGACCCGAAAAAGGGTAATTTATATACTTGCTTGCTTGAAACGTGATAGCCAAGTTCTCGACATGACATGATGAAATTACTTGCTTGAACATCCTGACATCTATTACTTGAAAGTTCATGAATAGTTCACCTTGTTATCTTGTTGATATACTCTCTATCTTGTCGTTTTATGCGAGCATGCATAGCTATAGTGCATTCATGAAAAATGTAATTACTTAAACCCTTGCTAGTTCTTGAGATATAATTTCCTACTGAGCGTTCGCTCACTCAGTGTTTCCCTACTTTTCAGGTAATTCCAACGATGAGGGAACTCAGTCTGAAGGGGGAGATCAAGAGTGATGAGAGTAGAGCTCTCCGTCTATCCAAGCGTCTACTAGTCTTATCTTTCAAATTTCTTAAGTCAACCATTATACTTTTCCTTTTATTGGGTCATAGCACTTTCATTAAGTGAATTGTAATAGAAGTACTTTGAGGTTGTGATTGAATAAAGGATTGGGTTATCTTTACTTTTGCGCATCTCTAATTTTGGTGTCGAATACACTAATCCTCTGATTGACATGAATGATATAAACTCGTCACGCGTCTCCGGTATCTTCCGCGCTCGGGGCGTGACAGTTTTTGTGGTATCAGAGCCTAGGGTATTCAATTCCTAGGAAACCCAAGTCCAAGGATAAGTCTGAACCTCTAACCAGTGAGATTGGATAGAACCAAGGGTTAAAGTCAACATAGAATTAAAAGCCTTTTAACGCCATCACATACTAATATAGCTATCGAAATTGTAGGACAATGGCTGCCGAACGTGCTCAATGGCGCAACATGCAACGCACTCTCCAAGGCATGACCCAGGCACTTCAACAAGTGGCACAAGGAGGTGCACATCGTGGAGCAGGAAATCTCCACCAAAGCTTCAAGAACATGAACCCTCCTAAGTTCATGGGATCCACTGATCCAGATGATGCCGAACACTGGATCCGAGAGACGGAACGTGTTTTTAGAGTCATGCAATGCTCGGACCAAGAGAAGGTCCTGTTAGCCACATTTCAATTAGAAAGAGATGCCCGATGCTGGTGGGAGTCGGTAGAAGCCACATTAGATCAAGGACAAGTTACTTGGGAGGAGTTTGTTGAACATTTCAACAATAAATATTTCTCAGATCGAGTTCAAGAGAAGAAAGCCGCTGAATTCGCCGTACTTAAGCAACGATCTTTGTCGGTGGCTGAATATGAAGCGCAGTTCTCTAGGCTGTCTCGGTACGCTAAACACTTAGTTAGTACTGAGAAGATGAAAGCTCGAAGATTCCTTAATGGGCTCAGGCCCCAATATATCACACAACTGGCACCAATGGACATACAAGTCTATTCGGAGATGGTTCGACGAGCCCAATTACTAGAAGATGCCACGGAACTATCTGATAGGATCCGTGGGAAAGACAAGAAGGAGAATGTTACTAGCTCCGGCACCTTCAAACCTAATTTCAAGAAGAGGCCAAGTAATGGAGGCATTCCCTCCCAGGAGCAAAAGTTCAAGAAGACCAAACCTTTCTCCATCACCACTACACCTGTTAAGGTGGTATGTAAGCACTGTGATAAGGTCGGGCACAAGGCCGAAGAATGTTGGCGGAAACTTGGAGCGTGTCTCCGTTGTGGGAGCCGTGATCATCGGATTCCCGACTGTCCCCTACTCAACGATCAAGCCGGTGACGGAAAGCGCCCGGTAACAAAGAATGCTCGTCTCCACGCGATTAAGGAGACCGAAGAAGACGAAGGCGGACTAGTAGAAGATACACTGAAAGTTTGTTCCAAGTCTGCACATGTCTTATTTGATACGGGTGCATCACATTCTTTTATTTCCAAGAAGTTTGCTGACCCACTGCCTATGGAACCGGAATGGATGAAAATATTTTTATCTACTCCTCTCGGAAACGAAACCGATATTACTCACCATTATCAAAACTGTGAAGTCTTAGTAAAAGGAAGAAATCTTCCTATCAATCTCATATGTTTAGACCTAAAGGAATACGATGTCATATTGGGAGCAGATTGGTTATCTAGGTATCAGGCAACTGTGGATTGCCGTAACAGCAAAGTTACTTTCAAGGACTTTCCAGAACTAGTCTATTCTAGCCCTAAGAGTCGGAGCGAGTCACCTCTTATTTCGGCTCTCTGAGCTAGCAAGCTAATAAGGAAAGGATGTGTATCTTTCCTTGCATTTGTCACCATTAAGGAGACTAAGGAGACTAAGCTAGAAGACATCCCAGTTGTGCAAGAATTTCCGGAGGTGTTTCCGGAGGACTTGCCTGGATTACCCCCACAAAGAGAAGTGGCCTTCACCATCGATTTAGTCCCTGGTGCTGGACCAGTTTCTAAGGCACCATATAGGATGTCCCCTGCCGAACTCAAGGAGCTGAAGGAGCAATTAATGGAGCTTCTCAAGAAGGGATTTATTAGACCAAGCACTTCCCCGTGGGGAGCACCTGTGCTATTTGTAAAGAAGAAAGATGGATCCATGAGGTTATGCATCGACTATCGACAGTTGAATCATCTCACTATCAAGAACAAGTATCCACTGCCGAGAATCGATGAGTTATTTGATCAAATATCTGGATCCAAGTATTTTTCAAAGATTGATCTCAGGTCAGGTTATCACCAACTAAGGATCAAGGATGATGACATTCATAAGACCGCATTCAGAAGCAGGTATGGCTATTATGAGTTTGTTGTTATGCCTTTCGGACTAACAAATGCCCCTGCTGCCTTTATGCAGTTGATGAATAGTATATTCAGACCTTATCTAGATCAATTCGTGGTGGTTTTCATTGATGATATATTGATTTACTCCAAGACCAAGGGAGAGCATGAGGAACATTTAAAGATTGCATTACAGATATTGAGGACAAATCAGCTATATGCAAAGCTCAGCAAATGTGAATTTTGGTTAAGAGAAGTAGCTTTCTTGGGGCATGTTATATCAAAAGACGGTTTATCCGTAGATCCATCAAAGGTTGAAGCTGTAAGGAATTGGGAAAGACCGACCAATGCTAGCGAGGTCCGTAGTTTCTTGGGTCTTGCGGGCTACTATCGGCGATTCATCAAGGATTTCTCCAAGATAGCCGTACCACTCACTAGGCTAACTCGCAAGGAGATACGCTATGAATGGAGCGAGGATTGTGAACGAAGCTTCCAAGCTCTCAAGGATCACTTGACTACTGCCCCAGTCTTAGCTCTACCAATTGAAGGAGAAAAGTTCGAGGTATACACTGATGCATCTGGCATTGGCCTCGGATGTGTTTTAATGCAACAAGGGAAGGTTATAGCCTACTCTTCGCGCCAATTGAAGAAGCACGAGGAGAACTACCCAGTTCATGATTTAGAATTGGTTGCGGTAGTATTTGCACTAAAGATATGGAGACATTATCTGTATGGAGTGCAGTTTCTTGTATACTCTGACCATAAAAGTCTTAAGTATCTCTTCTCTCAGAAGGAATTGAATATGAGGCAAAGACGTTGGCTAGAATATCTTAAGGACTTCGACTTTACTATACAATATCATCCTGGAAAGGGTAATCCTGTAGCTGATGCCCTTGGTCGAAAGCCGAGAGCATTATTAGCCAATTGTATGATTCAGGAGTGGAAGTTGCTAGAACAATTCACTAGACTTAATATAAGCATGGACAAGGACAGTAGGTGTGTCACCTTATCCCATATAAGCATACAGCCAGACTTGCTATCCGAAATACAAGGACTTCAAGGTAGTGACCCGGTATTAGTGGAAATCAAGGGCAAACTAGAAGGACAATCTGTGTTCCAACTAGCTTCAGATGGAAGGTTGTTATTCCAAAATAGAACTTGTATACCGGATTGTCCAGAATTAAAGAAGAAGATCTTAGATGAAGCTCACAGATCAAGGTACACAATTCATCCAGGATCTACTAAGATGTACCAAGATTTAAAAAGGACCTTCTGGTGGCCTAATATGAAGAGAGAAGTCGCGGACTTTGTGTCTCGCTGTCTCACCTGCCAACAAGTTAAGGCTGAACACCAGAAGCCTGCCGGAAAGCTACATCCTCTGGATATTCCCAAATGGAAGTGGGAGGATATTGGTATGGATTTCATCATGGGTCTAACTAAATCAAAAGGAGGATATGATGGAATATGGGTTATCATTGATCGATTGACCAAATCAGCGCACTTCTTGCCAATCAAGAGTCGATGGTCAGTTGATGTTCTGGCTGCATTATACATAAAAGAGATAGTCAGATTACATGGTATTCCTGTCTCGATTGTGTCTGACAGAGATCCCCGTTTTACTTCGCATTTTTGGAAAGGACTACAATATTCGTTGGGATCAAGACTTAACTTTAGTACAGCTTTTCATCCTCAAACGGATGGTCAGACCGAGAGAACTAATCAGGTGGTTGAAGATATGCTCAGGGCTTGCATCATTGATTTTGGTGGAAGCTGGCATGACCACTTGCCTCTGGTTGAATTTGCATACAATAATAGCTACCAGGTAAGTATACAAATGGCACCTTTCGAAGCCTTATACGGAAGGAGTTGCCGATCACCCTTATGCTGGGACGAAGTTGGAGAGAAACAACTATTAGGTCCAGATATGGTAAGGGATACCACCGAGAAGATACAGTTGATTAGAGAAAGACTGCAAGTAGCTCAGTCTAGACAAAAGGCTTATGCTGATACAAGAAGAAGAGATCTCGAATTCCCAGTCGGAGATCACGTCTTTCTCAAAATATCACCTGGACGTGGAATAAGGAGATTTGGTGTTAAAGGCAAGCTTACGCCAAGATTTATCGGACCTTTTGAGATACTAGAAAGGGTTGGCGAGGTTGCTTATCGCGTCGCTTTACCTCCTCAATTGTCCGAAGTTCATAATGTATTCCATATATCAATGTTGAAGAAATATGTGCATGATCCGTCACATATCATTGATTATGGAGACCTGGTGATTCAAAGGGATCTCACTTATGAACAAAAGCCCATGAAGATCCTTGATCGCGAGGTACGAACATTAAGGAATAAAGTTATTCCCATGCTAAAGGTGCAATGGAGTAAATGTTCAGAACACGAAGCCACATGGGAGACCGAGGAGTATATGAGGAAACGATTCCCGAACTTATTCTAAAAAGGTATATACTCTACACTCTCCACATATATATAAATATATGCGATTGAATTTGGGGACCAAATTCTTTTAAGTGGGGGAGGGTGTAGCAACCCTGGTAAAAATAAAAGGAAATAAAAACCCCAATTGATCAAAATAAGATTAAAAGATTTAATGAATAAATGATAAGAGCCTAAAGAAGTAAATAATAAACCAAAATGTAAATAACGCCTTGATTCAAGGCGCTACTTCAAAAAGAAACGCCCTTATACAAGGCGCGAATTCCAGAAAGGACGACAACAGAAGATGTCGTCAATTCTTAAACGGCCAAAATAATAAAAAAGGGCAAGTAAACGTGACGCCCTCCACATGGACGCGTTTTACATAAGAAATGACTTTAACAAAGGCGTCAATTTAAACTAACGCCCTATGGCAAGGCGTTAATTCCGTTCGAGTTTCGTTCGAACCAGGAGACTATCCAGAGCAAGTTTCTGGATAACTACGTGGAAGGTTGAATAGGGTAAGAACTCTATTAGGGAAATATTACTTTCAATACGATACTAACTCCATTAGGATCGTAAAAACCCTATAAATAACCCTTCCTGTCGAGCCCTAATAAGCTGTTGATCGAAGGAAAACTCTGCTGCTGCATACGTAAAGAACAGGTAATGTTCTTCTTCCCTGCCTTCGGTCATAATCATGAAGAATATTGATCTTCATCATCGTCTTTGCTGCAGGAAGTCTGCCGTAAGTAGTAACTCTTCTGCCTAGTTGAAGGACGTGAGGTTCTTCATCGACGTCCTCTTCTTCCGTTCACTGTGAAAGAGGGAGGGAGCTGTTAATATCTACGTCTGAAGCCTAAGAACAACACCCTGTTCATCTATTATCACTCTAAGGGCTGCTGTTGCTTGGCTGTTGTTGGTGTTGCTATTGTTTAAAGTTTGTGAGTAGCTGTTCTCAGGACACTCTGTTTAGAACAGAGTACCGTTCTCCCTTCAAAAAAATTCTTCAGTACCATCAACCCCGATCATCAATCAGGTAGGTTTTCTCAAGAATTGTAGCCCAAACCAACATAGTAATTATGATAAAGTCATCTGTCAATTCATGCATATAGATTCTCTGCATTTTTCATAGTTTTCTGGAAAATAGTGTAAGTAGCGACCCTCCTTAGGGCGCTAATTTTAAAAGAAGCGACCCACACTAGGGCGCTAATTCTTGTTTTGACGCCCTGCCCAGGAGTCGTCAACTTACTTAATTATTAATTACCCATGTTTAAAATTCTATATCAAGTAAACCATGTATCTAATCTAATGCATGATCACAGTTGTTGAATCCTGCTATTTTTCTCTTCCAGACCATGTGATCCTCTTCCTGAAAATTTTATTATCTGGAAATTTTCTGTTCATGAATCCTATTTCGGATGTTAAGGAATTAACGACCTGGGATAGGTCGTCTCTTACATAACTGACAGCCTGCACCAGGGCGTGACTTTAAAATTTACGCCCCTCTGTAAGGCGCGTTTTCATGCAAATTCCAGAAATTTGCAATCTTGCAAAATATTATAAATCAAATGGACGCCTGCTACTGTAGTCGTTAAATCATAAATAAACGTCCCTGTAGAAGGCGTTAAATTGATAAGTAATGCCTTAGATTAAGTCGCTATTTTCCGGTGATACTATTTCGCACTGTTACTGTTAACCGAGGGTTTCATATGTATATATATATATATATATATATATATATATATCGGCACTATATTCCAGTCCGTGAATATAGTCCCATGTTTCACGATGATTTATCGCATTACCTCTCAATTCTCAGTGACATACAAGCTCTCCATTGGACATTCCGTTCCTTTGGACTAGCGAGTTAGTCATAGAGACCTCCATAAGACTCCTCGAGCCTTGGATTCCCTCAAGGCCGATTGAGCGGGTTGTACCATGAAAACCTATCACCCTACTTTGCCATGTCACTCTATAGAAATATGGTATACCGGCCCTCATGTTATGCTATGAGAATTATCTTAATGAACGGGGAAAGCATGCCATTATTGTGATGTTCTTGTGGACCCCAATTCTATATATCAAACATTATTATGATGTTCTTGTGGACCTCAATTCTATATTAAAAGAGTGACCATCTACTTATGGGCACTTACTTGTCATGGTACCCAAGTTAGGGAACCAATTCCACCTAGTTTTATCGATACTCGTGATTGCACCGTTATTATCGTCATTATGGTCATGTTCAAATCCTTGAAATGCTATCTACCTCTAAGTTCATATAAGTTCTTTATCCTTGAAACTCCATATTGGCTATACACAAAGTGGATGTCAAAATACATGATCAATGCCTGCGCATATAGGGCCCGATCTGGTCATGGGAGGAGCACCCAAAAGTACTAGTGTCCATGGGAGTTGTAATGATAACGGTATTGGCATTGTACCGAAGTGCATGACTAGCTTGATTGGACATTCCACGAAAAACTCGTACTTGACTCGACTTGACATGACATGACTTGCTTGACCCGAAAAAGGGTAATTTATATACTTGCTTGCTTGAAACGTGATAGCTAAGTTCTCGACATGACATGATGAAATTACTTGCTTGAACATCCTGACATCTATTACTTGAAAGTTCATGAATAGTTCACCTTGTTATCTTGTTGATATACTCTCTATCTTGTCGTTTTATGCGAGCATGCATAGCTATAGTGCATTCATGGAAAAATGTAATTACTTAAACCCTTGCTAGTTCTTGAGATATAATTTCCTACTGAGCGTTCGCTCACTCAGTGTTTCCCTACTTTTCAGGTAATTCCAACGATGAGGGAACTCAGTCTGAAGGGGGAGATCAAGAGTGATGAGAGTAGAGCTCTCCGTCTATCCAAGCGTCTACTAGTCTTATCTTTCAAATTTCTTAAGTCAACCATTGTACTTTTCCTTTTATTGGGTCATAGCACTTTCATTAAGTGAATTGTAATAGAAGTACTTTGAGGTTGTGATTGAATAAAGGATTGGGTTATCTTTACTTTTGCGCATCTCTAATTTTTGGTGTCGAATACACTAATCCTCTGATTGACATGAATGATATAAACTCGTCACGCGTCTCCGGGTATCTTCCGCTCTCGGGGCGTGACACATTTGTTGAACCCATAATTCTCTCGAAATACTTCAAGAATTTTATCTTACAACAACCAACGGAAAATATGACCTAGCGTCGATACCGTCATTTCGCGGAGTACCTCCGCGATTTAGGGTCTACTGGCCCAACCACATATTATTGCAAGCAGCGTCGTAGCAAGAGAAATTAGGGGGAAAATATACATGCATACCTGTCAAAGTGGCCGAATAATTGTGTATCACACGGCACGAACAGATACAAAAAACTCCGGGATGAATGGCGCACAAACAAACGACAAACAAACAATCCTTCGCTCTCGCACGGTTCTCCACCAACGTGTTGTTGCCACGGGACAGAGAGTGGGCCTCGGAGGGCAATAAATGCAGGGCGATGGCTTCTTGTCCACCTAGGGCGACGAAAAATTGCGAAAAACGCTCGTAAATGTGCCAAAAGGCCACCTCGGGGGTCAAATGACCCCGTTGGGCCTCCATCGGGTTCCACCGACCACGCGGGGCCACCCCGCTGGTCCCCAACGGGGTCGACCGACCCCCGTGGGGGTTGTGTCACCCCGTTGGGCCCTCAAAGAGGTCAAACGACCCCGGGAGGGACCGGTTGACCCCGCTGGACCCTAGCGGGGTCGACGTGACCCCTGCGCACTTGACCCCGCTGGGTCCCGCCCATGGGCCAGTGCCCCGGGGGTCTGTGTTTCCATTAAAAAAAAGAAGGAAAAATAAAAAAAAGGATGGGCTACCCCACCTTGTCAGAATTGGGGTTAAAACCATTCCTTTTGTCAAAATTGAGGCAAATCATCATTTTTTTTGACAACCTGGGTCCTCCTCCTTCTATAAATTGCCCTCTGGGGACTGGGGTAGGAAGGGAGAGAGGACAGAGACAAATATACATACGGACGAATAGAAGAAGAAGACACGCTCAGCGGAGTTTGTTTGTTTGTGAAAAGGCCCATCAAGGGTATGATCTATAAATACCCCGGGTCTTGTGTTTATATCCCTAGAGGTTGTGTATGTAATTTTTCATGCATTCTGGGTGGTCAAACTACGTAATTCCTTTAGATAATGAGGAATTATAGAAATGCCCCTCCCAGGATTGCAAGAAAATTCAAGTCTTGTTGTTCGCAGTTTTATCCTGCAATTTTATGTAATTAGGGCTACGCCCTTACATCCCGCGTCAGTGCGGAAACCCCCTTTTCCTTATACAGTCGACAACTCGCCGACAACCCATGTACTCATATACTTCATAAAATGTACTCAACTGCTCCTTTATGGGCTGGTCAAGGGAAAATTGCATTTAAGTCCCGACTCTCAGAGAATTGTGTACATGTCCCTCTCTGTGCGAGTCAACGCACGAATGTCTTCTACGAAGTCCATCGTCGCGCCTTTCGCTTTGGGACCCTGCTAGCCTAGTCTTACACCCAAGTGTCATCTCAGACCTAGGTCCGCTTGGGGCCTGATAAAATTACGAAAATGCCCCTGTGACCTAGAAGTGGTCTAGGAGCCTTCGAAACTCTCCGGGAATGGCCCCGGCACCTCGGAGAGTCAGAGATTCTATCCTACCTTCTCTCCAATCCGAAATTCCAGAAATACCTCTGGTCTGGTAAAATTACTAGAATATCTCCGGAAGCCCAAAATTACCAAAATACCCTTGGAGTCTGGAAAACCTGAGACACTTCAAAAATGCCTATGGCTTCTACAGAATTGTATTGATGTTCCCAAACTATAGTGTCTTCGGCCTAAACTTAATGAGGCATCTGATAAAGCCCCAGTTCTGTCAATCGTTCGGTGGTGCATAAGAGGTAGCTGTGAGCCATGCAAATGAGCTTGCCCCCAATCTCGGAACCTATGTAAGCAACCTTCAGATTTTTTTGACAATTAAACAAAGGTGTTCGGACGCTAGGTCGATGTAAATCAACACTGACTGCGGTCAGTGGAGAAAGGTCCAACACTCGAACCCGAATCGTCTGATACGATGCGCACCCATGGAATAAACCATGCACGGGCTATTTACACTTTCCCCATGTGCAAGCCTTACCATTTCTTTCTTTAGAAAAGAAACATATATTCCGTGGCGTCCAACACTATCTAATTAAGAAGATTCTAAATGCAGGTCCTTGGTTGCCATGTATGACTGTGGCTTTGGTAGAAGCTGGTTCCATTCTTCCTGGGTTTAAACACCTCAGATGAATCATCAATGGGTTGGAAATAATAGGGCGAGGGGGAAAGGTCCTAATCTGGATCAGAATTGGCTGATTCGTGAACCATGGCTGCTGCTTCCCTGCACACACACACACACACCCCAAACAAACCCCCCCCCAAAAAAAAAGGAGCTGTGTGGGACCGATGGGCATACAATTGCAGCCACTCCTCATTGTTTGGAATGGAAACCAATGGACAGATTGGATTTTTCTGATTTTTATATCTTTGTCTTCTTTTATTTATTTAACTTTGTTTACCTAAGTTACAGTAGCATTCTGTATATAGGAACCGAATTCTGAGTTCCCAGAACCACATTTTTCTGCTCCCTGGGGTGTACGCTTTTTAGTACCTTGCTGTGTTATTTTCTACTCATCAGAACTGGCTGCTTGATTTTATGGCAATTTCAGGCAAAATTATTTGTCTTTCTGGACCACCTGGGGTTGGCAAGACCAGCATAGGCCGCTCAATTGCACGTGCATTGAACAGGAAATTCTATAGGTTCTCTGTTGGAGGCTTGGCAGATGTTGCTGAAATCAAGGTAGTTTGCCATTTCAAAGGAGAGTTTTATTGAATATCATATTGGATGTCAAAACTAACAAGAATCCATTGAAACGATTTGCCTGAGATAAACTTGGTCACCTACTTTTAAGTGAATGTTCAGGGTCATCGTCGAACGTATATTGGTGCCATGCCTGGAAAGATGGTGCAATGCCTGAAAAGTGTGGGAACTGCTAATCCTTTAGTTTTAATAGATGAGATTGATAAGGTACTTTCTCTGCTTAATGGTATCATGTATTCCATTAATATTCTGTTTGATTTATTTCAGTTGGGAGATCGAAGAGGATTTGGATGTAATAACCTAACTACCTTACATAATGATCTCTTACTCTTTCTACAGTTAGGTAGGGGACATGCTGGTGATCCCGCTAGTGCTTTGCTAGAGCTACTTGATCCAGAACAAAATGCAAACTTTCTTGATCACTATCTTGATGTTCCAATTGACCTGTCTACGGTATGGTGATGCTGACGAGTTTTAGAAGTTTTAGTTTTACTTTCTTGTGTTGACTTGTATAAATATTTTTAGCTTTATTTTATCTATTTGTCAAAGGTGCCTTATGCCAATGGTGCTGTAGTTTGCTCATTATTACTCTTAGACTACTATGTTTTTTGGATGTATAATTTGCATATGTGGTATCAGAGGCTTATACTTGCATAATTTGCATCGATGCTTTCATGAACAATATTTTGCTTAATCTTTTTCTTAAAGTTTGTCCTATGGTTGTATGCATTCGTACCACTTAAGTAGTTATTAACTTATTTAGGTATTTTTGGAGTGTTAAAGCCAGAATCTAATGGAGAGTCTCTCTTTTGATTCCCTTGCAATATATTGTGTCTATATAAAGCCTTATGCTTCTCGAATATGCAGATACATGACACATTTTCCCAGGTTTCTGAGGCCATGGGTTGGCAGCCCGAGAGGGTATACTGAGGCCAAACCCAACAAATGTGAAATGAGCCGAGAGGCATAGTGGGTTGGCAGCCCGAGAGGGCGTACTGAGGCCAATCCCTAGAAGGAAAAAAGTGCCGAAAGGCGTGGTGGGTTGGCAGCCCGAGAGGGCGTACTGAGGCCAATCCCTAGAAGGAAAAAAGTGACGAAAGGCGTGATGGTTTGGCAGCCCGAGAGGGCATACTGAGGCTAAACCCGACAAAGGTGAAATGAGCTGAGAGGCATGGTGGGGTGGCAGCCCGAGAGGACATACTGAGACCAAACTCGGTGGGACATGTGCCAGAAGGCATGATGGGTTGGCAGCCCGAGAGGGCATGCTGAGGCCAAACCCAGTGGGACAAAAGAGTAAGTGGGTTTAACTGCTCGGAAGAGACACATAAGCTAAACCCGGAAGCCGATAGGCGGAATGGGTCGACAGCCCGAAAGGGGCATGCATAGGCCGAGCCCGATAGGACTAGAAGGATAGATTGAATAGCCCGGAGGGACATGAGATCTGGACCTCGGGAGGTCCCAAAATATGGGTAATCCCGATGAGACAAAGTAAGACAACGTCGGGACGCCCTGGTGGGACTAGGTGTCATATAATGACATGTAAGACGTAGCCATGGCATTAATATGATGTTTTGGCCGTGATAGGGTGGAGTCATTGACTCAGAGCCACCCAAGGAATAAGCAGAGAGAGGATTTTTTTTCTTTTTTTTCACATTACCAACCTCATCGCCCTTTCGGGTTTTCGCCGAGGCTATCCCCCTTTAGCTTTTTCCGATGCGCCCTTGCGGGTTTTCACACCGAGGGGTTGCCCATTTTTGCCCGAGGCGCCCTTTCGGGTTTTTACCTCGACCGGGTCTGTGGCCTTTCTGTCCTCAGCCAACCGTTGAAGGCCAACTGAGTCCGCCGGGGTATTAGTATTTTTAACCCCATTTTTTTTTTGAACCTTCACTGAGGAGAGGTACTGCCCTATGAGGACTACTGTCGGAACTCCTGCAGTGGCACATGATAGAGCTTCATATGTTTCCGGTTGAGAGGAGGGAAGGGATTATCTCCCTTATGGTCGAGGACCGTATAAGCCCCTCCTTCATAGACCTTCTGGATGACATAAGGTCCACGCCAATTGGACTAGAGTTTACCGCTAGATCTTCTCACGAGAATCTCCTTTTCTTTGACCATGGCAAGGTCACCTTTCTTGAATGCCCTTTGCTTGACCAGCTTATCATAGGCACGTGTCATGCGGGCTTGATACACTTGTAAGTGCTTGTAGGCTTTGAGTCTTTGACCTTCAAGGTTGGACAATTCCTCAAGCCTTCTTTCAATTTCAGATTGGTCTTGTCCTGGCAGTCCAGCGTGCACAGCAACGCGGTAAGACGTTAGCTCGATCTCCACAGGGACCATCGCTTCGGCTCCATAGACCAAAGAGAATGGGGAGCAACCCGTAGGGGTTTTGTAAATGGTCCGGTAGGCCCATAGGGCTCCGTGGACCTTTTCGCCCCAATCTCGCTTGCGGCCACCTACTATATTGGACAGTAGCTTGCAAAGGGTTTTGTTGAAGGCCTCGGCCAATCTGTTGGCTTGGGGATTGTAGACTGATGACGTCCTCCAGTCAATATGGAATTTGGCCGCCAAAGCATAAACAGTCTTGTTCTTGAATGGCGTTCCATTATCGGATATAATCTGGCTGGGGGTGCCGAATCTATATATGATGTAGTGCCTCACAAAGCGGGCAACTATCTCTCCTGTAACTTCTCGTAGCGGGACAGTTTCTGCCCATCTGGAGAACTAATCGGTGGCGGCCAGTATGAACTTATGGCCTTGAGATGATGGTGGGAATGGTCCCACAATGTCCATGCCCCACTCCTCGAATGGCCAAGTAGGCGCTGTTGGATGGAGCGGGTTGGGCGGCCTCCGAGGGATTGGCCCGAATGCTTGACATTGGTGAGATGTACGAGCATATTGGTTGCAATCTTCGTACATGGTGGGCCAATAGAACCCCTTGAGCTTGATACTGTTCTTCATCTTGGCTCCTGCTTGATGCGCTCCGCACAATCCGGAGTGGACTTCGTGCATGACAGTCTTGGCCTCCTTAGATGAAAGGCACCGTAGGAGGAACGATCGGTCCTTTTCATGGACGTGCCTGAAGAGCAGACCGTCAATTAGCTAGTAGGATGTCGCCCTGCGTAGCAGTTGCACCCTCTGAGCCCGATCAGGGGGAAGCCAGCCATTCTTTATCTTTATAATTGGCTCGCGCCAATCTTCTTCTTCTGGAGCATTCTCCTCTTGAATGTCGTCGACCTCGTAAATAGTAAGGCCGGAGTCTTCGTCGAGTACACTCGGCATAAGCCTTCGGTGTCTGACAGTGATATTTAATTCTCCCTCAGG
Organism: Amorphophallus konjac; assembly: GCA_022559845.1. Taxonomy (NCBI): domain Eukaryota; kingdom Viridiplantae; phylum Streptophyta; class Magnoliopsida; order Alismatales; family Araceae; genus Amorphophallus; species Amorphophallus konjac. The sequence goes on from CM040117.1 coordinate 67,336,846, forward strand.
CGGGAGTTTTAAGGCTGCTGCCAATTTTACCAAAGCGTCGGCCTGGGAGTTGCTGCCTCTGGGGACATGGCCTATTTCAAATAGGTAGAATTTTTCTGAGCCTCATGACGGCTGCATGGTAGGGAATGAGCTCTTTTTTTCGGACGTCATAGACGCCCAGGACCTGACGGATGACGAGCTGAGAATCCCCGTACACCTTGATGCATTTGATGTCCATTTCTAGTGCCAGTTGAAGCCCAATGACCAGCGCTTCCTACTCTGCCTCATTATTAGTCAGGGACTTCTTGAGAGCGCAAGAGATGTGGAGGATGCCGCCTTGTGGAGATACAAAGACTGTCATGCCCCGAGCGCGGAAGATACCCGGAGATGCGCGACGTGTCTATATCAATCATGTCAATCAGAGTGGTCGTGTATTCGACACAAAGACAGAGATGCGCAAAATAGCAAGATAACCCAATCCTTTATTTCATAATGGATAGACTATTACAAATCCAATACTCTGTTTAATAAAAAGGAAAAGAATACATAGTTGACTCAAGAAACTATAGAAAAGACTAGATGACACTTGGAGAATCTCTATCTCTTCACTCTTGACAATTCCCATCCGATTGACTTCCATTGTCGTCGGACTTACCTGAAAAGTACAAAGGGACAAACGGAATGAGCGAACGCTCAGTAGGAAATTATATCTCAAGTACTAGCAAGTGGTTTAAGTAATTACATCTTTCATGAATGCAAGAAAGTTATGCATGCTCGCATAAAACGACAAGATAGAGAGAATGTAATATCAAGGAAATAAGATGAACTTAATCATGAACTTTCAACAAGATGACAAGTGGTTCAAGATATTCAAGCAAGTACAATTAACAAGTCATGTCAAGAACTTTGGCTATCATGTATCAAGCAAGCAAGTAAATTACCCTTTTTCGGGCCACACATTTCATTTTATGTCAAGTACGAGTCAAGTACAAGATGTGTGTGGAATGTCCAATCAAGCAAGTCAAGTACTCGGTATAATGCCAGATACCTTATCATTTTAACTCCCATGGGCACAAGTACTTTCGGGTGCTCCTCCCAGGACCAGATCGGGCCCTATATGTGCAGGCATTTATCATGTATATTTTTGACATCCACTCTTGTTTATATAGCCAATATAGACTTTCAATAATCAGGCATGTAGACATGTATGACAACTTTGACCGAATAGAGTCCAAAAATATGACAAAGGACATAAATTGGCGATAATAACGGTATAATCACGATATCGATGAAACTAGGTAGAATATGGTTCCCTTAACTTAGGTACCATGACAAATCAATATGGACATTCTTTATATAGAATTGAGGTCCACATGAACATTAGATCAAGCAAGATACCCTCATTCTTATCATAGAATTGGGGTTTACAAGAATGACACGATATGGCATGATATCATCATCCCATCAAGAATTTCTTATGATATACTCTTTGTATAATCATAAAGGCCGGTATACCATGTTTCTTTAGATTGACATGGCAAGGATCGTGTAATAGGTCTTTAGGGTACAACCAGCTCAGTCGGCCTTGAGGGAATCCAAGGCTACGAGGAGTCTTACGGAGGTCTCTATGACTAACTCGCTAGTCCAAAGGAACGGAATGTCCAATGGAGAGCTTGTATGTCAATGAGAGTTGAGTGTGATCGGTAAATCAACATGAAAACATGGGACTATACTCACGGAGTGGAGAATAGTGCCGATATATATATATATTATAATATATAAAACCATCGGTTAGCAAATCAGATGAAAAATCAGTTTATAGTAAAATAACGACTTAGGTCAAGTCGTTTCTCAAGTAATTAACGCCTAACAGAAGGGCGTTTACATATGGTCCGTTTTGCAGAATTTTCAATAATTCAATAATTTATCTAAAACGCGCCTTGGGAAAGGGCGTTTCTTCAAGAGTTGACGACTACAGTAGCAGGCGTCTCCTTATTTATATTTTTGACAGAATATCAATAATTTTCATGAATTGTCTAAAACACGCCCTTAAAAGGGGCGTTACTGTTTAATTCTATTTTTCAGAATATATATATTTCAGGAATTTACAAAAACGCGCCCACTGAAGGGGCGTTATTAACATAATTACGCCTTTGTTCAGGGCGTTAGTTTCACAAGTCACGACCTAACTTAGGTCGTTAATTCGTCAAGGGTCATGAACAGTAACGAAGTTATATAATCAAGCAATTTTTTCAAGACAGGACAGGTAACTAGCAGGTAGAGTCATGCATTGTATTAGAATCAGGATTTCAAATATATCATCTTTATAACGTGGGTAATTATTAATTTTATGAAAGTAACGCCTGTGTACAGGGCGTTTATTCTGAAACTGACGACCATCGTTATGGTCGTTACTTTAAAAGTAGCGCCCTATTCAAGGGCGTTTCTTTCCATAATAGTCCAGCAACATCCGGGAAACTATAATAAAACCAATACATGATATGCATGATGCTTCTTGTGTTATATAAATTTAGTTTGGGCTACAAGACTTGAGAAGATCCTACCTTATAGAAGATGAGCTCTGTTGCAACACAAAAAAAAATCCGCAACAGCAGCAGCAGCAGGAAGAAGAACAAGTGTTCTTCAAAGATCTTCACGCTACAGAACCTGTAGAGGAAGAGAAAAAGAAGGAAGATGAAGATGTTAATAATCTTCATAGTTATAATCGACGTTTAAGGAAAAAGATAGAAGAATATTACCTATTCTTCGACGGCAGTAGCAGAGTTTCCTAAACAAGAAGAGAACTAATTATTCTTCATATAATCTGAAGCAAGAAAAACAAAAGGGAATAAGAAGAACAGTTGTTCTTCACGTACCGTGCAGCAGTAGTTCGTCCAAATAGATTTAGGGTTGGCCGAACAGGTTTATTTATAAGATTTTGGAGTCCTAACCAAAGTAGTGTTTGATTGAGGGTAATATATCCCTAATAGAGTCCTTACTCTAATAGACACTTACTAGATTAGGTTGATCCTTCCCTGGATAAGCTCTGGGTTCGAACGGGTCACGAACCGAATTAACGCCTTAGGTAAGGGCGTCGATTCTTTAATTAACGACCTAGTTCAGGTCGTTTCTTAAGAAACGTCTTTGATAAGGGCGTTCCTTATTATTTTTTTAAAACACGCCCAATACATGGGCGTTTCTTTTACTTGCCTATTTGGTCGTGAGAGTTGACGACCGCACGTGTGGGCGTCCTTTCTTTAGTCACGCCCTTGATAGAGGCGTTTCTTTCAGAATTAACGCCCTAATAAGAGGCGTTATTTTAATTTTGTTTTACTTCGTCTAATTAACCGTATTACTTCTGTAATATATATATATTTTAATTTATTTCAAATATTCATTTATCAGGGTTGCTACAAAGACTACCCCCGCGCCTGAGACATAGTCTGCGAGACAGGCGGCCCTCTTGATTGTTCGGGAAGCACCATCAAAATACAACTCCCAGTGTGGGAGGTCGAGGGTGAGAACACCTGGCTCCATCTGTGGTGGGATTTTTTCAGACTGTTCCCCCATTTCTTGAGAAGGTACTAACACCTCTTCATCGGGCAACTCGGAGTTGAGTGGCGAATCTTCCGACACGGGATGCGCTGCTAAGAACTCCGCCATTCCTTGTCCCTTGATCACCTTGCGTGGGACGAAGGTAATATCGAACTCTATGAGGATAAGCGCCCATTTGCCGAGCCTACCAGAGAGGACGGGCTGACTGAGCAGAAATTTGAGTGGGTCACATTTTGAGATGAGCTCCACCCGATGAGCTAGCAGGTAGTGTCTCAGCTTCTTGACAGCAAACACCAGAGCCAGGCATACCTTTTCCATGGGCGTGTACCAATGCTCGGGCCCAATCAGCTTTCGGCTGAGGTAATGAAACGGCTGCTCCTTGCCCTCTTCATTGGTTTGGGCTAGCAGAGCCCCCAAGGAGGCATCCATGGCAGCAATATAGAGGATGAGGGGCTTCCCTCTGACTGGAGGAGTCAATAGATACTCCTTGATTTGTTCGAAGGCCTTCTGACAGTCTTCGTCCCATATGAAGGGTGCTCCTTTCTTCATCAATTTGCCGAAAGGTAGGCATCTTCCTGAGAGATTAGAAATGAATCGCCTAATATAGGCGAGTCTTCCTTGCAGAGATCTGAGCTCTGTCAAGCTCTTAGGCAGAGGTAGCCCTCTTATAGTCTTGATTTTGTCAGGGTCGATTTCTATGCCTTGATATCTGACGATGAAGCCGAGGAACTTGCCGCTGGAGACGCCGAAGGTGCACTTCATTGGGTTCATCTTGAGCTGGTACTGTCAAAGCCTTTCGAAGACTCGACGCAGATCAGCCAAGTGATCCTCCCGCTTCTTCGTCTTGACAACCAGATCATCGACGTAGCATTCGACAAGGTCATGTAGTATCTCGTCGAAGATCTTGGTCATGGCCCTTTGGTAGGTTGCGTCGGCATTCTTCAGGAACGACATCCTTTTGTAGTTTAAGATCCCCTTAGGAGATCGGAAAGCCGTATGATCTTTATCTTTGACGGCCATGCGGATTTGATTATAGCCCGACGACCCGTCCATGAAAGACAAAGCTTCGTGACCAGTGGTCATATCCACCATTGTCTCGGGTCCCAGGGAAGTCGTCCTTCGGGCATGCTTTGTTCAGATCCCTGAAATCGATGCAGACTCGGACTTGGCCGTTCTTCTTCTTGACAGGGACTATGTTGGCGAGCCAGACAGGGTACATACAAGGCTCTATGAAGTCTACATTGAGCATCTTGTCAACCTCAGCGTTGACCTTCAGCTCTAGCTCGTGGCGCATATGCCTTTGAGCTTGCTTGACTGGCTTGACTGTTGAAAGTATTGCCAGCTCGTGTTCAGCCACAGAAGAGTCGAGCCCGGGCATTTCTTTGTAAGTCCAGGCGAAACAATCCCTGAACTCTTCTAAGAGCTGTCGATACGACTGCCTTTCTTTCTCGCTGAGGAGAGCACTTATGAAGGTGGGACGATAGTCTTCTTTGCTTCTGAGATTGATCTCAATCAACTCGTCCACAGTTGCTTGACCACCGTCTTCAAGCTCCGGTGGAGCTGGTTGGAGGTCGACGAAGTCTCCCTCATCATCAGTGTTTGCTTCATAGACTTCAAACTCTTCGAAGCACTCTTGCTCGTGGCTTGAAGCCGAAGGGCTTGCTTCGTCTTGCCGATGGTTAACAGGCTGGGCTGCTCCTCCCTCTGAGGGGTTGTCACTGTTGACTTGTGTTGCGGGTGACGTTGATGCCTCACCAGACTCCCTTACAGAGTTGCCGATCCCGGGCTCAACTTCAATTTGCCCGTGAGAGGGAGATAGTAGCCCTATGGTGTTGACTGCAAAGTGGACTTCGAAGTCCCTTTCTTGGTCATAGCCAAGCCCCCGCGTGTCTTTGCGGGAGAAGGGAGGTTGCCCACGGACTTGCGGAGGGTTCCACAGCTGGTGGAAATAGGTCGCTCGTGTAGGGTCTTGAGCTTGTGGGATGTGTTGTTTTTACACATTTCCCTAATGTGCTTCACCATATCGTCCATCTCCTGGACCGGCTCTGGCGCCGCATCGGTGGGAGTATCCCAGCCGAAATCATCTTCTGGAGGGCCCGGTGGGACTAAGTCACCTTTGTAAAAGATGATCGGCTTGTCCCCCTTGCCCTTGTTACGTCTTCTTCTCCGTTGATAGGAGACTTTGAAGGTCTTCAGCTGCTCCACCTCATATTCTTCCCGTTGGGACGAGAGTTGAAGGCACTTGGGCGGGAAGGAGATGCTTCGGTCAATGACCTGGCTGATGAGGTTGGCTTCAAAGTCAACACTTCGCCTCTCCGGCTGAGTCGGCTTAGAGGCAGACTGGAGGCTTAGCCTGTGCAGCTTTACCATGTCTTGATTGACAGTGAACAACTGCCCTTCCTCGACTTCAAAGTCCACTTTTTGCTTCCCTTTGTCTTTTAAAGGCTCGGGGATTGCTAGAGTGGGCTCCCCAAAATATAGGGAAGCATCAGCCAGGTGGCACTCATTTGGGTGGAATGGAGATTGATCTACAAAGACCGTGTGTTGCTCTCCTCCTTTGGCATATTTAATGCACTGGTGCAGAGTTGATAGGACGACCCAATTTTCATGGAGCCAGGGCCTCCCGAGCAGCACCTTGTACGATGTGTCGGAGTTGATAATATAGAATGTCGCTCGGCTGACAAAATCGCCCAAGGCTAGTTTGACCTCAACCCGACCAAGTGCCTCCTCGGAACCCTGATTCAATCTCGAGATCTTGACTGCAGTCACCTTTTGTAAATAAGCTGCCAAGTATAGAGACTTGAAAGTCTTCAAAGGCATGATGTTGACGGCCGCTCCAGCATCGACCAAAATTCGGTTCACATCGTGCCCGTTGATCGTCCCCCTCATATATAAGGGGCGATTGTGGTACGGAGAGGACAGCAACATGTCTTTGTCCGTGAAGGAAATGTTGGCTGTGAGTGCCTCATATGCCTGAGCCTACAGTTCTGCAACATGGGCTTCATAGGCCTCCGGGTCTTGGAGTATCTTGACAAGAGCCTCTCTGAGATCTTTACTCCAAGTGATGGCTTCCCAAATAGTAACATTTGTAGGAAACCGCTTCATGTGATGAATGATCTTGCGGTCCGCCCGAGCACGGGTCTTGTCAAATGGCGGGATGATCTCCGCTAGAGTCTTCGGCGCCTGGCGAGGCTTCTCTCGCTTAGAAGGGCGCTCCTCCGCATTCTGACCTTCCGCATCTTCTTGGAACAGCGGTGCCAAGGATTCTTCCGGAGGTGACAAGGGCTCATCATGCTGGTCTTCATTAGAAGGATCGGCCTGGCTTACGGACTCGACTCTGTTGGAGTGGTCAGCCTGCTCTGACGCCTTCTCAAGCACTGGCGACCTAGCTGGCTCCTCTTCTTCATCGGAGGAGGTGATTACAAAAGGGACGCCACCCGGTTTAGCCGCTGAAATGGGGCCTGAACCCTCTGAGGGGCTGAGGATAAAGGGGATTCCCCGAACTTGAACTTCTGGGACAAGACCCGGCTTCTCCCCTCTGAATATTATGACTCGGTCGAGAGTCAGGGGACCTTCACGTCCGCGTCCTCGGCCACGACCTCGGCCACGTCCCCGGCCATTTCTTGCCGAGCGACGCTGATATGTTGCCATAGGAGCCTTGCCTCCAGTGCTATCCGCCACGGGAGAATAAATGTTGTCGGGCGGCGGAATCGCCACCATGTTGTAGGAGAGCTCTTACAGCATTTCCTCGAGCATCTCGACAGTGAGCTCCTCATCTTTGTAGAATAAGAGAGCTCCTCCGGGATTGGGAAGTCTTCACCTTCTTCAAGACGGTGAGCCATTTCCCGGAGCCATTGCAGAAGGCGGGCTTTACGCCCAAACTTGTCCCAGGGAATGTATTCGTCTAGAGTGACAACTCTGGTAGGACGAGGGGGAGTGTAGTCCTCCAGCTCATCTATGAGCTTTTGCAGTCTTTACAGAGGAGTTGGCTCTTTAGGAGCCTCCATTGCTGCCGCCTGCTCAGCTTGTTTCTTCAATCTCCTCTTCAAATTCTTCTGCGATTCTTCTCTTGCTTCTTTTGGCGTGCCGCCTCTTGAGAAGAAAGTGGACTTCGCTTCGGAGGTGGGACTTGTTTGCCCCCAGAATTGCTCCGAGCCGGCTCCTTAGGAGCTTTAGTGCCACGGCTTTTTCTGGGGACAACCTTGGTCCAATTGGCCTCCTCCGGCTGAGCCTGGAAGGTGGCATTGATTGCCTGAGCAATTATTTCCAGAGGCAACTCCTGGAACTCTGCCAGTCCATAGTGGGGCCTCTGGGGGCTTTGGAGTTCCACCGACTTTGCTTGGGCTAGTGGCTTGGCTTGCTTAAGCTGCTGAGGCCTTTCTACAATTGACGGACTTGCTGGCTTGACGGGAGCTTTGACTAGAGGCTCCCTCACCTTCGCCTTGCCTTTGTCGTCTGGCGGAGGGTTTCCCCTTATGACAATGCCCGGTTGACCCGGCCTAGACTGTGGTTTGGAATCTTCCCCCTCGACTTGGCTTTTCGGGCTCCGGGCCTTAGGCCCCTCGCACTTAGCCTTGCCTTTGGGGTTTGGCTGCGGATTACCACTGCCCGTAGACCCGTCCAGTTGGACTTGCTGAGAGGTGGGTTTAATCCCACGCAGCTTGGTCTGCTCCTGTTGCCGCCTTGTCATAGAATTCCCCTGCGCATCAATCTCCCCTCTCTGGATGAGGACTTCAATGCAATCTTGGACTTCCTAGCACTCCCGGGTGGGATGAGACACCCTGGCATGATACTTGCAGTAGCGGGGGTGGCTCTTGGCCGTCTCATTGTAGTAAGGCGGCAGATCATGTGTCAGCACCCGACCATCTTCCAGGAGCTTGTCGAAAATCTTCTCAGTGTCCTCCTTAGGGAAAGAACACTGATGAGAGGGTCGCCACCCTGGGTACCATAGTGTGGATTGTGGTGACTGGGAACTGACTCCCTGGGAACTGACTCCCTCCTCCTGCGGCTCCGGGAGCTGGAAAGTTGCTGAGGCATGTATGACATTAACGGAGAAATGAAGACTCTTCTGCACATGCGGCTGAGGTGGATCGACCAGTAATTCACCCATTTTAACCTTTCCTTGCCTGATTAAGTCTTCAGCAATGTCCTTGAACGGCTCACAGTTGTGGATGATATGGCCAACAACCTCATGGTATGGGCAATAGCCCTGATGAAATGCAGCACTTGGTGTCTGCTCCATGGGTGACGGGCTAATCAGCCCAGCTCGCTGGCATGCGAAGAAGATGCTTGGAGTCTTCTCGCAAGGGAAGAAGTATAGCTTTTCTGGCAGCTCGACTTAAAGTGGAGCCTCCTCGCCTTCCAGTGAGTCCTCCTCGTCTTCAGATGAATCTGAGGATTCTTCAGAGAGCCAGCCCCTGAGCGGAGCCCGGCCGTTAGGTGATACACTTGCCTCCCGTATATGAGTTGGAGCTAACCCCTGGCAAATAGGTCAAAGGGGAAGGTGGACAACTGCTGATCTATGCTTTCTAAGAACTGCAATAGACGCCTCTATTCAAATTGCAATTGTCGGATTTCTGCTCGGATTTTTCGAATAGTCCTCCGCAATGCCAAACATTCAGGGAGTGAAGGAGGATCAGCTCTAGGATCGGCATTGGGCTGCTGATTCGAGGGTCCGGCTTCGGAGGCATTGGAGCTTGAAGCCATCGCCACCATATGGATCACATTAGCCGACCGATTTGATCGACTCCAAGTATGCGACTGTGGTGGGTCAACTGCATGGCCCAACATATTTACCAAGCCCTTCTGAATGAGTTCTTCGGCTATGTTTTTGAAAACATAGCAATCCCCGATGGTATGACCCAACCTTCGGTAATATACACAATAGGTAGGGTCCTCTGTCTTATCCACCTCTGCGGGCTTCCGCGGATACGACAGGGTGATGAGCTGCTCTTTCATGCATAGATCAAAGAGCATTTTAGTGTGCTCTTTCTTGAAGGAATACGGCGTCTTCATGTTCTCCGCAAACCGAGACGCTCTTGCCTTGGCGTCAGGCTTCTTGCCATTACCTTTGGATTTTCCTTCTCCCTTTTCTCCATTGGTCGGGGAGAAGTCTACAGCATTCACCTCCTTACCGCTAGTCAGACGGTCTTTGGAGGATTTGCCTTTTGCAGAAGCTTGGACAGGGTGATCAGCGAAGAACATTTTAATCTCCGCTACCACTGTATTCAACTGGTCGAAGCCCCTGATATTGGAGCCCAGGAGCTTTTCACTAACTTCTGCCGAGAGACCCCTGCGACAGATGGTGATGGCATCCTCAGGTGTCGGAGGATTATCGCAGCGCATGCTGACGTCCCTTCATCGCTTGATGAAGTCCAGTGCAGTCTCACCTTTCTTCTGCCGGAGAGCATAGAGCTCTGCCAAGGAGATTTTGCGTTCGACCATCTGAAAACGGTCGACGAACTTCTTTTGCATGTCAGCCCAATCAGCTACAGAATTGGGCTTAAGTCTGGAATACCACTGGAAAGCGGTGCCAGTCAATGATGTGGCAAAGTACCGCAGCAAGTATGCTTCCTCCAGTGCCAACTCATCCATGGCCGTCATATAATAGGCCAGGTGTTCGTGAGGAGAGCCATGCCCATTGAACTTCTGGAGTTTCGGGGCCTTCGGGCAATCCGGTAGAAGCTTCTTGAATTGATGATGGAGGGGATATGGCACGTTGTACAAATCGACGGTAGCCACACCCTCGTCATGTTGGGCAAACTTCGCCTCCACAATACGCTCGATCATCTGCTTCTGCGCCATGAGGCTTTCTGCAGCAGGGGTCATAGACGACCGGGCATTAGCTTCATGTTGCGGCACTTCAAACTCCACCGTCACTGGTAATTTTGCAGCAGTGGCGGAGGCGTTGGCCGCGGCTGGAATGGGAGGATGCTGTGGTTCCATCCCAGTAGGTACCGCCGGGGGCGGAGTATGAACCTCCTTTTCGCGCAGTAATGATTGTAGGAGGTTCTTCAACTCTTGGTTTTCTTGCCAAAGCTCTTCCAGCGTGAGAGTTTGAACCTCTCTCCCAAGATCTTCATGTGCGGGGTTGCTATCCCCGTCGATGCTATGGACGTCCTCCTGACGCTCTTCTTGCGTGCCGGCTCGGGCTGAGATGTCCCAGCAGCCGACGCCTGCTGCGTCTGCGCTAGAATCCGGGAAACCGGCCTTGACCTCCTCAAATATTGGAGAGGTTGGTTGAGCTCTCCCGAGGTGTCCTCGGGCTGTTTGTCACCGGAAGTGGTGTAACAGGTGAACACTTTGACAGTGTCGTTGGTCACCTGGACCACCCGTTTCAAGAGGGCACAAGAGTTGTAGAGCATGCCGCCTTGTGGAGATACAAAGACTACTCCCGCGCCCGAGACATAGTCTGTGAGGCCGCCAGCCCTTTTGATTGTCCGAGAGACACCATCAAAATATAACTCCCAGTGTGGGAGGTCAAGGGTGAGGACACCTGGCTCCATCTGTGGTGGGACCTTTTCAGCATGCTCCCCAATTTGTTGAGAAGGTACCAACACCTCTTCATCGGGTAGCTCGAAGTTGAGTGGCGAATCTTCCGACACGGGGTGCGCAGCTAAGAACTCCGCCATGCCTTGTCTCTTGATCGCAAGGTGATGTCAAACTCTATGAGGATAAGTGCCCATTTGCCGAGCCTACCAGAGAGGACAGGCTGGCTGAGCAGAAACTTGAGTGGATCACATTTTGAGATGAGGTCCACCCGGTGAGCCAAAAGGTAGTGTCGCGGCTTCTTAACAGCAAACACCAGAGCTAGGCACACCTTTTCCATAGAAGCATACCGATGCTCAGGCCCGATCAGCTTTCGGCTGAGGTAGTACAGTGGCTGCTCCTTGCCCTCTTCATTGATCTGGGCTAGCAGAGCCCTCACAGAGGCATCCATGGCAGCAATGTAGAGAATTAGGGGCTTCCCTCTGATAGGTGCCCCTAGGATCTTCCTGCCCTGTGTTTGTTGATGTCTAGGCATGATGCTGCATTAAGACAGTCAAAGACAATCTCTTGTAAGTACAATGAAAAAAATGCAATTCAACATGGTAGCGCTCCAAATTATTGAATGAAACTTAATTAAGTTTCAATTCAACCTTACTAAACCTAATTAGAGGAAAGCCCCAAATTTAAGGGCCGAAACTGACAACCATGGGAGGGGGCAATATATAAACTACTTCTTGCATATCATCATTTAAAGGACATTTTTCACATCCATCTAACACAAGGGCCAAGAATGTTGCACAGCAAGAGACAGGATTACTCTGATGGATTTGAGTTTTGCCACAGATGTAAAAGTCTCCTAAGTCAATTCCATAACTTTGAGTGAACCCCTTTGCCACTATTCTTGCTTTATATCTCTCTATTATCCCTTCTACATTGTACTTGATGGTGTAGATCTATTTAGATCCAACTGGAGTCCTGTCTCTGGGCAAATCACCTAGCTCCAATGTCCCATTGCTTGTTGTCAATTGGGATATTTAATAGCCTCTGAAAAAGAGTTAGGAATGGAACAGAAGAAAAGGCAAACAAGAAGGTATGATAATGGAAAGAAATACGGTGAGTAATTCACGAAGTTGGAAATGGGATACTTGGCACAACCACGGACTCCCTTGGGAACAACAATATGTAGATCTAGGTCAGTCTCTGGAGTTGACTAATCAGGATCAAGGGAGGTAGCAACCTCTGAAGTTGACTGATCAGTAGCTGGTCTATTTTTAAAAATTTTCCTCCTATATGTGATTAGAGGCTTTTCAAAACAATGTGTCATCAGTAGGAACATGAGACTGACGACCCTGTATGGCAAAAGTAGAGGGCATGGAAAAAGGCTAGGGAGGCACAACAGGAGCAACAACGTCAATAGCGCCCTTGACCACTAACGTCTCCCCCTGAGGGTGAGCCCGGGGAGAACAATAGGACTCAAAACTCAAAGAAGGGGTCGTCTTTACGAATAATAATGCCACTAGTAGAAAGATCATAACAATGCGGTAACCCTTCGAGTAACCGAGGAAGACACCACGAACAGTACGGGGTTCAAGCTTGGAGTCATCAGGTCCAAGGGAATAAATAAAACAAAGACAACCAAAGACCCGTGGTAACCGAGAGAACAAGGGTTTATCTGGATAAAGAATAGAGATGGGGGAGCAATTCTGCAAGTTCATAGATGGCATCCGATTTATGAGGTAGTTGGCAGTCAAGACAGCATGAGTTCAAATATTTTTGGAAGATGACACAGGAACAAAAGTGCCCTGACTGTCTCAAGGAGGTGACGATTCTTACAATCGACAACACCATTCTACTGTGGAGAATGGGCACAAGTGGACTCATGGATAATGCCCTCATCTTGAAGAAAGACATTAATGCTCCAAACAAAGTGTTCCCAAGCATTGTCAAAATGAATGACCTTAATATGCTTACCAAATTGAGTTTTTATCAAGTTGTAAAACATTTGAACAACGTGGGGAACTTCATTCCAAGATTTCAATAGATAAAGCCAAGTGCAATGTGAATAATCTCCAATAAATGTAATAAAGTATCGATAGCCATTCAAGGATGAGACAGGAGAAGGACCCGACACATCAGACTGTACAACTTCAAATGCAGAAGCACTTTTATTCATGGAGTAAGGAAAATGAGTTTTATGATGTTTTGCCAACTAGTTGACACTGTAAGGACTGGACATCAACTGACTGGAACAAAAAAGGAAACAAGACCCTTAGAGAATGAAAAGAAAGCTACCCTAAATGAGAGTGCCACAACTGGATCTCCTATAGTCGCCTGTCCAAGTTGGGAGGTGCAGATGACTGGAGTGCACTCTTTTCATCATTGCACCCCCACCCCCAAAAAAAGGGGAAAAAAGACAAATTTCCTTGAATGATTGACCTGATATCTTAGTCCCAACTGATCATATACTTTGTGTAGTCTAACCCACTGGGTAAGCATACAGTTACCTCTTCTTTTAAATTTATGATATTGCAATACATTCATGTGAAAAGACATGATATAAAATGCATTACCTTTGTGAAAAAAAGATCCATTCCCTGCACACAAAGAGGAGAACAGAAGCTCAGCTATATCCACAAAGTTGGTACATGCTGAGGGAACTTAGCATGTCAAGCCTCTGTCCTCTCAAGTAATCCCTGAGTACTCATAAGTATGAATGAGTCAGCCAGGAGGCCCAGGACACTCCACAACTGCCTTGTCATGCATCTCTCCTTACCACGAATGAACATCACAGCATTGTCCGCCAATCTTGTAGACCCAGTGAACATGTGGATATTCCTACCCCTAAATGGTCTAATTAATCAGAGCTGCATGGAGGACAATGCACAACCTCTTTGCCTACATGAGGTTCATACTCCAACGAAGGAGCAATTTGTCAGATATCATGCACTGGCATCAGGAACAAGTTTTCAATTTCCTATTTTTTATAATCACATAGACTTCTATTGGGATGCCAGTCTCACATTAATTAGACAACTTGTATTAGCTTCCCTGCATATTGGAAAGTTGGGCATTTGAAGACTTTACTAGCAGCTCATTCTCCCACCACAGACGCACATAAACAGATCTGACCTAGAATATCCATTTTCTTTTCCACTTTCACACACATCCATCCACTTCATCCACCCATCGTAAGCATTTGCTGATGTTAAGTTATAAAGCTCCTAATTGTGAGAGGGTGAGGGAATGGGGGTCCCTCATTGCCCCCCTTGTTGTTAGCTTTGGGTGGGCGGGGCCGGCTGCACCTTCTTGGTGCTTCTTGTATGGGGGTCTGTTTTGAGAGCTTACACTCTTTTAATTGTACGTTCCTCTTCCTTTTTATATATGATATGGAACTACCTACTTTCGAAAAAGAAAACTTATAAAACGCCCACTTCCACAAACTATCCATCTACTTTGTCCACCTGTGGTGCAGAATTTGCTGATACTAACTTAAAAAACTAAGTTTTTTTTTCCACTTTGGTGCTTCCTGACCCCAATTTTCTTCTTATGATAGGTACTCTTTGTTTGCACAGCAAATGTCATTGAGATGATACCAAATCCCTTGCTGGACAGGATGGAAGTTATTGCCCTTGCCGGCTACATAACTGATGAAAAGATGCATATTGCAAGGGACTACTTGGAGAAGACAACTCGTGAAGCTTGTGGTATCAAGCCTGAGCAAGTATGAATTCACTTTTTCAATAATTTTTTACAATTTTGGTTTCTCAGTTGCATTCGTGTTGGCTGTTTCATCTGCAAAGTGTTGAGTTGATTGTTATTCATAATTCATGTGTTATTATCACTATCGTTGCACGCTTGTTTCATTTGCAAATCTGTTGAGTTTGTTGTTTTTCCATTGGTTGGGTGGTTATCATTATAGTTGCTCATGTTTCCTTGCTTTATAATGTTTAAAGAGAGTGAGCTAAAATTTATCTAGTGCACATATTGGTATTTGTCTATAAAAGTTCTTTATAAATTTACCTACAGCACAAAGCCTGCATCTCTTTTTTTTTGAAAAGGGAAAAGGAAGAAAGAGGGAAAAGCTCGAAAATTATACTGCGCTATGGCCGGTGAGTGAGTGGTGTTCCTTTTATTTTCTCCTTTACTGTACAGGTGAAAGATACCAGGTTAAAGCTGCCATAGTTACACCTGCAGTAGAGGCAGGGAGGAACAGGTGGGATATGGCAACCTGCACGAGGCTGCCAGCCAGCTGTATACACAAAAATTGAAAGGAAGTAAAGGGAATGAGAAGGGGATAAAAATGCTACTTTGCTGTTGTTCGGCGCTCGCGGGGGTTTCTGAATTTCCCGTGGCGTGACACACACTCGCCTTTCGGAAGGTCGAGATGGGTCGACTAGGCACACGAGGATTCCGGGGTAGTGATGGGGAAATGCAAAGAAAGAAATATGGCTAGGTCAGGGGTAGCCGGGTGGAATGCGAGCGTGCTAGTCGATTTCTCGACGATCACCTGCGGAACCAAATTTTGATCGGGGAAGTGCCACTAGGGCACGGCACGTGGGCACGAGACGTCAGGCGACACGTGGAGAGAAGGGGGTTCCGCTAGTACGAGTGAAGGCGATTGCGGGGATTCGTGTATAGGACGTCTTCTCCACCGACCGCAAGCAGTCGGTGTTTTGTTTACATCGGATTGAATCCGAACACCTTTATTTTTTTCCACTGAAGGAGGACTGGGATACCCTAGAAGCCATATCGTAAAAAGGGGACATGGTTTACACTACAACTAGAGTTCGACCGCCGGGTTCAGCAAAATGGGTTAAAGGCACTGGGCTTTAGATTGACTGGGTGAGACGTAGGCCGGAGTGGGGCTACGGACATTGGCTCAGTAAGGAACAGGTAGGTACTTGCCCGAGAGACGGATAACACCGAGAGTTGGAGGGTAGGGACACCAACGTGTGCCAAGAGAGGTGAAGAATCGGGTGTTCTGGGTTCACTTCATTATAATAAGCCACAAAGGCATTACAGAGAGGCGCTAAAAGGCCTTAGTACATTGGAGCAAGCCACGAGACAATTCGGTCTCGAAGACCAGTCCCCCAGGTCATTGCTCAACATCGCTTTCCTTCATTTAAACCCCCTCGGGACACGAACCTTTGGTCGAAGCTCCTTCGGGAAGCATGGGATATTTGAAGGCGCGATTCCCGGGATGTCGCCGTTTCAGTTCCCGTCAAATCAAGAGGAGACGAAAGCCCCTGACCCTTTCTGGAGGTTTCTCTTGTTTCCGATAAATAGGAGATCTGTGAGAAGCCTTGGAGGTATCTGGCGCTCTCCCTTTGCTTAAACCGCCTTCTGAAGCGATGTCATCCGAGAAGTCTGACTCTTCATCGGGGGAGCCTTTCTTCTGGGAGGTGGCCCTCCCAGCGCCTACCTCGACCTCCACCAGCGACGGCGGCAGCAAATCAGAAGATTACCGGAGGGGGTATCTCCAGGGCTGGCGTGATGCCCTGGTGAAGGTCCACTGGTTCTACTGTATCAAGGGGGTGCTTGAGCTCACCTCCGACCGGTTCTGTCCCAAGGAGGACGAGTGAATAGTTGTACCCCCCTCTCCATATCAATAAAAAATCTTCTTCTGCTATTCTTTCTCCGCTTATGGGATGCTTGATGGACTTTGTGTCTTTCCTTTCTCAATGTTTGCTTGATTTTTCTTTATCTGGTTGCCATTAACGAGCCCCTACTTTCCCATGACGCTTGAATTTCTTGAGGGAAACTAAACGCCGCAGGCAGGGGGTGACCTGCCGTTGCTTCTTCGAACGGGGGTGTCTCCCTCTATAAATACCATGTCGGGGCATTGGGCATCTTTCGCTCTCTGTTTGACGTGCCTTTGCTGTAGCCATGTCTCAGCAAGTCCTAGACCCTTCGGTGGGGGGTGAGCCCCCCAAGGATCCCTGCACGCCTGTCGGCATCACGGTGGAGGCCGGCCCTCTACTGGCGAAGCCGGCGACTAAACCCCCCAAGGGTCTCGAGCCCCCTACCGATGTCGCAGTGGAGTCCGATTCCGCTCGGCCGAGACAAGGAGTGAGCCCCCCAAGGGTGTCGGTCCTACTATCGGCTCTCCGGTAGGGTCTGATCCTCCTCCGACAGTACCCGCTGGGCAAGACGACGAGAACGAAGACTTTGAGCGAGGCTGGTTCGACAGTCACCGCAATGGCATGAGGGCCGCGATGGCTTTGGTGTCCCCTCGCTTCTGTAACAGCGGGGCGTTATTGTTGTATTCCACCCTCATGGGTGCGCCAGTGGATGATGATTGATGCTGCTTGTACCTTTTTACAATAAATAAATGGTTGCCCCTTCTATTTTTGCTTTGTTCTCGCATGCACCTGCTCTTGATTCCCGCTTCTTCCTTGGGCGCCTTATTACCGTGGTTAACTTTATTAGGGCTTGTCCTCGGCGTGGTTATGTCTGTGCTTTAGGGACAGGACGTTATGCTCCTGAACGGATCTTGTCAGGCCATCTTTGTTGTTTTGAGATAGAGTAAGTTAAGTCGTTAGAGGGTTCCCCCATGCCTCTAGGGAGCTGAGTAGCATTTTCCGAGGGGAGCGTGTCTGCTCGTTTCTTTGAGAGTTAGGAAGCTACCCTTAGCGAATTTCGGAGGTGAGTGTTCGTCCATCTCCCGAAGAGGAGTGGATTATTCCTCACCTCTTGGAGGCTAAGCAGCCACCATGGTTTCCAATGGGAGCATGAATGCTCGCCTCTGGGAGACTGAGAAGCCACCCTTGATGGTTTCGGAGGTAGGCGTACGTCCGTCCCCCCCCCCCGGGGGGGTTAATGCCCCCTCTTGGAAGCTCGAAAGCTACCCTTGATGATTTTGGAGGGGAGCGAGACTGCTCGCCTCTTGGAAGCTCGGAAGTCGCCACCATGGTTTTCGAGGGGAGCATGAGTGGTCGCCTCTTGGAGGCTCGAAAGAGGATGAGTGCTCACCTCTTGGAGGCTTGGAAGCCACCATGGTTTTCTAGGGGAGCATGAGTGCTCGTCTCTTGGAGGCTCGGAAGCCACCATAGTTTTCGAGGGGAGCATGAGTCACCATTTGTTGAGCTCGGGGGACGACTTACTGGTACTGGGGGCAGATGGAGTAGCGAGAAGGAATGACAATCTCCATTTATTGGTAGAATGCTCTAAGATTTACAAAATTCCAAGTTCGTGGGACTTCTCACCCATCCAAGGCCGATAGACTATACGCCCCTTTACTGAGCGCTTCCATCACCCGATACGGGCCTTCCTAGTTTGGGGCCAGCTTCCCTGCGGCGGCTCTGGGGTATGCGACACTAGCCCGACGCAGTACGAGATCATCGGGGAGGAAGTGGCGCTCCCTGACTCGGGCATTGTAGTATTGTGCTAGTCATTGTTGGTAAGCGATGAGCCTGAGTTGGGTGCGCTCTCTTTCCTCCGTGAGCAAGTCCAAATTCTCTCGCAACGGCTTGATTGTTCCTGGCTTCATCAAAATGGCTAACCCTTAATGAT
Source organism: Amorphophallus konjac (assembly GCA_022559845.1). Lineage (NCBI taxonomy): Eukaryota > Viridiplantae > Streptophyta > Magnoliopsida > Alismatales > Araceae > Amorphophallus > Amorphophallus konjac. The sequence continues at coordinate 67,355,380 of CM040117.1, forward strand.
GGGTTAGGCATCTCGACCGGGATGACCGCTACTGTCTCGTATGCTAAGTGAAAGGGTGTTTCTCCTGTGACGGCCCAAGTAGTAGTCCGGTGCGCCCATAGGACGCTTGGGATAGAATCTACCCACGACTCACTTGCCTGCTCCAGGCGGGTCTTGATGCCGTGAAGGAGTGTTCAGTTGACGTTCTCCACTAAGCCATTTTCTTGGGGGTGGCCCACCGAAGTGTAATGATTCTAGATCCCCAGTTCCGAGCACTTCTCTCGGAAGACAGTACTGGCGAACTGCCTACCGTTGTCTGTTGTGAGAATGTGCGGGATCCCGAACCGACAAATTATGTTGCGTAAGACAAACTTCCACGTTGCTTCACCTTTGATCTTCCCCAAAGGTTCTGTCTCGACCCATTTGGTGAAATAATCAATGGCGACGATGAAGAATTTCTTTCTTCCCTGAACTTCCGGGAAGGGGCCAAGTATATCTATCCCCCAACGAGCAAATGGGCGAGGCTCCATCAGGGCGTGCAGCTATGTCGCCGGTTGGTGGTGCAAATTTGCAAACTTCTGACACTGGGGGCAGCTCCGAACATAGTTGAGGCAGTCTTGCTATAAGGTTGGCCACCAGTATCCTTGTCAGATAAGGCTTCTGGCGAGTGCTCGCCCACCAATATGGCTTCCGCAGAGGCCTTCATGAACTTCCTGAATTGTCTATTTAGCCTCGGTGGGGAATAAACACTTTAATAGGGGCGCAAAGAGTGATCGTCTGAATAGCAGCCTGTCGACGACCGTAAAGTGTGCCGCTCGTGCTCGTACACGGCGAGCATCTGCCCAATCGTCGGGGAGGTGTTGACATAGGAGGAAGTCAAGGATTGGGTCCATCCACGACGGCTCATAATCTATGGCATTCACTTGAGAATTAGGTTCTTCAATGCTTGGCGCTAACAACTCCTTCACCAGGACCGCTCTTGACTTGGTTACAGTGGTGGAGGACGATAAACGAGAGAGAGCGTCTGCTCAGACGTTCTCTTCCCTCGAGATGTGAACCATCTCAAAATGGGAGAAGCCTGATGCAGCCTCCTTCGCCTTCTCGAGGTACTTCACCATTGCTAGCTCTCGGACTTTGAACTCTCCACAAACCTGGCTGGTGACTAGTAGGGAGTCGCTGTAAGCCTGAAGGTTGGTTGCTCCGAGATGCTTTGCCATGCGGAGACCGGACAACAGGGCTTCGTACTCGGCCATGTTGTTGGTGGCTGGGAAATTGAACCGCAGGGCTTTGCTCCTTCCGGCGATAGGAGGACCAGGCCTGCCCCACTGCCAGTGGCGCAAGATGAGCCGTCCACATAGAGCTCCAATGTATATCCCGAGGACTGCTCGGGAAGTCCTTCATCAGGGAGCGTACACTCGGCGATGAACTCTGCCGATCCCTGAGCCTTGATCGCCGTCCTCGGGCAGAAGTTGATGTTGAATTCTCACAGCTCGATCGCCCACTTAATGAGCCTCCCTGACGCGCCTGAAATTCTGGAGGATTTGGCATAAGGGCTGGTCAGTGAGGATCGCGATCGGATGGGAGAGAATATGATCGTAGCTTTCGCGCGGCCGTAACCAGGGCGAGCGTGAACTTCTCCATCCGTGAGTATCGGAACTCGGGCCCTTGAAGTGCTCAACTTACATAATACACTGGCTTCATGACCTTGTCCTCTTCTCGAGCGAGCACGTCACTCAGCGTGTTCAGCGTCACGGATAGATATAGGAGTAATCGCTCTCTGTCGCGGGGCTTAGAGAGGATGGGGGGCGAGGACAAGTACCGCTTTAGATCTTCGAAAACTTGCTCACACTCTTGGTCCCAGTCTACCAGTCCCCTCTTCTCCGATGACTTGTTGGCTTGTTTGATGAGCCAAAAGAAGGGGAGGCATCTCTCTGCAACCCTAGACAGGAACCGGGTAAGGGCTGCTACGCGACCAGTGAGGCACTGTATGTCCCTTACCCGCTCCGGACGCTTCATCTCTAGCACTGCTCGGATCTGGTCGGGGTTTGCTTTGATTCCGCAGTGGGTCACTAGGAAATTGATGAACTTACCCGACCTGACTCCAAACGCGCATTTGTTCGGGTTAAGCTTCATGTTGTACTTGCGGAGCGTCGCAAACGTCTCTGCCAGGTCCTCTAAGTGTTCGGCCGCTCGAAGGCTTTTAACGAGCATGTCGTTGATGTAAACCTCCATGTTGTGGCCGATCCGAGCATCGAACATGTGGTTGACAAGACGCTGGTATGTTACTCCAGCATTCTTAAACCCGAAGGGCATGCGCGTATAATAGTAAAGCCCATGGTCGGTGACGAAGGCAGTCTTGTCTTGGTCGGGTTCATGCATGCTAATCTGATGATATCTGGAATATGCATCTAGGAAGTTCAGCATCTCGTGCCCGGCCGTGGCATCGACCAACTGATCGATTCGTGGCATCCGGAAGTTATCCTTCGGGGTGGCCTTGTTAAGATCCGTGTAGTCTACGCACATATGCCACTTCCCATTGCTTTTAGGGACCAGGACTACATTGGCGACCCAATCCGGGTACTAGGTGGGTCGTAAGAGTCTTGAGCGTAGTTTCTCGCTCACCTGCTCCTTTATGATTGCCTGTCGCTCAGGGTTACAACGCCTCCTGCGCTGTTGAATCGGGCGACAGCTCAGATCAAGTTTTAGCTGGTGGGTGATGATCTCTGGTGGGATTCTGGAGAGCTTGTCTTCAGACCAAGCGAACACATCTGGTTTTTGACCAGGAAACACTTGTAGTCTTCCTTCTCTTGCTCGGACAGCATGGCGCCGATGTGAAGAGTCCTGCCTAGATCCTCTCCCACTTGGATGAGGTAAAGATCTTCAGTCGGTGTGCTCCCGCTGGGCCCGGGGTTTTTCGTCCTCGCCTTTTTCTCGGGGGGAGCATCCTCAGCCCGCCTTTCTCTAGTGGAGATCAAGTAGCACCTCCGAGACTCCCCCTGCTCGCCCCGAACCTCCCCTACTCAGCGGGGAGTGGGGAATTTCAGCTTCTAATGGTAGGACGAGGGGACACCTCTTAGTATGTCGAGGAATGGTAGTATGAGGGGAAGCCTCTTAGTATGCTGAGGATGCTCTGCCTATTATGGCGTTGTATCCGGTCATTCCGCGCACGACTGTGAAGTCAACTAAAAATGTTACATCCCTAGGAGCGGCCCCGAAAGTGATCGGCATGGAGATGCACCCCTCCGGAAGGACAGTTGTGCCAGAAAATTCATACAAGGGTGTGTGCAATGGTGTTATCGTGATAGATCCACACCCATGAGGACAAGGTAGTCGTAAGAAATCACATCAGGGCCACTTCCATTATCGACGAGGATCTGTTGTACACTACATTACCTCGATCGCATCCTTTAGCTGGATGCACTCAGTTGTATCGTGACCGTGGTCGCAATGGAAGCGGCAATATCTCTTCCGGCTCTTGGTCCTCGGACCGGACTTCATCTTCGGAGGCCATCGAAGGTAAGGCTCCTCCCGAATCTCCATGAGGATCTATTCGGGTGGAGCCGTCAGGGGCGTATAGTGTCAGTATTGGCCCCTGTCTCTCGAATCTGGGCGGTCGCGGCATTCTCAGTCACGCTGTTCGCGTTTTCCCCGCCCTTCTCGCGAGGAATCGGCGGGTCTCTTACGCTCTGGTTGACCAGACCCGGCCGTTCAGCCCAACGCCGCGTTGTTTTCCTTGCACCTGCCGTGTTTTTAGGCCAGGGCGAGGAGATCCATCAAGGTTGTTGGGACTTCTACCCTGAGTGAGCGTCGGAGGATGGGATCCCAAGTTTCTTGCGTCAAGGCGGTGGTGGCGATGCTGACGTTATGGCGAGGGATGCGGAGGGCTTCCATCCGGAAATGGGACAATTAGTCCCACAAGGTCTCTTCGCGTCCCTGTCTGACGGCGAGTAGGCTCACCGCTGACTTGGCTTCCTTTCGACAGCCGATGAAGTTCTCCTTGAACTCTTCTTCAACTGTTGGAAGGAGGTGATGGTCCCGGCAGGCAAAGACTCGAACCAGATCCGAGCATTCTCTCGGAGGGTGGTAACGAATGCCAAGCACCTCACAGCGTCCGAGGCTTGATGGAACACCAGGTTCGATTCGAAGCTGTGTATGTAGTTGGCCAGGTTGGTGGTGCTGTTGTAGGTGGTAAACGACAGCAGTTGGAACTTCGGAGGAATGGGGGCTTCTAAGATCTCCTTGGTGAAAGGGGCATGAAAGTCGGTGTCGTCATCGATAAGCCCCCGAGTCCTCGCGGTGTGTAGAATGTCATCCAAGTATCGGACCTTACCCTCCAGCTCACGTTCTACTTTCTCGTAGCGTCGTAGCCATTGTGCCATCTACAGGTTAGAGTGGAGTGGGCTGCAAGGTCGTACTGCAGGCGAGCTGCGCGGATGCCGAGATCGCGCAGGGGATGTGTGGGAGGGCTGATGCATCTGGCGGGACTCCGCCATGATAGGGGCTCCCCCATTCTGGGGCAACTTCGTTGGGGCGTGGTCCTACCCCGTAGGTCAGTTAAGGAGGCCTTGACATAACTCCGTCAGTGCCTTGAGTTGTCGGCATATCTCTGCCAGCTCGTCCGCGGCGGGGTTGTGGATGGCAGCGCAGCGCGGTGGCCAAGTAGATGAGGACACCTCTTGGGACCCCCGTCAGGAACTCGGGGCCTGGTGGGATTCTCGGCCACAGTTGCTAGTGTTGTCTGTAGCTTTCACGGGGTGCCATGGCCTTTTGTCTCGTTCCCACAGACGGCGCCAAAAAGTATAGAGGTGGGAAAATGGTCTCTCGGACCTCGTACTACACTTTTAAGATTTGTTTAGTTGGGGAAGGACGTCGATCCACCTGTGGAAGCCTGCAAGCACTAGAAAGATGGCGTCGGAAGGAGCTCTAGACGTTACCCTAGGGGACAACCCTCCGATGCTTAAATCAGGATTACACAGAGAAGAAGAACAACAGGAGACGGAGAAAGAGAGAGCGTGAGAGTGGGGCAAACGAGCCTAGGGGCGGGAGTCGGGTTCCTGGTGCTCGAAGACTTGCTTCTTCTTATATCCCTCTTTTCCCCCTGCGCATGTCTGGGTGTCTCTCTCTGTCCCTGTGTGTGTGTCCGAAGCCCTATTTATATAGGTCACCATGGCGATGGAGATCCGTTTCCTAACGGGGAAAGGTCTAAGTCGTGGGATAACGGCTCCTTGATCGTGGGTGGAGTTTCCTATTGTGCTCTTGGTTAATCGGGAAGTGTGGCCTCGAGGTAAGGATCCTGGCGTAGTGGGTGTGACCTCGTCCCTGCCAGAGAAGAGGCCTGTAATGGTGGGAGCAACGTTCGGCTACTGGAGAGTCGTCTGGCGCCCAGGACGCCCGCATCAATGCCTCCTGTGGACTGGCGAATCCTCGATATGCCCTTATTGGGCCGTCAAGGTTTTGGGCTGTCAATCGGCCTGCTTCGGTCCCAACCGGACCGGGCTGAAGCGGGCCCAATGCCGGTGGGCCGCAATGGGCCTGGCGGGTTTTACCCTCCTCAAGGATCTTGCACGTATGTCCTATGTATGTGCCTAGGTCTGCAAATATTTATAGGCTAAATCTTCTTTTGTTGACATTTTTCCATTTTTGTTATCATGGAAAAAAACCTTTTTTGTATTTTTAAATTTCAGGGGATGAGATTTTCAATCGTATTTGCATTTGCAGCATTATGAAAAAAATATATCTACTGTCATTTTTTCTATCATCATATTTGACTTCGCTATTCTGGACTTAAAGAGCCCTGCTATTATTTGAAAAATACAACTTAATGAAAAGACTGAGTTTTAGTGTGTCACTCAGAGACTTTTCATCACTGCATATTAATTGTTGTTATGCTTTACTTTTAAACATTGGCTTATACTAATCTGCTTTCTGTCTTAAAGCCTATTGTGATCGTGTTGTTTTCCACTTTCCAAAAATAGTTTTGTCTTCATGACCTCATCTTGGCAATCCTTTGGCATACAGATAAGTGAACATGCATGAACTGGTTTCTCTAACTATTGCAGTATAACTGTCTAACATTGTTTCATGTGGCTACTATCTCTACTACATATGGATTATTTTTTGGCACCTTTTTCTTTCTCAGCAAAATAATTAGGTGTGGGCCATGGTACTATATCAAGGCATAATTTGTACACTGCCACCTCTGTAGTTTATTGAATTTAAAGAAAATGTGATACTTCATATTTTCTATGTGAGATGACTAAAAATTCAAGCTTCAATATCTTCAGGTTGAAGTTACTGATGCAGCTCTTCTTTCCCTAATAGAAAACTATTGCCGAGAAGCAGGTGTCCGGAATCTACAGAAACATATTGAGAAGATATACCGCAAGGTTTGCGATTAATTCTCAACATGTGTTCATTATTGACAATCTTGCTGTGATGATAGATGTATTCCAGAGTTTTCTGAAGTTATTATTAATTTATTATCATACTATGAATGCTCATATTGTTGAGCTTTTTGTGGTCAGCCACTGATAATCAAGGATTGCGGACCTGGATCAGGTCCTTGGATCGGCAATGGCTTATCCTGATCCTTATCAGATTAGATTGGCAGGATCAGCCAATTCTCATGAACTCAGGCCGATCCTGGATCAGCTTGATTAAAATAATAATAATAAAGAAAAATCTAGACATCTGTTTAGACAAAAGGTGGATTAAAAACGCTACATATCATGCACTTACAATCATAAAGAGTGGTAAAAATGATTTAAAACACTAGTGATTAATTTTCCACAATAATTGAACATGATGAATCAAGGTATGGGAGTTGAAGAAGTGTGTGGAGCCTAATCATATTACCCAAACTTGGGCCTATTTGGTCTTTTGTTTTCAAAAAAAAAAGAAAGAAAGAAAGAAAGAAAGAAAGAAAAGGTGAACCTGTTGGGATCACACCGAATTGGCTGATCCGAGTGACTCCCACCCAATTTCGCCCAATCCAGGCTGATTCTGGCCGGATTCCATAGAAAACCTAGAGAGTGCACCCCCCCCCCAAAAAAAAAAAACTCAAATTGCCACCTGACGATTCCAAGTTTAATCGGTCGATCTCGATCTAGATCGGCCGATTCTACAATCCATGCCATAATGTACTATATTTGATTGTTTTGAATTCTGTAACATGATCTGTAGATATTCTAGGATAAACACTAAACATAGTATCTGTTAGAGGATGCGACCATGTGACGAGTGGCCATGAATAAAGATGAAAGAACAGGAAAGGTGAAAGATTACGATGATGATGATTCTGATATTTATTTGCTTTACATGGTTTTAAAAGTTTAGGGTGCTTTGTGAGTTACTATCATTTGCAATTTCCATGCTCTGAGTAGCTTTATTTATGTGTAAGAATGAATGCATTTGTTGATGTGAATATGGTGATAATTGTTAAAGGGCATGACTGTTCCAGGACCATGTGTAGTACGTGGCAGAGATCTAACACCGTATAGAGGGGTAGCACTCGTGAAAGCAGTTGGTATGGGACTAAATGGCTTCCCCCACCTCAATCCCCAACAAGCCAAGCAGAGTCATACAGAGACGAAGGGAACCTGATGAGTACAGACGGACTCTGCTTTGGTTCCATGTTAAGAGGAGTGGATCTTCTTGATGAGGGCAATAGTGCAATGTTTATACAAACGTCAACAGGGAATCTCTTAGTGTGGTGTGAGTCTCAATATGACAACAAATGTACAAGTCTTAAACACCTAATTGACGTTCGTATGATGCAAACAGAAAAGGATAACCCAAAATATCCATCCTTATCCGGAAGCTTATTGGGTACGTGAAGATACAAAATTTAAGGATGAGGATAAGTATCATCCTGATCTTTATATTTAGGATAAGGATAATGAAATAGCTGTTTCCATATATTATAACCAGATTACCCATCACTCTAATACTTAAAGAATATTATGTATTATAATATTGCAATATGGCATGTATTTTATGAGAACTTTTGTAAACCTTGAATAAATAAGAAGGTGATGTGGATAGCTAATTAGGAATTGCCCTATTATTGCACGTTCTATCATGATCTCTCTATTGTAGAGCGCTTTTAAGTATATAATAAAGTTGAGAGATCAAAGAGAGTTATAATTGACTTTGTTCATGGATATGGCCTTGGTATGTTGTTTGTAATATATTTGGAGGGTAAGACAACTGTGTGACCTTTAATATGATACTTGTATGTAGCATATGGTGAAAATATATGTCTTTGTGTTGTTGTAATCTTTTGAATACTATGACTATGAGAGAAGCACATGACTATGAGAGAAGCACAATGACTTTGCGTAGAATTGTAATGTTATCAGATAATTTAACCTTTATATATTCATTAAAAATAAATTTTCAGGTTAAGGACACGGTTGTAGGCACATAAGGATAGGATAAAGCTTAAGGATAGATTTCCCCCCAGTATTTTAGGATAAGGATACAGATGGAGCTTGTGTTCTCACCATTAGTAGACCTTTTCCATCCCTATGGACAACACCCGCATCTCCCTCGAACTCTTGGGGGATCACAGACTGAGAGTTTTCCAACCATTTCCTCAAAATGCTTAGTCAAAAACTTGGTGAAGAGATTGACGACCTGTTGAATAATGAGATATGAGGAAGAGCAAAGGTGTGTGTGTGTGTGTGGGTGTGTGTGTGTGTGCAAGAGAGAGAGAGAGAGAGAGATAACAGATTAAGTGACGGTCAATCTCAACATTTTTCATCCATCCATGGAATATTGGATTTCCATAATCTCCCATTTTTGCAGTTAGTGCATAGGAGCTTGAGAAGTGATGCTACGGTCAATGAGGAGCCAAAACTGGACAATCTTTGCAGAAGCGTCAGCCCTTGCACAATACTCGGCCTTGGTACTGGAATGAGGGGCAACCACATTTTATAATGTATCATATTGATTAGCAGAGTTAGCAAAGCATGGACTAAGGTCGTAACTTACAAAATAGGCTCTTTTAATGAAAAATGTTGTACAAGATGTTTGGTGTTTTAGCTCCATATTTCACCTTACTTGTCTAGTTGCTACTAGAACTTAGCAGAGGTATTGCTTGGTTGGTCTTGCAACTATTTCCCGGTGATTTTCTGCATTGAAAAGCCTATGTAGCTTGGTTCGTTTGCTGAAGTGACTGCTTATGGGACTTTTTTTTTTTTGGTAACGGGGAATCTAGCAGTGGTACGGAGAGCTGAGCGATTACCGGGCCACCCGAGTTCGAGTCTCACCCTACGCATCAAGCCACCCCTTTTTGTACCGCCGCCATAAAACCCCGGGCTCACATCCCTCGAGGATTAAATGTCAGCCAGGTAAGCCCCCCCCCCCCCCCCGGGGATCGATCTCGGGTCCCTGCTATGAAAAGGAGGACCTTTCCCACCGAGTCACTCGGGGTCCTCTGACTGCTTATGGGACTTGAAGTTGGGTTTCTACAAAGTCATAATGTAAAATAACTGATTTCTTTTACCTTATTGAGATAACTTGTATTTTGCTTGATTCATGTTGAAGGAGTCAAGAAGCTGCTTATATGTTCTTAATTGTTTAGTGGATCTCTTAGTTTCTATATTCAGGCCAAACAACTTTTAGAGCTTTGAAACATTTGTGGTTTGTTGCTTTTTCAGGAACTGATTACTTTGTGCCTTTTTTCCCTTAGGATGTGCTTTGAATTCATCATTAAAAAAGTTTTTTTTAACTATCTAGATTGCTTATATGCTTATTTTCTGGTGAGGTAACAATGATAATCTTTTCCATGAAATGACAGTTGTGCAATTGCAAATGTTTTTGAACAGTGTCATTGCAGTATTATTGCTCACACATGTTTTGACCTCAGAGAATGGGAGTATTTTGCTTGCTTGAATTTTTCAACCTTGGAGAATGGGAATATTATACAAGTGCAATTGTTAGAGATCACAATGTCTAAGCAACTGGTGTAGGCAATTGATTTGAGCATTTGAAAGTGAACAACATTTAACCCCCTATTTAATATCTTGCAGATTGCTCTGAAAATCGTTCGTCAAGGTGTGTCAAAGGAACCATCTTCAGAGTGCACCATTCAGTACGGCGATGCAAAAAAAACACAAGAGGAACCTATTCAAGCATTCTGTGGATTTTTGGGAGATGGGAAGGCTGAAAAGGATGTTGTGGATGCTACATCAGGTGCACAGGCTACTGAAGCAGAGTTGAGGAAGACAGAGGTAGATAATGCAGCTAAAAAATGACCCGGATGAATTAGTGTTCGTCAAGTCTGACTTAACCAAAATAGAGTTCTCACCAGAGCAAATAGAAACCAAAAAGACCCTGATGAATTAGTGTTTGTCAAGTCTGACTTAACCAAAATAGAGTTCTCACCAGAGCAAATAGAAACATATAAATATACTGATACTGCTGATTATTCAGATAAGCCATATTTATGCATTATGTTCTAAGAGAACATCTAACATTAGCTATTTGATCTATTTATTTATTGTTTTTAGTCAGTTATCATGATCAATTCGCCATATTTATGCATTATGTTCTAAGAGAACATCTAACATTAGCTATTTGATCTATTTATTTATAGTTTTTAGTCAGTTATCATGATTAATTCTTGGTCTCTATCATTGATTGCATTCCATTCTAGTGTATTTAAATGAAGCTGATCCCAAGGTCACAACTTTTTGTCTATTGGTTGCATTTCATTTCAGTCTATTTAAAATGAGGTTCATCACAATGTCACATACACGTTCATTTCCTGGAGTCTAATGAAGTGTCTGGACTCTTCCCAAAGTCCAAGGGAACCTTTGGGTTTTGCCCCTGCTTGGATGATCTTAAATTACATGAACAAGGTAGTTTCTATTTACGAACATTTCTGATGTATTCCTTCATGCCAAATTCATCCTGGATACCTAGCAACAGCATGCAAGTGGTTGGCATCAGGCAGATGGCCGGTTAGAATACTTTGTTAAATCCATGGATCCTCCTTTGGTTGCCAGGCAGACAGCTGATTAGAAAACTTTGTTAAATCTCTTGACTCTCTTTTAGATCTAGCTAACCCCAGATTGATGGAATGAGGGTTAAGATGATAATTCATGCTACCGTCTCTTACAGTTGATTATGCTTAAGATTTGGGGTCGACCTCTTGTACAAAAGACATCTGCAGGAATTGGCATTTGCATGATATTGTGTATTGATCTTTTTGGTTCTATTGCTGAAGTTATACTGACCTGGCACTTACTCTATTTTTCTCTCCATTAGAATGTGACATGCAGATGACATGATTAGGTTGTTTTGATGATGGTCAAGTAACAAGAAGCATGATCTTTCAAGTCATCTAATTTTTTGTTATTAAACTGGCAGGCCAGTGCAGCAGATGTTGATGTCCCACAGGCAGATAAAGATTTTCAGAAAGTTGTAGTGGATGAGTCAAATCTGCCTGATTTTGTTGGGAAGCCAGTCTTCCATGCTGAGCGTATATATGATCAGACACCAGTAGGAGTTGTCATGGGCTTGGCTTGGACTGCGATGGGTGGTTCAACATTGTATATTGAGACTACACAAGTGGAACAAGGTGAAGGGAAAGGCTCACTTCATCTTACTGGGCAGCTTGGAGATGTCATGAAGGAAAGTGCCCAGATTGCCCACACAGTTGCACGAGCAATTTTGCTTGAGAAAGAACCTGACAACCAATTCTTTCCAAATACCAGGCTACATTTGCATGTTCCAGCAGGTGCCACGCCAAAGGATGGGCCTAGTGCTGGGTGTACAATGATTACATCAATGCTGTCCCTTGCCCTAAAGAAACCTGTTAAGAAAGATCTTGCAATGACTGGTGAAGTAACATTGACAGGACAGATTCTTCCAATTGGTGGGGTAAGCTCTACCTGTCACAACCTACTGTTGTTCTTTACATGTAGTGTTTGTCTCTAGAGTCATGAATTTTTTGTTTCATCATCTGAGTATCCTCACTTTGTTATTTTGAACTTACTTTTTGTTAGATATTTTTTCATATACTATTATACCCCCCCCCTTTTTGTTGCCTGTTTCTGGCGTCCCAACCAGTTCCAGCCTGAGGATCACCACATCTGGTGGCATATTAACAAAACAACCCCCCGTTCCCCCAAAACGCCCAGCAGCCCAAACATTCCAATGGTGAAAAAGGAAAAGGTGCTGAGCTACAAAATAAAGAAGGGAGATGGAGAACAAAATTAGTTTCCTCAGCTAAAATGACAAGTAGTTTATGTACACTTTAACCATATGACAGTTTATCTTTACCTAATTGTGTTGGCTTTATGGATCCGTTCAGTGGTTCTTGTCTGCTTACCTGATGTTTCCAACTGTGGATATGTGGAATCAGGTTAAGGAGAAAACTATAGCAGCAAGGAGGAGCGATGTAAAAACCATCATATTTCCATCAGCCAACCGTAGGGATTTTGATGAACTTGCTGCCAATGTCAAGGAAGGCCTTGAGGTCCACTTTGTGGACAACTACAGCCAGATAATTGAATTAGCTTTTGGCAGTGACAAGGAGACCGAGTAACTTGTTCCATAGATTATTTCAGCCTTTGCAAAACTTACAGAACAGGGCCTCTCCAATGATGTGCGAGTTGGACATAGCAGGCAATTGAAGGAAGCTATCTTTCTTTCTGATTATTAATTTATTCTTCATTGTTTCCCCAGCTTCTCATAACAGGGCCTCAAGGCTCACATTTTTGTATTGCCACCTCCATAAACTCTCAATTGTATTTGTAATTCTTTAACCCTCAAGCAATCCGCATCGGTTATAACTCTAGCCCACAAGGTGAAAGAACTGAAGCCTACCTAATTTGGGTTCTTTGCGGTTTCATGCTTGGGGATGCTGTCAAGTATGAGCTGCTTTTTCTGCAAGAAAATAGTTGAACAGAGGTTTGTCGAAAAAGAAAGGTCCTTCCAATTCAATGGGGGTTGCGGGATCTTGAACGGCAGTTTCAGTGCAACAGTTCTTGGTTTTAAATATCCGCTATGATGTCCGCGTCCAGTTTGCCAGTGATGCTGTCTAGGGTAATGTCAGCCGCAACTTCCCTCCATTTCTGTCAGGGCGTCGCACCATGCCTGACTTAAAAGCAGCACTAGTTCATCGTCCAGAAAAGTGATGATGTGATGTAATATTTTGAAAGCCGTGACTCATCGAAAAAAGCATTGAATGCTGTTCTACTAAAATGGCAATTAGGGAGACTCTCAGACTGCTACCGTGGAAAGTCTTTAGGGAGATTTTGTTCCCCATACTACTACATGTTTCTATTTTTCATAGCCTTTTAATCCATGCCTTTAAGGCGGAATTGTCTGGAGTTGTGGAACGGCTACGTTTTTACACTTGGATAAAATCGTACAGACATTACTGTGCATGTTTTTCATCACTCACTAGTCGCAAAGTGTATGGTTTTCTCCGTACCGAGGATTTTCTTTGTTGCTCCTAAATCTTTTATCTTAAACTCAATGCTGAGTAATACTTTCGACTTGTTGATCTCGTACAAATCCTTTGTTGCAATTAACATGTTGCCAACATATAGCATCAAATAAATAAAAGTGCCATCTAACAATTTTCTAAAATAGACAACTATCAAATTTACTTCTAAGTAATTATGTTGTACCATAAATGTATCAAATCTATTGTACTATTGTCTAGGAAATTGTTTCAACCATATAAGGAATTTTTGAGCAAACAAACATGGTTCTCCTTTCTTTCAATAACAAAGTCTTCTAATTGTTACATGTAAAATTTCTCTTCAAGTTCACCGTACAGAAAAGTTATTTTCACATCCATCTACTCTAACTTCAAGTTTATTGAGTGATTGTTGCATAAAATTGAATTGATGTCATATGTCAAGGAATTCGATCTACAATGTCTAAGGTAACATCAAGTTTAATGCCTTAGAGAATGGCCTAAAGTATGCAAAATTTTCCATGTTGCAGGGTATAGGTCGACCTATGTCAACGGAAAGGTCGATCTATTCAAAACTAGCTTATCGGATTGTCTTCAGTGTTGGGGTGCAAGGCACGGATCTAGAGGGGGGTGAATAGATCTCCGTTAAAAAAAAATTACAGAATTAATACTTGGTCGAATTAAAGAGAAACAGACTAGCAGCGAGGTAGTGATGCAGAGCACAAATACTTTCTCAAATGGAAGTAAAGTTAGACACTTAGATACCAGATTGGTACTCTGCAGATTTCACAACAGAAAATTGAAACACTTAATCGCACACACGCAATATGAGATTCTACTGACAAAGTGAACTCTTCACTAAAAATCAATATCGATTATTTGGTGTGCAGACAAATTTATATGTTAGTGAAGAATAGAAGTCTTATCTCATATCAATGAGTCAAGGAAAACATATATCAAACAAATAGCGCTCAATTAAACAAGCTAACACATCCTGTGAAGGTGATAGAAGATATGGAGTTGGACAGTCCACAATCATAAACCACGGCACAAGTTTTAGATGGTTCGGTCTGCTACTCAAAGACCTACGTCCATCCCTCACTCAAACACGAGTGAGGCTTTTGCTGACTCACAACTTGAACCGCTGAGCATCACAGCTTGCTTACACCGCTGAGCAACATAGCTTGTAATCCGCTGAGCCTTACAACTTCACTATATGTTGAGCAACACAGCTTGCTGTCCGATGATCACACCTCGCCTGCTGAGCAGCAACACAGCTTGCTAGAAGTGATAAAGAAACACAAGAAACGAAAGCAAAAAAAAAATACGAACAGATGTAGCTCACGCAGGAGCAAAAGGACTCTGGATTTGATCCACAAGTCACTACACAAATAGATCTTCAGATCTCTGAATTTCTTCTCTCACGAGCTCCCTCTTTCTCTTCTTTTTCTACTTCTTCTCACGAACTCTCCTCTTTCTTCATAGCTCACTCCTCTCTCACTGTTCTTCTCTCTTTCTTCTGATTTCACGCTCACTCGCTCGCCTTCCACTTCTCTGGTAGTCTCTCTTTCTCAGATGGCTGCATTCCTTCCCTAGACAACACTCAATTCTTCTCTTCGCAGCACTCCTCTCTTGACAGCCTTGTGTAACAGCTCCCTTTTTTCTCTCATTTAGCTCGGAGGAGGATGCTTCCTATTTATACAAGAACAGGGGCACCAGAAAAGCCTTTTTGAATAATGAGATTTGATTCCATCTTCTTTCTATTGGCACATTTCTTATGGTCCCACAAGATTCCATCGAGATCATGTGGAGGGAACACTCCAGCCAAGAGAATACTCCTGGAATGCGCTTATCTGAGACTCTACGTGTCAAGTTGAGGTGAGATTGATTTCCACGTGGCAGAATCTTTCTGCTGGGCTGATTCACCTTGGATCACGTGCCCATCATTTGCTTCATAAGTTCACGTGCCACTAAATTACTGTCAGCAGGTTCGAGCTCCCTTATCGAATCTGGACTTGAGTTTAAGGAATTCGGAGTTGGATTGACTGAAGCTTCATCCTCACTGGTAACAGTTGCATCGACCTTTGACTTAATGCAACTGGGCACTGTTCTGATGCTCTAACCTTCTGGCTTAAGGCAGTGCTCTAGTTCGGCCTCACTTGATTGCATCCAAGTGACGCTGCTGCCAGCCCAGTGTTCACTCATATGCCAACCTTAGCTGTAGAAGTAGACTTCATTCAGAGATTCAATCTTCAGCTGCTAAGACCAAGGATATTGCTGCTGTTTTGTTGAACGGCTTTTGAATATGATCTTGTTGCTGCAGCTGATCATAGAACTTGGCTACTAGATCCCTTGAGTTTCTCTTAAAGATAGTCTATGGTCTTCTGATATTGAGGATGATGCAATAGGATTGTACTCACTGAGGCATTTCATCAAACACTTCTTCTTTCTTCATTGAATTGGACTTATTTGTGCATGGACCACTGATCATGGCTTCACATAGTCCTACTCAGGCTAATTCAGCATGTAAGATAATGTATGGCTTCATCTATCTTGATTAGATTGTGCTTGCATAGAGCTGACTGAATTATTACCTGAGCCCATCTGTTTCTTCTACTGCATCGACCTTACTTCAAGGCGGTTTCATAAGGTGCACCAACCTTAAGACAGATGACCTCTATCGCACCTATGTTGTATAGCTATCGCTTGCTTCATAAGCATCGACCTGTCTAAAGGTGCATCGACATGATGTTATAGCTTTTAGCCTATAGAGCCGAGCAGCATCGACCTGTATACGTAGTGCACAGACTTTATAGTGCAAGACTTCAGCATGTGCACCGACCTTCTGGACTAGACTGCATATGTGCACCGACCTGATTGTTCTTGAAGCGTTGATGTGCATCGACCTGTTGAACATGCCATAACATGTGCATCGACCTGTCTAACTCAATGCATGAGCCAATATGCATGAATGCATCGACCTTGCTAATCATGAATACTTCAGGCGTACATATGCATTGACCTGATAGCCTAAGTGTATGAAAGTGCATCGACCTATCTACTCATTGCACTAGGAGATGCATCGACCTAACTGTCATGAAGAACAATGATGCACCGACCTGATAGACAGAAAACTTGAATGTGCATCGACCTGCTTAGCTACGTGAGTGCACATGCGTCGACCTGTTATGACCTAGACTCTACATGTGCATCGACCTTATGTAGCAAAGACTGATGCCAATCATTCAACACATATGCACATTGCAACATTATGACCAATGCAACATCAACACAATGCAATATTAACACATATAATATCATCATTCAATTCTCATGCATACTCAAGATGACTTACAATGTTTGACATCATTAGACCACAATGGATCAATGCAACATAAACACATATGACAACACACACAGATGAGTCATAGTGTTTGACATCATCAAAATCACAAGGATACAACAATCTCCCCCTGTTTGATGATGGCAACACTATAAGTCATAAAGCTAGTTTGATGATGGCAACACAATAAGTACTGTAAGTCCATAAGGCAACATGCTAACTCATATCAAACTATTCTCCCCCTTTGACTTCATCAAAAAGGAATGATAGTTTGAGAAAATCAGTAGAAACAAATGCGAAGTATGCATGGATATGGTGGAGTCATGAATTATTCTTCTCCTTTCCAAAAGAACCTAAAATGCCTAGACAGTGCAAATCATGGAACCTTACTCCCCCTGAAAATGTGAGGTGATAGGTGTATGTCAAAGGACAGACAAGACAATAATCAGTAAAAACCGCAGGGATACAACATTCAGATGTGTGCATAGGTTGACCTATGAAAATGGAAAGGTCGACCAATGCAAAGACTCACTTTTGGTAAACCACTGCCTTCTTCAAAGGTAGACCTATGCAAAGTAAAGGTCGACCTATTGTGTCACGCCATCAGATTTTTAGATTTTTTTTTTGGAGTTTGGATTTATTTATGGAGAATAGGGAGTGTCGATCGACGACGACGGTGGGACTGTGCAGACCTTGGGTGGAGGCAGGGGTGGCTCGCGCCCGCGGGCGTGGTTGCGATTCGTGTGTGGAAATGGGAATGGCGGTTCCGGTGGATTTCAAGCAGCATTTGAGGTTAAAGCTCGATCGACGTAGGGGGATAGATTCCCTAGCTCCCCTCTCACATTTTTCTTCCGATCAACGTCGATTTGGGCGAGAGAGTGGGTTGTATTTCATATCCGGGGAAAATAGCATGCTTGGGGTTCTGAGTTCGAATCGGCCCGATTCTTCGTGATTTTTTGTTTAGATCGGGTTTTTTTTATGCAAATCTCGTCAGGGACGAGCTCCCCTTGTTTCTCCGAAGCTCCCGCTTGCAATGGGTGCAAGATGGGGGTGGGAAAGCCTTCCAGATGGGTTCCGGAGGCTTCCTACTTCAGAGACAGCCAGCGGGGCTGCCGTCACTACCCAGTAGGGCGGCCAGAAGTCTGGCCGCCAGATGGGCTAGGCGGCCATCAAGTTGGCCGCCGAGGGGCTCTTCTTCTCTGGGAGGCCACAGCCCTGGCCACCCATACCTCTGGGCCGCCAGCATTGTGGCCGCCTAGGCCCTCCAGGGTGGCCACACTGTTGGCCGTCGAGGGGTTCTTCCCAGGGCTGGGCGACCACCAGAGTGGCCGCCTGGGAGCTATTAGCCCAGGGTATGGGCGGCCAAGGTACTGGCCGCCCTGCCCTGTCTGGGGGGCCAGAAGGCTAGCCACCCAGGCTGGGGAGCTAGGGGGTGGGCGGCCATGGCCCTGGCGGCCCAGACCACTAGGTGGCCAGGGGTTTGGCCACCCAGGCCCCTCTCCCTCTGGGCTCTATTCTTCCCCTTTTCGAGTTCTCACGTGTTCCGGCTTGTGTCCCTCATGTCGGCAGTTGATGGATTAGCCATCCAGTCTAAGGTTCTTGGTTTTTGTGACACGAGCCGCCTCATGGTGTGTTCCGTGCATTCAAAGGAATTAGTATGGACCGGTGGTTTCCGCTTTTAGCGAGTTCACACCTCTAATGACCTTTTCCCACTAGTCGTAGCTTTCCTACGCACGCGTGTGCGGACCCACTTGGGAGTGGTGGAGAGCTTATCCCGGTGTGACAGTTTTTAGGCTGATTACCGTAGGGGCCCTCGTCTTTGCAGCCTAAGTCCGGGCTGGGGGGAAAACCAGTTAGAGGATCTGACCTAGAGCACATGGTCTATGTGTGCATACGTGGTTGGGGGCGTCGGATCGGCACTAACGAGTGTGACCCCAGCTAGTCCTTGTTTTGTGGTTCCGTTGTAGTATGTCTCAGTTTCCACATGGGGTGAGTAGGGAGACATCTGGGACGCGGACTAAGATGCCAGTGGACGCATCCGGTCTTGCTTATAGTGGGTAGCACTCCCGTCTTCTGTGTGATAGTGACTCTGTTTCCTTCCATCTCGAGGTGACCGTTCTGGCTGCTCCATACTTCTAGTTCCTTGTGTCACGTGGTTCGTGAGACTTGAACTAGTGTGGTTCTTTTATTTATTATTTACTGCCTCCTTGATGTGGGACGGACATGCGACTCGACTCCAAATGGATATGCGATCTCGGACTCTAAGCAAGCTCGCGATCGTCCCTAACGAGGGAAACGTCAGAAGTGCGCGGTTGAGAAACTGACAAAGAGCTAGGGTGGTCAACTCACAAATTCGTGCCCGGATCGGGTCACGGGACGGTCTCACTCTCTCTCACAGCAGCAGTGAATATCAATAAATAGCGAGCTAAGTTACCCTATCATGCTCTCTAGCAGCGGCATAAGCATATACGAACTAAGCAAAATGCCGAGTAAGGAGTGAACATGATACCTCCACGCGCCTGGCGTGGGGATGACTTCCCGGCCGATCTCGTACTCCCGGAACAGTAAATACACAATAATTACAGCAAGATAAATTACTGCCCACTCCACGCAGGGAGGTAAAGGGTGACACAATGTGGCCCGAGAGTAGCGGTTTCGGGTTGACGGGCCGCTTCTTATGTTGCTTCGACTGCACACGTACTCACGACCGTGGGACCCACGTGCTGGTCCGAGGGGCCGTGTGGGACCGAGGTGGTGTGGATGCACTTTTTATTTATTAATTAAGATCTATGGTTATTGGGTTTATTAAGTGCGTGGGCGTGCCAGTCACAAAGGTGACGATTTATTGTGTGCTCGATCTGACTAATCAGACGATTGTGTGGTTCGTGTCGGGACTGAGAACCCACCGTACCATAAAGGCTACGACGTTAATTACATCCCCTTGGAGAGGGGAAAACTCTTGATTGATTGCCAGGAAAAGGGGGCCGATGACCTGAAAATTAATTGCATAAAAACCTATTAAGAAATGCTGAAGTCCTCGTATGAGGGTGTGAAGAAAGTATCTGAGCTCATGTCGGTCATGTGTTGACCATTTAATGTTCGGATGAATGTCCGGCTTGAGAATAGCATAATCATCGCGGGAAGATCGGAACATGTGTACGTCGGGATAGACAAATTTATTGTTCAAAGGAAGGGGAAACGTTCAGTTAAATCTTGGTTAGAGCGGTCAGAAATCGATAAGTTTGTCGGCCCGGTGCAAGATCAAGCTACGACCATACTGCATTGGGCCCCCCGCGGTCGAAGTCAGGCTCGCGTGGGCATCGTCAATGTTTCCGGAGCCAAGGGGGCAACGGGAGGATGTCATGGGACCAGATCTGAGAACCAATGTGCGTTCAAAGGGAGCGGGCTATAGGCCGAGGATATGGGTAAGGCAATGACCATGATCGGGGCTGACCCGAGGTCTAAGCGTGGCCCACAGAGGCCTTATTGATATTCCCATGCGTAGGGTTCGGGGAGGACGAGAGTCGCCTCATTCCATTTAGATTTTGTCGGTCACTCATGGACCTCTTTATGTTCGGACGAAGGTCCGTGTTTGTAGCGTAAGAGACGGTGACAAATCATACAAATGTCTGCTGTGAGTACGGCAAGTTTAATGCAAGCATGGGATTAGATCCCGGTATGTATGTCGGTCACTAACGGACCGTTCGTCGTTCGGACGAGAGTCCGCATTTGAAGCGTCGAAGATAACAACAAAATCACACGGATGTCTGCCGTAGGTACGACAAATTTAATGTGGGTGCGGGATTAGATCCCGGTATATATATGTCGGTCACTAACGAACCATTCATTGTTCGGACGAGAGCCCGCATTTGAAGCATCGAAGGCGATGATAAAGCCATACGAATATCTGCCGTAGGTACGGCAAGTTTCATGTGGGTGAGGGATTGGATCCCGGCATATATGTCGGTCACTAACTGACCATTCATTATTCGGACGGAAGCCGTATTAGTAGCATCGAGGACGATGATAAAACCGTACGGATGTCTACCGTAGGTGCGGCAAGTTTAATGTGGGTGCGAGATCGGATCCCAATGAAGACGGGTCGAGCTAGCAAACTATCGGCCCGAGATAAGTTCGGATCATGGTCACGTCCGGGCGAGGGCTTCCGAGATCCAAGTCTGATCTAGTGGGGTATCATTGCTTTTCTCTTCAAACACAGTCAGGGGAAGCGGATTGTTAAGTGTGAAGCCCGAACTCGCCAACGTGCGCCCTCGCACGCGGATCGACCTACGCGGTCAGGTCGCGGGGTTCGACCTGCCCGGTCATGTCGTGGGGCTCAAGGGGGCAGCGCCCCTTGCGGGGGTTTGCGGGGGCGGAGCCCCCGGAACAAAATTTTGATTGTGGTAGGGGGGAAAGTTTTCATTTGTTTTTCCATTAACTTCAAGTATTATTTTTTTGGTTAATCAATTTCTTTCTCTTTTAGGCACACCGGTTTAAGGAGGCAAATGGGCACGCCGGTTAAAGGGATGCCAAGGGGAGAGTGAGGCGCGCCGGATAATGAGGGCAAAGAGGGAGAAGCGCGCGTCGGGTAAGGGTGCAAAGAGGGGCGCGCCGGTTAGTGGGAGCCCAATAGGGCGCGCCAGAATAAGGAGTGCAAGGGGGGGCGGGCTGGTTAAGAGTGTTGAAGGGGGGGGGGGCGCCTATTTAAGAAGGATGCCATGGGGAGAGTGGGGCGCGCCGGTTTAAGGCCCAAGAAGGGGGAGGAGCGCCGGATAGGTACCAGAAGTTTTAAGAGGGTTTTGAATGTGATGCTAAACAGGCGCGGGGGGGTACCGCGCTGGATTAACCCACGCCGGATTAGAGGCGCACCGGGCTAAGCTCCTGAGGGTTTTATTTCATTCTTCTTTGATTCTTTTTGCTTCTGTTCTTGTTTCTTCAACTTGCAGATTGATCAAATGGATGGATTGTTTGTTCAATTGACACTTTAAATCAATAGAGTGCTTCTAATCATTTGTTGAGGTGAATGAGTACGTGTATTTGGATGTTTTACTTGAGGTGTTTATTATGCAGGAACTCAGAGGTTTAACTTGATTCAGGGGCTTAGTTTGTTCGTCTGTTCTTACGTGTTCTTCGTCTGGCAAAATTTGGGCAGCATCTCCCCCGGACTGAAGCTTGCAAGAGAAAAATGGGGAACACCAGACGGATTGCTCCGGGGTGAACCTCAAAACTCGGAGTGAGGCCTCCGTTAACCCATAAGTGCGTGTGGAGACTCGAGGACCAGCCTTCAAGAGTTCCCGCAGCTTACAGGTGGTGATTTTGTGGAAGTTCCACAGGGACGGATGTATGCCATAAAAGGCTATGAGTGTGCATCCCTTCGATGGGTTCCCCTGAAGGCAGTGCCACAGAGAGGCAAGCCTCCGAGGTTCTGTTGACAACTAAAATATGAACAAAGATAAAGATGAGACCAGACCAGCAACGAAGACTGAAAGATGCTTGCAAAGTCAGGATTGAGGGAGGGCCCTCACTACCAACTACTTGCCCAGCTAGGACACTCTCAGGCTGAGCCGATGTCCAGTATTATCGTCATCCAAACGGCGATACCGATGAAACTCCGGTCTGTTGGCTGATGAGAAACTTATGGATTATTCAGATGATGATGCATACACCGTTAAAGAAGGAGCCCTCGTCAGTGCTGATGCAATCAAAGGAATTAACAAGGCCAAAGAAAAGAATGGGCCTGTTGAATGGGCATGTTAATGTGCTATTAAGGATGGGCTTGATACCCCTCGCGCCGAGAACCTCTCCATGGCAGCAGGCGCGCCGGGAAGCCCCTCCAAGGGAGTGCGCCGGGAAGCCCCTCCAAAGGAGGCGCGCCGGGAAGCCCCTCGAATGGGCGCACCGGGAACCGGTGATGCAGGCACGCCGAGTGCCATTGATGTGAACAGGGTCCTATAAAACCCATTACTTTGCCCACAGGAAAAGGGGGACGACTGAGGGCGGCAAGAGAAAAAAAAAGGAAGAGGCAGATATTGAGAGGATAGCCAGAAACCAAAAAGAGAAAACGAGAGCTCAAAGAGAAGGAGGAAGAAGAAGCTGCAGGTGGGTTGCTCCGGGGAGGGAGAGGAGTCAATGCTCCGCCCTCCCCCATGCTTTCTTTCCTTTTCTTTGATGTAATCTAGCGAGTTCTTTTTCTCGATTTATCAAATGTAGCCGGACAATCCCGGTTCTGCTTTGTATCTCTGCTTCTTATTTTCCCTTTATGGTTGATGTAAGTATGAGACGATGCAATGAAATGGAATGCTGCAGCTGCAGTGATGAATATTGGGCAATCGAAGCTCTTCCCCTTTGTATCCCGTGGATATGTCTTCTATTCGAAATGTCTAATAGTTTATATAGTACCGGTTTCAGAATCCTCGTTGGTTCTCCGAAGAGGCATGAAGATAGGGCCCCCATCCCTATCTAATGGGTGATTGGGCTCTATTTCCTTCTCCCCTTCTGTCTCAATGGCAGATCCTCCGCGTATAGTCCGAGTTTTCCCTCGAGCCCTTCGTGTTGTTCAGGAACCCGAGACATCAATCTCTTGGTTCCCTGGACTGCTGGCTGTACAAAGATGTGTCTGCTCTGCAGGTTGACGCCATCCCGCGAGGTTCTAGCAAACGGATCTCGATCTCTCGACCCTCCATTCTAACCCTTGAATGATTAGGGTCTGGAGTCTCGATGCTGAGGGTTCCTCCGTCGCCGGTTTTAGATGCCATTAGGACTCGTCCGGGGGATCAGAGACAGTCATCTCTTGATTCCCCCCAGACGGCCTGCATCAAACAGATAAAGCTCTCCACAGGATCTGGACGATGGTCTCAATTCCCCCTGTTGATTCCACCTTCTAATTCCCTTGGCATCCTTCTAACAGAAGCCCCCATGAAATCTCTCGCCTACACTCTAAATCCAGCCTCAATCCGAGCCAGAAATCTCATAAAATCCCCGAACAGAGCATCGTTATCGAGCTCTGAAACCCTGTAGCAATTCCACCCTCTCGGCGTACAAAATTCCCCGCCGAGAACTACGCTGCCGAGAGGCCTCCCTCTTCAGCAAACCGACAAAAAAACCATCTAAACCCCTTTCCATGCAAACCTCCCAGCCCACAGGCTCCCGGCGCCAGGCTCCCGGCGCGGCGAGGAGCGCGCCGGGAAGCTCCACGCCGAGATCCCCCTTTTTTTTGGCCAAGAAGCCACTTCCACGTGAACCCCCCAGCCCTTAGCCTCCCGGCGCCACCTTCCCGGCGCGGTAATAGGCTCACCGGGAAGTCCCACGCCGAGAGCTTCTTCAGGCCAACTCAACCCATGCCGAGAGCCCCCCCCTTTGGCCAACCTGTAAACCCATGCCGAGAACCCCTTGGCCAACCTATAATCCCACGCCGAGAGCCATCTTTTTGCCAATGAAAACCATGCTGAGAGCCCCTCCTTTGTCCACCCCTTTGGCCTCTTCGTCCACTTATCCTGGGGCGTTCGTGAGTCGTCATATGTACCCCAGGAGATAAATTAACTGGGGATTGACCTCCCCTACATTCTGAGGTCCCTAACTGGATTCACATGCAACCCCGTGGGTCTGACGAACCCTGTCTCTACATGAGTTTCGTCAGTCTCCGAGAAGGGGAATAGTGACCGATGCCAGAGACGTGGATAGTCTCTTCGAGCCTTAGTGCTCACTCATTTTCCGGCTTTCATCCCGGCACTCCGTGGATGTCAGCCTATACCACTCTCTGGCAAATGCTCGGTCCAGGGGAGGTGCTGCCAAAATTCTCCCAGGATGATGAAAGCCGACATTAAGCTGTCCCCGAGACTTTGTACACCGGCGACGGGGATTCTCTAGACCCTGATCTGCCCCGTTTCCTCTCCGATCTTGGCCTTCTTTTGCAATCCAAGCCAAATCCAGCTGAAACCTGATGAATTGATTCACTTTGACCCTCCAGGACCTATCTACCTTGGCCTGAATCGTCAAAGCTTGTCCTGAATTATCAAAAACCCAAAAAGCAGGGTTCCAAACAACCATTCAAAACCATCTCGGCGCCGTCCCTTGCACATCCCGGTGCCACTGTGAATAGCTCTCGGCGCAATCTTTCTTGCGCCGAGAATCCCATCTCCTGGGCGCGCCGAGAACCAATCTCTCGGGCGCGCCGGGAACCCCTAGCCGTTTGGCCCCTGCGCCGAGAACCCTAGCCCCTCTGCCCTCATTGAGCGCGCCGGGAACCTTTCCTTGGCCTTTTCTCCTTGGCGCCGGGAGCCCCTCCGTGGCCTTCTCCCTTGCGCGCCGGGAGCCTCTCCTTGACCTTCCCCCTTGCGCGCCGAGAGCCTCTTCTTGGCCTCTTCCCTTTGGCGCCGGGAATCCCCTGGCCATCTTGCCTTTGCGCCGGGAACCTATGCACGGTTGAACTGCACCGATAACCTACTCAAGTTGTATTACTGAGTCTTCAATCCAAATTTTGTTCCGGGGGCTCCGCCCCCGGAAACCCCCGCAAGGGGCGCTGCCCCCTTGACCCCCGCGACCTGACCGGGCAGGTCGATCCCCGCGACCTGACCGCGCAGGTCGATCCGCGTGCGAGGGCGCAACATTGAGCGTCCATTTACATTCCGTCGTCCCGCATCGGATTTATGAGTAACCCCTTTAGCTCGGGAGGGCTCTGCCATTGCATGAGTTCCGCCGGCTTCTATAGGGAATATCAAACATTGCCCCATGGCATATATATATATATGGGTAGGGAGGTTTGGCCTCTCTCTTTCTCCTGGTTTTCATCCCGGCACTCCGTGGGTGATAGCCTATTTCCCCCTGGGCATAATCCAGGTAAAGGGGGAAATGCTGTCAAAATACTGATCGATGCTTTAAACCTCCATCATGGCCACGGCCCAGTCTGCCTGTGACTGAAATTTTCCCTTCCCCCCTAAGCCCGGTCGTTTAACCACTGACTTAACGATGTCATCTGTTTCTATGGTTGATGTTATTATCTTGCCCACCTTCCTGGCTTCGGTATGAAGTTCCATTTGCGCACACGAATATATGTTTGCCTCTCGAGGCCTCCTATTTTTGGCGTTTAATCAAGGGTTGTCCTTCTTAGGAAGGGCGTAATTAACGTCATAACCTTTATGGTATGACGGACTTCTGGTCCAGACGCGATCACTCACAATCGACTGACCAAGTCAGATCGAGCGCACAATGAAATCGTCACTTCGGTGATTGGCACGCCAATAAATGAAATAATAAATAAAATAAATAATTAAAAAGATAAAAATCCGCGTCCACAAGTCTGGCACGCCCGGTGGGACCGAGTCTCCCTTCATCTCTACGCCAAGATAGGAGGCCCAGCGGGCCCCCCTCCAATTTCTGATGTTGTGTGCTTTCTCTATTTTCAGGAAGCTACGATGACGACCAGGACCATGTCCGTCTGCTTTGACCGACAACCGGTCGATATGCATGTGCGAGAGGGTTACCTGGCGGTACCACTGTCATTCGGATCGTTGCCCCCTGCCGTCTGGCTGCCCAACTGTCTGGGCCTCGTCTTCACCGACCTTCTGCAGGTCGACAACAACAAGCAAGGCACCGCTGCAAGTGCCCCGATAAGGGCTGCTGATGAGAAGGCCAGCTTACCGGAGAAGACGGCCTCGACAGCCGTCGCCTGCTATGTGCACCATGTTCAAAGGAGGGACATGGTCTCCACTGCTGCCCAGAAGGGAAAAAGAACCAACCGGAGGAGCCGGTATGCTGCTGCTGACCGTCGTCTTTCAAATTCTGGGAAGACAATGATGATGGGCGATGTTAGGGTGAACCTCGACGGTCGCCCCCGAGAAGTCCGGCCGGACAGGATTGTCCCGACCATCCAGA
Organism: Amorphophallus konjac; assembly: GCA_022559845.1. NCBI lineage: Eukaryota > Viridiplantae > Streptophyta > Magnoliopsida > Alismatales > Araceae > Amorphophallus > Amorphophallus konjac. The sequence goes on from CM040117.1 coordinate 67,382,010, forward strand.
TTGACAACAAGTTCCAAGTTCTGGCCACCAGGAAGGCCAACTGGGAAGCTGATGGGAGGAAGCCACTGGCGCCCAAGCCAGCAAGATATAAGCAGATATGGCGGCCAAAGAAGATTCAGAGCTGGGCCCCATCTCAAGATGAAGAAAACCCTGCTGATGTCACTGTTGCCCGCTTCAGAGCAGGGGGCAGAAGGGAAGAAGGAAAATACAGAAGAGATGCTACTGCTGTTTACCCCAGGGCTCGGGGTAGGAGAGATGAGACTGAGGGTCAAGGAAGAAATCTGACCGCTGCTCGCCCCGTGATGAGGGGCAGAAGATATGAGAAGAAGGAGGACTTTACCGCCGCCCGTTCCAGGGCCGGGGGCAGAAGATGGGAAAGGAAGATCTATGATACTGCTGCCAACCGCTGCCAAGTTGGCGATGTGAGAAGGAGTGAACCAGTCACTGTGGTTGCTGCAAGAAGACCAAGAGCCTGTGCCAGACAGGCTGATATCTTCAGATACTCCAGAACCGAGCACTTGAATGCTCAGGTGGCAAGACTGGCTTATCAGCAAAAGAGCCAGGACAGATTGATACTCCAACCCGAGCCACAAAGGCACAATCCGGAGGAGATGAAGCAAGTGGTCCAGGACTACTTCCGATACCTGGGGAGCTCCGCCCTCGGTCAACAAAGACTATCCCGTGCCTTGGGCACCAGAGGTGAAGAAAAAGAAGAAACACTTCAAGAAACGATGATCGGAGCCTCTTCCTCCGATTCAAATCACTATGAAGAAGGTCTCAGGGCCGGATATGACAAAGAAGACCTGTACCGGGAAGAAGCCAAAGAAAGAATATCGGTCTTTGACCGGCTCAAATATCCTGACCAGGTGAAAAGAAAGGTCTACAGGCGGAAGGAAAAATGCAAATCTTCGCCTGCAACATGGCTGGACTTGCCAGGGGGCAAGATATACTACCAACTCAGCCAGATGAACTGCTCAGGTTGGCTACTAGACCTGGTCCTGTCACAAGAAGAGGCCAGGCCGCAAAAGATAAGATGAAGAAATATGATGAAGCCCGCAAGATCACCACCATGACAGTCAATGTGGTGACGGCAGAGGATGAAGACAATCCCCTTATTGATGATGCTGAAGGGACTTCTGAAGATATGCAAATCCCATCAGCCTTGGATCCTATGATCCAGATGATGTTCAGAAGATACCAGCAGGAGATCAGTGCTCTCCGAAGGCAGCTCAATGAGAGACATGAAGCTACATCAGTCTCAAAGCAAGCTGAACCTGCGGGGCAGACATCCAGCTCAGCAGAGACGGCTATCCCAGCTAACCCTCTCCTAGCTGATAAGGGCAAGACACCGAGCCAACCTGTTCCACAGCAAACAGCAGCTCAGCCCTCTGTGTCTCAGACACAGCCTACCGCGCCCATCTTGCGCGCCACTGTGATGACAACTCCTCACAGCCAGCAACAAGCTCACTTCTTCCCAGAAGAGATAGATCCAGCCATAGCCCACAAGCTGATGATTGAAAGAATTGTGGAGATGAAGCTGTCTGAGAAGACTGGTAACGATGTTAGCACCTATGATGTGTACAAGGTGCCGTATCCTCCCCAATATGCTGCTAAAAGACTACCTCCAGGCGTCAGTAAGCGCCGAAATTTGAGAAGTTCAATGGCCAAGGCTCCCCCAGGGAGCACATAGCTTACTACACCACAATTATGGGCGATTTGGCAGCCGACGAAGCTTATCTGCTCAAATTCTTTGGCTCATCCCTCACTGGGTTAGCCTTTGAATGGTATTCAAGCCTGCCGGCTGGATCAGTGGTTGATTGGCCTGATATGCAAAGAAAGTTCCGCGACAGATTTCATGTCACGGAGAGAGAAATCACAATAGCCGAGCTATATGCAACAAGGCAGAAGCAAGACGAGACCGCTCTGGATTATATAAAAAGATGGAGAAATCTCGCCATGAGATGCAGGCGGCCTCCACATCACGAGGACGCCGTCCAGATTTGCAAGCAGAATCTTCGGCGGGAGACTCTCGAAAAGATGATCGGGATGGAGATAGGGTCATTCGACCGACTAAACAATGCCGCGGCGGAGGTCGAGGCCTTCCTCTCCAGTAGTCCTTCAGTTGCTACTGCTGTGTACCATAAAGCTAGGTCGGCTGATAAACGTCCCATGCCTGCAGAAGTCAGTACAGTAGACTTCAATATGTTCGAGCAACAAAAAGATAAAGAAAAAGGCGTTGCTCACCCTCCTCCCGCTAGGCCGGCTGATCAGAAGGAGGGCCCCGCTCTGCGAGCCAGGATGAGCAAGCCTTATTCCTTTCCTAAGGAAAAGACTTGGCTCCTGTTTGAATGGGCGGCCCAATTTGACAAGATTGTCCTTCCAGACCCAAAGAGACCTGATGATACCAAAAGAAAAGATGACCCCCGCTTCTGCCCATATCATCAAGCATTGGGTCATCCCATTGAAGATTGCTATGTATTTAAAGATATTATTGAAAGAATGATTAAAAAAGGGGAGCTCGAACTGGGTGAGTATAGAGTGGACCCTCCATGCCTGCATGAGTTGCCTGAGTTAAAAAGAGCAGTCAATATGGTATCTCTATACCGGCAGTCGCCCAAAGAAATGTTAAAAGAAACAGACACCGATGAGCCCATCCTGTGGGAGCGCGTCAAATCCCCAGGCCTGATGAATAAGATGAAAAATAAATCAAAAATGCCAGATGTGCTAGATGACCCGTTATGGGTGCAGATGTCGACCGCTGAAAGGAAGGAAGAGCAGATGCAAACAAACACAAGGAGGGACAAAGTCTTCTCCTGTAACATGCTGTCAGTTTTACCCGGCAATGGCCAGACTTCCGAAGGGGATGATGAAGAGATATGCTTCATGCCGATAAGGTCAGAGCAAGCCAAAGCTTCAGCCTCCTGTCCTGATGATAAAACCAGCAAGAAGCCTGGGCACCTCCCGCTACCAGAAGAAGAAGCATGCTACCACACTCCTCCTCCATATGCGGGGACGAGGGCCAAGATGTTAATTTCTGAAAGCCTGGACGCGTCCGGCGCCTGTAATAGGGTACTGCCAGTCCCTCCTAGGATTAGGGCCGGGGGCAACATTCTTGGCCTTGCCATGATGACAGAGCTATCTAAAAAACTACAAGAAGTCAAAGTGTTACAGAGCAAGCTGAATGAAATGGGTTTGCATCTGCCTGGTTTGCACTTAAACTCACCAGCTCCGGCAGTGATGGGTAAACCCGATATGAAACAAACAATGAAAATCAACTCTGCCAAGGGAGAAGTTACTAAGGCAGAATTGTATGAGACCAAACAAAGGGCCGATGAATCTGCTCTGGATTATATCTACCGATGGAAGGACCTTTATGCCAGATGTCGGCACCCACCAAACCAGGAGGAGGCTGTCCAGATATGCAAGCGCAACCTGAAGACAGAAGTCTTAACAAGGTTGGTTGGCATCGAAGTCAAGTCCTTCGATCTCTTGAATGAGATTGTGGCTGATATTGAGGCCTTTTTGGCGAAATATTACCCGGCCGCTACCGCCCTAAGACAAAAGAGCAAGCCTGCTGGTGAACAGCCAATGCATAAAGATATTTACATTGCCGACTTCCAAGCTCTCGAGAAGAAAAAGGCGAAGGAGGCAGCTAGCTCTTCGCCAGCAAAGACTGGCGAGCTAGGCCATTCCCTAAGAAGCAAAATGACTAAACCCTACTCCTTTCCAAAGGAAAAGACTCGGGTCCTATTCGAATGGGTCACCCACCACGGCAAGATCATACTCCCGGCCCCAAAGAAGCCCGGTGATGCCGCAAGGAAAGACGAGCCTCGCTTCTGTCCGTACCATCAGATGCTCGGACACCCTATTGAGGACTGCTACGTCTTCAAAGATGTTATAGAAAGCTTGATACAGAAAGGTGAGCTGCAGATAGGGGAATATAAAGTGGACCCACCGCGTCCCCATCGAATGCTCAATTTCAAGAAGGCAGCCGATATGGCCGCACCACACCCGCCAAAGAGCGATTTGCTCTAAAGGGCATTTTCAATACGAATGATACCCCGTTCTGGGGTAGGTGTATGCCAAAAAGAATGATGGTGAAAGATGCCAGTGATACCCCTTTCCAGGGGCAGATGTACACACAAAAAAAATGAATAAAAAAAAAAGAAGAAAGAAGAAGAAGAAAATGAGGGATGCAAATGATACCCCGTTCCGGGGGCAGATGTATGCAAAAAAAAAAAGAGGAAAAGAAGAGATGAGACCATATTAACGATGAAACCCACATCTCCAGCGAACGGCTTTATGCCCGAGCTGCTATACACCTTCTTTGAATCAATTCAGACCTTTCATCTGGATAGATCATGAAACCCTATTCCTTTGCGTTAATGGCAAACCCCACATTAACGACAAAACCCACATTTCCAGTGAGCGGTTCCGTGCCCGAGCTACTATCCATACCCTCTAGGTCAATTCAGACCTTTCGTCTGGACAGATCATGAAACCCTATTCCTTTGCGTTAATGTCAAACCCCACATTAACGATAAAACCTACATTTCCAGTGAACGGCTCCGTGCCCGAGCTGCCATCCATATCCCATAAATCAATTCAGACCTTTCGTCTGGGTAGATTATGAAACCCTATTCCTTTGCATTAATGCTAAAAACCCCAACATTAATGATGAAACATACATTCCCGGCAAACAGCTTCATACCCAAGCCCGCCATCCACGAACTTCAGTTCAGACCTTCCGTCTGAATTGCATGATGAAGCCCTACTCTCCTTTGCATTGATGTTTACCCCACATCAATGAGTGGCTTTCCGCCCTCGATAAGCTCTACCCACCTTGGCCTGGTGGCACTCCGCCCTAGCCGAGCTACCCTTTCTTGGTCTAGCGGCACTCCGCCCTAGCCGAGCTACCCTTTCCTTGGCCTGGTGGCACTCCGCCCTAGCCGAGCTACCCTTTCTTGGTCTAGCGGCACTCCGTCCTAGCCGAGCTACCCTTTTCTTGGTCTAGCGGCACTCCGCCCTAGCCGAGCTACCCTTCTCTTGGTCTAGCGGCACTCCGCCCTAGCCGAGCTACCCTTTTCTTGGTCTAGCGGCACTCCGCCCTAGCCGAGCTACCCTTCTCTTGGTCTAGCGGCACTCCGCCCTAGCCGAGCTACCCTTTTCTTGGCCTAGCGGCGCTCCGCCCTAGCCGAGCTACCCTTTCTTGGTCTAGCGGCACTCCGCCCTAACCGAGCTACCCTCTTCTTGGTCTAGCGGCACGCCGCCCTAACCAAGCTACCCCTTATCTTAATCCGATGGCATTCCGACCTGTCACCCTCTAAAAAAAAAGAAGAGAATAGAAATGGGGTTGAAAATAGAGATACCCCGCCAGACTTGCTCCTATAATAGGGACAAGGGCAAAAAAATGGCCAAAAACCCAGCTGTGGTGAAAACCCGAAAGGGCACTGCAGGCAAAATCGGGTACCCCGCCACGTGAAAACCCGAAAGGGCGCGTGGGCAAAAGCAAGAGGGGGCTGGCTCCGGTGAAAACCCGAAAGGGCACTTGGGCCAGTAATGTGGTTATTCAAAATTCCCTTTCCCCACCACTGATAGAACCTTCCGTCGGCCGACCGGCGCCTTGCTGACCAACGATGAAACCTATTCAGTCTAGACCTTACGTCTATTCTGATGAAACCTACGAAACTTCCTTGCATTGGTATAAACCCAATACCGATGATGAAACCAACTGTTGATCGATTGGCACCTTGCCCGATCAATGATAAAACCTATCCAGTTTAGACCCTACGTCTATCCTGATGAAACATATGAAATCCTTGCATTGGTATAAACCCAATACCGATGATGAAACCTGCTGTTGGTCGATTGGCACACTGCCCGATCAACGATAAAACCAGCCCAGTGTAGACCTTACGTCTATTCTGATGAGATTCATGAGATCCTTGCACTGGTATAAACCCAATACCGATGATGAAACCCACCTGTGATCGATGGGCACCCTGCCCGATCGACAAAGAAACCCGTCCTATTAAACTTGCATGTCTTTCGACGTCCCGCCGTGATAAAACTTACTGCTGATCAGCAATGAAACCTGTCCGGTTTAGACCTTACGTCTATTCCGATGAAGCACATGAAATCCTTGCATTGGTATAAACCCAATACCGATGATGAAACCTGCTGTTGATCGATTGGCGCACTGCCCGATCAGCGATGAAACCTATCCAGTTTAGACCCTACGTCTATCCTGATGAAACCTACGAAATCCTTGCGTTGGTATAGACCCAATACCAATGATAAAACCTGCTGTTGATTGATTGGCACACTGCCCGATCAGCGATGAAACCTATCCAGTTTAGACCTTATGTCTATCCTGATGAAACCTATAAAATCCTTGCGTTGGTATAGACCCAATACCAATGATAAAAGCAGCTACTAATGGGGTGGCCCGCCGCCTGAGCAATGCTGAAGCCCGTCCGGGGTAGATCTCCGTCTGCTCTGATAAAAATGCTACACCCATTCTCAAATCAACCCGGACCTTCCGTCCGGATAGATGATAAAACCTCATCCCTTTGCGTTAATGTTAAACCCCACATTAACGATGAAACCTATATTTCCAGCGAATGGTTTCGTGCTTAAGCTGCTACACACATCCTTGAACCGATCCGGACCTTCTGTCTGGATGGATAATGAAATCCCATTCCCTTGCGTTGATGGCAATCCCCACATCAATGATACAGCCATGCTCCCGGCGAACGGCTTTACGCCTAAGCCACAAAACACACTCAAGTCGACCCAGGCCTTCCGCCTAGGCAGACGATGAAAGCCTTATGTCCCTTGCATTGGTGTCAGCACCCACATCAATGATGATACATACACAAGTTGAGCACATGGCTTAACAATTAACGAAGCTAAAGTCCCAATAAAAAAGAAAAGAAGAGACAAAATGGGGTTAAAAATAGAGATACCTCGCCAGTCTTGTTCAGATACTCTGAACAAGGGCAAAAATGGCCAAAACCCAGCTGTGGTGAAAACCCGAAAGGGCACTGCAGGCAAAATCGGGTACCCCGCCACGTGAAAGCCCGAAAGGGCGCGTGGGCAAAAGTAAGAGGGGGCTGGCTCCGGTGAAAACCCGAAAGGGCACTTGGGTCAGTAATGTGGTAATTCAAAAGTTCCATGCCAACCGGCATGCTGCCTTTACCTCCCCTTCACTGATGAAGCTTTCCGTCGGTCATCTGGCTCTATGCCCCACCAATGATAAAGCCTCCCCGGGGTAGACCTTACGTTTACCCTGATGAAATCTACATACTCTCTTTCGACTGTCCCACCGACAATGAAACCCATCACCATCCTGATGAAGCCTGTCCAGCTCAGACCTCACGTCTGTCCTAATGAAGCCTACGCATTTCTTGGCAAGCCCCATATGCGATAAAACCTGTTGGAATAGACCTTACGTCTGTCCTGACGAGACCAACACCTTCACATACGTGCCACTATTGATCGATTGGCACCCTGCCCGATCAATGATGAAACCCTACCCAGTTTAGACCTTTCGTCTATTCTGATGAAACTTATAAATCCCTTTGCATCGATATAAACCCAATATCGATGATGAAACCAACTGTTGATCGATTGGCACCCTACCCAATCAATGATGAAACCCTACCCAGTTTAGACCTTTCGTCTATTCTGATGAAACTTATAAATCCCTTTGCATCGATATAAACCCAATATCGATGATGAAACCAACTGTTGATCGATTGGCACCCTGCCCGATCAATGATGAAACCCTGTCCAGTTTAGACCTTTCGTCTATTCTGATGAAACTTATAAATCCCTTTGCATCGATATAAACCCAATATCGATGATGAAACCAACTATTGATCGATTGGCACCCTGCCCGATCAATGATGAAACCCTGTCCAGTTCAGATCTTTCGTCTATTCTGATGAAACTTATAAATCCCTTTGCATCGATATAAACCCAATATCGATGATGAAACCAACTGTTGATCGATTGGCACCCTGCCCGATCAATGATGAAACCTTATCCAGTTTAGACCTTTCGTCTATTCTGATGAAACTTATAAATCCCTTTGCATCGATATAAACCCAATATCGATGATGAAACCAACTGTTGATCGATTGGCACCCTGCCCGATCAATGATGAAACCCTATCCAGTTTAGACCTTTCGTCTATTCTGATGAAACTTATAAATCCCTTTGCATCGATATAAACCCAATATCGATGATGAAACCAACTGTTGATCGATTGGCACCCTGCCCGATCAATGATGAAACCCTATCCAGTTTAGACCTTTCGTCTATTCTGATGAAACTTATAAATCCCTTTGCATCGATATAAACCCAATATCGATGATGAAACCAACTGTTGATCGATTGGCACCCTGCCCGATCAATGATGAAACCCTATCCAGTTTAGACCTTTCGTCTATTCTGATGAAACTTATAAATCCCTTTGCATCGATATAAACCCAATATCGATGATGAAACCAACCGTTGATCGATTGGCATCCTGCCCGATCAATGATGAAACCTTGTCCAGATTAGACCTTTCGTCTATTCTGATGAAACTTATAAATCCCTTTGCATCGATATAAACCCAATATCGATGATGAAACCAACTGTTGATCGATTGGCACCCTGCCCGATCAATGATGAAACCCTGTCCAGTTTAGACCTTTCGTCTATTCTGATGAAACTTATAAATCCCTTTGCATCGATATAAACCCAATATCGATGATGAAATCAACCGTTGATCGATTGGCATCCTGCCCGATCAATGATGAAACATTGTCCAGTTTAGACCTTTCGTCTATTCTGATGAAACTTATAAATCCCTTTGCATCGATATAAACCCAATATCGATGATGAAACCAACTGTTGATCGATTGGCACCCTGCCCGATCAATGATGAAACCCTATCCAGTTTAGACCTTACGTCTATTCTGATGAAACATATGAAATCCCTTTGCGTCGATATAAACCCAATATCGATGATGAAACCTGCTATTGATCGACCGGCACCTTGCCCGATCAATGATGAACCCCACCCAGTTTAGACCTTACGTCTATTCTAAAATCCCCCTTGCATCGATATAAGCTCAATATCGATGATGAAGTCAACCGTTGGCTGATCGGTACATCGCCCGGCCAATGATAAAATCTGTCCAGTTCGTACTTTATGTCCGTTCTGATGAGAACCACATATCCTTTTCAATGTCCCACCTGCAACAGTCTCTACCCAGTCTAGACCATACGTCTACTCTGACGAGACCTCCTCATTTGCATTCCGGCAAATCGTCTCCCTTACGGCACACATGGCCAATAAGACGTTTGCTGCCACCAACAAAAATTCGGTTCAAGCACCTCCTCGGATGCCGTCACGCGGTGGAGCGAGTTCCCCGTCCTTTCTCTGAAGGGGTGGACGCTCTCCTGCTGAACACGGGTCATCCGCATAAAGGCTGCTGAGACCACTACTCTTCCATACGAAGGAAATAACAACACATGAAGCAGATGTACAGCCAATCAGGGCTTAAAACTGACAGATGCAAGATATACAGCCAATCAGGGCTTAAAACTGACAGATGCAAGATGTACAGCCAATCAGGGCTTAAAACTGACAGATGCAAGATGTACAGCCAATCAGGGCTTAAAACTGACAGATGTCAAATGTATAGCCAATCGGGGCTCAAAACCGACAGATGCAAGATATACAGCCAATCAGGGCTTAAAACTGACAGATGCAAGATATACAGCCAATCAGGGCTTAAAACTGACAGATGCAAGATATATAGCCAATCAGGGCTTAAAACTGACAGATGCCAAATGTATAGCCAATCAAGGCTTAAAACTGACAGATGCAAGATATACAGCCAATCAGGGCTTAAAACTGACAGATGCAAGATATACAGCCAATCAGGGCTTAAAACTGACAGATGCAAGATATACAGCCAATCAGGGCTTAAAACTGACAGATGCAAGATATACAGCCAATCAGGGCTTAAAACTGACAGATGCCAAATGTATAGCCAATCGGGGCTCAAAACCGACAGATGCAAGATATACAGCCAATCAGGGCTTAAAACTGACAGATGCAAGATATACAGCCAATCAGGGCTTAAAACTGACAGATGCAAGATATACAGCCGATCGGGGTTCAAAACCGATAGATACAAGATGTACAGCCGATCGGGGCTTAAGACCGATAGATGCAAGATGTACAGCCGATCGGGGCTTCAAGCCGACAGATACAAGATGTACAGTCGACCGGGGCTTCAAGCCGACAGATACAAGATGTTCAGCCGGGCGGGGCTTCAAGCCGACAGATGCTAGATGGTCAGCCAGGCAGGGTTTAAAGCCGATAAAAGTCAAATGTGCTGTTGATCGGGGCCTGAAACCGACAGATGTCAGATGTGCCAGTTGATCACGGTCCAAGCCAATAGATATTCAACTGATCGAGGCTCAAGCCAAGAAGATCATGCCAGGATGAAATCCCAATATGGGGATACTGCCAAGCTATAACTGAAAGAATGAGTCAATAGCATTGAGCTAAAGATGCACCTGCGGACACCGTGCCGCTTATTCTGCACTTACGCCGTCTGCAGGTGGGGGACATTTGTTGACAGCTAAAATATGAACAAAGATAAAGATGAGACCAGACCAGCAACGAAGACTGAAAGATGCTTGCAAAGTCAGGATTGAGGGAGGGCCCTCACTACCAACTACTTGCCCAGCTAGGACACTCTCAGGCTGAGCCGATGTCCAGTTTTGTCGTCATCCAAACGGCGATACCGATGAAACTCCAGTCTGTTGGCTGATGAGAAACTTCTGGATTATTCAGATGATGATGCATACACCGTTAAAGAAGGAGCCATCGTCAGTGCTGATGCAATCAAAGGAATTAACAAGGCCAAAGAAAAGAATGGGCCTGTTGAATGGGCCTGTTAATGTGCTATTAAGGATGGGCTTGATACCCCTCGCGTCGAGAACCTCTCCATGGCAGTAGGCGCGCCGGGAAGCCCCTCCAAGGGAGTGCGCCGGGAAGCCCCTCCAAAGGAGGCGCGCCGGGAAGCCCCTCGAATGGGCGCGTCGGGAACCGGTGATGCAGGCATGCCGAGTGCCATTGATGTGAACAGGGTCCTATAAAACCCATTACTTTGCCCACAGGAAAAGAGGGACGACTGAGGGCAGCAAGAGAAAAAAAAGGAAGAGGCAGATATTGAGAGGATAGCCAGAAACCAAAAAGAGAAAACGAGAGCTCAAAGAGAAGGAGGAAGAAGAAGCTGCAGGTGGGTTGCTCCGGGGAGGGAGAGGAGTCAACGCTCCGCCCTCCCCCATGCTTTCTTTCCTTTTCTTTGATGTAATCTAGCGAGTTCTTTTTCTCGATTTATCAAATGTAGCCGGACAATCCCGGTTTTGCTTTGTATCTCTGCTTCTTATTTACCCTTTATGGTTGATGTAAGTATGAGACGATGCAATGAAATGGAATGCTGCAGCTGCAATGATGAATATTGGGCAATCGAAGCTCTTCCCCTTTGTATCCCGTGGATATGTCTTCTATTCGAAATGTCTAATAGTTTATATAGTACCGGTTTAAGAATCCTCGTTGGTTCTCCGAAGAGGCATGAAGATAGGGCCCCCATCCCTATCTAATGGGTGATTGGGCTCTATTTCCTTCTCCCCTTCTGTCTCAATGGCAGATCCTTCACGTATAGTCCGAGTTTTCCCTCGAGCCCTTCGTGTTGTTCAGGAACCCGAGACATCAATCTCTTGGTTCCCTGGACTGCTGGCTGTACAAAGATGTGTCTGCTCTGCAGGTTGATGCCATCCCGCGAGGTTCTAGCAAACGGATCTCGATCTCTCGACCCTCCATTCTAACCCTTGAATGATTAGGGTCTGGAGTCTCGATGCTGAGGGTTCCTCCGTCGCCGGTTTTAGATGCCATTAGGACTCATCCGGGGGATCAGAGACAGTCATCTCTTGATTCCCCCCAGACGGCCTGCATCAAACAGATAAAGCTCTCCACAGGATCTGGATGATGGTCTCAATTCCCCCTGTTGATTCCACCTTCTAATTCCCTTGGCATCCTTCTAACAGAAGCCCCCATGAAATCTCTCGCCTACACTCTAAATCCAGCCTCAATCCGAGCCAGAAATCTCATAAAATCCCCGAACAGAGCATCGTTATCGAGCTCTGAAACCCTGTAGCAATTCCACCTTCTCAGCGTACAAAATTCCCCGCCGAGAACTACGCTGCCGAGAGGCCTCCCTCTTCAGCAAACCAACAAAAAAACCATCTAAACCCCTTTCCATGCAAACCTCCCAGCCCACAGGCTCCCGGCGCCAGGCTCCCGGCGCGGCGAGGAGCGCACCGGGAAGCTCCACGTCGAGATCCCCCCTTTTTTTTTGGCCAAGACGCCACTTCCACGTGAACCCCCCAGCCCTTAGCTTCCCGGCGCCACCTTCCCGACGCGGTAATAGGCGCGCCGGGAAGTCCCACGCCGAGAGCTTCTTCAGGCCAACTCAACCCATGCCGAGAGCCCCCCCCTTTGGCCAACCTGTAAACCCATGCCGAGAACCCCTTGGCCAACCTATAATCCCACGCCGAGAGCCATCTTTTTGCCAATGAAAACCATGCTGAGAGCCCCTCCTTTGTCCACCCCTTTGGCCTCTTCGTCCACTTATCCTGGGGCGTTCGTGAGTCGTCATATGTACCCCAGGAGATAAATTAACTGGGGATTGACCTCCCCTACATTCTGAGGTCCCTAACTGGATTCACATGCAACCCCGTGGGTCTGACGAACCCTGTCTCTACATGAGTTTCGTCAGTCTCCGAGAAGGGGAATAGTGACCGATGCCAGAGACGTGGATAGTCTCTTCGAGCCTTAGTGCTCACTCATTTTCCAGCTTTCATCCCGGCACTCCGTGGATGTCAGCCTTTACCACTCTCTGGCAAATGCTCGGTCCAGGGGAGGTGCTGCCAAAATTCTCCCAGGATGATGAAAGCTGACATTAAGCTGTCCCCGAGACTTTGTACACTGGCGACAGGGATTCTCTAGACCCTGATCTGCCCCGTTTCCACTCCGATCTTGGCCTTCTTTTGCAATCCAAGCCAAATCCAGCTGAAACCTGATGAATTGATTCACTTTGACCCTCCAGGACCTATCTACCTTGGCCTGAATCGTCAAAGCTTGTCCTGAATTATCAAAAACCCAAAAAGCAGGGTTCCAAACAACCATTCAAAACCATCTCGGCGTCGTCCCTTGCACATCCCGGTGCCACTGTGAATAGATCTCGGCGCAATCTTTCTTGCGCCGAGAATCCCATCTCCTGGGCGCGCCGAGAACCAATCTCTCGGGCGCGCCTGGAACCCCTAGCCGTTTGGCCCCTACGCCGAGAACCCTAGCCCCTCTGCCCTCATTGAGCGCGCCGGGAACCTTTCCTTGGCCTTTTCTCCTTGTCGCCGGGAGCCCCTCCGTGGCCTTCTCCCTTGCGCGCCGGGAGCCTCTCCTTGACCTTCCCCCTTGCGCGCCGAGAGCCTCTTCTTGGCCTTTTCTCCTTGGCGCCGAGAGCCCCTCCGTGGCCTTCTCCCTTGGGCGCCGGGAGCCTCTCCTTGACCTTCCCCCTTGCGCGCCGAGAGCCTCTTCTTGGCCTCTTCCCTTTGGCGCCGGGAATCCCCTGGCCATCTTGCCTTTGCGCCGGGAACCTATGCACGGTTGAACTGCACCGATAACCTACTCAAGTTGTATTACTGAGTCTTCAATCCAAATTTTATTCCGGGGGCTCCGCCCCCGGAAACCCCCGCAAGGGGCGCTGCCCCCTTGACCCCCGCGACCTGATCGGGCAGTTCGATCCCCGCGACCTGACCGCGCAGGTCGATCCACGTGCGAGGGCGCAACATTGAGCCTCCATTTACATTCCGTCGTCCCGCATCGGATTTATGAGTAACCCCTTTTGCTCGGGAGGGCTCTGCCATTGCATGAGTTCCTCCGGCTTCTATAGGGAATATCAAACATTGCCCCATGGCATATATATATATATATATATATATATGGGTAGGGAGGTTTGGCCTCTCTCTTTCTCCTAGTTTTCATCCCGGTACTCCGTGGGTGATAGCCTATTTCCCCCTGGGCATAATCCAGGTAAAGGGGAAATGCTGTCAAAATACTGATCGATGCTTTAAACCTCCATCATGGCCACGGCCCAGTCTGCCTGTGACTGAAATTTTCCCTTCCCCCCTAAGCCCGGTCGTTTAACCACTAACTTAACGATATCATCTGTTTCTATGGTTGATGTTATTATCTTACCCACCTTCCTGGCTTCGGTATGAAGTTCCATTTGCGTACACGAATATATGTTTGCCTCTCGAGGCCTCCTATTTTTGGCATTTAATCAAGGGTTGTCCTTCTTAGGAAGGGCGTAATTAACGTCATAACCTTTATGGTATGACGGACTTCTGGTCCAGACGCGATCACTCACAATCGACTGACCAAGTCAGATCGAGCGCACAATGAAATCGTCACTTCGGTGACTGGCACGCCAATAAATCAAATAATAAACAAAATAAATAATTAAAAAGATAAAATCCGCGTCCACAGGTTCTTGGATGATAAGAAAACCGGGAGAAAGGGGAGGAGCTCAGAGAAGTAGAACGCTACACATGTTCACCAAAAATCAATCCTTTTATTCATCCGCAAGGGAAAGGGGAAAAAGAGATACATGAGGGGATCTACCCCGGAGCAAAGGGATTACACAGAGAAGGGGAAGGACTAGAAACTCATGCGGGGGGAGAGGAACAGAGCACAAGCTCTACCCCCTCCCCAGGGCTCACCTCTCTTCTCTCACAGACCCTCCCTTCTTCTTCACCTTTCTGGCGTTGGGGGACGAAGCTCTCCTTCTCTTCGGGTGGCCTCCTCTGATCAATCGCTCCCCGGGGGTTCCAGCCTTTTTCTTCTTTTTTTTTGTTCTGTAATGGGCTCCCCATATATATAGGGCGGGTTGCATTTTCTTCGAAGAATGGCCAGTGGGGGGAGGGTTCCCGCCACCTCTGCCTCATTCGCATCAGCGCCGGGAGTCGACTCGTCGCGCTGGCTACTGCTAGTTCGAGCCGTACCCTGTCATTCATCTGAGGACGGGATGTTCACAGGTCTGCCGGGAGATCTGCTGTTGCTGCCACCGTCGCTGCTGGCCTCAGCTGCTACCACTGTTGCACTGTCGAGTTGGGGTGTGCATAGCTCCGCGGTCTTTAAATGGCTATAGGATGGGCATTGAATGCACTATTCTTCTCCTCTCTGGACTTCGCGTGAGATTCATCAAGAAACAGAGCATCGGAGTATAGATGGGATGGCCCTTTGGTTAAAACGGCGCGGAGTTATGTGCGCCGGATTAGCAGCACACAAGGGGGCGCACCGGTTTAAAGCTTGATGGAGGGGCGCGTCGGTTTAAGGCCAAGCAAGGGCGCGCCGGCTTAAGGCCAAAGCAAGGGCGCGCCGGTTTAAGTGCAGGCCACGCCGGTTGAGACTTCGTCTTGGCTTCGCGGCTATTCGGACGGACGCTTATCCTCCCGTGCTGCTTTAGCTGTAATGCATCGCCTCCGGGGTGTTTAGTTCAGGGCCTCTGCATCCTGATTTGGAACTTCGAGTGATCTCCGGCGCGTGCCGAACACGTGTTTGAATTCCTGAGTTTCTTTTGATTCGGCCTTCGGCAATGCCGACCGGAGAGCTGGGGTCATCCCTTCAGCTCGAGGGGCTTCTTTGTTGGGTGGCGAGGCACTGAGTAGGTATTCGTCTTGCTTGGAGGAGACATAGGGTTTATTCGGCCCTTCCCTCTTCGACTTGCTCTCGAGTGCTGAGATGTGCATGCCGCATGATCATCATCATTTTTGACGTCCATAGGTGGCACCACTGTTGTGGGGACGCCTGGAAGGGCGCTCCCTAGGACGGCGCTCCCTGGGACGGCGGTGTTCTGGTTCGCCGGCCAAAGGCCGGGCGGCTCCGATCTCCACTCGCCGGAGTTGCTGGCCACGGATCTGCAGTTCTGTTTTACAGCGCGTGACCCGGCGAGATCTACTGCTGCGGTCACTCCCGACATCAGATCGATGCACAAGAGGTACCGATGGAAAGCTGACTTAAAATCCTTCGATCTATGGTTGGAGAAAGAAATTTGAGTTTCCCGTTGGTGGCCTTTGTCGAATTTTCAAGCTACTGACTCACAGGATCTGAAAACTCAGGGCAGAACCAAGTTTTCCTGAGAGTTGGCATTGACCGCGATGTAGACCTTCGATTCAGCCTTTGGGTCCTTCATGAAAGTTGTAGAGACCGAAGAGAGGAAAATTGGGATATATCTTATGCAAGATTTGGTGGAAGTTTCGAGTTTGTGGGGCTTTTATACTGACTCGGGGTCGGATCTGGACAGCAGAAATAGATCTGAATTTAGGGGAAAAACATAATTTCTAAAAATGGGTAAAGGGCTTTAGAAATTTGACGAAAATTGGTGGAGGGTGGGGAAGGCGGACAGAACCTCCAATAAATTTGGGGATCCCAAAAAAAATCAAAAAGGGGGTCGAAAGGTGGAAGAACTAAGCTTCTACTACACAGATTTGAAAAGGGATAGATCAGGAAGACAGAAAGACACGAAAATAAAAAAATATAAAACGAACTTTGAATGATGTGATGTTTTTACTGGAAGTTGGGAATCAAGAGAGGAACCAACCTTGAAAATTTCAACTCCAGATGATGTCGGAGTTGGGAGTTAAAAATCCCGGAGTGGGACTCTATCCAGCCAAACAGAACCTTGGACAGAACTTCGGAGACGGCTTCGCGGCGGCTCGATGGCGGCACGAATGGCGGCGGCGGCACCAGAGATGAAATCAGAGATAGAGGGGCTCAGGTAGAAGGGGTTCTCAAACTTGAAATTCAGAGGGAAGAAGGAGGAACCAAGAGGAGAGAGGGGAGGGGCGCACCAGGCTCCTTACACAATTCAACAATTTCTTCTTCATTAATTCATGAAAAAGGGAAATACAAGCCTTATATAATAAATGAAAATGACCACTAATGCCCTCAGATCTAGGGTTGAGAGGGGTATACAAGGTTTAGAACTAATTAGTTCTAATGGACTAATTTTTTAAAAATTAAAATGGATAAAAAAGGGGGGGCGCCCCCTTGACCAAGGGGTAAGGGTAGGTGGCCTACCCTTGACAATTTAACCCATTTGTCCCCCCATGTGTCTAATTGACTAGTCCAACCTTCTAGATGCCACCTTGGCTTTTGACCAACCCCACATGGATGAGGTGGACCAATGGGGAAGGAGTGGGGGCCCCCTTGCAGGTCCTACTGGCATTTTGCACATAAACCCACACAATCCTAAGGAAGAACAAATAGGCTCATGAAGCTTTACATTTGTGAATCTACTTCCCCTAGGTTATAAAAAAAATAAAAGGACACAAATACAAAAATAAAATGTACATGCTCCGAGTTGATTCCCATCAATTCTCCCCGGGTGGGAAGAACTCGACCCCGTCGAGTAGGGGTAGGGCTGCTCGAGTTGCTCCGGTGGATCCGTCACCATGCCAAGTAACGCGGGTACGCTCCACTCCACGTGACCGTCACCTGCTCATTCCGTATATACTCGATATGCACAAACTATTGTGGGAACGAGGCTAGAGGTGGACACTCTGGGTGGGGCACTCTCAAATGGGAGGAGGCGGCTCGAAGACTCACTAGGAATCACCGCTGGGTCCCTGTAGGTGACTAGATCCGGGTATAGATGTAGAACTGATCCCATACTCATCGAGCGAGTCCACTCACCTCTTACTCATAAGAGACCGACAACGAGCTCGCACAAGACACATGCAGACTCACCATGTGCTAACACACGTATGCAAACCATACAAACAAGAAACTGACTCATGCATGACTCTAGATAAACCTATTGTTAGTCCGACCCGTACATGGGTGACGGCGGACCAGGACACCCGAACGTGTGCCATGCATGCATTTGACGTAACCGGAGGTTGACGTCATGGTGAACTCCTAGACATCCTACGATGCACCAATCATGGACATTGGGCTTGGATGTGGGAAGTCTGGGAGGTTCGGGTGGTTTAGATGGACCGGAGAAACCAAAGTCTTCATTACCCCCAAATGGTGGTTCGGACCTATGGCTATGTGGAGGTTGCTTGGCCCGAGTGGAAAAGGTGTGATAGTGAACTCCGTGGAGGAAGTGGAGTGAAGATGGTAGCTCGGGAGGTTCACTAGCGAAGGGGTCAAAAGGGTCGAAGAAGGTATGACCCCGTGAGATGGGTTCCAACATGACATGGTCCCAAGTTTGGAATTCACAGTCACCGTCATACATTATGATCGGTGGGACGACAGACATGTGTAGAAAATAGGATTCCTCCCTTTGGCAAAAGGGAATGAAGTCGGGCTCGGCCGACAAGGGGAGGAATAAGAGGATCTCTGTGGTGACACAACCCACGGTGCACTCGGAGGTAATGGACCCTAAGGCCGGATGGGTGAAGCTAAGACTAGTGGGTTGGTCGAAGCCTCGGGCCAATGAGTGCGTCAACTTCCATTGTGCGTCTAATCCCACAATAAAGTCATCCAAAGTGTCAACATGGTGACTAGACCGGAATGTGGTATGGAAGGAGTTGACGGGCACTAGTGGTAGGGTGGGGTCCATGGATGGGTAAGGAAGTGGGACCAAGTCATCTTTGAGCCAACTAAGAAGTGGCTCAGCTATAAAAAGCGTACCCGTTAGAAACACTGGTGGCTCGGGCTTTGGTGGCTCCACATGAGAGGGCTCTGAAATAAGATCGGAAGGTGAGGTTGATGGTAATGGAGCTCTCATGGGAGGGGAAGGATTCCCCGACTGGGGTGGGGGTCCGAGTGGGGGTCTGACCGGATCGGGACTCGGCTTGGAGGTAGATGCTCGCCGAAGGGTGGCATCGGCTTGCGTATGGCAGCATCAAACCGAGACTCAAATGGCTCGACCTACAAAGCGACCTTATAGGAATCCCCCAAAGTTTTCACGTGGCGGCAAAATAATTCAAATTGGAAGTGAAGCCGCGAACCTTTCCAGAACTGAGTTCCGGCCTCGATGTTATCCAGCCCGACTTCACATCTAACCGGTACACTTCGAAGTCCCTAATGTACTCAGACACGGACAGGTTGCCTTGGTCGGGCCTGAGGTATGGGTTAACCATAGTTGTCAAAAGATGGGAACGGATCCCTAGGAACGGTCATGCAAGGCCACTTTTTTTATTTTTTTATTTTATAACCAAAATGTTATGCCAACTCATGCAAGCACCTAGACACGACTTAGAATGCGATGCAAATGTGAAGTTGAAATGAGACTCGACTACACACCTAGACAAAACCAAGATTCGGTATGTGGCGGAGTTAATCGATCCGAAGATCACTCGCGCAAGTGTGCGGCCTTCCCGATAGGCATAGCCTAACGTTCGGACAACACCTTTTTATATACCGAACAATGGTATGCGGATGCAACCTTAGACCGACTTAGACGATGACTAGACGTAAATGACACTTTTTTTATTTTTGACCAAATACTACCCTAGACTCAACTGGCCCTCTGATACCAAACTGATGCGGGACGGACACGCGACTCGACTCTAAATGTATATGCGATCCTCGGACTCTAAGCAAGCTCGCGATCATCCCTAACGAGGGAAGCGTCGGACGTGCGCGGTTGAGAAACCGGCAAAGAGCTAGGGTGGTCAACTCACAAATTCGTGCCCGGATCGGGTCACGGGACGGTCTCGCTCTCTCTCGCAGCAGTAGTGAATATCAATAAATAGCTAGCTAAGTTACCCTATCATGCTCTCTAGCAGCGGCATATAAAGCATATACGAACTAAGCAAAGTGCCGAGTAAGGAGCGAACACGATATCTCCACGCGCCTGGCGTGGGGACGACTTCCCGGCCGATCTCGTACTCCCGGAACAGTAAATACACAATAATTACAGCAAGACAAATTACTGCCCACTCCACACAGGGAGATAAAGGGTGACACAATGGGGCCCGGGAGTAGCAGTTTCAGGTTGATGGGCCGCTTCTTGTGTTGCTTCGACTGCACACGTACTCACGACCGTGGGACTCACGTGCTGGTCCGAGGGGCCGTGTGGGACTGGGGTGGCACCACTGTGGTGGGGACGCCTGGAAGGGTGCTCCCTGGGACGGCGGTGTGCTGGTTCACCGGCCGGAGGCCGGGCGGCTCTGATCTCCACTCGCCGGAGTTGCTGGCCACGGATCTGCAGTTCTATTTTACAGCGCGTGACCCGGCAAGATCTACTGTTGCGGTCACTCCCGATGTCGGATCGATGCACAAGAGGTACCAATGGAAAGCTGACTTGAAATCCTTCAATCTATGGCTAGAGAAAGAAATTTGAGTTTCATGTTGATGGCCTTTGTCGAATTTTCAAGCTGCTGACTCACAGGATCTGAAAACTCAGGGCAGAACCAAGTTTTCTGAGAGTTGGCGTTGACCGCGATGTAGACCTTAGATTCAGCCTTTTGATCCTTCATGAAAGTTGTAGAGACCGAAGAGAGGAAAAAGGGGGTATATTTTATACAAGATTTGGTGGAAGTTTCGATTGTTTGGGGATTTTATACTGACCCGGGGTCGAATCTGGACAACAGAAACAAAATTGAATTTGGGGAAAAGACACAATTTCTAAAAATGGGTAGAGGGCTTTAGAAATTCGACGAAAATTTGTGGAAGGTGAGGAAGGTGGACAGAACCTCCAATAAGTTTGGAGATCCAAAAAAAATCAAAAAGGGGGTCAAAAGGTGGAAGAACTAAGCTTCTGCTACACAGATCTGAAAAGGGACAGATCAGGAAGATAGAAAGACACGAAAATAGAAAAATATAAAACGAACTTTGAATGACGTGATTTTTTTACTGGAGATTGGGAATCAAGAGAGGAACCAACCCTGAAAATATCAACTCCAGATGATATCAGAGTTGGGAGTTAGAAATCCCGGAGTGGGACTCTATCTAGCCAAACAGAACCTTGGACAGAACTTCGGAGACGGCTTCGCGGCGGCTCGATGGCGGCACGAACGGCGGCGGCGGCACCAGAGATGAAATCAGAGATAGAGGGGCTCAGGTAGAAGGGGTTCTCAACCCTGAAATGCAGAGGGAAGAAGGAGGAACCAAGAGGAGAGAGGGGAGGGGCGCACCAGGCTTCTTACACAATTCAACAATTTCTTCTTCATTAATTCATGAAAAAGGGAAATACAAGCCTTATATAATAAATAGAAAATGACCACTAATGCCCTCAGATCTAGGGTTGGGAGGGGTATACAAGGTTTAGAACTAATTAGTTCTAATGGACTAATTTTTCAAAAATTAAAATGGATAAAAAAGGGGGGGCGCCCCCTTGACCAAGGGGTAAGGGTAGGTGGCCTACCCTAGACAATTTAACCCATTTGTCCCCCCATGTGTCTAATTGTCTAGTCCAACCTTCTAGGTGCCACCTTGGCCTTTGACCAGCCCCACATGGATGAGGTTGACCAATGGGGAAGGAGTGGGGGCCCCCTTGCAGGTCCTACTGGCATTTTGCACATAAACCCACACAATCCTAAGGAAGAACAAATAGGCTCATGAAGCCTTACATTTGTGAATCTACTTCCCCCAGGTTATAAAAATAAATAAAAGGACACAAATACAAAAATAAAATGTACATGCTCGGAGTTGATTCCCATCACTCCTTCTGTTATAATTTATTTAATTGTTATCCTTGCATATTGTTTATTGCACCGTTTGGTTTCTCATTGTGAGGTAGGGATCTGTGGGACCCCTATTAAGCCAATGAGATGAGGCTCACCCTCTTTACTTTTCAGGTGAGGTGAGGCTGACACGGAGTACTTCGGAGGCTCCTCGTGCTGTCGGTGGTTAGGGTTAGATGCCAGTTTGCCAGGGACGGGGTATGCCCCATAGTCTTGTACTTTTCTTTCTGTTGACTGTACTTATTGTGGACTTGGATATTCTGAACTGTATAATTGTTCAATTATGTATAACTGTTTGATTTCTTGCATTAATATATTAAGCTTGTGTTTCTGTAATTATTTTTGATTCTTGTATATCTCACACCGTCCAAATAACCCTTCCGAGCCTCTCGGCTGGTGGGTGGCGAGCCAGGATTCGGGTCATACCGGTTCCTTTCCAGTAGCCGGATCTTGGGTCGTGACATTTGTCCTATTCTGCTAACCAACCTGTTTTGCAGAGGTCGACCGATCTAATGAAAAGGTTGACCGATTTTGTTCCCTTGTTCGCGTACTCGAGACGAATCTGACATGGCTCACACGTTCAAGGCCAGGTAAAATATCCAAAAAATCACCAACTCATTCCCTAACATGTGAGAGGGTTAAAGGATGGTTATAGAAGGGGTATAGAGGTCATTTGGCCCCTAAATCTTCCATAAAAACTCTTATTACGAATTTGGGGAGATTTATTCAAGAGAATAGAGAGGAAATACCTTGGAGAAAAAGGAGAAGAGGAAGAACCTCTTCCATTACTGTCAAAGAGAAGAATCCTACTAGTTCGAAGCAACTTCTTCCATCTCGGATCGTGTTCAAGACTTGTTCGTGCTACGTGGATCGTCAAATCGACCATCCTCGAAACCATCTTCGTCATGGAAGGAGTCATCTAAAGGGGGAACTCATATTTTTTCGAATTCTTTCTATTCTAGATGATTTTTTTGTGTCATTGAGTCTTTATTTGATAGAATCTGTGTGTGTTGAATTGATACATTTGATGTGTGTGTGGTCGGACTGAGTCTAGTCAGATTTATGTGTGCTTGGGCTGCGATCTGCAGCATGTGTGTGTGGGGGGGGGGCTGCAAATCGTAGCGCGTGTGTGTGATTGTTGCTGCATCTTGCAGCATGTGTGTGAAATCTACTTGCATAATGGATTTGGAATCCTCACTACGTGAGGGGTGGACGTAGGGAGCCCGGTTGTGGTCCCGAACCACCTAAAAAATTCTTTGCCACTTGTGATTTGCCTTGTGTGGCTTGCATTGTGACTGTTTGTGCATCTTGAGACTCTTTTGAGTGTGATCCGGTGAGATCTGAGTGAAATATTTAACCTTTAATATATTTTGAACATTTTACGAAGTAGAGTTTTAATTACGAAAAAAAATTCATAGCAATCAATTCAACCCCCCTTCTTGATTACCATTTGCCTAGGACAACGTAATAGAACAAGTAATAAGTGAAATGGAGATCAAAAAGTCATAATTTCAAGAATAGATATCATAGAACTCAACTGTAAACATGAAGATTAATAACATGTAGAGAATGTAAACTTGGCCATATAACAAGGATGCTAACCTATTCGGTCAACAATGTCATGTACAATTAAATAAGAAGTCAAGCATATAATAATTGAATTGTCTTGTTCAATCTTACATGTTAGTTGGTCTAATGTCACACCTGATCATTCAACTCCCTTGGACACAAGTACTTTCAGACTTTACTCTTCTAGGACCAGATCAGGACCCCAATATTGCCAAGCATCGAGTGTCAGGTGGACCCAAAATCCTAAGTAATTTCTAGAACAATTCAGTAATAAAATGGCTAACCGAATTTCAAGAAAAAGCTCATGAAGCATAGTATAGCACACAACAAAACATTCAGCTACGTAGGACTCTAGCGGAGGCCCCTACAGGCTTAAGAGGTGGCTCCCGCTAGTTAGCACTTTGCACCATTCTGGCCTCAAGAGATGGCTCTCATAATGTAGCACTTTACCCCGCATGACACTTAGCTCCTATACCTCTGAATGATAGTTTATGGTTAAGCTACAGATCTAGCAAAAAATCTTCATTCAAGGATATGCTGTAATGCCCTGGGTCTTTCAGATCTGGATCAGAGAGCTTTCGGATCGCTTTTGTGGGTCCTGAGTTATGTTTTGCGATCCACGCAGGTTTTTCTCTCGTACAAGTTATAGAACCATGTGGTGAGAAAATTGCCTAATTTCCTATTTTCTTTTCCTTTTTCTTCCCTCACCTCTCACCTCTCTCTTCTCTCGCCGTTCACTCCCTCTCTCCTCTCTCCTCTCTCCGCAGGGCTCGCGACCGTGGCGAGGCAGGCGAGGCAAGAACATTGTGGAGTTGTCGTGGAGCGTGCTGGTGCGAGGAATGGAGTGTGGCGTTGACGCGATCCCTCGACAGATTCAAAGCTGACGTGCGGTTCGTGTAATGGTTTTCGACGTATCGTGGCCATTTCGACGCGTGAGATCTTCGATGGAGGTAGGGGGACAGATGCCCTACTCTTTTCTTGCGTTCCCTCGTGATTTGGAGCCGAACGATGCGAGTATGAGCGAGTTTTGCTTCGGTTAGGCAAAAACCATGTTCGGGGGGTGTGAGCCGATGTCGCCATTCCAAGCGATGGTTTTCAGCTATATTAGTTTCATTTAAACCCCTGGCATGTCCGGATTCCATTCCCGCTAAGTTGGTTTCATTTGGTTGAGAATTGGAGCCGGTATGAGCCCGGCCACCCTTGTGACTTGTTTTGGGTCGATTCGTGGGAATCGCCCGTTTCTTGCGTTTTTGTGCGCGGATTGATCCCTTCCGGCTTGGGGAAGGTGTATATTGTGTCTAGGGTTGTTTCCCCGTCGTTTAGACGCGATTGGGGCGTGGGAATGACCGATTTCTAGCTTCCCTACGGTTTACCTGCCATATGGGAGTGGCGGTCCTAACAGGAACCGCCACTTGGGTGAAGCGGCCCTATGGGGATCGCTACCAAGCTCCATAAACGGTAGGTAAGTCAGTTTGGCTAAACGGTTACACGATTGACTGCAAAGCCCTTGCCTGTGGCTTGAGGAGGACCGCCAAGCACCGTGAAGCGGCCCAGGTAGGACCGCTGGTTCTTGATGAGTGGCCCTTTGGTGACCGCTATTGGCTAAGTCGGTTCGTTGGGTAACGGCCCAACGACTGACCGTTTTATGATGTTGGGCGGCCCATGTGAGACCGCCACTTATGATTTTATGTCGATTCGGGCTAGCGGTCTAGCTCCGACCGCCTGGGTGTCCTTGGCGGCCTTAGGATGACCGCTAAGCTCTGTGAAACGGTTCTTGGTAGACCATTTTGGTTGGTTTTACCGGTTGAGTCGGTTTAACTGTTTTGGGGTGGACTAAGTGTAACGGCCTGTCTATGACTGCCAAGCTCATCTCTGCGGCCCTAGGGAGACCGCCTTGTGTAAGAAATAGCCCCAGATAGACTGCAAAACCCCTGTGCTTTTCGTGGTCTCTTCTCTGGAGTCTTCTAAGCATAGCGGCCATGTTCTGGACCACCACACTCAGGAGGCGGCCCATTGAGGACCGTTCTTTGGCTTGGTGCGGCCTTGGAGTGACTGCCATTTTCCTGTGCTCTGTCTTGAAGGTAGCGGCCCTTGGATGACCGCCAGGTTGGTCTAGCGGCAAGGGTGAGACCGCCACCTACCTAGAGTGCTGTCTCTTGTTGGTTTGATTTCCGGTTGAAGTGGCTTTAACCCCTTGGTTAGCCAAATGTTCCATGGATGTCTTGGACGTCCTATGAGGGCTGTGACTGTGTTATAGGGCGTCTGGAAGTGGCACTGTACCGAGCGGTGTTTTGTGTTATATCAAGGGTCATTATGGTTTCTGGTCAACCCAATTGTGACCCATCAGCTGACAAGTGACCTCAAGAGTGTTTCATCTATCTTGTGAGGATCGAGACATGGTTTGGACGCTCGGAGGTATCTTCTTAACTCGATTTGCATGCCAGGTGGTTTGAGGACTTTTTGGTTGTCCCTCATGTTCTGTGTTTCGTGTTATACGGAATTGTGAGTCCGTTGTATGGCTCGAGGCTGAGGACTCATTGTTGTTATTATTGTTATTATGGATCCGACTGTTCCGTGCCATCTTCATAATGTGTTTCCCGTGATTTTGGCTTAGGGACTAGGTTGATTAACAGCGTATTGCTGTGATGTGCGACAATCTTGACCCGAGTCTTGTGACTCAAGGATCATTGTCAGCAGGTCTAGTTGGCTGTCATGAGTCTAGTTGCAGTGGTGTACTGCATTGTGCTCCCTAGTACATGTGATAGGTGTGTGCTTACACTGTCTTTACTTACGTGTTCACTGTTTTGGAGTCTCTGTGTCTAGTGAGCCTCCACTAGTCGTAGCCTTACGACACTTTCTTGATTATCGGCCCACCTAGGAGTGGTGGCGGGGCAGTTCCCGATAGACGATTTTTAGGCTACTTTATGTGGGCCCCCTTGCTTTGCGGTAGCGTCCTACTGGGGGGGAACTAGCTAGAGGCATCTCTCAAGACATTGGGCTTGTGTGTGCACACGTGGTCAGGGGCGGTTCGATGAGCGCCAATGGGCGTGACCCTGACTAGTCACTCGTTACTGTAGTTACTTGGTTTTTTGTGAGTGTCTCAATTACCGCCGTTCTAGGCAAGTGCGAGATACTTGTGGCGCACTGTAAGACGTCAGTGGACGCAACTGGATGTTCTTCTAGTGAGGAGGTGCTTCTGTCACTTGACATATGACTCTAGTGACTTGTGTTTTTGTGACTTTTCTGAGAAGCCTGTGCTTCGCTTCACTCGAGGTTACAGGTTTTGTAGCGTACATGACGGTGAGCTCGTGTATGTCTGGTGCCTTCGACTGTGTAAGTCCCTGTTTCGGTAGGCTTTTCACGATAGGGTTTCATGATTTGACAATGGATCGGTAACGCCCGACTTTGTGAGATCGGGGTTCACCTTTCTATTGCTGTTTGGAGTAGTTTAGAGGGCCGAGGTTCCTTCGGCTGTCGTGTTCTGTAGTACAGTTGTTTTCCTATTTACTGTTGCTCCTGCTCCTACTTTATTACTGCTTTGCTTTAGTGTAGCACTGCTGTTACTGCGTCATTTTACGGTAGGGTTCTGCGGGATCCCTACTGAGCCAATGACACGAGGCTGTGGAACGCACTAGATTTCGAGGTGTAGAGATATCGGGGTGTTCTTTTTATCGGTTTATCGGTTTATCTAGTGCGAGGGCGTGCCAGTCACCTAGGTGACAATGTGTTCGGGCTTCAAGACTGGAGTGGTCCGAAGCCCGGGGTGCGCTCCATCTGACTAATCAGACGATTGTGGATATCGGGTCGGGACTGGAGACCCGCCGCGCCATAAAGGCCGCGACGTTAATTACATCCCCTCGGAGAGGGGAAGACCTCTGATTAATCGCCAAGAAAAGGGGCCAGATGACCTAAAGATCATTTTTTCATTAAAGCATGCGAGTTGGGTTGACATGGTTTAAACCCTCCGCATCGGTATGCAAAACGACGTTCAAAACCATACGAATACTTGCTGCGAGTGCGGCAAATTTGATGCAAGTGCAGGATTAGATCCCGGTATATATATATATATATATATATCAGTCACTGACGGACCATCCAGTATTCGGTCGAGAGTCCATATTCGAAGCATTGAAGGTAACAACAAAGACATTCGGATATCTACCGTAGGTACGGCACGTTTCATGTGGGTGCGGGATCAGATCCCGGAAGAAGTGGGTCAAGTTGATGAACTATCGGCCCAAGAGGTGCACGGACCATGACCATGTCGGGGATCCCGAGGTCAACATCCGATACCACGGGGCATCATTGCACAGTCTAGGGGAGCGAGTTGTTAAGTGTAAAGCCAAAAATCGACAACGTGCGCCCTCGCACGCGGATCGACTTGCGCGATCAGGTCGCGGGGTTCGACTTGCCCGGTCAGGTCGCGGGGGTCAAGGGGGCAGCGCCCCTTGCGGGGATTTTCGGGGGCAGCACCCCCGGAACAAAATTTGGATTATAGTAGAGGGAGAAATTTTTGATTAGTTTTATTCATTAACTTTAATTCTTTTCTCCCATTTGATTAATCATTATCCCCCTTTCAAGCACGCCGGATTAGGTGCTATCGAAGGGGGGGGCGGCGCGCCGGTTAAGGGGCGCCGGGTCAAGATGTAAAGGGGCGCGCCGGAATCGAAGGGCAAGGGAGGAGGGAATGGGCGCGCCGTTTTAGGGTGTTCACAGAAGGAGATGGGGGGCGCGCGCCGTTTTAAGTTGTTCACAGAAGGAGATGGGGGGGCGCGCCGTTTTAAGGTGTTCACATGAGGAGATGGAGGGGGGGGGGGCGCCGTATTAGGGCCATTCGAGGGGAGAGGCGCGCCGGTTTAAGATGGAAATGGAGATGGAGGGGGGGCGCGCCGTTTAGCATCCAAGGAAGGAGATGGGGTTACGAGAATGGTGTTAAATCAGCGCGGTGAGGGGTGACCGCGCCGGATTAGGCCACGCCGGGACAGCTTCAAAGAGGTTTTATTTCAACCCTTTTATGCTATGTTTCTTGTTTCTTTAAACTGTAAGTTGGTCTATTGATTAGTTGTTCATCTTATGGATGGATTATGTTTACGGAAAGAAGATTTAAGTGTTTTAATTGTTTATTCAGGTGGATTAGCGTGGATGCTTAAGTGTTCGTTCAGGGGGTTCAGTTCACAGAGTTTACTATGTGTTTCTTTTCTTTCACCCGTGGGCAAGTTCTATGATACGTTTATTCATTATTCTTGGTGTTCTTGTATGTTCTTGACCCTCACGAAAATCGGGCAGCACCTCCCCTAGACCCGAAGGGTCCGGGGGAAAAAATGGGGCGCGCCATGCGGAGAGAACTCCGACGGCCCCGAAACATCCCGGTGTGTGCATAAGCAACGACACCAGTAAAATTACCCCATTTGGGGCCGGAGATCCCGAGGGCTAGCCTACAAGGGAAACCGGTGACCCATGGGTTATTGCGATCATGTAGACTTCTCCCGTATGGGGCCGGAGGTCCCGAGGGCAAGCCTACAAGGGATTCCGGTGACCCAGGAGTCATCCGATCGTGGCCGAACACAGCGTGAGGGCCGAAGCCGACACATGAACATGGCGGAGGGGAGATCCAGGGGATAGCAGTAAAGAGAAGTGAATGCATGCATACGTATATATCTATCTACAGATACATATGTACATATCTATTCATATATGATCTGACGAAAACATATGGACTTGCAAAAGGGAAGGGATGAGCGAGCATCAAAATCGGGTTTCATGAGGGAGATAAGTGAGGATCGGGGTTGAAGGCCCCATGCTTCATTTCCATTTAAACAGAAGAGCTACATCGGGGCTGGACGTCGCCGAGCAGAATACAAGGGAAGAGGAGAAAGACAATGACCCACCCTCACACGGCTGGCTCTCACTCTTCCTCCCCTTTCTCTCCCACTCTTTCTCTCTTCTTCTTCACACAGGCTTCGGGCTTCAAGGGGTTTCTCTCAGAAGAAAAGCTTCTGCCTTTCAAGCTTCCAAGAGTTGTCCCTCTTCTCCAACCGATCAAAGTTCCCTGTGGTGGGCTTTTTATAGGGGCTAGTGGCCCTGTCGAAGGGAGTGGCTCCCTTTTTTTCTTCTTTATTTCTTCTTCTTTCCATCTTGCTTCGCCTGCAATGCCTCTGCCGTGTCGCCATGTCGAGTGCCGTTGTCGTGGACGTCACCTCCGCCGAGGCTACAGTATGACCGGGAGGGGGGGCAGAGGCATGGCCTCCTCCTCTGCTGGCATATCCACCGCGAGACACGCCGCTTTCATCATTTGCAGGAGAATGGGCGGCCGACGGACGAAGTGGGCGTTCGACGGTGGAGGGCTCGAGGGTTTCCATTTGAAGAACATGCTTGGATGCCCAACGGATCGAAGCAGACATTTAGCCATTTTAAGCAGTTCGTCGATGTGCTGTTTGCAGGAAACAGGGGACCGCATTGATGACGGGATGGCTTCACTGCACGCCTGAGAAGCGCTTCAGAGAATAGGTTTAGGGGTTAAAACGGCGCCATATTCAAAGGGGCGCCGTTTTAAGCAAAGATGAAGGCCCTTCTAGCGCGCCGTGTAGCCAAAGAAAGAAAAAGGGGCGCGCCGTTTTAAAGGGGGGGCGCGCTGTTTTAAAGCCCCCTCGTGCCGTTTTAAGCACTAAACGGATTCTTCTCGAAGTCGCGGCCATTTTACGTGAATGTCAACATTCCCGGAAGGTTCCGGTTGCTATGTATGACCTCTACAATGTTCCATTCGTAGCCTTTGGGGCACGGTCCCAGACTCTGAGTGACTTTCGGTGCACATCGGGCTGCATCGGAGTTCCCGACTCTTCTTCGATTCGGCTCTCGGCACGGCCGGCTATAGAGTTGTGGCCGTATCTTCCGCCCGAGGGGCTCCCTCATCGGCTAGCGGACCACCAAGCGAGTCCTCATCCTGATCGGGCGAGGCATGAGGTTTATTTGGCATTTTCATCTTCGGCTTGCTCTCGAGTGTCGAGACGTGCATGCCGTATGATCATCATCGACATTTTTCGACGTCCACAAATGCCCCCCACTCGCGGGTGGCGCAAGCGAGGGATGAGTGCGCGGGGATCGCGAGTGTAGAGTTCTTCGACAGGACGTCTGTTCTTCCGAGCCAGTGGGATGCTAGTCCGGTGCGAATTCACGGGAAAGCGCTCACTCCTTCAGCGAAGGGATGAGGGGATCGCTTCACCGCACATGCACACGGACCGACATATCTGAGTGGAGGTTTGGTCGTCGGCATGGCAGAGTGCCGAAGCAAGAAGGAGGGGTTCAAGTTTCTCTGACTTGGACGAAAAGTCCAGATCGGATCGCACGGCTGAGGCCCCAGAAAGGCCTTAGGCACCGAGTTAAAGGTGGTTCGTTGATGCTGGGATTGCATCAACGCAAGGATTTCAATCTTCTTCTGATCCAGATGAAAGGTCTAAATCGGAGCTTTCGGCGAGGGCGCCGCCTAAGGTGAATTCGTCAATGCTGGGATTGCATCAACGCAAGGATTCTAGTTTTCTTCCGACCCAGACGAAAGGTCTAAATCGGAGCTCTCGGCGAGGGTGCCACATAAGGTGAATTCGTCAATGCTGGGATTGCATCAACGCAAGGATTTTAGTTTTCTTCCAACCCAGACGAAAGGTCTAAATCGGAGCTTTCGGCGAGGGTGCCGCATAGAGTGGATTCGTCAATGCTGGGATTACATCAACGTAAGGATTTTAGTTTTCTTCCGACCCAGACGAAAGGTCTAAATCGGAGCTTTCGGCCGGGGTACTGCATAGAGTGGATTCGTCAACACTGGGATTGCATCAACGCAAGGATTTCAGTTTTCTTCCAACCCAGACGAAAGGTCTAAATTGGAGCTTTCGGCGAGGGTGCCGCATAAAGTGGATTCGTCAATGCTGGGATTGCATCAAAGCAAGGATTTTAGTTTTCTTCCGACCCAGACGAAAGGTCTAAATCGGTGCTTTCGGCGAGGGTGCCGCATAAGGTGGATTCGTCAATGCTGAGATTGCATTAACGCATGGATTTTGGTTTTCTTCCGACCTAGACGAAAGGTCTAAATCGGAGCTTTCGGCGAGGGTGCCGCATAAAGTGGATTCGTCAATGCTGGGATTGCATTAACGTAAGGATTTTAGTTTTCTTCCAACCCAGACGAAAGGTCTAAATGGGAGCTTTCGGCGAGGGTGCCGCATAAAGTGGATTCGTCAATGCTGGGATTGCATCAACGCAAGGATTCTAGTTTTCTTCTGACCTAGACGAAAGGTCTAAATCTGAGCTTTCGGCGAGGGTGCCGCATAAAGTGGATTCGTCAATGCTGGGATTACATTAACGCAAGGATTTTAGTTTTCTTCCAACCCAGACGAAAGGTCTAAATTGGAGCTTTCGGCGAGGGTGCCGAGTAAAGTGGATTCATCAATGCTGGGATTGCATCAACGTAAGGATTTTGGTTTTCTTCCGACCCAGACGAAAGGTCTAAATCGGAGCTTTCGGCGAGGATACCGAGTAAAGGTGAATTCGTCAATGCTGGGATTACATTAACGCAAGGATTTTAGTTTTCTTCCGACCCAGACGAAATGTCTAAACCGGAGCTTTCGGCGAGGGTGCCGAGTAAGGTAAATTCGTCAATGCTGGGATTGCATTAACGCCAGGATTTTAGTTTTCTTCCAACCCAGACGAAAGGTCTAAATCGGAGCTTTCGGCGAGGGTGCCGCCTAAGGAACACTAAGGAACAACTTCTTTCTTATTCTTTTTCTTCTTCTTTTTTTTCCTTTTTTTTCTTTCTTTTTTTTCTTTTTCTTTCTTTTTCTTTCTTTTTCTTTCTTTTTCTTTCTTTTCTTTTTTTTGATGATCACGGTGGGACCGGATCACAAAGGTATGATAGTATCGTCGACATTGGGTTCATATCAACGCAATGGAATCAGGTTTAACCGGCTTAGGCGGAAGGTCTAAGCCATGTTACTCGGTTGAGGCCTCGGAGGGCCACGGGTGCCGAGTTGAGTTTTCGGGTGCTTTATGTAAAAAGCTCCATGACGGAATCCTCTTCATTGTGGGGTATTGGTTTCAGTTGATCACCGAGCTGGGGAAGCGGTGCATGGTATAGTTTCAAGTGTTTCTCATTGAGTGGTGGGAATTGAATTTCCCCCCGGTGGTTGACGATGACATAAGCACCGCCTTCATAGACTTTCTGGACCACATAAGGTCCTGTCCAGTTTTCATTCAGTTTGCCTTTGGGGTTGGCCGCCATGACTTCTCTTCGCTTGACCATGACTAGGTCTCCCTTCTTGAATTCACGTTCTTTGACGAGTTTGTCAAAGGCGCGGGTCATACGGGCCTGGTAGACTTGTATGTTCTGCTGGGCTCTGAGCCGTCGTCCTTCTAGATCGGAGAGCTCCTCCAGTCTTCTTTCTATATTGGCTTGGCCATCTTTGACTAATTCGTGCTGGATCGCCACCCGTAGTGAGGGTATCTCCAGCTCTATCGGGACGACCGCTTCTGAGCCGTACACCAAGGAGAATGGTGAGCAACCCGTGGGGGTCTTGTACACGGTGCGGTACGCCCATAGTGCTTCATACATCCTGTCTTCCCAATCCTTCTTGCTAGAGCTGACCGTCTTGGCAAGAAGTGTGCATAGTGTCTTGTTGAAGGCTTCCGCTAACCCGTTTGCCTGCGGATTATACGGAGTGGATGTCCTCCAATCAATCTTGAATTTGTCGGCCAATCTGTAGACCTTTTGGTTTCGGAAGTGGCTTCCGTTGTCGGAGACAATTCGATCGGGCACGCCGAATCGGAATATGATATTTCGACGGACGAATCTGGCTACGATTTCTCCCGTCACTTCTCTTAGAGCCACAGCTTCCGCCCAGCGAGAGAAGTAATCTGTTGCTGCTAGAATGTATTTGCATCCCGCTGAAGACGCGGGGAGCGGGCCCACAACATCAGTACCCCATTGAGCAAAAGGCCAACTGGGCACCGTTGGGTGCAAATGAGCTGGAGGTCTTCTTGGGATCGCAGCATGCTGCTGGCATTTATGACATGACTTGGCATACTTGCAGCAGTCATCGAACATAGTCGGCCAGTAATATCCCAGCTTCTTGACTTCAATCTTCATTTTCGGCCCAGCTTGATGAGCACCGGCCGACCCGGCGTGAACTTCCTTCATAACCATCCAAGCCTCCTCCATGGATATACATCGGAGGAGCACCTTTCTTCCGGCATCAGCCATGGTTCGGAACAGAGTTCCATTTCTGACTTCATAAGAATCTTTTGTTCTGATCAATCTGATCCTTTCTTCCCTCTGCTTGGGCAATTCTTGGTGTTCAAACCATTTCATTAGGGGTTCCCTCCAATCAGGAGAGTTAGTTGTTTCTGCTGTCGCAGCTTCATATTCTTCTTCGTCACCTGGCTCCTCTATCATGCTGGGGACCTGGCGCCTGTTTATGACTGTTATGTTGAGGGATTCGCCTGGCAGGGCCGCCAGTGAGCTTGCTAATTTTGCTAGTGCATCAGCCTGGGCATTCTGGCTTCGGACGACATGGCCTACTTCAATGAAGTAGAACCGCCCCATGAGCTTCTTCGCCTTGGCGCAATACGAAGTAACCCGGGCTTCCGGACGTCGAACTCTCCTTGTATCTGCTTGACAATCAGCATAGAATCACCAAACACCTGCAGCATTCGGATCTCCATGTGGAGGGCTATCTGAAGACCGATAATCAAGGCCTCATATTCTGCTTCATTGTTCGTGCACGGTTTGTTGATCGAACACGATGTATGCAACACTTCTCCTTCTGGGGATTTGAGGACGATGCCTGCTCCAGCCCTTATCCTCGCATGCCCTGATTGAGATGTTTCAGTTCTGGATGCTCCGTCGAAGTATAACTGCCATATGGCTTGACGGACTTGGTCCACTTCCAGTGTTTCATCTTCCGGAAGTTCCGTGACAAGCGGGGAATTCTCAGGCACAGGGTGTGCTGCAAAGAAATCTGCTATCGCCTGGCCTTTAATAGCCTTTTGCGGCACATATGTAATATCAAATTCCATCAAAATGACGGCCCACTTCCCCAGTCGCCCTTTCAGCGCCGGCTGGGACAAGAGATGTTTGGCTGGATCGGCCCTTGATATCAGCTGTATTTCATGCGAGAGCATGTAATGCCTCATTTTCTTGGCCGCAAAGACCAAGGCAAGACAAACTTTCTCGATCGGGGTATACTTTGCTTCTGCCCCGACCAGTCTTCGACTGAGGTAATAAAGTGCCTGCTCCTTTCCCTCGTCGTTGTTTTGAGCCAACATTGCCCCGAGTGAACATTCGGTGGCGGCTATGTAGAGAATTAGCGGCCGCCCTTTGACAGGTGCCCCCAGCACAGGTGGGGTCTTCAAGTATTCCTTTAGCTTATCAAAAGCCTTCTGGCATTCTTGATTCCAGTCGAACGGCGCATCTTTTATCATCAGCTTATGAAATGGTTGACATCGCCCGGACAGGTTGGAGATGAACCTGCGGATATAGGCCAATCGGCCCTGCAGTGATCGCAGTTCCGTCAGGTTCTTCGGAGGCGGCAGCTCCTGAATGGCCTTTATCTTGGAGGGGTCTATTTCAATCCCCCTATATCGGACAATGAAGCCCAGAAACTTCCCACTGGAAACGCCGAAGGCGCACTTCAGCGGGTTCATCTTCAGCTCGTATTGTCGGAGCCTTTGAAATATAACCCTGAGGTCACTCAGGTGATCTTCTTTCTTTTGGGTCTTGACAACCAAGTCGTCGATGTAGCATTCGACCTTGTCATAAAGCAATTCATCAAATATCTTGGTCATCGCCCTTTGATAAGTGGCGCCAGCATTCTTGAGGCCAAAAGGCATCCTTTTATAGTGAATATCCCCTTGGGTGACCGGAAAGCCGTATGAATTCTATCATGCTCGGCTATCCATATCTGGTTGTATCCGGACGACCCGTCCATGAAAGATAAGGCTTCATGGCCAGTGGTGGCATCGATCATGACTTCAGTGATGGGCACCGGGAAATCATCTTTCGGACAAGCCTTGTTCAGGTCTCGGAAGTCCACACATATCCGGATCTGGCCGTTCTTCTTCTTGACGGGCACAATATTGGCCAGCCAGGTGGTATACTGGTTTTCTGCTACGAAGTCGACGTCTATGAGCTTGTCGACTTCCTTGCAAACTTGGCTTATCAGTTCTGGCCTCATTCGCCGGGGTGACTGCTTCACTGGTTCGGCCTTGGGGTCAATGGCCAACATATGCTGGGTAATCGCCGGGTTGAGGCCCGGCATTTCTTTGTAGTTCCAAGCAAAACAGTCTCGGAACTCTTGTAGGAGCTTGATGTATCGCTCTCTTTCTTCTGGGAGAAGGAGGGCGCTGAGGAATGTTGGTCTGGGGTCATCTTTTGTACCCAGATCCACTTCGATCAGCTCATCAACAGTGGCTTGGCCACCATCTTCTATCTCCGGGGGAGCCGGTTGCAAATCGATGAAGCCTTCATCGTCTTCTTCAGCCTCAAGGGCATCATAGATGTCTTCTTGTACCACCCCGCTCAGTGGTAGGGCTTCATCATCTTCTTTCCCTGGCTCAGGAACTGGTGCCGATGTTGGCGTTATGGCTTCTGGGCAACTTAAAGATTGGTCCGTGGGCGAAACACCCTCAGGAGGAGTAGGGGGCTTTTCAGCTTTCTGCTCCCGTGGACTATCATTGGAGGTCGTGGCAACCTCGTTGGTGATGGACTCCCAACATTTGCAGGGGGCATCAGCTTTCGGCTCTTCCTGCATCATTGTATAGGGCTTCGAGGTGCCTCCTGGCACAAAGGGGCGCAGGCTCTCTTCATGGTCTTCTTGATAATTATCATAGACCGGCTTCGTAGGGCCTTCATCTGGAGGGGTTGAAAGGGGTGCTTCACTAGCTTCGGGGCATCTTCCATCGGCGGGGCTTGCGACCTTCGTGAGCAAAGAGATCATGTGGACCCCGCTTCTATAAGCGACCACGTCATGCGGACGCGGTGGGTACACTTCATATTTTCCCAGCCTTAGTTCGCCCTTCCTGATTAGGCCTTGAGCGATATTTTTGAATACATAACAATTTTCAATAGGATGCCCCAGCACCCGATGATAAGGACAGAATTCGGGGTCGTCGCTTCGTTCGACATCCTCTGGCCTTTTGGATTCTGGCAAGGTAATCTTGCCGTAACGACAAGCCCATTCAAAAATCCTCTGAGTTTTGTGTCTTGGGAAGGAATAAGGCCTCCTCATTTTCTCTCGCAATGAGGCCGGTTGATTGGTTGAAGGATTGGCTACCTCCTTTGTCTTCTCCTTCGAATGCCCAGAAGTGCTGAAGTTGACACCTCCGGGTTTGTCTTCTTGTCTTGCCAGGGTGATGGCAGGATGGTATTTTGCCAGGAAGGCTTCAATATCAGCCGCTATCATGGCCAACTGATCAAGGGAGTGGACGTTAAGGCCGACCATCCGCTGCTGAATATCCTTCTTTAGACTTTCCCCGCAAGCCCAAGTGGCAACCTCGTGGCTTAACGGGGAGATGCATCTCACATAGAGGCTTCTCCACTTTCTGATGTAGTCCAGGACGGGCTCATCATCTTCTTGCATGTGGCTGTAGAGTTCTGCCCTGGTCACGAGGAAGTGCTCCGGGCTTGAGTGACTGTATCGCTGAGGGAGGATGTCCCCTGCTGGGTCAAACCAACGCATACTTATTTCGGCTAGGTGCTCCTCCAGCCTTTCAATTTCCTGATGTAACCCGCCGAGCAGTGAGGGCAAGGTGGAGTCAGGCTGAGGGAAATCTGCTTCAGGACATCTTTCACCGGCCGGGCCTGTGACCTCTGCGAGGAGGGAAACCACATGGACTCCCTTTTCACAGACAGCTGCTTCATGGGGTTGTGGTGGGTTCACTTCATAGTCCCCCATCTTCAATTCTCCTCTGTTGATCAGGTCCTGGGCGATATCCTTGAAGACATAGCAATCTTCTATAGGGTGGCCAAGGATTCGATGGTAGAGGCAGAATTTAGGGTCATCACTCCTTGTAGCATCCTCTGGCCTTTTGGGCTTTGGCAAGGTAACCCTGCTATAGTGGCAAGCCCATTTAAAAATCTCCCGAGTTTTATCCCTCGGGAAGGAATAAGGCTTCTTCATCTTCTCCTGCAACGTGAGGACTCGTTCCGCCGGCCGGCTAGTTGAAGGACCGGCTATTTCTTTCGCCTTCCTCCTTGAGTGCATAAAAGCACTAAAGTTGGAGGTCGGGGACTGATTCTCCCATCTTTCCGTGGTGGCATAGGAGCCCCCCGGGTTCATGGATGTGCCCTGCCGGAGGTGGATACCCTCGGTAAGACCGGACAGTAGTTCGATCATTTTGGCCAACTGCGCCTTCAACATTTCGATCTCCTGCTGCTGCTCATAACATATTGCGAGCATAACAGGGTCACAAAGGGAGAAGTCTGGAGTGTAGCTTGGACTGCTATCTTCTGTTCTGACATCGAGTGGAGGTAGCAGCGCCCCGCCACCGTGACTATCTGGGAGTGGTGCCTCGGAAGTGGATGGTACCCCCCCTATATCCCTGCTTGGAGGTGGGTTCTGGAGGAACACTTCTTCATCTTGGGCTTTGTCGGCTGAAGGCATATGCTGCTCTTTGCTCTTGGTTTCTAGTGCATCTGTGTCTTCTGGGGGACCGTCGCCAACTAGAGCTGAGACGGCTATCATGTTTGCTTCATAGAATTCTTCTGCTGAGAAACCCAACCCAGGGTGCTGGGTAATCTTCAGGAGTTCCCTATCCAGGTTCGGTGGATACCACAGCTTCTTGAACATTTGATTCCGACTTTCGGTCTGAAAGAAGGGCAGCTGTTGCCCTCTAGCCATTTTCACCACTCTGCCGGATATATCCGGAAGTCCCATGATTGGGCGACCGGGTCACGGATTTCTTCGGGGAATTTACAATCATCATCCCCTTTCACTGGATGTTCATCAGCCACATAGAACATCGTAGGTGGGCCCTCTGGGTTGGGCACCTCCCAGATCTTCAAGAATTCGACTGTTTGACAGTCTAAATCTGTGGGTGGCTTCGTGATCCCTGGAGGGACCTTCACATACCCGGGTAAATCCTCGAGCTTCGGCACTCCTGTCTCGAGGTAAATATTGGAGGGATGGCTCGAACCACGCCTTCAACTTTAGAAATGTGTGACACTTCCTGCGGTGCCACATAGTCGGGCGGTGGTGGAGGGAACCAGTCGTCGTCCTCTGCTATCTCCTTTTCTTTGCTTTGAGTCGGCTGGGGATTCTGCTTCGGCTCCTCCATGTAAAGTGCAGCATCGAGCAGGTGGCATTCAAACACCTCGAAGGGGTGTAAGTCTGCGAATATTCTTTCTTCTTTTCCATTCCGGAAGTACTTAATGCACTGGTGCAGGGTCGAAGACACTACCCGATTCTGATGCAGCCACGGTCGGCCGAGCAATGCTTTATATGTGGTATCGGAGTTGATGACGTGGAACTGCACTTTGGTGGTGAAGTCTCCTAGTGACAGCTCGAACTCTGCTACACCCATGGGAACTTCAGACTTCTGGTTGAACCCAGTTATCTTCATATCCCTGACCTTGATCAGGTGCACATTGAAGTAATGTTTCTGGTAAACCTGGTAGGAGAGTATGTTTACTGCTGCCCCTGTATCGACCAAGATCCTGTTTATAGGCTGGCCGTTCAACTGCCCCCTCATGTACAAGGGTCTATTGTGGCTGACCGAAGGAAAGAGCATGTCTTCTTCGGTGAAGGTGATGGTTGTTCCCAACTGCATCTCAGCAAAACAGCTTTCATAATGCGCCGGGGTTTGCAGAGCCGCAATGACAGCCTGCCTGGTTTCCTCATCCAGGGAGAGTATCTCCCAGACACTGAATCTTGTTGGGATTCTTTTCAATTGTTTCAATATCCGAGTGCCGGCTCGGACGTTAGCTAACTTTGCTTCTTCGGCTTTGCTATGCTTGCCATGTTCTGGTGCCGGAGGAGTCGGCGGGGAAGATAGTTTATCTTCTTCGGAGGCCGCCCGGCTCCGGCTTGCTTGGTCGACTGGTTCTTTCATTTGCATGGGCTGGGCCACAGGGGCGGCGCCCTCATCATCTTTATTCGCCAGAGGGGGCGTTCCCGAGGTGGAGGCAAGAGTGCTCTTGGCCTTGGACCCGGGCTGTTGGTATGGTTGTTCGCTCTTCTTTGCGAGCAAAAATTCGGCGAACGAGGGTACCACTTCGCCTGCTGCATCTTCAGGGTAGAGGCCCGATGGAGGTGGGATTGCTGCGCCCTTCACTTCAGGTTCGGGGATTTGGTATGGCCGCTCGCCCCTGAATATAATATTATGATTGGCTGGGGGCAGACGTCCCCACCTTCTCCCAGACCTGGTGACATATTGGGAAGTAGAGGCCTCGGCTTGGTTTGCCTCGACAGGCGCGAAGCATATTTCTCCTCTCCCTCCTCTTCGGCCATATTGAATAAGGCCGACAAGGTATTGCAAGACAAAATGTTGCATTTTATTTTATTCTCAGCTTCTTCTTCTTTTTCTTCTTCTCTTCTTTTACAGCTGGAAGCTGTTCTCGGGGAAGTTCATCCCATATGCCAGGTTCTTGTGTTTCGGCTTCAGCTTCTTCAGCCAATTTTATGGATTCAAAATGTTCCCAAGGGACATATTCCTTCAGCTGCACTGGCTGGATCTTGGGTTGTTCATATTCTTCTAACCCGTCAATGACCGCCTGCAGCCGTTTAACTGCCGGGCTGACTTGCGTGTGCATCCGCAACAAGAGTGGCTCTTTCCTGTTGTCAGTCATTCTTCGGAGGACCAACTGAGGAGCAGTTTCATACCAAACCGGGGTTACAACCGGTGGTGGTGGCTGAGGCGTGACGCCATGAATTCGGACTCCCGGGGTAGGGCGGGATGTCGACTTTCTTCTTGTCTTCTTTGGCACCATCTGCCAATCTCCCTGGTTCTCTGCGGGAGCGAGAACAAATGCCTCATAGGTGTGCTTTGTACAAGTATCTGACACTTCTTCGGGCAGTTGTTGGTATAAGGATATCATGTTTACGGTTGCCCCCATCACCGGCAACTCATGCGGGCGGGGTGGGTCTACCTTGTGTTCGCCCATCTGGAGCTCTCCCTTCCTGATCATGCCTTCAATGATGTCTTTGAAGACGTAACAGTCTTCGAGGGTGTGCCCGAGCATCTGATGGTACGGACAAAATCGAGGATCATCTTTCCTCTTGATGTCACCGGGTCTCTTCGGCTCCGGGAGAGTAATTTTGTTATATTTGGTGGCCCACTCGAAGATGACCCGGGTCTTCTCCTTCGGGAAGGAGTAAAGTTTCTTCATTCTTGACCGCAAGGAGGCGGCCTCTTGTTGTTCAGCCTGCTTGGCCGGAGGAGCGCTAGTGACTCCTTTATCATTGTCCTTCTGCTTCTCGAAATCCTTGAAGTCGACAGTGTTGACTTCTTTGGGCACGGACCGCTTCTCAATTGATTTTCCCTTTTGGGCTGAGGTGGCCGGTGCGGAAGAGTATTTGGAGAGGTAGGACTCAATTTCCGCCACCACATTATTTAATCGATCAAATGACTTGATCTCCATCCCGATCATCTTCTTGAAAACTTCACGCTTCAAATTCTGCTTGCAGATCTGAACCGCATCTTCTTGGTGTGGCGGGCGTCTACACCTCATGCTGAGGTTCCGCCATCTCTTGATGAATTCTAGAGCAGTTTCATCATTCTTCTGCCTGGTTGCATAGAGCTCGGCCACTGTGACCTCTCTTTCGGTGACGTGGAACCGCTCCCGAAATTTTCTTTGCAAATCTGGCCAGTCGTTAACAGACCCCGCCGGCAAGTTTGAGTACCATTCGAAGGCGAGCCCTGTGAGCGAGGACCCGAAGAACTTCAGTAGGTACGATTCATCAGTCGCCAGATCGCCCATCACATTGACGTAATAGGCTATGTGTTCCTTCGGCGACCCCTGGCCATTAAATTTGTCAAACTTTGGCGGCTTGCTGACGCCAGGAGGCAATCTCTTCCCCGCATGATGGACAGGGTAGGGTACCTTGTACACATCATATGAGGCATATTCTTCACTTCCCCGATCGGCCAGCTTCATCTCGACTATCTGCTCGATCATGAGCTTGTTAGCCATTGCCGGATCCACTGCTTCTGGGTAGAAATGAGCCGACTGCATCTGTGGCGTCGTCAACACTGTCGCCTGGGGTATAGTGGCGGTACCTTGGTGTTGAGGAGCCGAAGGGGTCATTGGGGCCGTGCCCCCAGCATAGTTGGGGATTGGCTGAGAGGCCGTCATCTGGGGTGAACCCTCAAATTCCCCAGCGCCTTGCCTGGATGTTTCTGGAGGCGGTTCGACCTGCTTCGAGGTGGAAGCATGCATGGTCAGTTCGCCCACCTGTCGCTTCAGAGCTTCGATCTCCTGTCGATAGGCTTGAAGCAGCATCAGCATCGCCGGGTCGGGGGTAGAAGGGCTAGGAGCTTGGCCTCCCCCTTCTGTCAGAGTATCTAGAGAAGGTGCTACCCTTTCTCCTTCATCCCCAGCGGTAATCACGTTCGCTGCCATGGCGACCGCATCTGAACTTGTTTCACCGGCGAGGGCTTGTATTATCTCAGCTGCAGCTGCTCCTCTTCTGGTGAGGGGACCCGACCTGCCAGCCAGCCTGGCCATCTCTTCTTGGTCTTCAGGTAGGGCTCCATATTGGTTGGCCACCCCGGCCATATTGCAGGTATAAACCCGCATCTTTTTGTTTCTTCGGACCACCTCCCTGGTTGTCTGTCTAGGAAAGGTTAGCCTATCAAACACCGAGACTCTTGGTGGATCTTCTTTACAGAGGGGCGGCCCATAGCACCCTGACTCCGCATCTTCGATATCTTCCGGGTTAACTTGTTGCTTCCGGTTTCTTTCAGCATCATTCACGGCTTCTAGGAGCCCCTGAGTTCCCAAGAGGGTGTTTCCAAGGCCGCGGAGATATCCCCTCACGGATTGAGTGATGTCGTCTTCTCCCTGGCTGGGGCAGACAGTTGGTGGTGATGCTTGCACTGGCGGTCTATAGGCGAGACGCCTCCGCTCGTGCATCATGCTGTATCTTCCTTCCTTCAAATAGATGTTCGCCTGCCGACCGTGAGCACGGAAGGCAGGTCTTCGAGATGCTTGAGCTGACGCCTCAATCTTCTCTTCTTCATCTTCCTTCATCTTTTTCTTGAGCCGGTCAGTCCTGACGAGCTCCAGTTGGGTTGAGGCTGGGGCCCGCCTGATGGGGACCCATGCTTGCTTGAATTTAGTCGCTTCTGGGCCGGCTCTTGCTTTGGCATGGACCTGATGTGGTCCCCTCGCTCTCGAGCCAGTGCTTGGAATTGGTTGTGCACCGGCACCATCGGGATTACCCTATCTGGTGAGATCGTGGCCTGACAGCCATTCAGGTACACT
The DNA here is from genome assembly GCA_022559845.1 of Amorphophallus konjac. Taxonomy (NCBI): domain Eukaryota; kingdom Viridiplantae; phylum Streptophyta; class Magnoliopsida; order Alismatales; family Araceae; genus Amorphophallus; species Amorphophallus konjac. The sequence continues at coordinate 67,424,809 of CM040117.1, forward strand.
CGGACTCCTCCGATCATTACGGATTTGCCCGAGAGGGAAAGCCGGCCGTGCGGCGTGCTAGTGGTTCTCCTTGCCGCCCTCCTGGCAGCCGAGGTGCGCTTCTTCTTCGCTTCAATGTGGTGGACATAGTAGCCCACCATCTTCACAGCTTCAGGTGTCGCCTCGACGGGGGCGACGGGCTCGACCTCCTTGACATCCAAGAGGTCCACGAACATAACCCTGAGGAAGTTGGGGAAGCCAACGACCGGGGGAAAGTCGCCGAACTGGATCGGCACTGCCAAGTAGCCATGCTCCGCATGGCTCGCCACAACCAATGGACCGAAAGTGACAGCCATTGGTTCTTCAGAAATGAATCCCTCCTGCAATTTCAAAAATGCAGAAGTTAAGACTTCGGAAAAGGCCATTGGGCCCCTAATCTCGGCGAAAAGATGAGAGGTAGTCCCGTCCCACCGGGCGTGCCAACTTGTGGAACGCACTAGATTTCGTTGGACGAAAATATCGTGGTATCGGTGGTTATATCGATTCGAGATCATCTGTCCCACCGGGCGTGCCAACTTGTGGAACGCACTAGATTTCGAGGTGTAGAGATATCGGGGTGTTCTTTTTATCGGTTTATCGGTTTATCTAGTGCGAGGGCGTGCCAGCCACCTAGGTGACAATGTGTTCGGGCTTCAAGACTGGAGTGGTCCGAAGCCCGGGGTGCGCTCCATCTGACTAATCAGACGATTGTGGATATCGGGTCGGGACTGGAGACCCGCCGCGCCATAAAGGCCGCGACGTTAATTACATCCCCTCGGAGAGGGGAAGACCTCTGATTAATCGCCAAGAAAAGGGGCCAGATGACCTAAAGATCATTTTTTCATTAAAGCATGCGAGTTGGGTTGACATGGTTTAAACCCTCCGCATCGGTATGCAAAACGACGTTCAAAACCATACGAATACTTGCTGCGAGTGCGGCAAATTTGATGCAAGTGCGGGATTAGATCCCGGTATATATATATATATATATATATATATATATATATCAGTCACTGACGGACCATCCAGTATTCGGTCGAGAGTCCATATTCGAAGCATCGAAGGTAACAACAAAGACATTCGGATATCTACCGTAGGTACGGCACGTTTCATGTGGGTGCGGGATCAGATCCCGGAAGAAGTGGGTCAAGTTGATGAACTATCGGCCCAAGAGGTGCACGGATCATGACCATGTCGGGGATCCCGAGGTCAACATCCGATACCACGGGGCATCATTGCACAGTCTAGGGGAGCGAGTTGTTAAGTGTAAAGCCAAAAATCGACAACGTGCGCCCTCGCACGCGGATCGACTTGCGCGGTCAGGTCGCGGGGTTCGACCTGCCCGGTCAGGTCGCGGGGGTCAAGGGGGCAGCGCCCCTATAGTAGAGGGAGAAACTTTTGATTAGTTTTATTCATTAACTTTAATTCTTTTCTCCCATTTGATTAATCATTATCCCCCTTTCAAGCACGCCGGATTAGGTGGTATCGAAGGGGGGGGGGGCGCCGGTTAAGGGGCGCCGGGTCAAGATGTAAAGGGGCGCGCCGGAATCGAAGGGCAAGGGAGGAGGGAATGGGCGCGCCGTTTTAGGGTGTTCACAGAAGGAGATGGGGGGGGCGCGCCGTTTTAAGCTGTTCACAGAAGGAGATGGGGGGGCGCGCCGTTTTAAGGTGTTCACATGAGGAGATGGAGGGGGGGGGGGCGCCGTATTAGGGCCATTCGAGGGGAGAGGCGCGCCGGTTTAAGATGGAAATGGAGATGGAGGGGGGGCGCGCCGTTTAGCATCCAAGGAAGGAGATGGGGTTACGAGAATGGTGTTAAATCGGCACGGTGAGGGGTGACCGCGCCGGATTAGGCCACGCCGGGACAGCTTCAAAGAGGTTTTATTTCAACCCTTTTATGCTCTGTTTCTTGTTTCTTTAAACTGTAAGTTGGTCTATTGATTAGTTGTTCATCTTATGGATGGATTATGTTTACGGAAAGAAGATTTAAGTGTTTTAATTGTTTATTCAGGTGGATTAGCGTGGATGCTTAAGTGTTCGTTCAGGGGGTTCAGTTCACAGAGTTTACTGTGTGTTTCTTTTCTTTCACCCGTGGGCAAGTTCTATGATACGTTTATTCATTATTCTTGGTGTTCTTGTATGTTCTTGACCCTCACGAAAATCGGGCAGCACCTCCCCTAGACCCGAAGGGTCCGGGGGAAAAAATGGGGCGCGCCATGCGGAGAGAACTCCGACGGCCCCGAAACATCCCGGTGTGTGCATAAGCAACGACACCAGTAAAATTACCCCATTTGGGGCCGGAGATCCCGAGGGCTAGCCTACAAGGGAAACCGGTGACCCATGGGTTATTGCGATCATGTAGACTTCTCCCGTATGGGGCCGGAGGTCCCGAGGGCAAGCCTACAAGGGATTCCGGTGACCCAGGAGTCATCCGATCGTGGCCGAACACAGCGTGAGGGCCGAAGCCGACACATGAACATGGCGGAGGGGAGATCCAGGGGATAGCAGTAAAGAGAAGTGAATGCATGCATACGTATATATCTATCTACAGATACATATGTACATATCTATTCATATATGATCTGACGAAAACATATGGACTTGCAAAAGGGAAGGGATGAGCGAGCATCAAAATCGGGTTTCATGAGGGAGATAAGTGAGGATCGGGGTTGAAGGCCCCATGCTTCATTTCCATTTAAACAGAAGAGCTACATCGGGGCTGGACGTCGCCGAGCAGAATACAAGGGAAGAGGAGAAAGACAACGACCCACCCTCACACGGCTGGCTCTCACTCTTCCTCCCCTTTCTCTCCCACTCTTTCTCTCTTCTTCTTCACACAGGCTTCGGGCTTCAAGGGGTTTCTCTCAGAAGAAAAGCTTCTGCCTTTCAAGCTTCCAAGAGTTGTCCCTCTTCTCCAACCGATCAAAGTTCCCCGTGGTGGGCTTTTTATAGGGGCTAGTGGCCCTGTCGAAGGGAGCGGCTCCCTTTTTTTCTTCTTTATTTCTTCTTCTTTCCATCTTGCTTCGCCTGCAACGCCTCTGCCGTGTCACCGTGTCGAGTGCCGTTGTCGTGGACGTCACCTCCGCCGAGGCTACAGTGTGACCGGGAGGGGGGGCAGAGGCATGGCCTCCTCCTCTGCTGGCATATCCACCGCGAGACACGCCGTTCATCATTTGCAGGAGAATGGGCGGCCGACGGACGAAGTGGGCTTTCGACGGTGGAGGGCTCGAGAGTTTCCATTTGAAGAACATGCTTGGATGCCCAACGGATCGAAGCAGACATTTAGCCATTTTAAGCAGTTCGTCGACGTGCTGTTCGCAGGAAACAGGGGACCGCATTGATGACGGGATGGCTTCACTGCACGCCTGAGAAGCGCTTCAGAGAATAGGTTTAGGGGTTAAAACGGCGCCATATTCAAAGGGGCGCCGTTTTAAGCAAAGATGAAGGCCCTTCTAGCGCGCCGTGTAGCCAAAGAAAGAAAAAGGGGCGCGCCATTTTAAAGGGGGGGCGCGCCGTTTTAAGGCGCGCCGTTTTAAAGCCCCCTCGTGCCGTTTTAAGCACTAAATGGATTCTTCTCAAAGTCGCAGCCATTTTACATGAATGTCGACATTCCCGGAAGGTTCCGGTTGCTATGTATGACCTCTACAATGTTCCATTCGCAGCCTTTGGGGCCCGGTCCCAGACTCTGAGTGACTTTCGATGCACATCGGGCTGCGTTGGAGTTCCCGACTCTTCTTCGATTCGGCTCTCGGCACGGCCGGCTGTAGAGTTGTGGCCGTATCTTCCGCCCGTGGGGCTCCCTCATCGGCTAGCGGACCACCAAGCGAGTCCTCATCCTGATCGGGCGAGGCATGAGGTTTATTTGGCATTTTCGTCTTCGGCTTGCTCTCGAGTGTCGAGACGTGCATGCCGTATGATCATCATCGACATTTTTCGACGTCCACAGAGGCTCACCCCTGACTTTTCAGGTGTACCTATTCTGCCTCGTGGCTGGAGGTTCCGCTGTGCAGTAGTTCTGTTGCCAGTGTTGCCAGAGTCGGGCTTCCCCTGACTTGAGGGTACGTTTCCCTTTCTGTTAGACTGTACTTGTCTTTCTTTGGACTAGACTCTGTTAGATTTAATTTGTTATAGAAAATGTAATTTTATTTCTACTACTTTAGTAATCCTGATCATTTAAATTTAATTACTTACTACTTTATCTGGAAGTTCAAAGTACTCTCACACACCTTTCTATCCCTTCAGAGCTTTTCCACTCTTGGGAGGCCTCGTAGGTTCCAAGTGGTATCGGGTTTACCCGGTTTCCGGAGTCTGGGTCATCACAGTTGGTATTAGGCCTCGCAGGTTCCAAGTGGTATCGAGTTTACCCGGTATCTAGAGTCTGGGTCGTCACAGTTGGTATCAGAGCGAGAGTTCAGATTTGTTCAGAATTTTCTAAGCTAGCTGTGCTTTTGTTTGTGAAGTACATGGGAATTCAAGATATTGCAGTATTCAGAGTCCATATGGTCCAGTACAGTCGATAGCTGGCATTGGTTTTGCGATTGTTTATCACTTTGTCTTTGCGTGTGGTCTTGTGCGTGCTGTGTTGGCACTCAAAATATACTCAATGGCGATCAAGCCTCAAAGACAAATGATGTGGCCCACTAAAGCAGAGAAGCCGAAGAAGATCAACACATTGAAGCCTTCTCAAGCTGCCAGAGCTTCAGGTCACCCAGTATGAACGCCAGGGACTTCACCTCAGGAGGATCGAGAAGAATACACCACAAGCGGCCAGTGTCGTCGGGACTACCCAATGAACCGGTATCGACTCACTCATACCGCGTGGATAATATCCGTCGTCTGACCAAGGGCAAGAATATACCTGTCGTCTGATCAAGGACGAGCATGCATCTGTCGTCCGACCAAGGACGAGAATGCATCTGTTGTCCGACCAAGGATAGAGGTATCCCTGGTGGCCCGCCACCTGAATGAAAGATCCTCCCCAGGCGAGAGAACACCCTTGGCCCTTCGGAACAAGGGACTGAAGGCTCTGTCAGTAGAAGACCCCGGTTACCCGGCATGGGTACGGCTCCTCAGCATAGTAGGTCCGTTAGTGATCAAAGGACCGCCCAGTCAGGGCGAAAGCACCCCGGGCAGTATACCACTCCCCGTGAAAGCTACCAATGCAAGTCAGGTCGAGCCATCAGCACGAACCGCGGTGCCGGAAGCCATGTCAGTGGAAAACTCGCGCTTCCAAGCTGAAGACGCACGAGGTTCTGAAAGCAGTTGTCACGCCCCGAGCCTTTATAACAGCGAAAGACTAACTCGGGGAGCGCGAACAGCCGGCATGGTAAGCCTCTTGCAAGCAAGAACGATCAGAGCGCGAGACAATCACACACATAAATGTAATTGCACAATATTTAATCAAACTCTAACTTTATTTCATAAATGATTAATAGTCAAATATAATTATTTTTCCATCATCTTTCACTCTACTAGACTCAAGAAATACGAAATTACATTGACTCGATCTAAACAATGTAGACTTCCTAAGTCTTCGCTCATTCTTTATTCACTCTCGGATCCGCTACTTGAACCTTCCGAATCCGAATCAGACTCACTTTCATTTCCTGAAAAGATTGGAAATAGGTAATGAGCACACTTGCCCAGTAGGTATCTTCACATCAACATGAAGGCACTATTAAAGTAATTAACAATTTAGCTCTAAAGAAGTAAGGCAAAATCATGTAATGCGATGATCACACAATTAAACCAAAGTAACACGGTAATCATGTGAGATAGAATGAGAACAAGAATGAACTAGCACGTATGTAACAAGAATATGATATTTGGCCTTTCATGAATAAGAATGTAACAAGAATGCACTTTCACTTTTCACTTTCATAGCCATAAAGGTTACGCACGAGAACGTCAATCATGTAGTAATTCACTAGCTTTTCACGAGTGCTCATGGATTTCACTTATTTATAAAGAAAGTACTCCCAGCGCAATGCGACGCTAGTAGCATCATACCCCATGGTTTATAGAATAGTATGTTTTCGGCAATCAGTCGAGGGGACTAGCATAGAGCCCTTGGACACAATCAGCGTCCGAACTGCATCTTCATATATAAATCAAGCTACTTCCATGAGTGTAACAATAAAGTATGGCCAAGACTGTAATAAGTTTAATAACTCGTGATAACAACAATCAATGAATGAATGCTTCAATTTAGAGTATGAGAGATCAAGAAAAAGACTTAAATAATGTCATCCTCACGGAAATAAATCGACAGCATAACGGTACATTCTTTTCTCTTTCCAATCATTATATTAAGTTTTTTGATCAATATTATAAGTTCTAGACTACCATTAGTCCATCCAGAACCTTTGGAATATCAACCCTTGGGTCAAACCTTGGGTTAAATACTTAAGCAATGTGACGGTCGTTTACTGGGCCATTACATCATGTAACGCTCCAGTAGTGGGTCGTAAAAATAGACTCAGAGAAAGGTGATGGTCATGCATTGGGCCGTTACATTATGTGACGGTCCAATGTACAGCCGTTACATTACTAGAACCAGAAAACAACGATAGTGTAATCTAATCAAATGGGTTTTAATGGTACAACCAACTCGGCGTCCTAGTGGGAATCCCAGGCTCGCGGAGAATTACGAAGGCCTTGATACAAGATTTCCTAGTCCATTAGAAGGAATATCCAATAGAGAGGTCCTCATGTCCAAGAATAATGTTCCTATAGTGCAAAGTGAACTAATGGACAACATACCGGAGTATGTGCCATGTACTTAAAGAAATGACTCTATAGAAAGAGAGAGGAAACGTGTATCAATATGGAAACCAAGATAAAACTCCGTCAATATATCATTTAAAAATCATGATTTAGAATACAAAACTATAGAACTTTGGCAATGAAATTATCTTAACTTAAAATAACATTAAAATATCAAAATCATGCAATACCTATCATGAGTAATCAAATAACTTAAGGGTCACATAATAGGTTACAACTTAGATAACTAGGCATAATAATAAGCAAATCTGGCAAGTCTTATTCCGTCTAGCATTGTCAGAAGACAGGGCTCTGACGGTCTATAGATGGTGCAATATAGTGATTGTGACGGTCTATAGAACAGCCATTACATAAATGTAACGCTCCTACATAGATGCGTCAGAGATAACAGAGTAGAGCAGTAGACAGCAAGACTATGACGGCTTATCGCAAGGCCGTTATATGAGTGTGGCGGTCCTATGTTGATGCGTCAGAGAGTCTGCTAACAGAAAATAGTATGAAATCCAAGAGATCAACTCACATCATGTCTGTAAATCAAACATCATGTAGTCCTAGACATGTTAATGAAGTGTAGGTCAACTACATGCATATGTATCAGTGAATAGACAGATAACATCTTTTAATTTTCCTACTTAGGGCTAAGAGATGTATGAATGCATAGAACTATTAAAACATGAAATTCATGATCTATCATGCATGGAATTCAATCAAACCAGAGGGCTTTTATTCCTATCAAGCTATTTTTGCCGTTCATGAGATGACCTACCTCTTAACTAGGCTTCCAACTCCCAATTTGGGTCTGAAAAGTCGGCACTAGTTCTTCTCTTCCTGTGACTTTTCAGCAACTCCCTTGGGCTCTAACTCCATGAACTCTTGACCTAAGGACGTGAAATTTGGAGAGGAGTTAGTCTAAAGTATTGTAAACAAATTCCTCTAAAGAACTTACCTAAGATTATGACTCCTTACCTTGATTCCACGCGAGCAAAAGTAAGGGTCGCACAGTTCAGAACTAGGTCCTATTTATAGAGTTCTAGCTAAGGTTTGAGGATTAGATCGATTCTATAGTCCTCAATCTACCAGAATCTAATCCCTAAGAGTCATTAGTAGTGTTATGAACTCTCCCAAGTCGATCCCTAGTGGATAAGATCTCAAGGTTCTGATCTTTCTACTCGTTCTTTCCTTCACGGAACTAACAGGGTGTAACGGTTGTAGACCCATGCGTTACAAGCATGTGACGGTCTCACGATAGACCGTTACATTCAATGTTCCCAGAGTTCAACATTAATCAAACTCTTTTGCTAATTATCCTATATAATTATTTATATACTTTGTATCTATCCTTATTCTGCTAAAATCTGATTTCTAAGAGTCCCTAGTGACTTAACATATCGTTCTAATTAGGTCTCTTGTAGATAAGAATCCAAAGTTTCAATCTTTTCACGAGTTCTTTAACTTACGGAACTCGCAGAGTGTAACGGTCCAGGGTAGGCACGTTACACGGCTGTGGCGGTCGCTCGATAGACCGTTACATCCAACGCATTCAGAATTTTAATTTTTAATAAAACTCTTTTATCCATTTATCCTTCAATTATCTTATTAAGTGGTAATTATCCTTAAAATCCGTGAATAAGCTAAATAACCTTCTAGAATATGGGCCAAACTAAATGGGCTTGGTCCTAAAACCTTTTGGGTTTCAATTATCAAAGCTAGATTAATTACTTAACATAAATTAGGCCTTCTAATGATTTATTTAATTCAATGTTTATTTATTAATCCATTTTGGGACTTTAAAATTCTCATTAAATATACCAAAAATAATTTATTAATATTCTGGGGTCTTACACCCTCCCCCACTTAAGAGAATTTGGTCCCTAAATTCAATATATGGATTTCGGAGAGTGTACTTATTTTAATGCATTAAGAATTAATGTGAGACGAATGGGTTAAGAAAGTACCTTTTATCATCTTACCTTCCTCGTCTAGAATGGCATTTAATCGACCTTGTTTCCCGCGTCCGTTGTTATCCCTTGATGATTGTCCGTTGATGAAAGGACATAGGGGCAAGCGATGTTCCCGGCTTCCACATTTGAGACAAGCGTCGAGCTACTTCCAATAGTGTTCTGCCGAGTGCCCAAACTTTTCATAAAATGAGCAAGGTGCCATGGCTTGCTCCTTTTCTTCTTTAACTTTCTCGTTCTTTCCGTTTCCATTTCTATTTCTTTTTCCATTCCCGTTCCCACTACGGAACCCCTTAATGTGACGATTTTCAACCTCATCTACTTCGTTCTCTTCTTGCCTATCATGTTTTCGGCTTGACCTCTCTCCTCGGAGCTTCTCTACCTTCTCCATGGTTCTTTCACATAGATGCGCTCTTTGAACCATTTCCGTATAGGTGCGGATATTCTGGGTTCCCAGTTGTTGGATAAATCCGGGTCTTAAACCATCCATAAATCGGTTGGCTTTCAATAAATATGTGCTTATCAAGTGAGAAGCATAAGGTGCTAGTCGAGAGAATTGTAATTCATATTCTGCCACAGACATCGCGCCTTATTTTAAGGAGGCAAATTCCATAGCCTTTCTCTCCCTTACATGGTCGGAAAAGTACTTGGCACGGAATAGGGTAAGAAAACCCTCCCATGTATGAGGTGCATCTGCAGGTGGTGCCGGAACGGATTTCCACCACGTACGAGCATCCTTATTTAATTGGAACGTGGCAAGTCGAACTTTCTCCTAGTCGGTGCATTGCATGACATCAAGTATGCGATTCATCTCGTCGATCCAATTTTCTGCTTCATCCGGGTTAGAAGATCTAGAGAATCGTGGGGGATTTAAACCTCGAAAATTGCCGTGCAAGTTACCCGCGCTAGTCCTTCCACCGGCTTGGGCCACTGTTTGTAGGGCTTGAGTAAGTCCTGCAACAGTTTGCTGCATCTCGCCCCAGTTTATACGATGAGCCATTGAGAATCAAGGTACTTGAGAATCATAGACATTTTAGTTATTTAGAGTCGGAAGATTTATCCTAAGGTAATTTCTATATAACTATCTCATCCCGGTCTGAGATTGCATGGGTATGGAAATTTCTTCCTTAGTTCATAGGTAGGGGTCCTTAAACCTTGGACTTGTCCTATGACATGACTCTTTTTCCCTAAGTCCTGAGACTTAGGCTCTGATACCAACTTAACTGTCACGCCCTGAGCCTTTATTACAGCGGAAGACTAACTCGGGGAGCGTGAACTGTCGGCATGGTAAGCCTCTTGCAAGCAAGAACGATCAGAGCGCGAGACAATCACACACATAAATGCAATTGCACAATATTTAATCAAACTCAAACTTTATTTCATAAATGATTAATAGTCAAATACAATTATTTTTCCATCATCTTTCACTCTACTAGACTGAAGAAATACGAAATTACATTGACTCGATCTAAACAATGTAGACTTCCTAAGTCTTCGCTCATTCTTTATTCACTCTCGGATCCGCTACTTGAACCTTCCGAATCCGAATCAGACTCACTTTCATTTCCTGAAAAGATTGGAAATAGATAATGAGCACACTTGCCCAGTAGGTATCTTCGCATCAACATGAAGGCACTATTAAAGTAATTAACAATTTACTCTAAAGAAGTAAGGCAAAATCATGTAATGGGATGATCATGCAATTAAACCAAAGTAACACGATAATCATGTGAGATAGAATGAGAACAAGAATGAACTAGCACGTATGTAACAAGAATATGATATTTGGCCTTTCATGAACAAGAATGTAACAAGAATGCACTTTCACTTTTCACTTTCATAACCATAAAAGTTACGCATGAGAACGTCAATCATGTAGCAATTCACTAGCTTTTCACGAGTGCTCATGGATTTCACTTATTTATAAAGAAAGTACTTCCAGCGCAATGCGACGCCAGTAGCATCATACCCCATGATTTATAGAATAGTATGTTTCCGGCAATCAGCCGAGGGGACTAGCATAGATCCCTTGGACACAATCAGCGCCCGAACTGCATCTTCACGTATAAATCAAGCTACTTCCATGAGTGTAACAATAAAGTATGGCCAAGAATGTAATAAGTTTAATAACTCGTGATAACAACAATCAATGAATGAATGCTTCAATTTAGAGTATGAGAGATCAAGAAAAAGACTTAAACAATGTCATGCTCACGGAAATAAATCGACAGCATAACGGTACATTCTTTTCTCTTTCCAATCATTATATTAAGTTTCTTGATCAATATTATAAGTTCTAGACTATCATTAGTCCATCCAGAACCTTTGGAATATTAACCCTTAGGTCAAACCTTGGGTTAAATACTTAAGCATTGTGACAGTCCTTTACTGGGCCGTTACATCATGTAACGCTCCAGTAGTGGGCCGTAAAAATAGACTCAGAGAAAGGTGATGGTCATGCATTGGGCCGTTACATTATGTGACGGTCCAATGTACAGCCGTTACATTACTAGAACTAGAAAATAACGATAGTGTAATCTAATCAAATGGGTTTTAATGGTACAATCAACTCGACGTCCTAGTGGGAATCCCAGGCTCGCGGAGAATTACGGAGGCCTTGAAACAAGATTTCCTAGTCTATTGGAAGGAATATCCAATAGAGAGGTCCTCATGCGCAAGAATAATGTTCATATAGTGCAAAGTGAACTAATGGACAACATATCGGAGTATGTGCCATGTACTTAAAGAAATGACTCTATAGAAAGAGAGAGGAAACGTGTATCAATATGGAAACCAAGATAAAACTCCGTCAATACATCATTTAAAAATCATGATTTAGAATAGAAAACTATAGAACTTTGGCAATGAAATTATCTTAACTTAAAATAACATTAAAATATCAAAATCATGCAATACCTATCATGAGTAATCAAATAACTTAAGGGTCACATAATAGGTTACAACTTAGATAACTAGGCATAATAATAAGCAAATCTGGCAAGTCTTATTCCGTCTAGCATTGTCAGAAGACAGGGCTCTGACGGTCTATAGATGGTGCGTATGTAATACCCCGAATTATTATTTGAGCCCAATATAATTATTAAGCTTTTATTAACTAAGAATTGAATTTTTAATGAATTAATAATGGAATTTCGGATTATTAATATTTAATTCCTTAGAAATAGAATAAGTGAAAATCCGACTACCTTATAAAAATCTATAAAAATGGTAAACAGGTTAAGGTCGATGTAGTTAGTAACTTTGTCTTCTGTAATTAAGCCATTAAAAATCCGTGGTTAGATCTATTTAGTGATTAAGACCTAAAGTGCACAATTTTTGACCCTTACCCAACCTTAGTTTAAAACGTGAAATTAAGGCTTAATACTTAACCAAATGATCTCAAACCGGAGGCAAATGAACGGCCATGATCTGAGGATCAAAAGCCCTCTACCAATTTCTCGAAACCCTAACCCTAGAATGCGCAGCCGACCGAGTTTGGTTGAGTCAACCTTTTCGGCGCCGTTTCTAACACGTCACTTGCCCCGTCGAATTATCTCAGCTCCGAACTCTCCAGAAGATGTGTGAGCTATAGATAGAAAGCTCTTCGACCCTAGTTTCGTTTGGTAGTAGCTGTGTCCGCAGAGGAGTCAGATCTGGGGAGATATCCGGCGATTACTGAAGGTGTGTCGGCAGGTCGTCGTCTACCTTCTTCCTTCCTTGTTTCTTCAATTGAGGTAGGAATTCTCAACCAAAATTCGAACATGAATACATCATTTTATTCCTCTCGACGAGATCTATCCAGTGGGACTGAAAGCCCCAATTTTTATCAGGTGTCTAGAGAGCTATCGAGGTTTTTGTGAAGGGTTAGCAAGTTCGTTCTTCTTATCTAGCATCTTATTTCAACCTTCGATTGAGGTAGGTTTAACAGGCTAAACTCTAATTAACTTATATGATGTAATCAGCATCTTATTAGCTTTCTTTAGGCGTAGAAAGCCCTAAAATTCATGAAGCATGTTTAGAGAATTTCTGTTCGTAGTAACAGCATGTTTAGACCTAGTTTTGATATGTTCTTCCGAGTTGATTTCCGATTTCAAAGTATTAATCCTGATCCACATGAACCATATTATATATGGTTGGATTCAGCATCGTAGTAGCTTTTTTTTGATATAAGAAGCCCCAAATTTCATTCTGTATATTGAGAGAATTTTACGTTTTAGTCACAGCATGTCAAAATTAGGGTTTCCCGTGTTCTTGCCTTAGTAAATCATGATTTCAGTAAAATAATTTGAAATTGGCCTTACTGTTAGATAGTATTCTCTGTTAGCTTTCCAACGGTACCAAAAGCCCCTTATTTGGAGTCCATTTCCATTAGTTATTAGCGTTTTAGTGCAACCCTATCAACCCCCTTAGCTTCCCGGCGTTCATCAGACGCGGAAGGGATGATCGGAGACGACCAGAGATGGACGGTCTTACGATAGACCGCACAACTCAAGCCTAAACTTTGACAATTTTTGACTCTGGTATAACCATAGATAAACGGTCTTTCAGGAACCACACATCCCAGGATGAACGGTTCCAAACTAACCACATATCTAGATATAAGGTCCCAGAGCAACCACATAACTTGGACGGTCCAGAACGAACCACACATCCAGGGGGATGGGCGGCCAGCCCAGAACCGCCCAACCCACATGGGCGGCCCAACAGGAACCGCCCAACCCTTGGGCGGCCCTGACAGAACCGCCCAAGTCCCTGGCTTGGTCATTTGACCCCCGTTCAGCCTTGTGAGTCCAGCAGGATATAAGGTCCATCCAGAACCGTTTATCCCCTCAGAGAATGACTTAATACATGTTCTAATTGATTCATTTTCATGTCATTAATGGTAATTAGTAAAATAGAAACCCACTTGATAAATTCTTAATTATGCAACTAAATTTCTGTTAATTACTTGTTATTCGAGCATACGCGACTTACGCGATCTTGTTCGTTAGCTTATCATCTTGAATCATTCTTTTTGGCATCTTGACTTAATGTATAACTTAATTCTTGTTAATTTGACATGAAATTAGGATTAATATGGTCATTAGCTTGATGTTTAGCTGCTGTACTACAGTAGAACAACGTGTTCAACTTTCAGACTTTTAACAAGTCGTTAGCCGATTAGCGTGCTAGTCTTGGTTTTACCCCCGGAAACTCTATCTGGCGGCATTACCATCATCACGGGATTTCTTTTTATCCCTGTTATGAACCTAATGAACTACCAAAACATCATTTTATGTGTTTAAATCGCTGGTTTAAGTCTTGGATCAAATTGGACGACGAGAGGCATGCGCGGCTAGTAGTTGACCGCATATCCTCTTCGGCGGCCCGATTATGACCGCATATCTTTATACGGCCCAGTATGGACCGTATATCTTATTCATGGGTCTTAATGTCTTCTGGACATGAGCGGCCCATAATGCACCGTTCATACCTTCGAGCGGCCCACTGTCAGCCGTTCTTTCTTGACCTCGTGGCTAAGTTTTGGCCCAGTTCCTGTATGCACGGCCCGGTGTTAGCCGTACATACCCTTGCGCGGCTTCTGTATGACCGCACATCTCTTGGAGATGAGTTTGACCGTGTTTTTGTGCTCTTGAATCCAAGGACAAGGTTAGTCCTTTAAATCTTGAACTTATGGCAGTAATTCCTCTGATTAAATTGGCCATTAAAATTGACTGAATGTCTAGACGCGTGGGATCTTGGATCCAATAAATCGATGCCAACGCACCGTAGGGGCCCGGTCTGGTCCTGGGGAGAGCGCCCGAAAATTATTGCGCCCATGGGATGTTAATGACATGGTGAGGCATTGCACCGAATACTTGCTTGCTTGTTACGTCTATGACAAAAATCTCTTGTTACTTGTTACTTGATCGTGATTGAATTGATGTTAATTACTGCTTGTTGGCCAATTCTTTATTACTATCTCCTGTTGTAAATTCTTGTACTTGTTATCTTGTTAATTCTTGGCATCTTATATTTCTTGACCTTGCAAGATCTTTTTATTACGTCGTTTCATTATATAGTTATCGTCATTTATTTCTTTTTAGCATGGCATGTGAAAATGTAATTAACTGGTTAATCATGTAAACTTACCTGTTACTTCCTACTGAGCGTCAGCTCATAGTTGTTGTTTCCCCCCTTTCCAGGCTATTCAGGTGACGAGATTACCATCGGGGATGGGCAGGAGTGATGTCTTGAGTGCACCAGTTCTAGAGTGGTGTTGGCAGTGTTATCCTATTAGTTGTGCTTTAGAGAGTATTTAGCTTCAGTTATGTTGTTAATGTTTAGTGTTTAATGTCTCAGTTGTATTAAGTTGGTTTGAGGATTATTGTATCAGTTGTGGTTTGTTTAATGATCAATAAGTTATTTCCATTCATAGCACTTGTGTTATATTTAGATTAGCTCTCTCTCTCTCTCTCTTTCATGCTAGCTAGTTTCTAACTGTACGTCCCAAGTTTCCGCATCGGGGCGTGATAGTTTAGTTGGTATCAGAGCCCTAGGTTTCACATTCCTAGGTTTCTATAAGTGCTAGGTTTATTAAGTTCTAGGGTTCTAGTGTTCTCGTAGAACCCCTGACCTTGTAAAAGTCTAGAAACTACCTGGTGAGATTGGGTAGAAACTTGGGTTAAGTTCGTATCTTGATCGTGTAATTATCTATCTTATTAGACCTAAGTAATCGTGTTCCCCGTGTAGGCTTTTGCAATGGTAGCTGATCGCGCTGAATGGAGAAACCTGCAGCGCACAGTTCAAGGCCTTACTCAGGCTCTGCAGCAGGTGGCTCAAGCAGGAGCTGCACAGCATGGCACCGGTGATCTATACCGGAACTTCCGAGGGATGAATCCGCCAAGGTTTGCGGGTTCGACCGACCCCGACCAAGCCGAGCATTGGCTAGATGAGATGGGGAGGATCTTTGAAGTTATGCAATGCACCAACCAAGAGCGTGTCCTTTTGTCTACATTCCAACTGGAGCGTGATGCACGTACTTGGTGGGATTCTATCAAGGCGACTCTCGGTGATCAACAGGTTACATGGGAAGAGTTCGAGGAATTCTTTAACAGCAAGTATTTTTCTGATAGAGTACAAGAGAAGAAAGCGGCGGAGTTCGCGGCCCTAAAACAGCGAGATCTATCCGTGGCGGAGTATGAGGCTCAATTTGCACGGCTTTCTCGTTATGCTACACACCTTATTTCCACCGAGAAGATGAAGGCGAAGCGTTTTCTCAACGGTCTGAAGCTGCATTATATCAACTAATTGGCACCGATGGAAATTTCCACTTATTCCGAGATGGTGAGAAAAGCTCAAGTTCTGGATGATACTTTAGAAATGACGGAGAGAATCCGTGGAAGAGGTGCAAAGAAGGAACAACCTACGGGTTCCGGGAATGTTAAACCCGGTTATACCAAGAAGAGGCCCGTTAGTGGACCTGGTTCGTGGAGCGGGTCCGGATCGTGGAAGGGCAAGATGCCGAAGCGTGAAGACAAGAAGCCTGGCCCTATTGTCCCATTTACGGGCGTGTGCAAGTTTTGTAATAATCCTGGTCACAAGATGGAGAATTGCTGGCGCAAGCTAGGCGCATGTTTGCGATGTGGAAGCAAGGAGCACCGTATCTCTGATTGTCCTCTGATGTCTGAGCAAGCTACCCCGGCGAAACCTCAAGTCTTCAAGAAACCACAAGGCAAGCTCCAAGCTCTGCATGCAAGTGAAGCGGAAACAGCCGAGGATGGTGGACTCGTCGAAGGTACTCTTATTATACTCGACAAGTCAGCATTTGTTCTTTTTGATACTGGTGCCAGCATTCATTTATTTCTCGGAGATTTGCTAAGTCTTTAGCTGTGGAACCTGTTTTGATGGATTCTCCGTTAGAGATATCAACCCCTATTGGTACTAGATCAGCAATCCAGCATTTCTATCCTTCTAGTAAGGTTATGATTGATGAGCAGAACTTTCCAGCTGATTTGATTTGCATGGACATGAAGGATTATGACGTAATCCTAGGAGCAGATTGGTTGGCTAGATATGAGGCCAATGTTCATTATAGTTCTGGCTCGGTGTCTTCTACTAGGCACCCAAGGCTTTCTTTGGTGGGAGTTAAGCACCATAACTCTGTATCACTCATTTCGGCTCTTCGAGTTGATAAGCTGATGAGACGAGGATACGAGGCTTTTCTAGCCTTTGTTTGTGCAACCCCTGAGAAGCAGATTGAGATCAAGGACATTCCTGTTGTCCAAGATTTTCTTGATGTCTTTCCAGAGGAACTACCAGGACTTCCGCCTGAGCGGGAAGTTATCTTCTCTATTGATCTCTTTCCGGACACGTCTCCTATTTCCAAGGCTCCTTATCGTATGTCTCCTGCGGAACTGAGGGAGTTGAAGCAACAGTTGATGGAATTACTCGAGAAGGGCTTCATTCGTCCTAGTACTTCTCCGTGGGGAGCACCTGTATTATTTGTCCGGAAGAAAGATGGTTCGATGAGATTATGCATCGATTATCGGCAATTGAACTAGTTGACTGTCAAGAACAAATATCCATTGTCAAGGATTGACGAGTTATTCGACCAAATAGCGGGAGCTCAGTATTTCTCTAAGATCGATCTTCGATCTGGATATCATTAGTTACGGATTAAGGAAGAGGATATCTATAAATCAGCTTTCTACAACAGGTATGGTCATTTCGAATTTATCGTTATGTCTTTTGGTCTAACGAATGCTCCAGCAGCTTTCATGTAGTTGATGAACAATGTATTTCGGCCCTATCTTGATCAATGGGTCGTGGTATTTATTGATGACATCTTGATCTATTCCAAGAATGAAGTGGAACATGCTGAACATCTGAGGTTGGCTTTGTAATTATTGAGAGATCATCAGCTATATGCCAAGTTTAGTAAGTGTGAATTCTGGCTGCAAGAGGTGTCCTTTCTCGGACATATCATTACGAAGGAAGGGATTTCTGTTGATCCTTCGAAGGTTGAGGCAGTGAAGAATTGGGAGCAGCCTACCAGTGTGACGGAAGTTAGAAGTTTCTTAGGCCTGGCAGGCTATTACCGAAGATTTATTCAGGATTTCTCTAAGATTGCGGTACCTATGACAAGATTAACCCGCAAGGAGAACAAGTTTGATTGGTCAGATGACTGCCAGCGAAGCTTTCAGACTTTGAAGGAATGTTTGACCACTGCACCTGTTTTGGCTTTACCTTCTGGTGAAGGAGGTTTTGTTGTTTATACTGATGCTTCAGGTATTGGCTTAGGCTGTGTACTCATGCAGCATGGGAAGGTGATTGCCTATTCTTCTAGGCAGTTGAGGAAGCACGAAGAGAATTACCCTGTTCATGATCTGGAATTAGCAGCAGTGGTGTTCGCATTGAAGATTTGGAGGCATTACTTGTATGGAGAAACCTTCACAGTGTTTTCAGATCATAAGAGTATGAAATACTTATTTTCTCAGAAGGAACTCAACATGAGGCAGAGGAGATGGTTGGAGTACTTGAAAGACTTCGACTTCTCGATTGAGTATCATCCTGGCAAAGGCAATGTTGTGGCAGATGCTTTAAGCCGGAAGCCTGTGGCTAGATTGTCCAGTCTCATGTTACAAGAATGGAAGTTACTGGAACAGTTGTCTAGTCTGGATCTTAATATTGACAATGATCGGGTTATGATTGCTCAGATTCAACATAAGCCCGAACTGTTGATGGAAATCAAGTCCTTGCAAGATAATGATCTCGAGCTGGTAGAGATCAAGGGAAACTTGAGCAGTAGACCTGACTTCATGTTGGCTGAAGATGGAAGATTATTATTCAAAGGCAGAACTTGTGTACCTGATGAAGCTGGAATAAAGAACAAGATTCTTGAGGAAGCTCATAGATCCAGATACACCATTCACCCTGGAGGCACTAAAATGTACAGAGATTTGAAGAGATCCTTTTGGTGGATGAATATGAAAAGGGAAGTTGCAGACTTCGTGAGTAGATGCTTGGTTTGTCAGCAAGTTAAGGCTGAACATTTCAGACCGACAGGAAAACTGAAACCACTCGACATACCCCAATGGAAATGGGAAAGCATTGGCATGGATTTCATTATGGGTCTACCTAGGACTCGTGGAGGATTTGATGCGATATGGGTGATTGTCGATCGATTGACAAAGTCAGCTCATTTCTTACCAATTAAGTCCAAGTGGACAGTTGATGTATTGGCTACTTTGTATTTAAAGGAAGTGGTAAAACTCCATGGCATACTAGTCAGCATTGTGTCTGATCGAGACCCCAGATTTACTTCACATTTCTGGAAGGGACTGCAAGAGTCTTTGGGTACTCGTCTGAATTTCAGTACTGTTTTTCATCCGCAGACAGATGAACAGACGGAAAGAACCAACCAGATAGTGGAAGATATGCTGCGAGCATGCATGATTGATTTTGGAGGCAGTTGGAGTGATCACCTGGCATTGATTGAATTCGCCTACAACAATAGCTACCAATCCAGCATACAGATGGCTCCTTTTGAAGCATTGTACGGGCAAAGCTGTCGTTCCCCGTTGTGTTGGGATGAGGTAGGTGAGAAATAGTGGCTTGGACCGGATCTTGTTTCAGAATCATCACAGAACGTCTGTATTATCCGAGACTGGTTACAAGTAGCCCAATCCAGACAGAAGAGTTATGCCGACAATAGGAGAAGAGCATTGGAATTTCAGGTTGGCGAGCATGTGTTCTTAAAGGTCTCTCCGACGAGAGGGATCCGAAGATTTGGTATTCAAGGCAAGCTAAGTCTGAGATACATTGGTCCATTCGAGATTCTGGATAGAGTGGGAGAAGTTGCTTACAGACTGGCTTTACCACCGCAGTTGTCCGGCGTGCACAATATTTTCCATGTGTCTATGTTACGGAAATATGTGTACGACCCCACTCATATCATTCAGCAAGTGGATTTTGAACTGAAGGAAGATTTGACCTATGAAGAAAGACCTATCAAGATTCTGGACCGGAAGCAACAGCAACTCCGGAATCGTTCTATACCGATGGTCAAGATTCAGTGGAGTCGGCGTGGGACCGAAGAAGCTACTTGGGAGTCTGAAGATACTATGCGGAAGCGGTATCCCGACTTATTCTAGGTGAGCGATCTCTTTCCCTACTCTCGGTTATAGTGCAGTGAATTTGGAGGACCAAATTCTTTAAGTAGGGGAGGGTGTAATACCCCGAATTATTATTTGAGCCCAATATAATTATTAAGCTTTTATTAACTGAGAATTGAATTTTTAATGAATTAATAATGTAATTTCGGATTATTAATATTTAATTCCTTAGAAATAGAATAAGTGAAAATCCGACTACCTTATAAAAATCTATAAAAATGGTAAACAGGTTAAGGTCGATGTAGTTAGTAACTTTGTCTTCTGTAATTAAGCCATTAAAAATCCGTGGTTAGATCTATTTAGTGATTAAGACCTAAAGTGCACACTTTTTGACCCTTACCTAACTTTAGTTTAAAACGTGAAATTAAGGCTTAATACTTAACCAAATGATCTCAAACCGGAGGCAAATGAACGGCCATGATCTGAGGATCAAAAGCCCTCTACCAATTTCTCGAAACCCTAACCCTAGAATGCGCAGCCCGCCGAGTTTGGTTGAGTCAACCTTTTCGGCGCCGTTTCTAACACGTCACTTGCCCCGTCGAATTATCTCAGCTCCGAACTCTCCAGAAGATGTGTGAGCTATAGATAGAAAGCTCTTCGACCCTAGTCTCGTTTGGTAGTAACTGTGTCCGCAGAGGAGTCAGATCTGGGGAGATATCCGGCGATTACTGAAGGTGTGTCGGCAGGTCATCGTCTACCTTCTTCCTTCCTTGTTTCTTCAATTGAGGTAGGAATTCTCAACCAAAATTCGAACATGAATACATCATTTTATTCCTCTCGAAGAGATCTATCCAGTGGGACTGAAAGCCCCAATTTTTATCAGGTGTCTAGAGAGCTATCGAGGTTTTTGTGAAGGGTTAGCAAGTTCGTTCTTCTTATCTAGCATCTTATTTCAACCTTCGATTGAGGTAGGTTTAACAGGCTAAACTCTAATTAACTTATATGATGTAATCAGCATCTTATTAGCTTTCTTTAGGCATAGAAAGCCCTAAAATTCATGAAGCATGTTTAGAGAATTTCTGTTCGTAGTAACAGCATGTTTAGACCTAGTTTTGATATGTTCTTCCGAGTTGATTTCTGATTTCGAAGTATTAATCCTGATCCACATGAACCATATTGTATATGGTTGGATTCAGCATCGTAGTAGCTTTCTTTTTATATAATAAGCCCCAAATTTCATTCTGTATATTGAGAGAATTTTACGTTTTAGTCACAGCATGTCAAAATTAGGGTTTCCCGTGTTCTTGCCTTAGTAAATCACGATTTCAGTAAGATAATTTGAAATTGGCCTTACTTTTAGATAGTATTCTCTGTTAGCTTTCCAACGGTACCAAAAGCCCCTTATTTGGAGTCCATTTCCATTAGTTATTAGCATTTTAGTGCAACCCTATCAACCCCCTTAGCTTCCCGGCGTTCATCGGACGCGGAAGGGATGACCGGAGACGACCAGAGATGGACGGTCTTACGATAGACCGCACAACTCAAGCCTAAACTTTGACCATTTTTGACTCTGGTATAACCATAGATAAACGGTCTTTCAAGAACCACACATCCCAGGATGAACGGTTCCAAACTAACCACATATCTAGATATAAGGTCCCAGAGCAACCACATAACTTGGACGGTCCAGAACGAACCACACATCCAGGGGGATGGGCGGCCAGCCCAGAACCGCCCAACCCACATGGGCGGCCCAACAGAAACCACCCAACCCTTGGGCGGCCCTGACAGAACCGCCCAAGTCCCTGGCTTGGTCATTTGACCCCCGTTCAGCCCTGTGAGTCCAGCAGGATATAAGGTCCATCCAGAACCGTTTATCCCCTCAGAGAATGACTTAATACATGTTCTAATTGATTCATTTTCATGTCATTAATGGTAATTAGTAAAATAGAAACCCACTTGATAAATGCTTAATTATGCAACTAAATTTCTGTTAATTACTTGTTATTCGTGCATACGCGACTTACGCGATCTTGTTCGTTAGCTTATCATCTTGAATCATTCTTTTTGGCATCTTGACTTAATGTATAACTTAATTCTTGTTAATTTGACATGAATTTAGGATTAATATGGTCATTATCTTGCTGTTTAGCTGTTGTACTACAGTAGAACAGCGTGTTCAACTTTCAGACTTTTAACAAGTCGTTAGCCGATTAGCGTGCTAGTCTTGGTTTTACCCCCAGAAACTCTATCTGGCGGCATTACCATCATCACGGGATTTCTTTATATCCATGTTATGAACCTAATGAACTACCAAAACATCGTTTTATGTGTTTAAATCGATGGTTTAAGTCTTGGATCAAATTGGACGACGAGAGGCATGCGCGGCTAGTAGTTGACTGCATATCCTCTTCGGCGGCCCGATTATGACCGCATATCTTTATACGGTCCAGTATGGACCGTATATCTTATTCATGGGTCTTAATGTCTTCTGGACATGAGCAGCCCATAATGCACCGTTCATACCTTCGAGCGGCCCACTGTCAGCCGTTCTTTCTTGACCTCGTGGCTAAGTTTTGGCCCAGTTCCTGTATGCACGGCCCGGTGTTAGCCGTACATACCCTTGCGCGGCTTCTGTATGACCGCACATCTCTTGGATATGAGTTTGATTGTGTTTATGTGTTCTTGAACCCAAGGACAAGGTTAGTCCTTTAAATCTTGAACTTATGGCAGTAATTCCTCTGATTAAATTGGCCATTAAAATTGACTGAATGTCTAGACGCGTGGGATCTTGGATCCAATAAATCGATGCCAACGCACCGTAGGGGCCCGGTCTGGTCCTGGGGAGAGCGCCCGAAAATTATTGAGCCCATGGGATGTTAATGATATGGTGAGGCATTGCACCGAATACTTGCTTGCTTGTTACGTCTATGACAAAAATCTCTTATTACTTGTTACTTGATCGTGATTGAATTGATGTTAATTACTGCTTGTTGGCCAATTCTTTATTACTATCTCCTGTTGTAAATTCTTGTACTTGTTATCTTGTTAATTCTTGGCATCTTATATTTCTTGACCTTGCAAGATCTTTTTATTACGTCGTTTCATTATATCGTTATCGTCATTTATTTCTTTTTAGCATGGCATGTGAAAATGTAATTAACTGGTTAATCATGTAAATTTGCCTGTTACTTCCTACTGAGCGTCAGCTCATAGTTGTTGTTTCCCCCCTTTCCAGGCAATTCAGGTGACGAGCTTACCATCGGGGATGGGCAGGAGTGATGTCTTGAGTGCACCAGTTCTAGAGTGGTGTTAGCAGTGTTATCCTATTAGTTGTGCTTTAGAGAGTATTTAGCTTCAGTTATGTTGTTAATGTTTAGTGTTTAATGTCTCAGTTGTATTAAGTTGGTTTGAGGATTATTGTATCAGTTGTGGTTTGTTTAATGATCAATAAGTTATTTCCATTCATAGCACTTGTGTTATATTTAGATTAGCTCTCTCTCTCTCTCTCTCTTTCCTGCTAGCTAGTTTCTAACTGTACGTCCTGAGTTTCTGCATCGGGGCGTGACAGCATCACAATGATTGTGACGGTCTATAGAACAACCGTTACATAAATGTAACGCTCCTGGATAGATGCGTCAGAGATAACAGAGTAGAGCAGCAGATAGCAAGACTGTGACGGCTTATCGCAAGGCCGTTATATGAGTGTGGCAGTCCTATGCTGATGCGTCAGAGAGTCTGCTAACAGAAAACTGTATGAAATCCAAGAGATCAACTCACATCATGTCTGTAAATCAAACATCATGTAGTGCTAGACATGTTAATGAAGTGTAGGTCAACAACATGCATAGGTATCAGTGAATAGAGAGATAACATCTTTTAATTTTCCTACTTAGGGCTAAGAGATGTATGAATGCATAGAACTATTAAAACATGAAATTCATGATCTATCATGCATGGAATTCAATCAAACCAGAGGGCTTTTATTCCTATCAAGCTATTTTTGCCGTTCATGAGATAACCTACCTCTTAACTAGGCTTCCAACTCCCAATTTGGGTCTGAAAAGCCGGCCCTAGTTCTCCTCTTCCCATGACTTTTCAACAACTCCCTTGGGCTCTAACTGTAGTGCCCCAGAATTTATATAAGTTATTTTATAATTTATTTGTAATTTATAAGGGCTAAATAAATTTATAAAAGGATTATTGAGTTTATTAGCCATCATAAGGCCCAATTGGGTTAATCAATTAACCTAATCTACTAAACAAATCAAAAAGGTTTAAAGACCAGGCCCATTTAATTTGGCCCATATTCTAGAAGGTTATTAAGCCTATTCATAGATTTCAAAGGATAAACACCACCTAATAGGATAATTAGATGGATAATGAATAAAAGTGTTTTATTAAAATTTAAAATCTGAATGCGTTGAATGTAACGGTCTATCGGGCGACCGCCACAGCCTTGTGACGCGTATACCCTAGACCGTCACAGCCTGCAAGTTCCGTAAGTAAGAGAATGTATAAAAAGATGGAAACTTGGTGATCCTATCTACAAGTGACCTAATTGAAACGATGTATAAAGTCACTAGGGACTCTTAAAAGTCAGGTTTTAGCAAAATAAGGATAGATACAATTATATAAATAATTATATAAGATAATTAGCAAAAGAGTTTGATTAATATTGAACTCTGGGAACATTGAATGTAACGGTCTATCGTGAGACCGTCACATTCTTGTAACGCAGGGGTCTACAACCGTTACACCCTGTTAGTTCCGTGAAGGAAAGAACGAGTAGAAAGATCAGAACCTTGAGATATTATCCACTATGGATCGACTTGGGAGAGTTCATAACACTACTAAGGACTCTTAGGGATTAGATTCTGGCAGATTAAGGACTCTAGAATCGATCTAATCCTCAAACCCTAGCTAGAACTCTTTAAATAGGACCTAGATCTGAACTGCGCGACCCTTACTTTTACTCGCGTGGAATCAAGATAAGGAATCATAATCTCAGGTAAGTTCTTTAGAGGAATTTGTTACAATACTTTAGACTAACTCCTCTCCAAATTTCACATCTTTAGGTCAAGAGGTAGTGGAGTTAGAGCCCAAGGAAGTTGCTGAAAAGTCACAGGAAGAGGAGAACTAGGGCACGTTTTTCAAACCCTAAATATGAAGTTTGAAGCCTAGTTAAGAGGTAGGTTATCTCATGAATGGCAAAAATCTCTTGATAGGACTAAAAGCCTTCTGGTTTGATTGAATTCCATGCATGATAGATCATGAATATCATGTTTTAATAGTTCTATGCATTACATGCCTCTCTTAGCCCTAATCGGAAAATTAAAAGATGTTATCTTATCTATTCACTGATACCTATGCATGTAGTTGGCCTATACTACGTTATCATGTCTAAGAATACATGGTATTTTGATTATAGACATGATGTGAGTTAATCTCTTGTATCTCATACTGATTTCTGTTAGCAGATTCTCTGACGGATCATAGTAGGACCGTCACATATATGTAACGGCCTTACGACAGACTGTCACACGCTCTGTCATGTTTTCGTTTCACTATTGTCTCTAACGCACCAGGATAGGAGCGTTACATTACTGTAACGGCCCCTCGATAGACCGTCACAGACACTGTGACGCACCCCTGTTAGACCGTTAGACTCTGTGTTCTGTCAGCCCATGACAGAATAATAACCAGTTAAGTTCACCTGTAATGAAGCCTAGTTAGCTAAGTTTTGACCTATGATTTTAAGTTTTCTTACTAATTCATATTGAAATCTGCATGATCTAGGCATCTTGAACTATTTTAAGTTATGTTAATTTTATGTGCCAAAACTTTATAGTTTTGTAATTAAAAACATGATTTTCCAATGTTGAATTGACGGAGTTTATCTTGCTTTCACGTTGTTACATATTTTTTCTCTATCTATAGAGTCTTTTTCCTTAGGTACATGGCACATACTCCGGTATGTTGTCCATTAGTTCACTTTGCACTATAGGAACATTATTCTTGGACTTGAGGACCTCTCTATTAGATATTCCTTCCAATGGACTAGGAAATCTTATTTCAGGGCCTCCGTAATTCTCCGCGAGCCTTGGATTCCCACTAGAACGCCGAGTTGGTTGTACCCTTAAAGCCCATTGATTAGAGTACACTATCGATGCTTTCTGGTTATCAGTAGTGTAACGGCTCTATATTGGACCGTCAGGCACATGTAACGGCCTAATATAAGACCGTCACATTCATCTGAGTTCGATTGCTTAGTTCTGGTCTTAGAATACTGTAACGGCCTAATCATGGACCGCCACACAACGTAACGGCCCAATGAATGACCGTCACACTTCTCTGAGTCTATTTGATCGTTCTGAATTCGGATCATTGTAACGGCCCACTACTGGAGCGTTACATGATGTAACGGCCCAGTGAACGACCGTCACATTGCTTAAGTATTTAACCCAAGGTTTGACCCAAGGGTTGATATTCCAAGAGTTCTAGATGGACTAATGATAGTCTAGAACTTATAATGTTGATAAAGGAACTTAATATAATGATTGGAAAGAGAAAAGAATGTACCGTTATGCTGTCGATTTATTTCTGTGAGCATGACTTTGTTTAAGTCTTTTTCTTGATCTCTCATACTCTAAATTGAAGCATTCATTCATTGATTGTTGTTATCATGAGTTATTGAACTTATTACATTCTTGGCCATACTTTATTGTTACACTCATGGAAGTAGCTTGATTTAGACGTGAAGATGCAGTTCAGGCGCTGATTGTATCCAAGGGCTCTATGCTAGTCTCCACGGCTGATTACCGGAAACATACTATTTTATAAACCATGGGGTATGATGCTACTGGTGTCACATTATGCTGGGAGTACTTTCTTTATAAATAAGTGAAATCCATGAGCACTCGTGAAAATCTAGTGAATTGCTACATGATTGACATTCTCGTGCGTAACCTTTATGGTTATGAAAGTGAAAGTGCATTCTCGATACATTCTTGTTCATGAAAGACCAAACATCATGTTCTTGTTACATTCATCCTTGTTCATTCTTGTTCACTCTATCTTCCATGATTATCGTGTTACTTTGGTTTAATCGCATGATATTCGCATTCGCATGATTTTGCCTTACTTCTTTAGGGCTAAATTGTTAATTACTTTAATAGTGCCTTCATGTTGATGCAAAGATACCTACTGGGCAAGTGTGCTCATTACCTATTTCCAATCTTTTTCAGGAAACGGAAGTGAGTCGGGTTCGGATTCAGAATGTTCAAGTAGCGGATCCGAGAGTGAATGAAGATGAGCGACGACTTAGGAAGTCTATATTGTTTAGGTGGAGTCAATGTAATTTTTCTATTTCTTGAGTATAGTAGAGTGAAAGATGGTGGAAAAAGTTATTGTATTTTGAATATTTGATTGATAATGGAATGAAGTTGGATTTTTAGTAAATATTGTACAATTGCATTCATTTTGTGTGATTGTCTTGCGCTCTGATCGTTCTTGCTTGCAAGAGGTTTACCATGCCGACTGTTCGCGCTCCCCGAGTTAATCTTCCACTGAAATAAAGGCTCGGGACGTGACAGTTAAGTTAGTATTAGAGCCTAAGTTTCAGGACTAAGGAAGAAGGAATCATGGTGCAGACACCCGAGCGCATGCGAGACACGAGCCGGCGAGCCACCGGTACCGCACGAGGAGCACGACTCGAGCCACCTCAACATCCCTATGGCTCAGAGACAGTCTGGAGGTTCCCCACTGAGTCATAGCATTTATCATATTTTTTGGGGATTTTTATTTGTGTGTAATGTATTTTATTTCCTTTTCGTCAGTGTGTAATTTAGATAGTTCGAGGGGCTTATGTGCAAAATGGGGATCCCTGGGTCCCACGGGCCCCCACTCCACTCCCATTGGGCCACCTCAGCTCTAGGGCCCCTGTGGGGTCAGTCAACCCTCCATGGAGGCTTCTAGAAGGGTGGGCCAAGGGAGGGGGACAATGGACTTGAAAAGTCCACATGGGAGGCCACCAACCCCACCTACCATGTCCCCCCCTTGACCCTCCTTGGTCAAGGTGCGCCCCCCTCCCCTTTTGTTTAATATTTTTATTGTATTTTGATCAAACTCCATCCTAGCCATCCATCCCCAACCCCTAGATCCAACGGTGGAGGATGAGTTTGGTGGGAGTCATATATAAGGCATGTAATTACCATTTTCTTGAATTAATGCCATTTGAATTGGAAGAAAATCTTGGAGCTCCAGCTTGGTGCGCCCCCTTCTCCTATCCCTCTCCCCCTTGGATGCTGTGAAGGCTTCCATTCTGAGGTGTGACGCCTCGTTTATCGGTTCCGACGATCGCCGCCGCCGCCACGAGCCGCCACCGCACCACCATCGCCATCAACGGAGTTCTGCCTGCATAGTACCATAGCAGCTTGTTCGAAATTCACAGGTCTTCCCCGAGCTCATTTGGCTACCAAATTTGGAGGAGTTGTTCCTGGGAGGTTCCTCTCCACCCACAAAAATTAGACCAGCATTCAGATCACATTTCCTTTTTTTTTAATTTTCGTCCACTCTTCCATTTCGGTTCTGCCAGAGTTCTGTCCAGGTTCACCTCCGTCCTGAGTTTCATGTCTTAGATCTACTTTTTGATTTTTGTGAGTTCGGCCAATTTTACTGGGGGTTCCATCCATCCACCCCTTCATCCACAATTTATCTCAATGTTTGATTCGCCCATCTCATATTTTATAAAAATCGTTCTCAGACCCATCTACAGTTCTGTCCACCTGTTCCCAGATCCGACCACCAGTCACCCCAAAAATCATAACAAATCGCCTCCACCTCCAAATCAAATTCTAAAAATAGACCCAGTTCTGTGGTTTAATTACCTACAACTTTTAAGATGAACTCGAAGTCTGAATCCAACTATACGTAGGCGGTCAATGGACATTTATAGGAAATTGATATGCTGATCTGAGATTTCGGGAGCTATGGAGTAGAGAATTGAAAAATAGTTAAAGCCCATGTCCGCGTAGGTTCAGAAGAGTCCACTGGCCCTAGATTGAAGGATTTTGAATGCTCTTTCCAACGGCGCTGGTTTCGTCGCATTCGGGCGGCGGGGCCGATCGCAGCGGCCGTTTTCGCCGGAGCGCGCGCTACTGAAACAGCAACACCAGCTCGTGGACAGCACTCTCTCCACTTGGGAACCGGGGCACCCGGCCTCCGGTGAGTGACACCGGATGACCGCCGTCCAGGGAAGCGTGCTGCCAGGGGTCCCCATTACAGTGGGACCCACCCCGCATTACCCGGAGGACAGGACAGCGTGTGGGCCCCACAGCCCATTGATTTCACCGTCCGGAAAGCATGAGAACGCGGAGTTCGGCGCGTCGAGACGACATCAAGATGCTGCCCGTCAACCTGATTTGCGTGATCCCCGGGGCCCACATGTGACCTTTTACCTCCCTGCGTGGAGTGGGTCGAATCTCTTTGTACCGATGTGAATTATGTTAACCGGGGGCCCGTAAGTCAGCCGGGGGTGTCTTCGCCACGCCGGGTGCGTGGAGGTAAAGGTCTTAACTCCTTGGCGTTACATTGCTTAGCTAGTATACGGTCTTAGGCCGCTGCCGAGTGTGTAGGTACTAGCCCGTGTGTCCATGTCACCGCTGTGAGAGTGAGAGTGACCCGTCCCGCGACTCGATCCTAGTCCGGAAGTTGAGTCGGACTACCCTTGACCTCCGCCGGTTCCTTAACCGCGCACGGTCCGCGCTTTCCCTCACTTGGGACGACGAGTGAGCTTCCACTTCTGTTAGCGACGTTTCGCCAGTAGGAGCTCGTAGTGTCGGGCTTAGTGTCTCCCTGGTGTGTGTTGCTGGTCGTGTCTTCGTCTAGAGTCTGAGGTCCACCCCACGTAGAGTCGCCTCCCGTGTCCGTCCCGCATCAGTTTGGTATCAGAGCGAGTTGAGTCTAGGGTAGTCGTTGCATATGTCTTGCATAGTATAAGTCAAGTCTAGGATCATCATTTTCAAAAAAAAAGTGTGTTTTAAATTGCATTTCATCCCGATAATTCGGTATCTTAAAAGGTGTTATCCGAACGTTAGACTACGCCCACCGGGAGGTCGCACACTTGCGGGAGTGATCTTCGGATCGATTAACTTCGCCCCGTACCGGATATTGGTTTAGGTCTAAGTGCATCATTTAGTGTGTGTTTGCATTAGTCGGTGTCTTCTAGGTCGTGTGTTAGTTGCATGCCCACCCGTCGAGGTACCCAATACTCGCCACCACCACCTATGGCGGATTCCTGGGCTCGTAGCTCCGATGAGTCCTCGACGGCCGAGATGTTCCGAGCCATTATGGAACATGTTGACACGCGTATGGATGGTCTTAGTACGCATATGGATGGCATAGGAACGCGTCTAGAAGGGCGGATGAAAGCCCTCGAGGATCGGGCCGAGTCTTCAGATCAGTCCATCCAGGGTCTAGTTGGGAGAATTGCCGTCCTAGAGAGAGGCCCAGTAGCGGCGCAACCCGCGCCAACGAACGGCCAACAAGAGCCGGTGCAGCAACCCGCTGTGCCAAGGGCTCAGGTGGAGGATGTCGGGAGGCAACAGGCGCCTATAGTGGATGATTATGATTCCGACAATGATCAGGGGGGTAACGGTCGTCGTCATCAACGACGGAATCGTGATGACGACCGCATTCTTAGGGGTGTGCGTGCGGACCCTCCCACTTTTAGCGGGTCCTTGGACCCTAGGGTGTATTTAGATTGGGAGGCCGGCATGGACCGGTACTTCGAGTGGTTTGAGATGACGGACCACCGAAGAGTCCGATACGCAAAGATGAAGCTGCAAGGGCAGGCCCAAACTTATTGGATCAATGTGGAGAGCCTGCTCAACCAGCGATGTCAACCCCAAATCGGTACTTGGGATGATATGAAGATCAAATTGAGGGAGAAGTACCTTCCCGCCTCATATCACCAGCGTCTTATAGATAAATGGCAGAGCATCTCCCAAGGGAACCGATCCGTGACCGAGTACACCGCCGAGTTCGATGAGTATTACTTACGGTGTGGGGTCACGGAAGAGAGCACCATGACTATATCCCGCTTTCGAAGAGGTTTGCGGCCCAATTATCAATATGAACTCTTTCGCTGCAATGTAACCACTTTGGAGCAGGCATATCAGATCACTCTCGAATTGGAGCAGTTCGAGGCCGAGTTCGAGTCACCCCATCGGTTGGGCTCTTTTCCCCTTCGTAGTGTCGAGCCCCGTGGCGCATCTGGCACGTATCCGAGGGCCCCCATGACTCGACCTCAGGAGCCCGCTCGCCCCGAGCCCTTTGCTCCTAGGCCTCGTCCTCCACCCCCGAGGGACCTTCTGATGCGGGACGGGACCACGGACACGACAAGCTCGCGATCGTCCCTTAACGAGGGAAGCGTCGGATGTGCGCGGTTGAGAAACCGGCAATGAGCTAGGGTGGTCGGCTCTCTTTTGCGCCCGGATCGGGTCACGGGACGGCTTCGCTCTCTCTCGCAGCGGTGATATTATAAATTGAAGGTGAGCTAGGTATCCCTACACATGCTCTCTAGCAGCGGCATATAAAGCATATAAAGAATTAAGCTAATGCCAAGTGTAAGGGTGAAGGCGATACCTCCACGCTCTCGGCGTGGCGAAGACGACACCCGGCCAAAGCTCGTACTCCCGGGAACTTAGTACATTATGTTTACAGCAGTACAAATAAGCCCACTCCACGCAGGGAGGTAAAGGGCG
The DNA here is from genome assembly GCA_022559845.1 of Amorphophallus konjac. NCBI lineage: Eukaryota > Viridiplantae > Streptophyta > Magnoliopsida > Alismatales > Araceae > Amorphophallus > Amorphophallus konjac. Next base: position 67,456,432 of record CM040117.1, read on the forward strand.
ACACAAGTGGGCCCGGGAGGACCAAGTTCGGGTTGACGGGCGGGTTCGGGCAATGCTTCGGCTTCACGCGTACTCGTGCTAGTGGGCGCCCACGTGTTGACCGGAGGGGTCGTGTGGGGCCTGATGACTCCTCTATTGTGGAGACACCTGGAAAGCGTTCCCCTGGGATGGCGAGCTGCTGGAACGACCGCCGGACGCCGGGCGGCCCTCGGACGACGCTCGCGGGAACTCGGCCACGAAGCTGAAAATTCTGTTTGCAGGCGCGCGACTCGGAGAAACCTGCTGCTGAGATCAGTCCCGTCGTCGGAATGTGACGAGGTTAGCGCCGTTGGAAAGCTGACTCAGAGTACTTCGACGTAGGGGTCTTCAAAAAAAATAATCAGATTTGTATTTCTGATCATGTATTTTACAAGCTTGCTGGAATCTGGCCAGAACTGCAGGGGCAGGTTCTGACTTCTCTGAAGATCGACGTTGACCAGGGAGAAGACCTCCGAATCTGGAAAAAATTTATTCAGCAAAGTTGAAGATATATGAGAGAGGAATCCGAGAAAATTTTTGATTTTTTTATTGGAGAATAAATGGATTTTCTGGGATTTGTTTACTAGACCTGGGTCGGATCTGGGAAACTGTGGGCAGACTGTTCTTGGGAACTTGGACGGTTTTTGTAAAATACGTGGAGGGTGAACCAAAAATTAAGAAAATTCCTGGTGGTAGAGGGATGTGGACAGAGATCCCAGTAAATTTGGGCGACCCAAAAAAAATCAAAAGATGGTTCGAATGGGGTAAACTCAGAGCTGGTGAACAGTAAACAGAACCAGGACAGATCTGGAACTTGGACTTGGAAGAAAATCAAAAAATAGCTAAAGGATGAATTTTGACGTGAGTTTTTTTTTGGGGATAAGGGTTCTAGAGGGGAACCAACCCTGAAATTTTAAGCTTCAGAATACTAAGGGAGTGATAGCAGGAATTCGGAGAAGAAGGGTATGTCCTGAGTGGACAGAACACCGAAACCGTTGGCGACGATGCGTCGGCGGCGAGACGATGGCGGCGGCGATCATCGGAGTTGCTTCAGATGCTGGAGGGGATCAAGGGGGAAGGGATTACACTCTAGAAAGGGGAGAGGGGGTGGAGGAACCAGGTAGAGAGAGGGGAGGGGCGCAAATCTCACTTGGGGCAAATGCCTATTTTCTCTTCATTAATTCATTCAATATGAAAAATACAACCTTATATAGGATGCCAACCAAACTCAACCTCAACCCTTGGATCTAGGGGTTAGGATTGAAGGGCTGGGATACAATGTGAATCACACTTTTAATATATTAGTTTAATCTAATTTGACCATGCTTATTCAACCTTGGACTAGATCCATTCAAACACCACCTAATACACGACTACCTTGCCTAATAAGACAAGGAACCTTGCGCCCCCTTCCATGGGCCAAGGCCATTCATGGGCCAAGAGCCTCCCATTAGATCATGCTAGACTTGGGCCACTCCCACTTAGATGGCCCATGAGAGAGTGGAACCCAATTTGGGCCTTAAGTGCCTTAATGACCCATTTGAAGCCTAATGACCCAATATGAAGTAACACTCTTAATGGACTCTACTAATGGCAATCTAACCTTGGACTTGACATAACAAATGGCCCATTGGCTTGATATAAGCCTTACAAGAAGCCCAAATGAAAGAAATTACACAATTACAATCTCATACAAGCCATAACACACAAATACACTTCACCCGTGTATGAAATCGCCTTTGATGCCCCATCAATTCTCCCCGGGTGGGAGGAACTTGACCCCGTCGAGTAGGGGTATGGCTGCTCCGGTACTCCGGCGTATCTGTCACCGTGCTAAGTAGCGTGGGTATGCTCCACTCCAAGTGATCGGCACCTGCTCATTCCATATATACTCGATATGCGCACTGCTATGGCTAAAGGTGGTCACTCCGAAGGGGCACTCTCAAAGGAAGGAAACAGCTCGAAGACTCACTAGGAATCACCGCTGAGTCCTATAGGTGACTGATCCGGGTATAGATGTAGAACCGATCCCATACTCATCAAGTGAGTCGACTCGCTTCACACTCATAGGAGAACGACACGAGCTTGCATAAGACACATGCAGACTCACCATGCACTGACACATGAATGAAAATCACACAAACAATCGACTCAAAATCACCACACAAACAAACACACAAAGAAAACACACCGACTCAACTATGACCCTAGACACACCTAATGTTAGTCCGACCCGTACATGGGTGATGGCGGACCAGGACACCCGAATGTGTGCCATGCATGCATGTTATGTAACCGGAGATGGGTGGCATGAGGTACACCTAAATGTCCAAGTATGACCCAGTCATGCATGGACGGCCCTTTGGATTTGGGAGACTTGAGAGGGCTAGGAAAGCCGGGTGTGGAAGAGCTGGGTGGTGGTGTATCGTGGACGGGCTTGGTGGGTATGGAGGACCCGGCCCGTAGGAAAGGGGTATGAAAGTGGACTTCCCCGATAAGGTATGAGGGAAGTGATGGGTCACGGGGCCCACTAGAGTAGGGGTCAAAGGGGTCAAAGAATGTGTGACCCCTTGTGGTGGGTTCCCACAAGTCACGGTCCCACGTGTAGAAGTTTTGAAGGTGTGGATAATCACCTTCTTGAATTGTGATGGGTGGGACGGGGACCGTAGGCAAGAAGTATGATTCCTCCCTCGGACAAAAGGGTATGAATTCAGGCTCGTCCGGTAAGGGAAGGAGTAAGAGGACCTCCGTGGTGATACAACCCACGGTGCATTCGGAGGTAATAGACCCTAAGGCCGGATGAGTGAGGCTAAGACTAGTGGGTTGGTCAAAGCCTCGGGCCAAAAGGTGCGTCAACTCCCATTGTGAATCCAATCCCATGACAAGATCGTCCAATGTGTCAACATGGTGACGAGATCGAAAGGTGGTATGGAATGAGTTGACTGGCACTAAAGGTAAGGTGGGGTCCATGGACGGGAAGGGATGTGGGACCAAGCCATCCTTGAGCCATCTAAGAAGTGGCTCGGCTATGTAAAGTGTTCCCGTAAGAAACACGGGTGGCTCGGGCTTTGGTAGTTCCCACTTTGATGGTTTCGAATGAAGACCGGAGGTAGATAACAATGGAGCATCCATGGGTGGTGGAGTAGCTTGTGTCCTTTCCCACCAATCCGAAATCATTTTCTTTATTTCCTCTAAGGAGCGGGTTGGAGGAGGGACCTTGGGGTGGACTAGCTCCTTAACTCTCGGCTCGGGTGTGGGCCTAGGCTCGGTTATAAGCGGGACTTCCACTCGGTTGGAGGTGCTTGAGTGGGTTGGGATGGGAGTGCCAAGGGGAGGTTGGTTGGTGGTGCATGGGCGGGCCACTAGATTGGGGTCACTTTGGTGGGCTTGGACGGCGGTGAAGGGGTGGGATTGGGTAGAGGTGTGGCCCACTTGATTGTGGGTGAGTTGGTGGGGTTGGTGAGTGGAATGACCTCCGTGGTTGGAGGTAGGTGGGCGGGGAACGTAGGCCCTCCTAAGCACTCTCTTCATTTCCCACCATGACTCGATGGGCCTTAGATTCCTATCCTCCCTCCAATATTTGATGTCCCTCCAAGTTGCAGCGGCTTCACCAAAAAGTCACCTTTTGGCAACATCGACTTGCATGGCCCCGTACATGATGTACACCTCGAAGTAATCATCCATAATGGCTTCCCATTCTAGATAGACACTCAGGTCATCGGACCCGTAGAAATCCCGGGTTTCGGGCCTCGTGGGGTGGTTCGGGTGGTCCTTCCATTTGAGATAGTATCGCCACCATCCGGGAGTTTGCGACTCCATGGGACACGGGAAACTAGTGGATGGCCATGCCGACACTCGGACCAAAACACTAGACACGACACTAAGTAATGTAAAGTTGGAATGCACTAACTAATGCACACTAAGGACCCTAGACGTAAACCAAGACTCGGTACGGGGCGGAGACAATCGACCCGAAGGTCACTCGCACAAGTGTGCGGCCTTCCCGATAGGCGTAACTAACGGTCGGACAACACCTTTTTATATACCGAGTAAAGGGATGTATGCGACCCAAAAACGACTCTTTTTGTTGTTTTAAAAATGTGATGATCCTAAACACGACTTAGACCGACTAATGACTACATGACACTTTTTTTTTTTGAATGCAAACACCCTAGACTCAAACTTGGCTCTGATACCAAATTGATGCGGGACGGGACCACGGACACGACAAGCTCGCGATCGTCCCTCAACGAGGGAAGCTTCGGATGTGCGCGGTTGAGAAACCGGCAATGAGCTAGGGTGGTCGGCTCTCTTTTGCGCCCGGATCGGGTCACGGGACGGCTTCGCTCTCTCTCGCAGCAGTGATATTATAAATTGAAGGCGAGCTAGGTATCCCTACACATGCTCTCTAGCAGCGGCATATAAAGCATATAAAGAATTAAGCTAATGCCAAGTGTAAGGGTGAAGGCGATACCTCCACGCTCTCGGCGTGGCGAAGACGGCACCCGGCCAAAGCTCGTACTCCCGGGAACTTAGTACATTATGTTTACAGCAGTACAAATAAGCCCACTCCACGCAGGGAGGTAAAGGGCGACACAAGTGGGCCCGGGAGGACCAAGTTCGGGTTGACGGGCGGGTTCGGGCAATGCTTCGGCTTCACGCGTACTCGTGCTAGTGGGGGCCCACGTGTTGACCGGAGGGGTCGTGTGGGGTCTGATGACTCCTCTATTGTGGAGACACTTGGGAAGCGTTCTCCTGGGATGGCGAGCTGCTGGAACGACCGCCGGACGCCGGGCGGCCCTCGGACGACGCTCGCCGGGAACTCGGCCACGAAGCTGAAAATTCTGTTTGCAGGCACGTGACTCGGAGAAACCTACTGCTACGATCAGTCCCGTCGTCGGAATGCGACGAGGTTAGCGCCGTTGGAAAGCTGACTCAGAGTACTTCGACGTAGGGGTCTTCAAAAAAAATAATCAGATCTGTATTTCTGATCATGTATTTTACAAGCTTGCTGGAATCTGGCCAGAACTCCAGGGGCAGGTTCTGACTTCTCTGAAGATCTACGTTTACCAGGGAGAAGACCTCCGAATCTGGAAATAATTTCTTCAGCAAAGTTGAATATCTCTGAGAGAGGAATCCGGGACTATTTTTGGTTTTTTGATTGGAGAAGAAATGGAGTTTCTGGGATTTGTTTACTAGACCTAGGTCGGATCTGGGAAACTGTGGGCAGACTGTTCTTGGGAACTTGGACGGTTTTTGTAAAATATGTGGAGGGTGAATCAAAAATTAAGAAAATTCTTGGTGGTAGAGGGATGTGGAAAGAGATCCCAGTAAATTTGGGCGACCCAAAAAAAATCAAAAGATGGTTCGAATGGGGTAAACTCAGAGCTAGTGAACAGTAAATAGAACCAGGACAGATCTGGAACTTGGACTTGGAAGAAAATCAAAAAATAGCTAAAGGATGAATTTTGACGTGATGTTTTTTGTGGGGATAAGGGTTCTAAAGGGGAACCAACCCTAAAATTTTGAGCTTCAGAAGACGAAGGGAGTGGTAGCAGGAATTCGGAGAAGAAGGGTCTGTCCTGAGTGGACAGAACACCGAAACCGTTGGCGACGACGCGTCGGCGGCGAGACGATGGCGGCGGCGATCACCGGAGTTGCTTCAGATGCTGGAGGGGATCAAGGGGGAAGGGATTACACTCTAGAAAGGGGAGAGGGGGTGGAGGAACTAGGTAGAGAGAGGGGAGGGGCGCAAATCTCACTTGGGGCAAATGCCTATTTTCTCTTCATTAATTCATTCAATATGAAAAATACAACCTTATATAGGATGCCAACTAAACTCAACCTCAACCCTTGGATCTAGGGGTTAGGATTGAAGGGCTGGGATACAATGTGAATCACAGTTTTAATACATTAGTTTAATCTAATTTGACCATGCTTATTCAACCTTGGACTAGATCCATTCAAACACCACCTAATACACAACTACCTTGCCTAATAAGACAAGGAACCTTGCGCCCCCTTCCATGGGCCAAGGCCATTCATGGGCCAAGAGCCTCCCATTAGATCATGCTAGACTTGGGCCACTCCCACTTAGATGGCCCATGAGAGAGTGGAACCCAATTTGGGCCTTAAGTGCCTTAATGACCCATTTGAAGCCTAATGACCCAATATGAAGTAACACTCTTAATGGACTCTACTAATGTCAATCTAACCTTGGACTTGACATAACAAATGGCCCATTGGCTTGATATAAGCCTTACAAGAAGCCCAAATGAAAGAAATTACACAATTACAATCTCATACAAGCCATAACACACAAATACACTCTACCCGTGTAATGAAATCTCCTTTGATGCCCCATCACCTTCCTCGTCCCCAGCATCTTACGGCCCCACCCACAGCCCGTCCACCGGCACCCGCACCTCCTGCACGTCATTTGTTGCCTACGCCTCCTATCCGTCGGGAGGATAAAGGTAAAGGACCTATGATTGGGGAGCCTAGTGGATCACGGCAGCAGTGTTATCGCTGCAATGGGTTTGACCATTTCGCCAACCAGTGTCCCACCCACCCATCTCTTCACATTGGGGACACACAGGCCGAGGATACCACCCCTACGGGCCTCGAGTTAGTCAGCTATGAGGCAGATGAAGAGCTAGCTGACGAGTACTATGAGATGGGAGGTGAGGCCCAGGATGCCCAGCATTCGGATTATACCCACGTGGGGGTCATCAGATGTATCCTCACCCAGCCGCAAGTCAGTGATGACTGGCGTCGGACTACTATCCTTCATGTATTCTGTAAGCTGGGAAAGCAAATTTGCAAGGTGGTCATCGATAGCGGGAGTTGTATCAATGCAATCTCCACGAACGCTGTCGCCCGTCTTGGTCTCACACCCGTAGACCATCCTTGTCCCTATCAGGTATCATGGGTGGATACCACTTCCATTTCGGTCAGGCTGCGGTGCTTGGTCTCGCTGCAGCTCCACTCCTACCATGACGAGATCTGGTGTGATGTTCTCCACATGGAAGTGGGCAGTATCATTCTTGGTAGGCCGTAGTTATTTGACCGGGATGCCACGCTCCATGGCCGGTCGAACACCTGTACCTTCGACCACGCTGGCCAGCGGGTCACCCTCCAACCCGTTCGGCCCAGGAGCCTATCAGTCAGGGGTCCTACTGGCTCTAGTACTCCGAAGCCTTCCGTTCCCTGGCCTAGTACCCCATCCCCAGCTCGGGCTATGACCGTTACCTCTGGCCCAGGAGAGCCCTCGACGAGGAGATTGATGATGATTAGCTCCCGGGTGATGGAGCAGGAGCTTAGTCAGGGCTGTCCGGTGTTTGCCATTACGGTCCGAGAGGTGGAGCGGGACTCTAAGGGTGAGCTCCCACCCAAGGTTGTTCCCATTCTGCAGGAGTATGCTGATGTCTTTCCCGATGAGCTTCCCGAGGGACTCCCACCTATGCGGGATATTCAGCATGCCATCGACCTTGTTCCGGGCTCTTCCTTGCCTAACCTTCCACATTATGAGTCCCACGGAGCATGCCGAGCTTAAACGGCAGGTCGATGAGTTAGTGCAGAGAGGGTCTGTTCGGGACAGCATGAGTCCATGTGCTGTACCCGCATTACTCGCCCCGAAGAAGGATGGTACGTGGAGAATGTCCATTGATAGTCATGCCATCAACAAAATCACCGTGAAGTACAGGTTCCCTATTCCCCGCCTGGATGACATGCTAGACATGATGGCAGGTGCCACTATCTTTTCGAAGATCGATCTTAAGAGTGGCTACCATCAGGTGAGGATTAGGCCAGGTGATGAGTGGAAGACCGCTTTCAAGACCAAGGACGGTCTATATGAGTGGTTGGTCATGCCTTTTGGGTTGACCAATGTCCCTAGCACTTTCATGCGGCTCATGACTCAGGTCCTTCGACATTTCACTGGAGTCTTTGTAGTGGTGTATTTTGATGATATCTTTATCTATAGTCGCACCATAGGGGACCACTTAGACCACCTTCTGCAGGTCTGTTTACTTCTTTGGCGAGAGGAGCTGTTTGCGAACCCACAGAAGTGTGCCTTCATGACACCTCAGCTTACCTTCTTGGGTTTTATCGTGTCTAGTACTGGGGTCTCCGCTGATCCAGAGAAGGTCCGGGCCATTGTTGAGTGGCCGGAACCCCGTACGGTTCATGATGTCCGTAGCTTTCATGGCCTTGCAACGTTCTACCGTCGCTTCATCTGCAGATTTAGCTCCGTCACCGCCCCGATCACGGATTGCATCCGGAAGGGCACATTTGTATGGACGAAGGCCGCATCTGCCGCCTTCAAGGACATCAAGGAGCGCATGACCCAGACACCTATCCTTCGATTGCCTGATTTCTCGAAGGTGTTTGAGGTCTCTTGTGATGCGTCGGGTGTTGGGATTGGAGGAGTTTTGAGTCAGGAGTCCCACCCGATCGCATATTTCAGCGAGAAGCTGAATGACGCGAAACTGCGATATTCCACGTATGATAAAGAATTCTACGCAGTTGTTCAGGCTCTTAGGCATTGGAGGCACTATCTTTTACATCAGGAGTTTATCCTATACTCCGACCACGAGGCATTAAGGTACCTCCATTCGCAAAAGAAGTTTAACTCGTGTCATAGTCGTTGGGTCGAGTATCTCCAGCAGTTCACCTTTGTGCTGAAACATAAGGCTGGAGTGGAGAACAAGGTGGCTGATGCCTTGAGTCGGCGAGCATGTTTGCTTACCACCATGAGTGCCGAGGTCATAGGGTTAGAGAAGATGAATGAGGCCTATGTTGATTGTCCTGACTTCGGTCAGATTTTTACCACTCTCCAGGCCGGACCCTCGAGAGACCTTGATGAGTATGTGCTTCAGGAGGGTTACCTCTTTCGAGGTAGCAGGCTATGTGTTCCCCGAACTTTGGTTCGAGATTTCTTAGTGTGGGAACTACATGCGGGAGGTGTAGCCGGCCACTTTGGTCGGAACAAGACTATCGAGGCAGTAGAGCATCGATTTTATTGGCCGAGCTTGAAGCGCGATGTTGCTAACATCGTGGCTCAGTGCCGTACATGTGCTACGGCCAAGATGAAGAAGCAAAGCTCGGGCCTTTATACGCCTCTTCCCGTGCCTGATGTCCCGTGGCAGGATGTTAGCATGGACTTTGTTTTGGGATTGCCACGTACCTCCAGGAAGCATGATTCGGTCTATGTGGTGGTTGACCGTTTCTCAAAGATGGCCCTCTTTATTCCTTGCTCGAAGACTTCGGATGCTTCGAGGGTAGCCCGCCTTTTCCTTACGCATGTGGTGTGCAAGTTCGGGTTGCCTCGCACTATAGTGTCTGACCGTGATGTTAGATTCACTTCCTATTTTTGGAAGACACTATGGCATATGATGGGTACTCACCTCAAGTTTTCTACTGCATATCATCCCCAGACAGATGGCCAGACCGAGGTAGTGAATAGGAGTCTGGGAGATCTTTTAAGGTGTCTAGTCAGGGATCGCATTGGGGATTAGGATCTCATTTTACCCATGGCTGAGTTTGCATACAATGATTCGGTGAATAGGTCTACCGGCATGAGTCCATTTGAGATTGTCACAGGTCGTAGGCCTAGGAAACCCGTTGACCTTGTCCCCATGCCTATCCATGCTAGAGTGTCGGAGTCGGCCGAGTCGTTTGCTAGGCATGTTAGGAGTTTGCATGACGACATCCGTCGTCACATTGAGGCCAGCAATGCACGGTACAAGGAGTTAGCCGATGCCCACCGACACCACCGAGAGTTCCACGAGGGCGAATATGTCATGATCAGGGTAAGACCTGAACGGTTTCCCTCTGGAACCGTTAAGAAGTTGCAAGCTCGCAGAGCCGGTCCCTTTAGAGTGTTGAAACGCGTTGGATCCAATGCGTATGTTGTGGACCTGCCCGAGGAATATGGTATAAGCTCTACCTTCAATGTATCGGATATTGTTGCATATAGGGACCCAGCGGTGATCCTTAGTGAGCCTTTTGAGCCATCTCCTCCCCTTGAGATCCCACACCTGAGTGTCCACTTCCACCTCCAGCCCCTTTTTCATGGCAACGTGAGCATATAGATCGTATACTGGACGAGCAAGTGACAGTTACCAGGAGTGGATCTTACCCGCGCTACCTAGTGCGATAGAGAGGACGGCCCGCTACTGAGGACACATGGATCACACATGGAGAGTTGCAGCGGATTTATCCAGATCTTCTGGAGCGATACCGGAGCGATGCAGACCCTTACTCGACAGGGTCGAGTTTCTCCCACCCGGGGAGAATTGGTGCAGACACCCGAGCGCATGCGAGACACGAGCCAGTGAGCCAGCGAGCCACCAGTACCGCACGAGGAGCACGACTCGAGCCACCTCAGCATCCCTATGGCTCGGAGACAGTCTGGAGGTTCCCCACTGAGTCATAGCATTTATCATATTTTTTGGGGATTTTTATTTGTGTGTAATGTATTTTATTTCCTTTTCGTCAGTGTGTAATTTAGATAGTTCGAGGGGCTTATGTGCAAAATGGGGATCCCTGGGTCCCACGGGCCCCCACTCCACTCCCATTGGGCCACCTCAGCTCTAGGGCCCCTGTGGGGTCAGTCAACCCTCCATGGAGGCTTCTAGAAGGGTGGGCCAAGGGAGGGGGACAATGGACTTGAAAAGTCCACATGGGAGGCCACCAACCCCACCTACCATGTCCCCCCCTTGACCCTCCTTGGTCAACGTGTGCCCCCCTCCCCTTTTGTTTAATATTTTTGTTGTATTTTGATCAAACTCCATCCTAGCCATCCATCCCCAACCCCTAGATCCAACGGTGGAGGATGAGTTTGGTGGGAGTCATATATAAGGCATGTAATTACCATTTTCTTGAATTAATGCCATTTGAATTGGAAGAAAATCTTGGAGCTCCAGCTTGGTGCGCCCCCTTCTCCTCTCCCTCTCCCCATTGGATGCTGTGAAGGCTTCCATTCTGAGGTGTGACGCCTCGTTTATCGGTTCCGACGATCGCCGCCGCCGCCACGAGCCGCCACCGCACCACCATCGCCATCAACGGAGTTCTACCTGTGCAGTACCATAGCAGCTTGTTCAAAATTCACAGGTCTTCCCCGAGCTCATTTTACTACCCAATTTGGAGGAGTTGTTCCTGGGAGGTTCCTCTCCACCCACAAAAATCAGGATAGCATTCAGATCACGTTTCCTATTTTTTGATTTTTGTCCACTCTTCCATTTCGGTTCTGCCAGAGTTCTAACTAGGTTCACCTCCGTCCTGAGTTTCATGTCTTAGATCTACTTTTTGATTTTTGTGAGTTCGACCAATTTTACTGGGGGTTCCATCCATCCACCCCTTCATCCACAATTTTTATCAATTTTTGATTCGCCCATCTCATATTTTCTAAAAATCGTTCTCAGACCCATCTACAGTTCTGTCCACCTGTTCCCAGATCCGACCACCAGTCACCACAAAAATTATAACAAATCGCAACTACCTCCAAATAAAATTCTAAAACTAGACCCAGTTCTGTGGTTTGATTACCTACAACTTTTAAGATGAGCTTGAAGTCTAAATCCAACTGTACATAGGTGGTCAATGGACATTTATAGGAAACTGATATGCTGATCTGAGATTTCGGGAGCTATGGAGTAGAGAATTGCAAAATAGTTAAAGCCCATGTCCGCATAGGTTCAGAAGAGTCCACTGGCCCTAGATTGAAGGATTTCGAATGCTCTTTCCAACGGCGCTGGTTTCGTCACATTCGGGTGGCGGGGCCGATCGCAGCGGCCGTTTTCGCCGGAGCGCGCGTTGCTGAAACAGCAACATCAGCTCGTGGACAGCACTCTCTCCACTTGGGAACCGGGGCACCCAGCCTCCGGTGAGTGACACCGGCTGACCGCCGTCCAGGGAAGCGTGCTACACAGTGGGACCCACCCCGCCAGACCCGAAGGACAGGACAGCGTGTGGGCCCCACGGCCCATTGATTTCGCTGTCCGGAAAGCACGAGAACGCGGAGTTCAGCGCGTCGAGACGACATCAAGATGCTGCCCGTCAACCTGATTTGCGTGATCCCCGGGGCCCACATGTGACCTTTTACCTCCCTGCGTGGAGTGGGTCGAATCTCTTTGTACCGATGTGAATTATGTTAACCGGGGGCCCGTAAGTCAGCCGGGGGTGTCTTCGCCACGCCGGGTGCGTGGAGGTAAAGGTCTTAACTCCTTGGCGTTACATTGCTTAGCTAGTATACGGTCTTAGGCCGCTGCCGAGTGTGTAGGTACTAGCCCGTGTGTCCATGTCACCGCTGTGAGAGTGAGAGTGACCCGTCCCGCGACTCGATCCTAGTCCGGAAGTTGAGTCGGACTACCCTTGACCTCCGCCGGTTCCTTAACCGCGCACGGTCCGCGCTTTCCCTCACTTGGGACGACGAGTGAGCTTCCACTTCTGTTAGCGACGTTTCGCCAGTAGGAGCTCGTAGTGTCGGGCTTAGTGTCTCCCTGGTGTGTGTTGCTGGTCGTGTCTTCATCTAGAGTCTGAGGTCCACCCCACGTAGAGTCGCCTCCCGTGTCCGTCCTGCATCAAATCATGTCATAGGATAAGTCCAAGGTTTAAGGGCCCCTACCTATGAACTAAGGAAGAAACTTCCACACCCACGTGAGGATTGGGTAGTGCCCGGGATGTGATAGTTATATAGAAATTATCTTAGGATAAATCTTCCCGACTCTAAAATAACTAAAATATCCGTGATTCTCAGGTACCTTGATTCTCAATGGCTCATCGTGTGAACTGGGATGAGATGCAGCAAGATGTTGCAGGACTTACCCAAGCCCTACAGATAGTGGCCCAAGCTGGTGGAAGGGCTGGCGCGGGTAACCTACACGGTAATTTCTGAAGTTTAAATCCCCCACGATTCTCTGGATCTTCTAACCTAGATGAAGCAGAAAATTGGATCGACGAGATTAATCGAATATTCGATGTCATGCAATGCACCGTCCAGGAGAAAGTTCGACTTGCCATGTTTCAACTTAATAAGGATGCTCGTACATGGTGGAAATCCATTCCTGCACCACCTGCAGCAGCACCTCATACATGGGAGAGTTTTCTTACCCTATTCCGTGCCAAGTACTTTTCTGAGCACGTAAAGGAACGAAAGGCTATGGAGTTCGCCGCTCTTCGGCAAGGAATGATGACGGTTGCCGAATATGAACTACAATTTTCAAGGCTAGCACCTTACGCACCACATCTTATCGGCACCAACTTATTGAAGGCAAATCGGTTTATGGACGGGTTACGACTCGGTTTCATCTAGCAACTCGGGACCCAAAACATCAGTACCTATGAAGAGATGGTTCAACGAGCATATTTATGTGAAAGGACCTTAGAGAAGGTCGAGAAATTAAAAGGAAAAGGAGAAGAGTCGAGCCGACGTTCCGATCGGCGTTATAAGAAAGAGAAATTTAGTATCACGGAACCCTACAAAAGCCGTGATAGTAAGAAAAGATCTAGGAGTGGGAACGGTGGAAGTTCCCACAAGCAAAAGAAAGTCAAGGAAGAGAAGGAGCAGGTCGCCACGGCTTGCACATTTTGTGAGAAATTCAGCCATTCGGCTGAGGAGTGTTGGAAGCACCTTGGCGCTTGTTTACGTTGTGGAAGCAGGGAGCATCGCATGCCGGATTGCCCCCTTATGAAGGACCAGTCATCTGGTAATGGACGCAGGAGGCAGGCTCGCCTCAATGCCGTTCTAGATGAAGAGGAAGCGCCCAAGGATGATGGGCTTATGGAAGGTACTCTTAAAATTTGTTCTCATCCTGTATTTGTGCTATTTGATACTGGTGCCTCTCATTCTTTTATCTCCACTACTTTTGCTAAGACATTACCAATCGCATCAGTTTCCTTACCTTCAGATCTTGCTATTTCCACACCCTTAGGATCTGGAACTAAGCTTACCAAATATTATCCTGATAGCGAAGTGATAGTAGAAGGTCATAATCTCCCCGCAAACTTAGTATGCCTTGACATGAAAGATTATGATGCCATTTTAGGGGTAGACTGGCTTGTAGACCACGATGCTTATATCAATTACCGAAATAGGATTATATCTTTTCGAAAACCCGGTCTTCCAAGATTCTCTTTTCTTGGTATCAAATACAAGAAACACCCCACTATCATATCCTCACTTCACGCTTGCAAGCTCATCTCGCGAGGATGTGAAGCTTTTCTTGCTTCCGTCATTATTACAGAGTCCAAGGAGATTATCATAGCAGACATCCCTATTGTAAATGAGTTCCCAGATGTGTTTCCATCTGAACTACCTAGTTTACCTCTCGAGAGGGAAGTGAACTTCACTATTGAACTCATCCCAGGAGCAGCACCTGTTTCTATAGCCCCTTAAAGGATGTCCCCCACAAAACTTAAAGAACTAAAGAAGTAGTTGCAGGAACTTCTGGATAAGGGCTTCATTAGACCTAGCACATCCCCTTGGGGTGCGCCGGTTCTATTTGTCAAAAAGAAGGATGGTTCTCTCAGACTATGCATCGATTACCGGCGACTGAATCAACTTACAATCAAAAATAAGTATCCGTTACCGCGTATTGATGAGCTCTTCGATCAGCTTTCGAGAGCAGAATATTTCTCTAAGATTGATCTCAGATCAGGTTATCATTAGCTGAGAATTAAAGAAGAAGATATTTATAAGTCGGCTTTTCGAAGTCGTTATGCCCACTATGAATTCGTGGTAATGCCATTTGGGTTAACTAATGCCCCAGTAGCTTTTATGCAACTTATGAACAGTGTCTTCCAGCCATACCTGGATTAATTCATTGTCGTCTTCGTCGATGATATCCTGATATACTCCAAAACAAAAGAAGAACATGAAGAACATCTAAGGATAGCTTTGCAAACACTTAGAGAACACAAGCTTTATGCCAAACTCAATAAGTGTGAATTCTGGCTCGAGAAAGTCTCATTCCTAGGCCACATTATTTCAAAAGAAGGTATTGCTAGGGATCCTTCTAAGGTAGAAGCTGTCAAGAATTGGAGTCAGCCTACGACTGTGTCTGAAGTAAGGAGCTTTCTAGGTCTAGCTGGTTATTATAGAAGATTCATTAAGGACTTCTCAAAGATAGCAGTTCCTTTAACTAGACTCACCAGAAAAGAAAATCCTTTTATCTGGTCAGAGGAATGTGAGAAGAATTTCCAAACTCTTAAGAATCATCTTACAACAGCCCCTATTTTGTCACTACCAATGGAGGGTGGTGGATTCGAAGTCTATACGGATGCGTTTGGCATTGGCTTAGGATGCGTTCTCATGCAGAATGGAAATGTGATCTGTTATTCTTCAAGACAACTGAAACGGCACAAGGAAAACTATCCTGTGCATGATTTATAATTGGCAGCAGTTATTTTCGCCTTGAAAATTTGGCGTCATTATCTTTATGGAGAAAAATTTACGGTCTACTCAGACCACAAGAGCTTGAAATACTTATTCTCTCAAAAAGAGCTTAACATAAGGCATAGGAGGTGGTTAGAATACCTCAAAGACTTCGATTTTTCTATTCAGTATCATCCTGGCAAAGCTAATGTTGTAGCAGATGCACTCAGTAGAAAACCAATGGGTATGCTATCAAGTCTTATGATAAGTGTAACTAACCTTGTTCCTCAATTTGCTCAGTTGAACTTAGATATTGACATAAAGGAAGAAGATTGTTTCATAGCCAATATCTGAGCTCAACCTACATTGATAGAAGATCTGGTCAAGCTGCAAAATGATGATCCTATATTACTAGAAATTAAGGCCAATATTGAACAAAAGCCAGATTTTTCTATTTCCAATGATGAAAGATTATTATTTAAGGGCCGGATATGTATACCAGATCATGAGGCTACAAAGAAACTGATCCTAGATGAAACACATAATTCTAAGTACACAAATCATCCAGTAGGTACAAAGATGTATCAAGATCTCAAAAGAAATTTCTGGTGGCCCAATATGAAGAGACAGATAGCTGATTTCATGTCCCGTTGCCTCACTTGTCAACAAGTAAAAGCAGAATATTTTAGACCCGCAGGTAAATTGCATCCCTTACATATTCCCGAATGGAAGTGGGAGAGTATAGGGATGGATTTCATTATGGGGTTACCTAGGACAAGAGGTGGACATGATGGCATATGGGTAATCATAGATCGATTGACTAAATCTGCACATTTTATACCAATAAAGAGTCGATGGTCTGTGGATATCCTGGCAGCATTATACATAAAAGAAATCGTCAAGTTACATGGTGTCCCTGTCACTATTATATCAGATAGAGATCCCCGATTTACATCACAATTTTGGAAGGGCCTACAACATTCACTGGGGACTAGATTGAATTTTAGCACAGCCTTTCATCCACAAACTGATGGTCAGACGGAAAGAACAAATCAGGTAGTAGAGGATATGCTCAGGGCTTGTGCTATTGACTTTGGATGTAGTTGGCATGATCACTTATCTCTAGTAGAGTTTGTGCTATCAGGCAAGCATACAAATGGCACCTTTTGAAGCCTTATATGGAAAAAGCTGTCGATCACCAATATGTTGGAGTGAAATGGGGGAAAGACAATTCTTAGGCCTCGATATTATCAGAGATTCTACAGAGAAAATAAAACTCATTCAGGAAAGAATGAAGATGGCGCAAGATAGGCAAAAATCTTATGCCGACAATCGAAGACATGACTTGGAGTTTCAGGTAGGAGATCATGTATATTTAAAGGTTTCTCCAGGTCGTGGTATTCGAAGATTTGGCATTAAAGGAAAGCTAACTCCAAGAATCATTGGCTCATTTGAAATTCTTGAAAGGGTCGGTGAAGTAGGTTACAAGCTGGCTTTACCCCCGCAATTAGCAGGAGTTCATGACGTATTTCACGTCTCCATGCTAAAGAAGTATGTATATGATCCTGACCACATTATCACTTATGACAATCTGGAGATTCAGAAGGACTTGACATACGAACAAACACCGATAAAGATTCTGGAACGAGAAGTGCGTCAACTAAGAAATAAGGTTACTCCTACGGTCAAAATTCAATGGAAGAAAACATGGCCATATGAAGTAACATGGGAAATCGAAGCAGCCATGCGGAAGAGATTTCCAGAATTATTTAACTGTAAGTACACTCTCCACAATCCATGTATTGAATTTGGGGACCAAATTCTTCTAAGTGGGGGAGGGTGTAGTGCCCTAGAATTTATATAGGTTATTTTATAATTTATTTGTAATTTATAAGGGCTAAATAAATTTATAAAAGGATTATTGAGTTTATTAGCCATGATAAGGCCCAATTGTGTTAATCAATTAACTTAATCTACTTAACAAATCAAAAAGGTTTAAAGACCAGGCCCATTTAATTTGGCCCATATTCTAGAAGGTTATTAAGCCTATTCATGGATTTCAAAGGATAAACACCACTTAATAGGATAATTAGATAGATAATGAATAAAAGTGTTTTATTAAAATTTAAAATCTGAATGCGTTGAATGTAACGGTCCATCGGGCGACCGCCACAGCCTTGTGACGCGTATACCATAGACCGTCACAGCCTGCAAGTTCCGTAAGTAAGAGAATGTATAAAAAGATGGAAACTTGGTGATCCTATCTACAAGAGACCTAATTGAAACGATGTATAAAGTCACTAGGGACTCTTAAAAGTCAGGTTTTAGCAAAATAAGGATAGATACAATTATATAAATAATTATATAAGATAATTAGCAAAAGAGTTTGATTAATGTTGAACTCTGGGAACATTGAATGTAACGGTCTATCGTGAGACCGTCACATTCTTGTAACGCAGGGGTCTACAACCGTTACACCCTGTTAGTTCCGTGAAGGAAAGAACGAGTAGAAAGATCAGAACCTTGAGATATTATCCACTATGGATCGACTTGGGAGAGTTCATAACACTACTAAGGACTCTTAGGGATTAGATTCTGGCAGATTAAGGACTCTAGAATCGATCTAATCCTCAAACCCTAGCTAGAACTCTTTAAATAGGACCTAGTTCTGAACTGCGCGACCCTTACTTTTACTCGCGTGGAATCAAGGTAAGGAATCATAATCTCAGGTAAGTTCTTTAGAGGAATTTGTTACAATTCTTTAGACTAACTCCTCTCCAAATTCCACATCTTTAGGTCAAGAGGTCGTGGAGTTAGAGCCCAAGGAAGTTGATGAAAAGTCACAGGAAGAGGAGAACTAGGGCACGTTTTTCAAACCCTAAATATGAAGTTTGAAGCCTAGTTAAGAGGTAGGTTATCTCATGAATGGCAAAAATCTCTTGATAGGACTAAAAGCCTTCTGGTTTGATTGAATTCCATGCATGATAGATCATGAATATCATGTTTTAATAGTTCTATGCATTACATGCCTCTCTTAGCCCTAATTGGAAAATTAAAAGATGTTATCTTGTCTATTCACTGATACCTATGCATGTAGTTGGCCTATACTACGTTATCATGTCTAAGAATACATGGTATTTTGATTATAGACATGATGTGAGTTAATCTCTTGTATCTCATACTAATTTCTGTTAGCAGATTCTCTGACGGATCATAGTAGGACCGTCACATATATGTAACGGCCTTACGACAGACTGTCACACGCTCTGTCATGTTTTCGTTTCACTGTTGTCTCTAACGCACCAGGATAGGAGCGTTACATTACTGTAACGGCCCCTCGATAGACCGTCACAGACACTGTGACGCACCCCTGTTAGACCGTTAGACTCTGTGTTCTGTCAGCCCATGACAGAATAATAACCAGTTAAGTTCACCTATAATTAAGCCTAGTTAGCTAAGTTTTGACCTATGATTTTAAGTTTTCTTACTAATTCATATTGAAATCTGCATGATCTAGGCATCTTGAACTATTTTAAATTATGTTAATTTTATGTGCCAAAACTTTATAGTTTTGTAATTAAAAACATGATTTTCCAATGTTAAATTGACGGAGTTTATCTTGCTTTCACGTTGTTACATATTTTTCCTCTATCTATAGAGTCTTTTTCCTTGGGTACAAGGCACATACTCCGATATGTTGTCCATTAGTTCACTTTGCACTATAGGGATATTATTCTTGGACTTGAGGACCTCTCTATTGGATATTCCTTCCAATGGACTAGGAAATCTTGTTTCAAGGCCTCCATAATTCTCCGCGAGCCTGGGATTCCCACTAAGACGCCGAGTTGGTTGTACCCTTAAAGCCCATTGATTAGAGTACACTATCGATGCTTTCTGGTTATCAGTAGTGTAACGGCTCTATATTGGACCGTCAGACACATGTAACGGCCCAATATAAGACCGTCACATTTATCTGAGTTCGATTGCTTAATTCTGGTCTCAGACTACTGTAACGGCCTAATCATGGACCGTCACACAACGTAACGGCCCAATGAATGACCGTCACACTTCTCTAAGTCTATTTGATCGTTCTGAATTCGTATCATTGTAACGGCCCACTACTGGAGCATTACATGATGTAACGGCCCAGTGAACGAACGTCACATTGCTTAAGTATTTAACCCAAGGGTTGATATTCCAAGGGTTCTAGATGGACTAATGATAGTCTAGAACTTATAATGTTGATAAAGGAACTTAATATAATGATTGGAAAGAGAAAAGAATGTACCGTTATGCTGTCGATTTATTTCCGTGAGCATGACATTGTTTAAGTCTTTTTCTTGATCTCTCATTCTCTAAATTGAAGCATTCATTCATTGATTGTTGTTATTATCAATGAGTGTCACGCCGTGTACTCTATACCATCGAGGTATTGTCCGCTCTGGCCTATCGGCCTCACGGTTTTGTCTCTTTCTAATAGTGATCGACTCCAGAATGAGGGACTTCCCGGGCAGGTCACCCATCCCAGTACTACTCCCCATTAAGCACGCTTAACTTCGGAGTTCTTTTCAAGAATTGAGCCGATACTTCAAAAGGCGCCTCAATGATATAGAGTACAACTTAGCTATATTTGAGGGTGTTAGAATCTACCCCTCTTATATAGGCGACGTCCTCGTCGCTGGGCACATATAGCACGCAATCACGCAATCAAACCCCCAGGCAGGTAGGACTCTAGAGGTGTCCCCTACAGGCTCAAGAGGTGGCTCCCACTATATAGCACTTTGCTCCATTACGGA
Organism: Amorphophallus konjac; assembly: GCA_022559845.1. NCBI lineage: Eukaryota > Viridiplantae > Streptophyta > Magnoliopsida > Alismatales > Araceae > Amorphophallus > Amorphophallus konjac. The sequence goes on from CM040117.1 coordinate 67,476,622, forward strand.
CTCAAGAGGTGGCTCCCATAGCATAGCACTTTACCCTGCATGTCACTTAGTTCCCACACTTCCGGCTGGGGTATAGCTCTAATACCAGTCTGTCATGCCCTGTACTCTATACCATCGAGGTATTGTCCGCTTTGGCCTATCAGCCTCACAGTTTTGTCCCTTTCTAACAGTGATCGACTCCAGAATGAGGGACTTCCCGAGCAGGTCACCCATCCCAGTACTACTCCCCATTAAGCACGCTTAACTTCGGAGTTCTTTTCAAGAACTGAGCCGATACTTCAAAAGGTGCCTCAATGATATAGAGTACAACTTAGCTATATTTGAGGGTGTTACAATGAGTTATTGAACTTATTACATTCTTGGCCATACTTTATTGTTACACTCATGGAAGTAGCTTGATTTTTACGTGAAGATGTAGTTCGAGCGCTGATTGTGTCCAAGGGCTCTATGCTAGTCCCCACGGCTGATTGTCGGAAACATACTATTTTATAAACCATGGGATATGATGCTACTGGCGTCGCATTGTGCTGGGAGTACTTTCTTTATAAATAAGTGAAATCCATGAGCACTCGTGAAAATCTAGTGAATTGCTACATGATTGACATTCTCGTGTGTAACCTTTATGGTTATGAAAGTGAAAGTGCATTCTCGATACATTCTTGTTCATGAAAGGCCAAACATCATGTTCTTGTTACATTCATCCTTGTTCATTCTTGTTCACTCTATCTTCCATGATTATCGTGTTACTTTGGTTTAATCGCATGATATTCGCATTCGCATGATTTTGCCTTACTTCTTTAGGGTTAAATTATTAATTACTTTAACAGTGCCTTCATGTTGATGCGAAGATACCTATTGGGCAAGTGTGCTCATTACATATTTCCAATCTTTTTCAGGAAACGGAAGTGAGTCAGGTTCGGATTCAGAATGTTCAAGTAGCGGATCTGAGAGTGAATAAAGATGAGCGAAGACTTAGGAAGTCTATATTGTTTAGATGGAGTCAATGTAATTTTCCTATTTCTCGAGTCTAGTAGAGTGAAAGATGATGGAAAAAGTTATCGTATTTTGAATATTTGATTGATAATGGAATGAAGTTGGATTTTTAGTAAATATTATGCAATTACATTCATTTTGTGTGATTGTCTTGTGCTCTGATCGTTCTTGCTTGCAAGAGGCTTACCATGCCGGCTGTTCACGCTCCCCGAGTTAGTCTTCCGCTGAAATAAAGGTTCGGGGCGTGACACTAACTCCACGACCTCTTGACCTAAGGACTTGAAATTTGGAGAGGAGTTAGTCTAAAGTATTGTAAACAAATTCCTCTAAAGAACTTATCCAAGATTATGACTCCTTATCTAGATTCCACGCGAGCAAAAGTAAGGGTCGCACAGTTCAGAACTAGGTCCTATTTATAGAGTTCTAGCTAGGGTTTGAAGATTAGATCGATTCTAGAGTCCTTAATCTGCCAGAATCTAATCCCTAAGAGTCCTTAGTAGTGTTATGAACTCTCCCAAGTCGATCCCTAGTGGATAAGATCTCAAGGTTCTGATCTTTCTACTCGTTGTTTCCTTCACGGAACTAACAGGGTGTAACGGTTGTAGACCCCTGCGTTACAAGCATGTGACGGTCTCACGATAGACCGTTACATTCAATGTTCCCAGAGTTCAACATTAATCAAACTCTTTTGCTAATTATCCTATATAATTATTTATATAATTTGTATCTATCCTTATTCTGCTAAAACCTGATTTCTAAGAGTCCCTAGTGACTTAACATATCGTTCTAATTAGGTCTCTTGTAGATAAGAATCCAAAGTTTCAATCTTTTCACGAGTTCTTTAACTTACGGAACTCGCAGAGTGTAACGGTCCAGGGTAGGCGCGTTACTCGGCTGTGGCGGTCGCTCGATAGACCGCTACATCCAACGCATTCAGAATTTTAATTTTTAATAAAACTCTTTTATCCATTTATCCTCCAATTATCTTATTAAGTGGTAATTATCCTTAAAATCCGTGAATAAGCTAAATAACCTTCTAGAATATGGGCCAAACTAAATGGGCTTGGTCTTAAAACCTTTTGGGTTTCAATTATCAAAGCTAGATTAATTACTTAACATAAATTAGGCCTTCTAATGATTTATTTAATTCAATGTTTATTTATTAATCCATTTTGGGACTTTAAAATTCTCATTAAATATACCAAAAATAATTTATAAATATTCTGGGGTCTTACAGCAGCCGTTCAGTGGCCTGGAAGCTTTGTCAATACCTCCCGCTATGGTTTGGCAAGACCACGGAGAGATGAAGAGTCATAATGACTCCCAGAGTTAGTCCGGGGCCCGCTGTCAGACTCGTGTCAAGCAAACACGATAGAATGACTTAAAACTGATGTGCCCCTTAATCCGGCGTGCCCTCTGTTCAGCTGCCCATTCCCGGCATGCTAATGACAGCCTCTTCCCGGCACGCTACTCCCACGCCGGATGAAGCATGGTCGAGGGTTTCGTTATATAAAGGGCCATGTGGTCGAATGAAAGAAGGGGCAGATAGAAGAAAAGGAATAGAAGAAAGGGAAGAGCGAAGAGAAACGGGCATATAGACAATCGAATAGGGAATGGGCTTGGGAGAGAAGAAAAGGGGATTTTCCTTGAGAGAGCCAGAGCGCCGCCTCTCTTGTCTGCCTTCCTGAAGTAGCCCGTTGTGGGGGAAGAAGTTTCCATCGACGATACTCTGTTCCTGCAGGTGGGTTCCGGTGGTTCTCCGTCTGAATATTCCTATTGCTGCTACTTCTGTAAACCCGTACGAATGTATGAGGTCGGGGGGGCAATGATATGAGCCTCCCCCCCTTTTTCTTTCTTTGTTTTTTATGGCTTGGGCTTCCTTCTATCTTCCCCCCTTCTCCGAAATCAGGGATTCATCCCTATCTTTGTAATCATCGGCCGGTCTTGAGCGACAATGCCATGCTACCCCGAATCTGTATCATGATGATCTGATTTCAATAATAATGAGTCGATGTTGAGCAGAATAGCACCTTATGTTCCCCTTCTTCCCACATTTCTTTCGGTGTTTGTGTTCAACGCCTTGTGTTCTAGGTGTCTGAGTGCGGATGTCACCTTCGCGGTGCTGAGTATGCCCTGGGCTATCCCAAAGGGGCTACATCAATAATCCCCTCTTCGGGGTCCTTTTATCGCATAGATCGCATCGAATATTCACTATGCTCATGTGTTCTCTCCGAGACGGAGGCGTGTATATAAATGCACTCTCCTTCGGCCCCGGAGATGATTCCTCGGTGCCTCTCTGTTCGTGATTATGGGCTGGGAGAAGAGGCCATCTCTGGAATATGTGAGTGTCGTGGTTGTTCGTGTTGCAGAATCCGCTGAACTGTTCGACCATTGGCCCCCTCTAGAGTCTCAGTCCTCTGGCTAACCTTCAAACCTTCAGTCTAGCTCGTCAACCTCCCTGCTAGCCCATTACCTTGATGCATACATATATATATATAACCGGTTGTTGTCATCTCTTCGGTCTAGTGCATTCCATATGTGATCGCGTTTGATGGCTTATTTCCTCGAGTAACTCATTGCCTGGGGAGGGGAACATTCCCATCAGAGTCTCACATTACTATGAGGTCTCAGGAGACACGTCTCGCAATGACATGCATCTCTACAGATCACCGGAGGGTGAACATTAAAAGGGGCTCTTAGCCCGACATCAAATCCACATCCCTTTGGGAATGGTGGTGGCTGTGGGGAGGTAACCTCTTGTAGGCTAGCCCTCGAGGTATCTTCCCATCTCAGCCGTCCCTTAACGATGTTTTGACTCATAGAGCATGGATGCCCCTAGCAGGCTAGCCCTCGGGGTCTTTTTCCCTCTATTGAAGTCCGCTGGTCACCGTTTGACATTCCCAGCTTTAAGGAGCGTGCCCCAATATTGTGGGACTGTCTTCACTTTGCCCTCGCAACCCTCTGGGTAAAGGGAGGTGCTGACCAAATTTTTACTGAAGACTTAGTCTAAATTGCAATGAATTTGCACTGATAAAGTCTACTTTATACTATGCTCGAGTAGGAACCTCGCATAAGTCTGGACTTGTCTTGTTTGTCGTGCATCTGGGACTTAAATAAACCCTCTAATCTTCTAAAATAATACCAAAGTTCTAAGGAACTTGTATGCATTCCACTAAACCCCAAAATTGCCCAAAATTGCCCTTAATCCGGCACGATCTTAAACCGGCGCCCCAATTCTTGGCACGACCCCCCTCCCCCCCCCCCCGCACCGCTTTAGCCTCACACTCATTATCCAATTCACTTCCCTTGGCCTCCATTCGGCGTGCCCAGGCCGTGCCGTTTTAACCCCAACCAATCACCGTGCCGTTTTAACCCCAACCAATCACCGCGCCGTTTTAACCACGGCCAATCACCGCGCCATTTTAACCCCAACCAATCACCGCGCCATTTTAAGCTCGCTTCATCACCGCACCGTTTTAGCCTAATAGTGCCCCGCGCCGTTTTAGGATAACTCATACATGCATTGGCCTCATGTGCATCTCATTTACGCTGTGTTGGTTCTTGATGCTTAATGTTATAGCCCTAATTGATTTAATAAACCTAGCTAAATAAATGAATAGAAAGAGCCTCGATGTCTTCAATTATGCTGAGCATCCATCTTGAGATCATGAACGCACACTTGCATTGGCATGCATTGCTACCTAAATGAGCATAACCGAATCTTTAATTATATGAATAGACCAATTAATGAACTCGTTGCATTTTGCATGAATGGTCAACCAAATGACCCCATCTCACAGCATCCACTGGTGTCTTTAGTCAGTATTCTTTATGCCTTCATATCATCCCTCGAGGCATCTTCTCTTGGCAATTAATCAAGGGTTGTCCTTTTCCTTAGAGGACGTAATTAACGTCATAAGCATTATGGTATGACGGACTCCGGGTCCTGACACGAACATCATAATCGACTGACCAAGTCAGATCGAGTGCATAATAAACTTGTCACATACGTGACTGGCACGCCCTATGCAAATAAATCTCTAATAAACAAATCAAATAGATTGATAAATGATTCAGTCGTCTTGATAAGAGGACCTGAGAATCTCATCCCCCACAAGCTGGCACGCCCGATGGGACTTGAGTATCCCTTCATCTCTTTGCCAAGAGAGGATGCCTTTGGGGGCTCCCCCCAAGAATACTGACTGTTTGTTTGTTTATCTCAGGTGGACGATGACGTCATCGGGACTCACCGCTCTTGACTTTGGCCCTGCGATCGTCACCGGCCATGCTGAACACGGGTACCTGGCGGTGCCCACTGTCTTCGGGTCTTTCCCACCAGCTGTAGGCTTCCCTAACTTTTTTGGGTTAGCCTTTGCCGATATGCTACAAGTAGAGTCCTCGGAGCCTGTCGAGGAGAAGACTGTGAAAGAGGTCGAAGCCCCGAAGGCTCGATGCTATGCTGGCCCACTCACTGGCCCAATTCAAGTCGCCAACTGCATGGTGCACCATATCACTCACGGGGCTCGCCCCGTCCCTGCCAAGAATTCGGGAGGCACCGATATTGAAACTCCGGAAGAAAGGCTGCTGCTGCTGTTACAGGACATCTCTCCATGTCCGGCAAATCTATGCTGATCGGGGGAGTTTGCGTCTTCCTGGACGGACCCGAAGCTCGAATGAGCCCGGATCGAGTGATTCCCGCAGTACCTATCTACAACTCTTACCAGGCCCTCTCCGGAAGGAGAGCCGAGAAAGAAGAAGCTGGCCATCATGGCCAAAGAAAGTTGGCTCCTAGGCCAAGAAGATTCAAGCAAGTTTGGGTCCCTAAGAAGATCCAGCCTACTCACCAGGACACACCAGTCTGCCACCGCTCCAGATTTATTGGAGCATAGGAGAACAAGAAAAGGGGCCTTGCCCCAAGGAGAGAAGAGACGGTCGTGGATCCTCCACGCCGTGAAAGTTTCAGGACCTGTGCCCGACAAGCCAACATCCCCATTGTGGGAATAAGATTTCAACAACCTGCTGGAAGAGTCCAGCTTGCTTATGTCCCTCCAGTGGGAGGTCGACAACTGTCCCCGGTCTTGCATCAGGAGCGACGGCAAGAAGAGATGACCAATATGGTCAGATGTTATTTTAGGGGACTAGGCAACCCCTCATTGGGACAACAATGGCTATTGCAAGCGGCCGTGGCTGAAGAAGATCACTGCCTATCAATGGCAGTGGAAGAAGAAGAAGAAGAAGAAGAAAGAATGACGTCGTCGATTGACGACAATGGATATGAAGATGGCTTGGATATTCAAGCCGATGAAGTTACTCCCCACCAGGAGGAAAGAAGAAGAGTCTCTGTATTTGAAAGGCTCACCTTCCCAGAGAATGCAAAAAGGAGGGTTTGCAGACAAAGAAGAAGAATGCATATTTTCACCTGCAACATGGCTGGGGTGTCTGGCCACTATGGAAGATTACCTGAGGAGCTTCAGGAGCTGGCTTGGTTGGCCGGAAGGTCGGGGCCGAATACTCGAAGGGCAGAAGCCACAAGAGAAAAGCTGGAAGCGGTCAAGGGAAAGCAAACCCTGGCCCCCCACCTGCAACATGACAAAGCTGTTATTCTAACTGCCAATGTGGTGACGACAGAGGAAGAAGATGTCTTGCTTGACATCCTCCCTGAAGGTGTGTCAGGGGAAGCCACAGAAGCCATTCCCAGCACTACAACTATGGATCCATCCATATGGATGTTGCTCCAGAAATACCGACAGGAGATAGAGTCCCTGAAGAAGCAACTTGTGGAGAAGATAGAGCAAACCTCAGCTTCCAAGCAGCCTCAAATGCAGGCCGAATCATCACGGGGAGCCGTCAACCAGAATGACTTCCCACCACTCTATACTCCGCCTCAGCCGGCAGAACTGAGCGTGGCGACAACTCAGCAATGCCCATCACAGCTGCTAATGTCACCGATCCTGCCACAGGTGCACCAGACACCTCCGCTACTGCGCCCTCTTCCGCAGGTGACCACCTTGGTCACTCCCTATCTACAACCATCACATTTCTATCCAGAACTAGTTGATCCAACCGTCATGAACAAAATGATGGTAGAAAGGATGATCGAGCTGAAGCTTGCTGAACGAAGCGAAGGCGACTATGTCGCATTCGATGCTATTTGGTGCCATACCCGCCACATCATGCGGCCAAGCGACTCCCTCCTGGGATCAGTAAGCCGCCAAAGTTTGACAAGTTCAACGGGAAAAGGAGCATGTCGCTTATTATATGACCGTCATGGGAGATCTGACTACCGACGAGTCGTACGTACTAAAATTTTTTGGGTCCTCGCTAACGGGGCTCGCATTTGAATGGTACTCCAGTCTTCCGACCGGGTCGATCAGCGACTGGCTGGATATGCAGAAGAAATTTAGGGAAAGGTTTCATGTCACCGAACGGGAAGTCACGGTGGCTGAACTCTACCCAACAAGGGAGAGGGCGGATGAGACAGCCCTTGAATATATCAAGAGGTAGAGAAACCTCGGAATGAGATGCAAGCGGCCCCCGCACCAGGAGGACGCTGTACAAATCTGCAAGCAGAACCTCAGGAGAGAGGTACTGGAAAAAATGATTGGCATGGAAATCCGGTCGTTCGACCGCCTGAATAATGTTGTGGCCGAGGTATAAGCCCTATTGGGAAGACCTGTCCCGACATCAACTATTACCACTGCACAAAAAGGCAAGGTAGCAAAACGGCGCCAGACGCCTAAAGAAGCGAACGTCCTTAAGATATCAAGGCGTTTGAACAGTAAAAAGACAAAAGTAAGAAGGCAACTGCCCCTCAGCCTGCTAAAACCAAGGATGGCAAAGAAGGTCCATCGCTCCGAGATAAGATGAAGAATGCCTACTCTTTCCCGAAGGAGAAGACCAAGATCTTATTTGACTGGGTTACCCAGTATGATAAGGTCACCCTACCCGAGCCAAAGAGACCGGAGGACCTGAAAAGAGAGATAGCCCAAGATTTTGCCCTTACCACCAGATGCTGGGACATCCAATTGAAGACTGTTATGTTTTCAAGGATATTATCGAAGGCATGGTGAAGAACGAAGAGACAGACTTGGTGGAGTACAAGGTTGACCCTTCACAACCGCATGAGGCGCCTCTGAGAAGAGCCGTGGTCAACATGGTCTCCCTATATCAGGCATTGCCCGAGGAGACCGCAGAAGCCAGCACCTATCACACCTATGAAGCCTGCTTTCAGACCCCAATGAAAGAACAAGAGGGATGGCAGCAAGTCCCTACAAAAACCAAGAAGAGAGAGACATCTCACCCGAAAGTGGGAGTGCAGATCCGTGGCACCACGTCACGACCCCCTCTGCCAGTGGCAACCCCTGTGTGGACCAATCCACCTGCAGTCATCAGAATACCTACCCAGAACCGGAGGAGGCAGACTCCATTATCATTGGTCAAGGAAATTAGTCTAGAAGCCCGGTGGCTGTAAGACTATATAAATGGGCTAGACGAATATGTACAGCCCGAATTGAAGCCTTTATTGGTACGGGATTATGTCCCGTGGCAGGAATTAGAATAGCTTTTACTAAAGTAGGAAGAGGAAGCTGACAAAGCATCGGACAAGGATGGCGGCCTGTTCTGGGGGCAAGCACCAGCGATGAAAAGAAAAGAAGACGAAGAAAGAAAAGAAGAGCCAGCAAGGCTACAAAGGATACAGTCCTTTCTTGTAACACTCTCTCTGCTTTGTTCAATTTGCCTGGTGAGGAGGATGAAGAAGAAATATGCTTTACGCCCATTACCGGGGCAAGCAAGGCCGAAGCCGTAACTGCTGCACATGCGACCCGGTCGGGCCGAAGATGGGGGCGTCAGCTGCCCGCCAACCACAATATTATCTTCAGGGGGATCAGCCCTATAAGATACCCCCTCCGGAGGTCAGGGGAGTCCAGATCCCTCCTCCGTCAGGCCTATACAATCAGAGTGGGGGCAGCACTACCACCCCTTCCTTCCTGGAGTTCCTGAAGATGTCGAAAGGGAAGCAGCCATGCCAGGATGTCGAACCAACAACTAGGGGCACTCCCCTGCAACTCCACCAGTCTTCCGGATTGCCGGATGAAGAAGAATCTTGCCCGACTGCAGCCAATGAGGGATAGCAAGGAGACGACCCCAAGCAGAAGGGTGTAGCCTCAGAGCCCGATGAAGTAGGCCCATCAGGGCCGCAATTCAAGACTCTCCCAAACCCAGGTGGGCAGAAGAAATGAAACTATCCAATGTCTGAGTAGGAAGCTGGCTAGTCAAGCTGTTGAAAAAGCTCCCAGCGAGATTCACTGTCTGGGAAATCCTCTCTCTGAGTGAAGAGACCCGACAGGCGATCATTACTGCTCTACAGACGCCTGCTCAATATGAAACATGTCTCGCTGAAGCTCTACTGGAGACCAACGTGACCTTCACTCAAGAAGACATGCTGCTCCCCACTACCAGCCACAACATGCCACTATATATGAGAGGACTTCTAAATGGCCGTGAGTTGAACAGAATCCTGGTGGATCCCTTGGCGACTGTCAATATCATGCCATACAGGATATATGAGAGGCACTACTTCAACGTGCACCTCCAAAAAGTTAGAGATATGCGTATCACCGGCTTCAACCAAAAGTGTGAGGTGTCGCTAGGAGTAGCAGAATTCACACTCACTCTGGTGGACTTTGTCACGAGGGTGCAGTTTCACGTCATCGATTCCCGCGCCTCGTACAAGACGCTGCTTGGTCGTCCCTGGCTACATGAGAACATGGTGGTGCCCTCTACGCTCCACCAGTGCATCAAATACAACCTGGAAGGGAAGGAGGAAAGAGTATTTGCTGATATCCACCCGTTCGAAGTGTTCGAGTGTCACTTGGCGGATGCCCCTCTATATGCAGAGCGGTCGTAGAAGACCTCTGAAGCCAAGACCTCTTCCAGCACATCAAAAAACACCTCCGGCGCCCACTGGTTCCCTCCGTCGCCGCGTGGGTATGTTAATCCCAAGACGGTCTCACACATCACCGTCATCGGGAACGTGGGCAGGGTAGCACCTCCCGCCATCTACCCCGGAGCTAATGAAGCCAAGGTCGACCAGCAGCACGACCACATCGGGATCCCGGAAGGCCTTACCAAGCCAATTCTCGGCGTCGATAATATCACTGTCGAACCTTTCAAAGCTTAAGAGGTGGCCCAGATAGATGGCCCCAGCAGCTTGTTTTACATAGCTGAGGAGCATCCTACACAGGAGGATACAAATTGTCATCTACCTGAAGATATAGAAAACCCTTCAGTTCCCGTACAGGGGTTGGCATTTGTAACAAATCGAATGGCCAAGATGTTCCAGAAGCAGCACATCCCCTATGGCCAGCCTCGCAAGAAGAAAGAAGCATTCCAGAAGTTGTGATATCCCCCAAACTTGGATAAAGAAATGAGACGTGTCTCTCAACACCCAGGGTTGGGCTTCACCCTTGAAGAATACTATTACAGTGGGCGCTATGAAGTGGATACCATCTCCGCTTTCTACCCGACTGAGGATAACTCACTGGGGGAAACCTTCGATGAACACCCAGCAGAAGCTGAACATACTGAACCAGCTCAACCAAAAAACATGGAGTCAGAAGCCATATTGCCCAGCCGGTGCTGGGAGTATGTAATGCCCTGGATTTTTCGGATATTTTTCGGATCACTTTAGTGGGTCTCGGAGTGTATTTTGTGCTTTACACGTGTTTTTCCCTGATGTGCCTTCGGAACTCTTTGCAGGGCAAACCGTGGCGTTCTCCGACTCTGGGACGTTACCACTGCGTTGCGCTCTTCTCGAGGATCGCGGAGGTACTTTTTCATAATTTTTTGAATTTATGCAATTTTCGGGTTTTTCTATATATTAACCTTTTTCTCTCTCCCCCTCTCATTCTCTCATTCTCTCTCTCTCTTCTCTCACGCCCTCTTTCTCCCCTCTCTTCTCCGGTGGCCGACGGAGCGATGTGGGGGCGAGGTGGAGGCGGCGCGGGCGAGGATGCGGGCGAGGATGGGCGAGGATCGAGGCGGAGGCGGGCGCGATCCCTCGGTGGATTCCGAGATGGCGTCGTTCGCGTTCCGGGCGGTTTTCGGCGTGGATTAGTCGCTTCGGCGCACGATGTCTTCGGTGGAGGTAGGGTGACGGAACACTGCTACGTTCTGCTCGTTTCCCCTGCCATTGCACGTCGTTCGGCGCAGAAACGGCTGTGTTTGGGTCCGTTCTAGCGAAATCGTGTTTTTGTGGAATTCGTAGGGTTCTTCTGGAAATGGCGACGGTTTTCGGATCGGTTACTGTCAATAGACTCTCTGCGACGAGGGCGTTCTATAGTCACTGATTTCGTCTCAATTGGTGGTCCTGTTGGACCAGTAGAGCTCCGGGAAGCTCAGTAACCCTTTTTGGGTAACTTCGGTAGAATCGCTTGTTTCTCACGATTCGTGCGTCGTTTTGACTCCGGTCGAAGTCCATGTGATTGCCAGGGTGGTTGTGGTTGTATCCCCTTCGTTTCGGCACGGACGGGGCGTGGGAAGGCCACCGTTGGGCCAACCCCCCGGTTTGCTCGCCGTGATAGTTAGGCGGTCGAACTAGGGCCGTCCATCCCCATGGGCGGCCCCATCTTGACCGTTCATCTGCTCGGCGCGCAGCGTTCGGCTTGGCGCGCAGTGAGGGTTATGCGGTCTATCGTGCGACCGCATAACCCAGGTGCGGCCAGGGTCGAGCCGTCCTTTCCCTCCGGTTTTGACCGTTGCTGGGCTGTGCGGCTAGGGTCTGGTCGCATAACCCTTTGTACGGCTATGAGCTGGCCGTACATCCCCTGGTGCCGTGGGCTGTTGTGCGGCCAGAGGTTGACCGCACAAGCCTTGCGCGGTGAGGTCCTAGCCGCCCGTTCCCTTGCGCGGCTAGGGGCTAGCCGCACATGTGTTCCCCGTTGGAGGACGAACGACCGCGTTGGACCGTTCATCCCCCAGTTGCGGCTGAGGGTCAGCTGTTCGACCTTGGTGCGGTTGGGGACCAGCCGCTTGTGCCTCATTGACCCAGGAGAAGAACGGCCTGCTGTTGGCCGTATATCCCCTGGTGCGGCCCCTTCCTGGCCGTACGTCCCTGAGCGGCCCAGAGTGGACCGCCCAAGGGGCTGGTCTAGCTGGCGTTTCCGTTTTGACCGGTTTGAGTCCCCGGCGTGTAGGTCTCGATCCACCTGCCGACCAGTGGCCTGACGGATGCTGTGCAGTTCGTCGTGGCCAGACATCACGGTATGGTGTGGTCTCGGGTTGCCGTGTTCTCGACCTGTGTCACCGTACGTCGGTGTGAGTGCGGCGAGGGTTCCCTGCGCACCGTGGGTTTCTTCGGAAAGTGATTTTCGAGCGGGCCGTGTGTGTGGCCTTGAGTTCCCTTTCCGAGAGAATGGTCTCGACGGCTCGTGAGTTGTCTCAGTATTCGTGCTACTGTGGTTTTAGACCTAGAGATTGGACTAGATTGACGGCCTTGTGCTATCACGTGCAACGGTCTTGACCCCGAGTCTTGTGACTCAAGGACGTTGGGTGCAGTGCGTCTAGAGGACTGTCCAGAGTCCAGTGACTTAGCGTCACTTGGGTTTTCTCGACTCTCGCGTAGGGTGTGTGCGCGGCCGTGGACTGAGTCCCGTTTCTTCTTCGACTGTGGTCACCGTGCGACGGTGCTAGTACGTGGGATGGTCCCCGTACTTTGTCGGGTTTGGACGCTGTTTTCCTTCGACTTGAGAGTCAACTCCTTCAGTGACCCTCCACTAGTCGTAGCCTACCAGTACGCGTGTGCTGGTCGCACCAGGGAGTGGTGTACGGGCTTACCCTTAGAGACGGTTTGTGGACCGGTTACCGTTGGGCCCCACGTCTTGCAGCCAGAGTCCGGCTGAGGGGGAAACCGGTCAGAGGGCCAGACCAGGGACGCGCGGTCTGTGTGTGCACACGTGGTTGGGGGCAGTTGGACCCACGTCGACGGGCGTGACCCCAGCTAGTCTCTTGTTTGTGGTACTTTTTCGGTGTTCGTGCCTTTGGTAGGCGCTACCACGTCAGGCAGTTCACCTACGGTGCGGTGTAAGTCATCAGGGGACGCTACCGACTGTGCTTCTAGTGGGAGGTACTCCTGTCGAGTTGGGAGTGACAGACTGTCAGTTTCTGTGACTTCGACCTTCGGGTTTTCGGTCGTGTTGACCGTTGAGTTCGGTTGTTTTGCCGTGGCGCGTGTGTTGGTTTTCGCGCTGTGGGACTAGTGCTAGTGGCTCTACCGAGGTTGCGTCTTATTGTGCGGTACCCGCGATCGGGTGGTCGGGGTTGCACCTTGGACAGCGTGTCCAGGTAGGCTGTGTCCGGGGGACAGGCCTCTACGGCGGGGTTGCCGTGGGTTTTTACTTCGGTAAGCGGTGCTAGTGTAGTCCGGTAGCCTCGACTGTGAGTTCGGGGTGTGTTTTTGGTACAGTAGGAGTAGTTTTAGTGCCGAGTTTCGACCGGCCACCGGGTTTGCTGTTCCTGCTGCTGCGGTTTCTCTCGTAGCCTTCCTTTCTGCTACCGCCGTTGTTTCCGGTTGGGGTTCCGTGGGATCCCTGCTGAGTCTCTATTTTGGAGACTCATTCCCTGCTTTTCAGGTGAGGCGGTTCTTCTTCCTCGAGGTTCGAGGGCGCGGTGTGGAGGTTCTCAGTTGCCAGCTTGCCGGGCCGAGTGTTCACTTGGCATGTGATACATTTTTACTACTTTAGACTGTACTTTCTATTGGACTGGACTCTATTGTAGCTGTAGTTGTTCTTTCTTTCAGCTTGTTGTTGTTGGTTGTCCTGCTTTATTTCCTATTTCTTTGTGCCTCCACACTCCTTTTAGCCCTTCCGAGCCCTCCCGGCTCGTGGGCGGCGGTGCGAGTCTCAGGTTATCGGGCCTTCCCGGTAATCGGATTCTCGGGTCGTTACAGCTGGTATTAGAGCGGTGGTTGTGGAAGTACATAGGAATTCGAGATATTACAGTGATCAGAGTCCATGAGGTCCAGTACAGTCGGCAGCTAGCTTAGGGTTTTGTGTTCGCTTTTCGCCCAGCTTCTCGCTTGAGAGCTTGAGTGCGCTGTGCGGCGCTGTGAAGGTGGTTGCTGTCCGCGGCTTTCGTGCCAGCATGGGGTCTAAGGATCGAGGTTGAGAGCCTTCTCCCTCATCGGTGGTGACCCCAGTTGTGCTGCGTTGGGCAGAGGTTGCTGGCAGGTGTGAGCTCGTGGTGCTGCGTTCGAGGTACCTGTAACGTGGTCAGGTGGCTGGAGAGGATTTTTCGTGGTTAAGTGGCCGTGAGCATGCTCTGAGGGAGCTGCTGTCGGTTTTGGCCACTCCAGCTTGAGGTTTGTCCAGCTCCTGAGGTGTTCTGATCGAGAAGTGTGCTCGGGTGAGCGGAGGATCTTCTCGGTGAGCTGCTGTTTCGTCGAGCCTGATGTTCTTGTCATGCTCTGTGACGTCAGAAATGACGTGTCGGTCCTGATTATTCTGCGGATTTCGAGGCAGGATTTGGCAGAGATGTCCCGGTAAGTCTTTGCTCCTGCGTTTCTGTCAGTGGATGGGTTGTGTTTGCCCTGGAGTTGGCTTGAGATGTGAAGGCTCCGCGGTGAGTTTCGGACTCGAGGGTGAGCATCGGCGGTTGTCGGTTGTGGCTCGTGTTACGGCTCTTGGCGTGGCGTGTTGCAGTTCGAGGAATTGCAGCGGTGGTGCATCGAGAGATGCTGTGATTGTGGTCCGACGTGACACTCGTTGAGTGTGTCGAGGCGCTGACCTGATGGAAGCGATGGTTTTCCTTGGTGATGGATGGTGGTTGTTTCCAGCATGCGCGAGGTTCGAGGTCAGGTCGAGCGTGGAGTTCTTCCGTTGGTCGGAAGTGCGTTTGGTCTCCCCTTTGGTTGGAGAGATTGTGTTGGGCTAAGGCTCGTCGTCTTGCATTGGGTGCCCGGATTGGTTGGCCTTGTGTGCCATGAAGTCCGTGCGAGACGTGCTCCTTGTCTTGGCAAGGCGGTTGCCTGTGAGAAGTCGTGCCCATTCCCTTGTCGTGTGAGGGTACTGCCCCTGTTCTGGAAGGATGAGTGCTGGTTGGGCGGTGTTCGCTTTCTCGGATGTGCGCGCGGATCAGAGTGCACAGCGGAAGCGTGGTGGGCTTGTGACCCATTAGTTCAGGATTGTAGCGTTGGTTGCTACGGGCGGATTCCTGAGTTTGCGTTGAGCACGAGAGGATTGGTTCCTCTGTGCGAAACGTGTTGTTGCCGTGCCGTTGCCCGAGAAGTCATGATTCTTGGCACTGGCAGGATGGAGTGTTGGGGAATGTGCTGGCTAGTGCGCCACAGGAGTGCCCTGTTCCTGTGATGGAAGCCGTGTCAGGCGTCGGTGTTGGACCCGGATGGGATTGTTGAGGATGTCGCCTGATGGTGGTTGAGGACGTGTTGGTTAGAGTCGGTGGCTTGGTGCCCGACTAGTGTTCCCAGTCGTGTCCTCGGATGAGATCGTTTTTGGAGAAGTGATCTCTGGCAGGCTGTGGGTTCCTGTTGGTGGCTGTGAGTGACTGGTGAGGCTAGTCTCGTAGCCGACCACGGTGTGATGTATGTTGCTTGGGGACCCGTGAGCACTATTCAGGTGGTGTCCCGTGGCTCTGTGGTAAGGGCGTAATCGGGATTGGGCGGTGTCCACTTGGATTGATCGAAGGATTTGATGAGACCAGATGGAAGAGTGACACCTGTGGGCGGAGGCCTTTTGTGAGGTTGGCGTCGGTGGGTGGTCCTTGATGGGACGTTGGTGTCGCAATGGTTATCCCTAGTTTGGTGACCAGCATGGGATGGTTCCCCTGTAAGTCTAAGTCGACCGAGGTGATGACTGGAGGCACCATGATCTGTCATTTGGTTTCGTCGTGCTCCCTGAGAGGGTCGAGTTGGTGCGATGTTCGAGCTCGGATGCGGAGTCCGAGAGGAGTGCAGCTCGAGGTGTGGTATCGGTCTGTGTGGGAGTCGACGGATGGCTTGCCGAGGTTTGGAATGTTTCCTTCGGACCCGGTGGAGGACCAGGAAAGAGGGGAGAACCTAAGCGAGCGGTTGGTGATCGTCGACGCGTGGTCTTTTCACGGAAAGAAGATGCTAGTTGTCGCGGCTCGAGCGTGACGTGAGCCGTGTGCCAGCGAGACCTTTGGTGGTCGTTTCCGTGATGTGCCTTCCCGGACGGGATCTGGACTTTGTCGAAGTTTGTCTTCTGACAAGAGTTGGCACAGTGTTATGTCTGGCTTTCAGTGATGGGGACATCCCTTGCCCCTCCACATTTTCTGAAGCTCGGATTGATCGTCGGTGTACGTCATTATGTTCCTCATGTGTTTATGAGTCGAGTCATGTAATTTTCTTATTTTTATTTGAGTCTTAAACATGTAATTTTCCCTTTATTGAGTCATGTACCTAGGTTAGAAAGTCATTTTCCTAAGTCTTGAAGTCATTATGTTGGTTTGATAGGTTATTGGGCCCAATTCATTGGGCTAGGCCTAGGGGCGCCCCTCCCTTGGACTGTTTGGTCATTAGTTAGTTTGTCAGGGTCAGTTTGGTCTTAGGAAAAGTGTGGGGTCTATAAATAGTCCCACCCCTCTCTCATTTGTAACAATTATGCTTGAATATTGAATCCAGAAAATTTCCACACCTTCTAGTTCCCTCTCAATATCTCCCTCTCTCTCTCTCTTACTATCACTCTCTCTAAGTGGGTTGTGCCCCCTCTCTCTCTCCTCCCCACCCCAATTTTGAAATTCATTCTCTCTCCTCCCCATTCACCCCTCATTAAGGCCCCTTCCCCTTCCCCATGCACTCATTCAATTCCCCCTCCAACCCCTAGGTGGAAACCCCTTCTCCTAGGCACCTTTCCACTCTCCCAAGCAACCCTCCCTCTCCCCAAGACTGAAAGAGCCCTTCCCTAGGCCAAATTTCGAATTTCCCTCTCCTTGGGCTGTGCCCTTTCATCTCCCCACCTCTCTAACCACCCAAGGTCGCACCCCCCCTTCCCCATCCACCAAATAACCCCTTGTTCATGCCCTTCCCCACACCCTCTCCTCCACCTATTCTGTCCCTGTTGCAGGTTTCAGAAAAGCAGTGATTTGCAGTAGCAGCCACGACTTGCCCTGAAGGCTCCCGGTGGCATATCTTATATTGCTGGAATCGTCTCCAAGTCTTCTTTCCAACGGTGGTACTCCTGCCTGCATCCGAGTTCGGAGCTGTCCGGAGGAACGTCATCTTCAATGACTGCGCAATCTGTCCCAGACTGAAGGCCAGAGCAATCTTGGAAGCCGTTCAGCGGCCAACCTTGGAGGAATTCGATCACATTTCCTTCTACAAAATTCTTCTTCGTCTAGTCCTCCATCAGTAGCAGAAGGAACGACACCAATCGCCCGCCCGAGCTATGTTTTCTGAATTTCTTCGCCGGAGTGTGCAGTCTGCCCCCTGCAGGTCCAGGTTCGACCTGTCTTCACTTCTGCGGCCACCATTCTCCTCTCCGACCTCGGATTGTGGCCCCGTCAATTTATGCTCGAAGCTACTCAGACCACGATCGCGTCACCGCCAGTTTCGTTTGATTTGGAGTTCGGGAGCGACCGCAGTGCCTTCTGCAATCCACTGTATCAGTTCTGCATCAGTCAGAGGCAGAGTGTTGCTGTCCTGCTCCAGTCTCCGGTCCGATCAGCCCCGAGTTCCAAAGCTTCCCAAAAAATTCAAGCATCATCCTCGTCCAGCTGGGGAACTTTTGGCACCAGTTTCATCAAATTTGGAGCTCGGTTGAGTCCGTGGCAGCATCTTCATCGACAACCTGTTCAGTAAAACTGAAGAGTGGCAGAACCGGCGATGCTTGGAGAGTCGGCGTTCTCTTCATAATTTCCCCACCCCGCTTGGCCGGCTGAAGGCCCCTCCCTGCGTGGAGGTAATCTTGGTTGTAATAAGTCTAACCCCCACCCCAAGAGCCCCCCTCCTGCGAGAGGTGTAGTTCATGTATTAATATTTTCGCAGATTTGAAGCGACACCGACGCGGCTTGCGGGCGCAAACCCTTGCCTCCCTGCCCGCCCCCGTCTTCGGCCGGAGTTGGCGTCTTCACGCCAGCTAGGTGAGCCTTGGTCCCCCTTTCCTTGCTGGTCAATATCACTTGCTTAGCTTAGTATTCTTGCTTTGCTGCGTCGGACAGAGAGCGAGGGCCCGGCCCAAATTGCCGAAGACGTGAGTGTCCATCGCGGGTGAGTTGTGAGCGAGCCATTTCAACCCACACCCATGGTGTGACGGCTGCCCGTGAGTGGGCATCCCTGGCCCAATTGGGGTTCTCCCAAGCTTTCCAAGCACCGTAGCATCATTGTCCCACCCCGGACCCTCTCCATTATCGTTTAGTTGCCCACGGGCACAAGTGTGCACCAAGCGAGTGAGCCGCTCGAGTGGTATCATCGCCAATTTGCTTGCTTGCAACCTTAGGTCCAAGGGTCATATTGTCTTGTGGTCATCACCCCAAGGTGGTGTCACATCATTCAGCTTGCCATGTGTGGAGCGTTTCTTGGTGCTGAGCCGATGTTCTGGTTGCGGTCTGTTGAGATGGCTGCTTGAGCTGGTGGAGGCTCTGCATTGGTTGTCCCCTTGAGAAGGGTGTGCGACCTGTCAGCTGGTTGCGAAGCTGATGTGCGATTTGTCTGCTGACCATTGGATGGATCAGTAGCTGTTTCTCGTGACGAGGGTTGTGTTTCCTCGGTGAGCGAGATGGTGGCTGCGGTGCCTTGATTGGTTTCTGTGGTGTTTGAGGTGATGCCGGACTGTGTCCTCTGGTATATGCCTGCTTTGTTGGCCAGTGTGGTCGGCGCAAGGAGCGAGGTGTTGTTTGTGATTGTAAGTCTGGCTGTGTCCCTCAGGATCGGTGTTTTCGTGAGAATCGAGGTTTTCTGTGCTGGGGCTCTGACAGCGTGTCTGTTGGTTCAGTGTTCTTCCCCTGGGACTTCGTGCTAGGTCCTGAATTTCGAGGACGAAATTCCTTTAAGGGGGGAGGGATGTAATACCCTGATTTTTTGGATATTTTTCGGATCATTTTAGTGGGTCTCGGAGTGTATTTTGTGCTTTACACGTGTTTTTCCCTGATGTGCCTTCGGAACTCTTTGCAGGGTAAACCGTGGCGTTCTCCGACTCCGGGACGTTACCACTGCATTGCGCTCTTCCCGAGGATCGCGGAGGTAATTTTTCGTAATTATTTGAATTTACGCAATTTTTGGTTTTTTCTATATATTAAGCTTTTTCTCTCTCCCCCTCTCATTCTCTCATTCTCACTCTCTCTCTTCTCTCACGCCCTCTTTCTCCCCTCTCTTCTCCGGCGGCCGATGGAGCGATGTGGGGGCGAGGTGGAGGCGGCGCGGGCGAGGATGCGGGCAAGGATGGGCGAGGATCGAGGCGGAGGCGGGCGCGATCCCTCGGTGGATTCCGAGATGGCGTCGTTCGCGTTCCGGGCCGTTTTTGGCGTGGATTAGTCGCTTTGGCGCACGGTTTCTTCGGTGGAGGTAGGGTGACGGAACACTGCTACGTTCTGCTCGTTTCCCCTGCCATTGCACGTCGTTCGGCGTAAAAATGACTGTGTTTGGGTCAGTTCTAGCGAAATCGTGTTTTTGTGGAATTCGTAGGGTTCGTCTGGAAATGGCGACGGTTTTCAGATCGGTTACTGTCAATAGACTCTCTGCGACGAGGGCGTTCTATAGTCACCGATTTCGTCTCAATTGGTGGTCCTGTTGGACCGGTAGGGCTCCGGGAAGCTCAGTAACCCTTTTTGGGTAACTTCGGTAGAATCGCTCGTTTCTCGCGATTCGTGCGTCGTTTTGACTCCGGTCGAAAGTCCATGTGATTGCCAGGGTGGTTGTGGTTGTATCCCCTTCGTTTCGGCACAGACGGGGCGTGGGAAGGCCACCGTTGGGCCAACCCCCCGGTTTGCTCGCCGTGATGGTTAGGCGGTCGAACTAGGGCCGTCCATCCCCATGGGTGGCCCCGTCTTGACCGTTCATCTGCTCGGCGCGTAGTGAGGGTTATGCGGTCTATCGTGCGACTGCATAACCCAGGTGTGGCTAGGGTCGAGCCGTCCTTTCCCTCCGGTTTTGATCGTTGCTGGGCTGTGCGGCTAGGGTCTGGCCGCATAACCCTTTGTACGACTATGAGCTGGCCGTATATCCCCTGGTGCTGTGGGCTGTTGTGCGGCCAAAGGTTGACCACACAAGCCTTGCGTGGTGAGGCCCTAGCCGCCCGTTACCTTGCGCGGCTAGGGGCTAGCCGCACATGTGTTCCCCGTTGGAGGACGAACGACCGCGTTGGACCGTTCATCCCCCAGTTGTGGCTGAGGGTTAGCCGTTCGACCTTGGTGCGGTTGGGGACCAGCCGCTTGTGCCTCATTGACCCAGGAGAAGAACGGCCTGCTGTTGGCCGTATATCCCCTGGTGCGGCCCCTTCCTGGCCGTACGTCCCTGAGCGGCCCAGAGTGGACCGCCCAAGGGGCCTGGTCTAGCTGGCGTTTCCGTTTTGACCGGTTTGAGTCCCGAGCGTGTAGGTCTCGATCCACCTGCCGACCCATGGCCTGATGGATGCTGTGCAGTTCGTCGTGGCCAGACGTCACGGTATGGTGTGGTCTCGGGTTGCCGTGTTCTCGACCTGTGTCACCGTACGTCGGTGTGAGTGCGGCGAGGGTTCCCCGCACGCCGTGGGTTTCTTCGGAAAGTGATTTCCGAGCGGGCCGTGTGTGTGGCCTTAGCCCCTTGAGTTCCCTTTCCGAGAGAATGGCCTCGGCGGCTCGTGAGTTGTCTCGGTATTCGTGCTACCGTGGTTTTAGACCTAGAGATTGGACTAGATTGATGGCCTTGTGTTGTCACGTGCAACGGTCTTGACCCCGAGTCTTGTGACTCAAGATCTGTTGGGTGCAGTGCGTCTAGAGGACTGTCCAGAGTCCAGTGACTTAGCGTCACTTGGGTTTTCTCGACTCTCGCGCAGGGTGTGTGCGCGGCCGTGGACTGTGAGTCCCGTTTCTTCTCCGACTGTGGTCACCGTGCGACGGTGCTAGTACGTGGGATGGTCCCCGTACTTTGTCGGGTTTGGACGATGTTTTCCTTCGACTTGAGAGTCAACTCCTTCAGTGACCCTCCACTAGTCGTAGCCTACCAGTACGCGTGTGCTGGTCGCACCAGGGAGTGGTGTACGGGCTTACCCTTAGAGACGGTTTGTGGACCGGTTACCGTTGGGCCCCACGTCTTGCAGCCAGAGTCCGGCTGAGGGGGAAATCGGTCAGAGGGCTAGACCAGGGACGCGCGGTCTGTGTGTGCACACGTGGTTGGGGGCGGTTGGACCCACGTCGACGGGCGTGACCCCAGCTTGTCACTTGTTTGTGGTACTTTTTCGGTGTTCGTGCCTTTGGTAGGCGCTACCACGTCAGGCAGTTCACCTACGGTGCGGTGTAAGTCATCAGGGGACGCTACCGACTGTGCTTCTAGTGGGAGGTACTCCTGTCGAGTTGGGATTGACAGACTGTCAGTTTCCGTGACTTCTACCTTCGGGTTTTCGGTCGTGTTGACCGTTGAGTTCGGTTGTTTCGCCGTGGCACGTGTGTTGGTTTTCGTGCCGTGGGACTAGTGCTAGTGGCTCTACCGAGGTTGCGTCTTGTTGTGCGGTACCCACGATCGGGTGGTCGGGGTTGCACCTTGGACAGCGTGTCCAGGTAGGCTGTGTCCGGGGGACAGGCATCTACGGCGGGGTTGCCGTGGGTTTTTACTTCGGTAAGCGGTGCTAGTGTAGTCCGGTAGCCTCGACTGTAAGTTCGGGGTGTGTTTTTGGTACAGTAGGAGTAGTTGTAGTGCCGAGTTTCGACCGGCCACTGGGTTTGCTGTTCCTGCTGTTGCGGTTGCTCTCGTAGCCTTCCTTTCCGCTACCGCCGTTGTTTCCGATTGGGGTTCCGCGGGATCCCTGCTGAGTCTCTGTTTTGGAGACTCATTCCCTGCTTTTCAGGTGAGGGGGTTCTTCTTCCTCGAGGTTCGAG
Source organism: Amorphophallus konjac (assembly GCA_022559845.1). NCBI lineage: Eukaryota > Viridiplantae > Streptophyta > Magnoliopsida > Alismatales > Araceae > Amorphophallus > Amorphophallus konjac. The sequence continues at coordinate 67,498,654 of CM040117.1, forward strand.
GCCGCGGTGTAGAGGTTCTCAGTTGCCAACTTGTCGGGCCGAGTGTTCACTTGGCATGTGGTACGTTTTTACTGCTTTAGACTGTACTTTCTGTTGGACTGGACTCTGTTGTAGCTATAGTTGTTCTTTCTTTCAGCTTGTTGTTGTTGGTTGTCCTGCTTTATTTCCTATTTCTTTGTGCCTTCACACTCCTTTTAGCCCTTCCGAGCCCTCCCGGCTCATGGGCGGCGGTGCGAGTCTCGGGTTATCGGGCCTTCCCGGTAATCGGATTCTCAGGTCATTACAGAGTAGGTCTATCCCAAGGAAGCGGCTCTTCAAGCCAAATTCGACACGGCTAGCAGTAGCAAATCTGAAGATGCTGAAGAAGTAGGGCTGCCTCCCTCCAGTGACCCTCCTCTGATGATGACGTTATTGCTCCTCGAACCAATCAGAGAAGCTTCTTCCAAGCCTGATCAAGAGATGAATGCTGCTAGAAAAGAAAAAGCTACCTCCACTGAAGATATGGTGATCCAAGAGGGCGGGACCTTCCCATCTTGTACCATGTAGTTGCAGTGCTGCTCTAACTCAATGATAAACAATTACCAGTCCTTAACGACTGCAAGCCCGTTGGCAGGGGATGAGGCAATCGACTCACCTCTCGAAATTACAACTGAGGTGGATTTGCTGGCAGAGCAATTCACATGGCCACTACCGGCTGAACCAGACATTCCTGATGAAGCTCAGATGAGGCAAAATGAAGAGATCGAGGTCCTCGACCTCGAAGATGATATACCCGACTTTGTCGACCTCCAGCCGGCACCCCCAGAGATAGAAGACGGAGGCCAAGCCACAGTCGATGAACTGATAGAAGTTAATCTGGGAGACGAGGATGACCATAGGCCGTCCTTCCTTAGCGCCCAGCTACTAGCTGAAGAACAGAAGCTGTACATCCAGCTACTGCAAGAATATCGGGATTACTTCGCCTGGACCTACAAGGAAATGCCAGGACTGAGCCCCGAAGTCTCACAACATGAGCTAGCAATAAGCCCTGAAGCCAAACCGGTGAAGCAACCACCGTGGCGCATGAGGCCAGAGCTCATTGTTGACACCCGTTTTATCCTGATAAGTTGAGTCGTTTCACTTACTCACTTTGGTTGATGCCTCGAGTTGCCCATCACTCATTGGGGCTATTTTTAAGTATATCTTGGGCTAGTCTCAAGGTTTACCTCCCTCCTTGGTTAAGTCCAAGTCATTTCAGAGTTTAATGGGCCTGGGTTTTGGTTGATTGCGCTTTTCCTACGAGTTTCAACTCCCACATGCATGTACGGTTCATCCACGACCGCTCAATACATGTGCGGTTACCTATGGGCCGTCCGTATATTTTTGGAACATTTTGGCTAATTTTCTGAATTTCCACCGTCAAGCATTCATGTGGTCCTAGTAGGCCCGTTCAACTCAATGAACGGGCCTATGTCAACCGCTCATATCTCAGAGTCCTACGCTTGACAACTTTCTCAGATAATTATCCAACTAATTGAATTATCACTGACAAGGCTAGAACGGTTTGCCCTTGTCCGCTCTACAGTTGAACGGTCTCCATAGAGCCGCTCATCTATGAGAGTCCAACGACGGGCGTTTCGGTCAGTTCGAGGGATAATTGGGATTATTTTCTGATTATTTGAATTTCCACCGACGGGTATGGATGGTTAGTTTATAACCGCCCACCTGGTTGAGCGGTCTATCGTAAGACCGTTCATACCGTCGACTGTTGAATTTTAACGGATTTTAATCCTTTTATCCATGGTTTTATCCCCAACTTCTTTTATCAATATCTCCGTGGATACTCAACCATTTTGGCTTCCGTTTCAACTGGATGAGAGATAATTATATTATCTACGATTTATCTTTAATAATCTCATCTCGAAAATGGCTCAAAACCCTAGTTTCGGGGGTGGCTTTCTAGGCTCTATAAATAGACCCTAAAGGTCAGACTTGAAAAGGGGGGAGATCTTGATCGACGGCGAAGCCCTGCCGCACTTTTGAGCGACCTAGCACCAAGGAGGGAGACTCTCTACATCCATACGAGCCTCCGGTCCAGGGAGTAGTCCACGCTTTGAGTTGTTTGTGCTTGTCATAGTTTTCGTCATTTTTTCTTGCATGCATTGTTTCCTCCCCACGTCCCCCTTCGTTTTCATCATCATGCACACCTCCACCCATGTTTTTGTCACCCTAGGGGTTTAAAACCCCCCAGGTATCTCCCTTTCTATTTGTTTATGGTTATTTCTTCCCATATGAACATTTATTACACCATTCAGTCCTGATCTAGGTGTTCTTCTTGTGTCTTCACGTTGTTTTGTAGGTCAGCACTTCATCAGCACGAGGCCCATCCCCTCTGGCCGGCTGGAGAGGGTGGAGGTGAACCCTTTAGCAACTTTTGGCGTGATGGACTCGAGCGGTTCTTGACTGCCCGTTCAAGATGACGTGCGACTGTATAGGAACCGCCCTTCTTCTCCTTGCGGTCTACTTCAAGCTGTCCATCCTCCAGGAGCGCTTCCTCCCGCATGTTCTGCAGCACCCCTACGCGGTCTATCGTAAGACCGCATGTCATTTTAGGCGGTCCCTCCTCAACCGCGCATCTACCCAGTGCTGCATCTAGGCGAGTGTCTCCCCTTCCTTTCCAAAGCACGGCGTGCTCATCACGTCCGGCGCTTTGGTGGCGATCACGGTCACTTTCATTTTCCCTTCTCCTCTTACTGTTCTTCATTTACTTATTCATCGCATTGTTGATCTACTCATAGCATATCTTCCATTAAGTGAGTGGAGAAAAATATATCTACACCCTTCTTTTGTGGCGATCACGATGGGACCCCTAGTGCCCATCGTGCTTGTGAATTGCTGACCCCCTTTCGTTGTCCAGCTTGCCTCTTGAAGTGATTTGCAGGTTGGGCGTACTTTCTATTTTCTGGGATGTGAGCGGTTCGTCCATAGCCGTTCATCCTTTGGCATGGTTGCTCATCCACCGCTCGTCTCTTGCTACCAGTGCCAGTCTCCCTTCAGCGCCTTGTTGCAAACGGTGTACCATTGACCATCTATATTTCTGAGCGGTCCATTTCTGGCCATCAATCGCTTCGGCACAGGTACGTCTCTTTCTTTCCTCGATGCAGGTACGCGGCTACTGGAGGTCCGTCCCAGAGCTTGCGCGGGCAGTTATAGACCGTCCTTCCGGTACTTTCTTCATCACTGCTGTCCTGTTGTCGTTCTATTACTCCCTGGATTACACAGTCCTCTACAGACCGTCTGACGTTTGCGCGGTCATATCTAGACCGTCCTTCTGGTGCCACAGCACCCTCATTATTCATTTTGATGGCTATATTCTATACGATATGTCAGTTTGGTGTTAGTTGTTGATCTCCCCCTGCCTCCTACCATTGTTGCATCGTTGTTTTTATTGTTCATATATTTGCTTGATCATTGTTTGATAGTTGCTATGCTAGATCGTGCATGCACTCCGGTGCGCATAGGAGCATCCATCTCTGTTCATCTATAGTTGCATTCCTACCGAGGTAGGGTTTCCTCTCGTCTCCATATTCTTTGGAGCCAACTAGGTGACCTTGCCGAGGGCCTCCGTAAGTCCCCGTGAGCCGTGGATTCCCACACGGACGCCGGGCCGGTTGTACCGTTGCCACACCTCAGTCTAGGGTTTGCATCTGTGAGTGAGAGTTCCTTAGAGTCACCCAGTTCCCCTGTCCATACCCTGGTTAGGCACCTATTGATTGAGTGAATCTTGCACTTTGATTAATCCATTAAGGTTCAAAGGGGAAACTATAAGAATTTGATGCACATCATCTAACAACTTGATTGCTTAAATTGGGTGATTCTTCTCTCATTTCCTTTTCTCATTGCACGTTTGTGTTTGTTTGTTTGCGTGGTTTGGTTTAGGGCGGTCTTGTCCCTCCACTCTGCTCCATTTGGTGTATGTGGAGTTGTTTTTCCCCCTTTGGATCACCTCCTAGGGTCAGTTCTCCTTTCGATCTTACTTTAATCCCTTGTTTGATTCACCATCCTCCATGTCGTCCTACGATTTCTCTCAGTCTCACGAGGACTCTCTTCCTCGCGGACTTCTGGAGGACCCACCCAGGGTCGCCCCCATGCAGGAAGGAGAGAGGACTGCCCCTCCCCTCCCGACTATTCTCAGTGAGGGATCTCACCCCCCTCTCTCTAATCCTTCCGTTTAGAATCCGGCTAGTCAGATCCTTAACATGATGGCTCAGCTGGACCACACCCAGTTCCACCTTATTCGGCAAGCTTTGCAGGGGGCCGATGCCCCGAGTTCAGTTCCTTCCCGTGGTGTGACCACTGCTGCCACCACCTCCGCTGTTGCTGGGGCCACCTCTGTGGCCCCTATTGATCTTACTCCTACTCGTCCCCAGGTTCTCCGGTACTCCAATATGGAGGCGGGCCAGGCTTCCACCTCGGCCCATCAACCGCTTGATAAGGGGAAGTCCCAAATCCCCTTTGTTCCTTACCTTGATCCATATGCTACTGTCTCTCCGTCGCCGCAGGCCCTTCTGGCCCTGGCTGATCTTGCCAGGTTGCAACCAGGGGCCGCCCAGCTGGCTCAGGCGGATGCGGGCCCTCCCCTGGCCCGTTATCCATCTTACGAGCCGCCCCTTCAATCGACTTATCCTCTGGTTACATATCCAGGCACTACTCTTTCTGCTCCTTCTCCTCCTTCTCGGGAACGGGAGATTCTCGATAAATGGGCTGCTATGCAGCAACAAATTGATCTCCTCCACAAGCGGGTCGGCCAGCAATCATTGGCTGACGTCCCTATTCCTAACTTCAGGGACATTCGTTTCCCTTCTCAGTCTGAGCTCCCCATATACCGCAAATATGACGGGAATGGCAACCCGTTCATCCATGTCCGGGAGTTTCTATATGAGTCAGCACAGTTCCAGCAAGATGACCGCCTGATGGCTTATTTGTTTCGCCGATCATTGGAAGGGGTCGCCTTGGAATGGTTCTACACTTTGCCCATGCAGGAGGCCGAGAATTTTAAGACCGTCAAAGAGAGGTTTATTCAGAGATTTCAAGACCGGGTCGGACCCGAATACTCTTCACTGACCTGGTAGCCGAGAAGATGAAGCCGGAAGAAGATTTTGCAACCTACGCTGATCGATGGAGGCAGATGGCCTCACGTGTGCCCGGGCAAATCCCGGAAGAAGAGAAGGTGAAGTTGTTAATCTCCAATGCCACGCCAACATTCAGGAACATATTGGCAATGAATGACATCTCGAATATGCACCAGTTGTACAGCAGAGCTCGGTTCATACAAACCCAGTTTAAGGACTCCCCTATCCATTCTTTGTTTGAGGCCCAGAAACCCAAAACTGCCAGAAAATCCCAGGGCCCCGTCACTGAGGGAGTCCAAATTAACGAGCAGGTCCAGGCTGTTCAATTCCCCCACCAAGCCGCACCACCTCGCTTCCCGCAGCCTCCACGCAACCCCCAGTTCGCCACTTCGCAAGTTCCCCAGCCCACTTTCAGGTTCCACAATACCCGCAACAACAACCACCTCCACCCCAACAACCTCAGCGGCCACCACAATATAACAATGTTCCTCCACCCGCCGCTTATGGATCTGCTCGACCGAGTCCAAAAAGAGCCCATTACCCTCCTCTTCCCGAGACTTTGCCTGATATTTTCTCTGCTTTGATGTATACTGGTGATCTTCAATTACCTCCTGAGCGTCTAAATTGGAATCCGGCCGTCGATCAGTCTCGATATTGCATATTCCATCGGCAGCCCGGGCACACGATAGAGCGGTGCTACCAGTTCAGGGACATGGTGTATGATTTGCATGAGGGCCAGAGGATCGATTGGGCCCAGATGCACCAGCTGATTGAAGACATCGAGCAGAGGCAAAGACAAGCCAGGCTGCAGCAGGCGGCGCCCCAGCAGCAGCAGCAGCAATAGCAACCCCAGCAGCAACAGCAACCCCAACCGCAGCAACAAGACCTTGGGATCCATCAGAATCCCATGCCAATGCATCAACCCGCTCCTCAGCAACAACAACAGCCGCCGGCACCGGCACCAGCACAAGTGAACATTGTCCAACACCCAGCCCCCAACGCTGGGTGGACTTTTGATGATGAAACCCCCGCACACCTTTTGGCCTTCCACCACAACCATTCCCCCGCACCTGCTATCCCCTCCATCCTCAGGCCCACCATTCTGACCACTACCCCACTCGTTATTCCCTCCGCATCACCCATCAGGCCCATCGCATTTCCCCCCGCACCGCCAGTCCTTGCACCACCGCCCACCGTACCCTCCATCCTCACCCCTCCGCTCAACCCCTCGCCCATTTCCCCTCCACCAGGGCCTATTAGACCCACTTCCGCCATCCTCACCCCCATCTCTACACCTTCCACCTACCCCACCGGGCCAAGCGGGGGTCCATCTCAGGCTGTGCCGGTACCACATTGCGCCCTTTGGAGCGGGCGTCCCTTCCAGAGAATGTTTCCTCCCTCCGGTGCGTCTGCACCCAACCTTCAAGTTCCTTCCTCCACAGTTGAGATAGAAGAAGTAGACCCTGTGCCAGGCACGAAGTATGACTTATTGCAGCACTTGGACCGGATGCCGGCCAAGATCTCAGTCTTGGAATTGATCAAAAGGTCGCCACTACACCAGGATGCCTTAAAGACTTTTCTGCAGAAGGTTATGGTGAGCGAAGATGTGGTAGTGGATAGCTTGCCGTCGATTTTGGCAACAATTACCAAGGGGCCTTCTATTTCATTTTCTGAGTCAGAGCTAGCACCCCCCGAGGCACGGCAGATGCCGCTATGTATTACCATCTCTTTGAATAAAGTGGCCGTGGAGTCTACCCTTGTGGACACGGGAGCATCGATAAATGTGTGTCCATTAAGTACTCTCCGTGCCTGTAACATCTCTGAAGACATGCTCAAGCCGACACCGACTACAATAGCAGCATATGACAATTCCAGACGTGCTTGTCACGGGGTCGTGACTGTACAGGCCGAGCTAGGGCCTTTGGTTATGGACGTGGAATTCTATGTATTGGACATAGACCCGATGTTCAAAGCTATCCTGGGTCGTCCATGGCTAAACAGTTTAAATGCCGTACCCTCAACTGCCCACCAGTGTTTGAAATTTCCATTCCAGGGGCGGGTGGTCAAGGTAAAAAGTATTTCCACAGTCCAAAATGTTGATGCGATAGCAGCCAAGATTCTTCCTACATTATGGCCGAGTAACAGGCCTGTTCTATCAGTTATGAACTTGAATTATTCATGGGCATATGCATCACGCAAGCCCGCCACTGCGCCAACAAATGTCAAGGTCAAGTCCAAGATTAGAGATTCCAAAGGGTGGCATATGATTTTAAAATTAGGTTATCAGCCGGGCTTGGGTCTCGGCGCACAATTGCAGGGTCGGACCAATCCCGTCCCTAAAGGCAAGAAAATGGGCCACCGAGGCCTCGGCTACCGTGACTCCGCAATGTCAATACTTGGAGACTCTGGGCCATTGACATGGGACTATCGACAGCACTTTGTGAGGGGCCCGTTATAGCCTGGTACCCTGAAGAAGTCGCCTCCCAGTCTTGAAGAGAAGGCAGGTGATGCCTGTGTTGTTGTTGACCCGCCACCGCCGCTGCAGGGACTGGCGGGTGATTTAGAAGATTTTTCTGATTGTATTGGAAAGTTGTTTTGTGAAAAAGAAAGCCAGTCGAAGAAGAAGGAGACGCAGCTGGTGAAGCATCCTCCGATGCCATTGGTCCGTCAGGGGCCACGGGAAGTGGGGAGCTCTATCACTACCTATTCTATATCCCCGTCCCGTCTCGCCTCTTGGTTTCAGCAATTGGGGTCTGTTCCCCGTTCCCCTCCAGTCCTGGTCGACCCGTACTTCACGGAGAGACCTAAAATCTTGTTCGTTCCCTGTGCTTGCGGGCGCTGCCTGCCTATTGATATGTCAACACTATTTACTCCTCCTCCCCCCCGGAGCTCAGCTCCATGAAATGTGGTTTTCCTCCTCCGATCCGTTCTTCGATTGCATATTCCCTTAACTATTTCCCATGCAATTACCTCCTCCTCCGCCTTCTTCCTCCTCGTGTTGCATGATCTCCTCCGGCCTCCAAAAAAAAAACCAATTTCAAAACGGAGGTCTCAATGGAAGATTACGCTGTGTTCTGCTCAGATTCCCAGGGGCACGAGACCCCTGTTCCTTTTCCAGTAGATTTCCTCTCTCCTATGGTAGATGTACAGTGTGTAGAGTCTCCTAGGTTAGCAGAGTCAGTTGGGGTAGGATCTAATTCGAGTCTAGTCAGCCCATCCACGTCTGCGGCGCACCCCATAACGCGTCATCCAAAAACCATTCCCAATAGGTTTCTGCAGGATCTGGCTGAAAGATGCCACGCTCTTCTGAGATGCCCTGAATTTGTAGAGACCGCAATTGTATTAGAAGATGATGAGGAATTAGAAGGGGTATGGAGCAATGATGGATTAGGGGTGTATGAAATTGTGAATGAGAAGGATCCAGCTGATGATGAGGAAGGTGAGGTGGACGACACTGCCGACTTGTACGCGGAAGGCTTGAAGAAGTTTGACGAACCTTCCTCGGTAGTGGATGAACCCACTAAGGAAATCAATCTCGGAACAGAAGAGGATCCCAGGCCCATACTTATTTCCGCCAACCTCCCTCCTCAGGTCGAAGAGGAGCTTATCAAGGTTTTGAGGGAGTACAACAATTCTTTTTCCTGGTCCTATGAAGACATGCCGGGTCTTGACCCCACGTTGGTTGAACATCGGTTGATTCTTAAACCAGGGGCGACACCCGTTAAGCAAAAAGCAAGAAGATTCCACCCGCAGATGGCCTTGAGAATTAAGGAAGAGGTTGATAAATTGCATAAGGCCAGGTTCATTAGGGTTGTACTATATCCGCAATGGGTGACGAACATAGTCCCGGTGATGAAGAAAGATGGTAAAATTCGGATCTGTATTGACTTCAGGGACTTGAATAAGGCATGTCCGAAAGATGATTTTCCACTCCCTCACATTGACGTCTTAGTTGACAATACAGCTGGGTACGAAGCTCTCTCGTTCATGGATGGTTATTCTGGATATAACCAAATCCGTATAGCTCTGGAAGATCAAGAGAAGACCTCATTCACCACGCCCTGGGGCACGTACTGCTATGTTGTTATGCCATTTGGACTGAAAAATGCAGGTGCCACTTATCAAAGGGCGATGATGGCTATTCTCCATGACATGATGCATGTCTACTTGGAAGCTTACGTGGATGATATTTTGGTCAAGTCGAGGTCTCAAGAAGAACACCCCGCCATTCTAGCCAAAGTGTTGCAAAGGGCTAGGGAGTATAAGTTAAAGATGAATCCAAAGAAATGTGTGTTTGGAGTTGCATCAGGGAAATTGCTAGGGTTCATAGTTAGTAAGTGGGGGATTCTGATCGACCCAAATAAAGCAAAGGCCGTTATGGAAATGCCACCGCCAAAGAACATTACCGAACTTCGAGGTTTGATTGGGCGTTTACAATTTATTAGGAGGTTCATATCTCAACACTCGCAAAGATGCCGCCCATTTTATGAATTGTTAAAGGCGGGCGCGAAGTTTGAATGGAATGAGCAATGCCAGAAGGCCTATGAGGAGCTTAAGGTTTATCTTTCTAATCCCCCGGTTCTGCAACCACCCGTCCCTGGGAAACCCCTGATCTTGTACATTTCTGTGATTGAGGACTCCCTAGGAGCTGTCTTGGTACAGGTGGATGATGAAGGAAGGGAAAGGGCGGCATACTACCTTTCGAAGTTATTCAATCCTGCTGAATCCAAGTATACTGCCATGGAGAAGACCTGTGCAGCGCTAGTGTGGGTAGCACAGAAGCTTAAACACTATTTTCTTGCCCACGAGGTTAGGCTGATCTCTAGAATGGACCCCATTCGTTATCTCTTAGAAAAGCCTGTCCTTTCGAGCTGGCTAGCTCGCTGGCAGAGCTTTCTTTCCCAGTTCGACATCACCTTCATCGTCCATAAAGCAATCAAGGGATATGCTATTGCTGAGCACCTCGCTCATTCTCCTATCCCTCATACTGATTCGATCCAGGACGAGTTCCCTGACGAGCACTTGGCGGTAATCACTCATCTTCCTTTTTGGTCTCTTCATTTCGACGGTGCTCTCAATTCCCAGGGCAGTGGAATCGGCGCCGTCCTCCTTACTCCGGAAGGAGTAACCATCCCTGTTGCTTATCAACTCTCATTTCCTACCACTAATAACATAGCCGAGTATGAGGCTCTCCTTGCCGGTCTGAAGCACGCCTACCTCATGGGCGCGCGATACCTTAACATCATAGGAGACTCTCAATTGGTGTTGCGTCAAGTTCTATCAACTTACCGCACCCGTGACCCCAAACTCAAGCCCTATCAAGACTTGGTCACTCTCTTGGCTAGGCAATTCCAAAAGCTTATCTATATCCATACTCTCGCTCTCAGAACATCTTGGCTGATGCACTTGCATCACTCACTTCTTCTCTATCGTTCCCCCTCAGTCGCGCCACTGAGACCATTGCGGTCCAGTGGTTAGATGTTCCTTCTCTTCAGGATCCCTGGTTTGACAACCTTAGGAAGTCCGTAGAGAAGAAGATAGAAAGGGAAGAGGTGAAAGAAGTATCGTAAACTGAGCTCGAGGAGATCATTGAAGAAGAAGAATTGCCGTGGTACTATGAGATCGAGCAATATTGCAGGGATGGTGCATTTCCAGAGGCGGCAAATGCTGAGCAGCGAAAGGCCATTAGAAGAGTCGCCGCAAGATACACAATTGTTGCTGGTGAGTTATATAGGCGGGCTCTAAACGGAGTTCTAATGAGGTGTCTAGATGACGGTGAGGCTTGGAAGGTAGTAGAAGCAGCTCATTCCAGTGAATGTGGAGGGCATGTAAATGGACTGGCGTTGGCAAAGAAAATTCTTAGGCAGGGCTATTACTGGCCGACCCTAGAAGAAGACTGCTCCTCCTATGTCCGTAGGTGTCATCAATGCCAGCTTCATGCCGACAAGATCCATGCTCCTGCTTCTCCTCTCCATCCTCTCTCTGCTCCTTGGCCATTTTCCATGTGGGCCTTGGATATCATCGGACCTCTCAGTGACCCAAATTCCGCAGTCAAGCAGAAATCCTTCATTTTGACGGCTACGGAGTACTTCACCAAGTGGGCGGAAGCTGAAGCCTATGCAGAGATCAAAGCCACCACAGTATGCCGCTTCATCATGAAGAATATCATTGTGCGGTTTGGAGTGCCAAGTGATGTCGTCACCGACAATGGGCCTCAATTCGTGTCACAAGAACTCTGGGATCTCTGTAAGAAATTCAATATTGCTTTGCATCATTCATCACCATACTAACCTCAAGGTAATGGCCAGGCCGAGGCCACGAATAAAACCCTTCTTAAGATTATCAAGAAAACATGCGAGTCACATAAATTTGCTGATTGGGCCGACAAACTAGTAGAAGCTCTATGGGCTTATCGCACCTCCGTCCGCACCCCTACAGGGCAAACTCCTTTTGCTCTCACCTATGGGATGGAGGCGGTACTCCCGTATGAGATCCTGATCCCTTCCCTAAGGGTGCAGCTGGACAAAGAACTTAATCTCGACGAGCGTCGAGAGGCGTTGCTAGTCCAACTGGAACTCTTAGACGAGAAGAGGCTTAACGCAGCCAATCATGTGTCAGTTTATCAAAAGCGTGTCTCGCGGTATTTTCAAAAGAAGGTCATTGAAAGAAAATTTCAAGTGGGTAACATGGTTTTGAAACGTAAGTTCATCAGATCAGTAGGTCCCAGGTCTAAGCTGCAACCCAACTGGGAAGGGCCATTCGTAATCAAGGAAGTCTATTCGGGTAACGCGTATCGTCTAATCAATGCGGAGGGTGAGGAATTGCCAAACCCGTGGAATGGGCTATATTTAAAACGTTTCCATCCATAGAGTCAGAACTAGCAATGGCTTGATGGCAGGGTACACCCCACCTGATCGCGAAAGGAAGACCTCGGTCCAGCATTTCACACACCACACGGCCGCCGGTGGTTCGGTATCCTTCTACCGCGCAACACCGTTTCTCCCTTGGCCATGCTCGGGGAAGGTGAAGGTCCTTGTCTTTCCTCTCTCTCGGCTGAAAATAGGGGCAAGTGGTGAATAAGGGGGCGAGAACTTATCTGGATCCCCCTCCTAAAGAGGTCTCAAATAGGGGCAGTCTGTTAAGACCTTATTCCGCAAAAAAAAAAAAGCAAAGAAAAGAAAAGCAAGGAAAAGAAGAATGACGAAGAAAGAAAAAGGGGCAAAACCAAAAGTCAAGGCTGAAAGCACAAAGCTCGAAGCCCTCAAAATTTAAAAGCCCCCAAATAATAAAACTAGGCATGGCAAGAGTGGCAGTACAGTTTTCCCGCGGGACGTTATGAGCCCGGTCGTATGCATGCCTAGAGCGGATGTAGGTTCGATGACGGACACAAAGCCCCGGCGCAACAGACCAGTTTCTTTGAAAAGGGGGGTGTCTTGGGAAGAACTCAAGCCCTAAAAATTCTATACCTACCGCCAGCTTCACTACTAAATCTTTTTCAATTTTCCAAGGAACGAACCCCGCCCCGGGTATGGCCTCGGCAGAGGCATCGTTAAGCAAAGTTGACCCCGGCCACAGGCAGTCCCCTTTTCGCACACGCTGGATCTGGGAAACCCATAGCGAAACGGGAGGTTCCCCGTTGTTAATCCTGAGCTGGTTTCAAAAAAATAATAAAAAAAATCAAAAAAAATCAAATATTTCAAAACTAAAAAAAAATCAAATATTTCAAAACTCAAAAAAATCAAATATTTCAAAACTAAAAAAAATTAAATATTTCAAAACTAAAAAAAAGTCAAGTATTTCAAAACCCAGAAAAAATCAAATATTTCAAATATTTCAAAACTCCAAAAAATCAAATATTTCAAAACTCAAAAAATCAGATATTTCAAAACCTAAAATAAAAAAAATAAAATTTTGAATATTTTAAAAATCTCAAAAAGATTTGAATTCTTCCATCATGTCATCGCATGCATTGCATTTTGCCATTATATTTTTGCCTATTTAATAAGGCTTACCCCCTTGATCAAAATCAAGAATTGATCATTCTTTTGCTGTAGGCAAGGGGTTAAGCCTAAAACAGATTTGACCTGTTTATTTGTGTAAGCACAGGGGCAGATAGAAGATTGAAGATATGGTCAAGCCATGGACGTGCACATCCCAAAGACATGCAAATATATCAGAGAAAGCCCAAAACTCAGACTCAATCCAATCATCAATCTTATTCATTCTCATATCAAACTCTAAGCATCCCTCTCTACATCAATATTATCATGGAAAGATAAAACAATCACTCAGTCCACCGCTAGGCATCCCCGCGGGGACGTATCTCTCTCAGCTCCCTAAGGTAAGCCTGTCGTGTCTCTGGAGCCTCCTCAACCTCCGCCGGTAGGGTGCACACCCTGCTTACCTCCCACATAATCAGCGCGCTCCTGACCGCCTGCTCATCCTCCTCTGTCCCGATCCTCCTCACCTGTAGCACAGGAAGGTGGGGTAGCGTCGGTAGCAGGGTCCGGGGTAGTCCGACCTGTAGGTAGCACCGGTGTGGGCTGTACATTGCCAAGGCAGTGTCGCTCACGAGCCTCAAGTCCAAGCCTGCTCTCCTAGGTAGCCTGATGGTGGTGTCATGGAGGAAGTCCGGGCATATCACGAATCTGTCCAGGGGTAGCCTGTTGATATAGGGGCGCCACTCGTCCCTCAGCTCAGCCGTCCTGCACTCAACCTATGGAGAGAACCTGAAGGCGCCTCCTATGAAGTAAAGGGGGTGGCTCCCGAAGATCCTGCTAACAGAAGTAATGTCCTCTCTCTGAATGAACTTTATCCTGACTTCCATCTAGCACTCCAATAGAATCATCGAGCCAAAGAGAGAACCTCCTAGGGCTACAGAGCTAAGACCCTCGTACAAGTAGGCTAAGACAGCTTGGGAGATGGAAAGTCCCTGCCACAGGCCACTAATCGTGCTAAGTAAAGGGATCTCCAAGACATGATCAGCATAAGGGAAAAGGATGGCCCCGCACAGGCAGATGGATGCAGCCTTGGCTATGGCCTCGGTCCACCCACATTTATTCTTACAATGCTCCACTACCCACTGACTAAGAGGAAGAAGGTGAATATGGCGAGGGCCTACAAAGGTATGAACGTCCCTGCTATCTGGTATGAATCCTCCTAGGATGAGTTTTGGGTCTATAGGGGCAACAGTATGGCATATCAAGTCTTCCTCCCCTACCTTGGACCTAAGGAACTCGAAGTAGGTCTCTACCTCCTCTAATAGGATAGTGGCCTCGAAGGATGGGAAGAAGAAGGTATGGGTCTGAGGATGCCATGTTTCTATCAGAGCTGAGATGCTGTGCCAATCTAAAGAGAGCTTCGGGTAGTTCTGGCCTAGAACTAGGACGGAGTGCAGGTGCCAGGATTTAAGAAGACAAGTCACCCCTAGGGGCAATGCACGGATCATGGGAGCCAACCATTTCAAACCAGAATAGCGCCTCGGGCCTGGAATGAGCTAAGAAGAAGAAAGAATAAGAGAAGGAGGACATATAAGTGAAATTGAGAGAAAAGGAATTGAATGAACTCTTGCTTACTTCTCTCATAGGAGTTGTGCTGAGGTGCCGAGGAATTGAGCTTAGCCATTGGAGCGCTTCCCGCTCCTTCTTCGCCGCTCTCGGCCCTTCAAAAAACCTTTCCCCCATGGAGCTTCCCTCTAGGGCCCTCTTCATGATGGTTTGATGAAGAATTGCAAGGGTTTCGAGGCTTAGAAGGGGAAAATTGTGAGAGATACGAATTTAGGCTTCCTCCCCCACTTATAAGGCTTGTTAGGAAGCCTAGGCCCCCTGAGATTGGGTTGGATAAGCCTAGGGCCGATTAAGATGAGGTTTGGATGGGTTCAAAGCTACTTGCCCTCGGGTTAGGGACTCTCCAGGAGAGTCCCCATTGAATTCGCAGGGGTGAACACTTGGACGGTCTTACGATAGACCGCCCATCATTTGTGCGGTCTGTAACTGACCGTTCATCATCCTCCAAAGAATCCGACGGCGGTCTGTTTAGGCGGACTTAACTTGAACGTTCTTACTCACTAGCGGTTTATGATGAACCATTCACGATTCAACGCGGTTATCAATCAACCGTTCAAAACCCCTTGGCACGGTCTATTATCAACCGTTTTAACCTCTGCGCGGTTTACTGAGAGCTGTTCATCTGATCCGCAGCCCTTTGTCAGCCTGTTTGATTAACAGTCGTACAGGTTGGCGCACTCATCTCACTCAAGTCGGCGCGTGCGTCCCTCATCTCACTCAAGTCGGCGCGTGCGTCCCTCATCTCACTCAAGTCGGCGCGTGCGTCCCTCAACTCACTCAAGTCAGCGCGTGCATCCTTCATCTCACTCAAGTCGTACGGGTTGGCGCACTCATCTCACTCAAGTCGGCGCGTGCATCCCTCATCTCACTCAAGTCAGCGTGTGCGTCCCTCATCTCACTCAAGTCGGCGTGGGCCTCTCTCTCTCACTCAAAGTTGGCGTGTGCGTCTCTCTCTCACTCAAAGTCGACGTGTGCGTCGCTCGCTCACTCAAGTCGTGCACGTCTCTCAATCTCGCCCGTCTGTCTCACTCTCGCTAGTAGTCAAGTCGCATTCATTAATACATTCATTCATTCAGTCATAAAACAAAATAAAAAGTGTATCACTAACATATCATATCACATCATATACAAAAGTCGGGCTCAGTACAAAGTCAAGCCTCTCCCTCTCCCTGGCCCCCGTCGCTGTCTCCACCACCCTCATTCCTCTTCGGGGGAAGCATCGCTGATGTCGCCTCGTCGTGTTGACGTTGCCGGCGCTGCTCGTCCTCCTCGTTCCTCCGCTGACCGGAGGAACCCGTGAAGTAACTCCTGACGAAATCGTGCGTACCGTGGCTGACGCTCGGAGTCCCGCTGCGTGAGCGCCGGCTAATGTCCTTATACGCTCGTAGTTCCCCGCGTAGCTCGGCCGCCTCAGTCTGGCACCACTCCGCCTCAGACCGGTAACGCTCTGCCTCGGCTCGGTGGTGATCCGCCTCGGTCGCACCAGCCCGAGTCGCTCTAGCTCGGCCCGGAGAAGTGCCGTCTCCAACGTGTCTGCCGGCCGGCTCCGCGCAGCCTCCTCCCGCTCGGGCCACCTCCTCTCTAGCCGCTACCCGGCTCTGCTCTAGCTCTGCCCGGAGGCGGGTCAGCTCGGACGTCTGCATCCACATATCTTAGTCAGTTGCATAAACATTTCATAATAAGCAAAGGGAAGTGTAGAGTTGCGTACCCTCTCAGTGAGCGCCACCTCGGCCGCTTTGGCCCGCGTCACCATCCTGGCAAAGTCGGCGTCTCTCGCAGCCTGGTCGGCTGGAGTCCGGTCGTGGAGGAGGAAGGAACGTCTGGTCCCGCCCACTGAGCTCCCTCGGCGCGCTGCATCCAAACACTCCAGGTCAGTCACATGCATAATCATATAAGATTGCACAATTTAAAGAGTTTAGGGTTTAGAAGACTCACCAGTAAGGCCAGGGCCTGCCGGGCCTCGTCTCGCTCCTGGATAGTGGAGTGCAGAAGTCCCTGCAACTCCGCCAGTCATCCCGCAGGGTCGATCTGCATTTAGAAGCCCATGTGTCAGTGCATCATCATATAGGAATCGTAAGCATGATAGACATAGTTTAAGTTTAGAAGTCACACCGGTCGGTGAGCACCCCGAAACATCTGGTCTCGGTAGTGCCGAGCGTACGCAGTGTAGTACGCACTGTCACTCTCTGCTCGGGCAGTCACTGCTCGCCCTCGTGCGGTCCAGTCGGCGACCTATGTGACGTTCCTCGCTGTCCAATCGAACGCCTCGCCGAGTCCTCGCGTCATCCTCGTCACTCGTTCCCCCGCCTTCTCAGGCGCGGGGAACTCCACCGCGGGCTGATGGACCCCGATGGTCCTCATCACCAATCTAAAGTGTAGTGGCTCCACCACATTCATGCAGTGAAGCCACACGTCTCGTCCAGAGAAGGCAAGGGCGCCGACCACCCACGGCTGACCCTCTTGGCCCTCCTCCACATAAGGTGTCCACCGTACCTGCAAGGAGTAGGAAGTCACATCGACATCAGTCTCATCTAGAAATTGCATCTAAATTAAAAGTCTAAGTTCAGAAGCGTACCGAGGTGTACGGTAAAGCGTCTAGGTCGTCCTGTAGCTCCCGGACCTGTCGTCTCAGGGCGGTCATCTCCCGAGGTGCTGTCCACCTCCGTGCAATCGACAGGAGCCCAGGACGGGTCTCCTCGCCTCTGCCCAGCCCCCGTAAGCGCACGTAGGCCTACACCAGCATCACAACATCGTGTCAGCATTTAAGAAGCATATAGAATCGCATAATTAAGTCTAAGATAGAGAGTCGTACCTGGAGTAAGGGGGAGAAACCCCCAAGCATCGTCCGACGCGCCGTCGAACTCAGGGTGTCAAAGAGGAAGGCGAGGACCGCCGCTCCCCAGGCGTAGTCCCCAACGTGCTCGAGCTCCTGAAGGAAGGGGAGGAAGTGGCAGCTCATCACATCCACCTGCGTGGAGAAGAGAAGCCGTTCGAACAGCAACATCAGGAACCGCCCCAAAACTTGGTCTGCCTCCACACCCGGTCTTGCTACAACCCTCGGCCGTGCCAGCTCTACCAGCCGCTGCAAGTGCTCCTCCGGTCACTCCCCGACCGCAACTCCTGCTCGCCGCTGTTGACACCCGTTTTATGACCAATAAGTCGGGTCATCTCTTATTCATTGTATATGATGCTCCGAGTTGTTCACTCTTCGTTGAGTCTCTTGATTGATTTGGAGCCTATTTCTTGGGTCTTTCTCCTTGATCGGATATGGCTCTTTGTGGCATTTCCTTTGACTAGGGCTTAGCAAAACCCTCATTCCTTCTTTTGAAATCCATTGATACTAACGGTCTGTCCCAGGCGCGTTGTTTCATTCTGACGGATGGGTCATGGGCCGTTACTCTTTGAAGAGTCCTAAGGCTTAAGGGCTTGTTTCAATCCTTATCTTTTTAGTTTATACGTTGATAATAACGGTCTGTCGTGCAGCCGTTGTTTCAGTATGACGCCCTATGCCTTGGCCGTTATTTCTTGCAGAGTCCTATTGCTTCGATCTTCTTCCCGTTGATCTTATCTTTTTGGGATAAGGTTGAAAGTAACGGACGTTCCTTGGGGCGTTATTTCCAAGTGGCGGTCTGTCGTGCAGCCGTTACTTCCTTTGAGAGTCCTGGCAGTTCAGGCCTTTTCTCTGCTACTCCGTGGTCGAGATAAGAACTTGGATTGACTGATATCTCTTTCAAATCTGATCCTCAGAACCTTCTGTTTGTTTCTATGGACTCTTGGTGATATTATCTTCAAGGAGAATTATCCCTTTATCTTGCTGGCTTATCCTCTGCTCGACCTAAGAGTTTGAGGGTCTATAAATAGAACCCTCGACTTCATGGCCAAAAGGGGGAAAATCTGGAGTTTGCGTCGAAGTGCTGCCGCATTCTAGAGCCACGTCTGATCAAGGAGAAGTGCTTCTCACGTTCGTTTGTTGCCTGGTGAAGGGAGTATTTGTTCCATTGGTTCCAAAGTTCACAATTGCATATTGAGTTTCCATTCAATCTCTCTTTCATCATAAGCATTATTTCTCTCCTTCCTCCACGTTTTTCACTGGTTTTCATCATCTAAACATCCTCCTAATCTTTTAAAACGCCCAGAGGGGTTAAAAAACCAAAACCTTCCCGGTATTCCCCTTTCCTTTTGATGATATTTCGCTTATTGAAGAATTGATGCTATATTATTGAAAGGGCTAATTTGGGTTATTTGGTTCTTGTCTTCCACTTTTTTGGCAGGTTTACAGGTTCACTAGGACGAGGCCCAAGTCTTCTAGCCGGCTGGAAGAGTTGGAGTTAAAAGGACTCATACTTTGTTACTGTAGGTTATACGACGGTCTGGTGCAGGCGCGTCATATTCTTCTAGCGGTCTATCGGTCGACCGTCACTTCCAAGTGACGCACAGGGTTCTGGCCGTTACTTGTAGCCGACTTGCAGGTTCTCTTTGGTTTCCTCTCCCGTGGGCGGGTGTTTCATCCACCTATTTCCAAGGTATATTCAAGTCTTTGGCTTATTTTTACTTTGGTGGCGATCACATCTTTTCCTTGGTATTGGGCATTAGCTTTCTCCTTCATCACATATATCTTTATTTCCTTGCTTGTTCCACCCTCGCGGTGTGTTTTCATTTACTTCTTGCTCCACGCCCCGGCGTGTGTTTTTCTGTATTTCCTTAGCATTAGTCTGATTGAGATCGCATGCCCATGCTAGAGCTAGCTTTGATTGCCTAGGTTCATGATCACATGTTCATAGGTTAAGAGCAGATCTTTGATTACTTGCTTGTCATCTTATCACATTCACACAACAAAAACCCCAAAAAGAAAAGAAGATAGGCAAAACTAATCAACAGATAATTTTTTTGGCGATCACGGTGGGACAACTTGTGCCAATCGTGCTTTTCATTCCTGTTAAACCTGCCATCATCTCTTGTGTTGTTCCCCTCCCGTTTTCCCCTTATTTCCTGTTGGTCCTGATTCTCTGAGTGCTCTGACGGCCCTGTGTCCCCGCGTTACAGTCGTCTGACGTAGGGGCATTAGACCGCCACATTTGTTCTGCTGCGAGAGCTTTCACGGTTTTTCCTGTTATTTCTTGTTGATTTTGGTTCTCTGGCTCACTTGATGGTCCTAGCCCCCTGCGTTATTTTATGTCTGACGGTCGGGCCTTAGACCGTTATTTTCCCCTGACGCAGGGCTCCTAGACCGTTATACTCCAGAGAAGTACGCATCCGAGGTGCAGTTACTTTCGCAGTTTCTGCTATGACTCTTTGCTTGGGTGATACTTGACTTTCTCCTTGCTTTGTTTTATATCTCCATATCGTTGTGTGCATCATTGATTGCTAGATTTTAGGCTAGACTTTGCATGCACTCCGGTGCACATAGGACCATTCATCTTTTCATATCCTAGATTGCATTCTCCTACCTTGGTGTGCGGACCTCTCGTCTCCATATTCCTTGGGGCCGACTAGGAAATCACACCAGGGACCTCCATAAGTCCCCGCGAGCCGTGGATTCCCACACGGACATCGGGCTGGTTGTACCTTTCCCACCCCGTGTCTAGGGTTGCATAAGTGAATGAGTGATTACACTTAGAGTCAAACCAAATCCCATAACCATCTCTTGTTAGGAACCCATTGTTGAGAGCACATTTCAATCAATCCACTAAAGTTCCAAAGGAGAAATCACAAAAGAATCGTGTTGCATCATCTTAAAACAACTTGGTTGACTTTGAGTGTCTTCATCTTTTATCACTCACATCTTGTGTACATTCGAGTTTGGTTACTCATTGTGATTGTTTGTGGTTTGTTTGCATTTGTCAAGGTTGTCCGTTGCATGTGGGGTTGTTTTCGTTCGTCCGAATCATCTCCTCAAATCAATCCCTTCTTCACATTCTATTCCAATCCTCTTTTCGAGTCCACCATGGCATCCTTTAATCCTCCCCGTTCCCAAGAGGACTCTCTTCCTCAAGGGCTTCTTGAAAACCCTCCTAGGGTTATCACCTTTTCTTCCGGAGAAGGGACTACCCCTCTCCCATCCTCCACTTCTATGGAAGGCGGTCAAGCTACCCCTTCTCTCTCCACTCCTTCCGCGGGCTCTATCCTTCAGATGATGGCCCAATTGGATCCGTCCCAACTCCAAGTTCTTTATCCGGCCATGCAAGGGTCCAACGCATCTCCTCCCACCATCATCCAAAATCAATCCAATCCTTCCGTTGTTGGGCTCCCCATTCAGCCCACTCCAATTGATCTTACCCCGGTCCAACAACGGACCATCACTTTCACGGGCATGGAAACGGGCCAGTCTTCCAATTCGGCCCAACAATCTTTCGATAAGGGAAAGTCGCCCATCCCCTCTTTTGTTCAACTGGATCATCACGTATCTACTCCGGTAGCTCCGCAAGTTCTCATGGGCCCTTCCGATTTTTTGCACCCTCGGCCAGGGGTGGCCCAAGCTCCTTCTAATTTGAGCCAATCTCAGGTCCAGTATCCTTCTTATGGGCCCCCCATCTCTACTGTTTATCCCTCCACTCCTGCCTATGGGCTTCCACCTTCTGTCACAACCGTTCCGTCTGCTCCTCAAATTCAATTAGCATCCTTCACTACCCCTGCTCCCTCCCGAGAGCAGGACCTGCTTGATAAATGGGCCGCCATGCAGCAACAACTCGATTTCCTTCAGAAGCGGGTTGGCCCGCAATCTTTGGCAGATGTTCCTATCCCGAGCTTCCAGAACATTCGGTTCCCTCCATAATCAGAGCTCCCCAGCTATCGCAAGTACGATGGGAACAGCAATCCCTTCATTCATGTGAGGGATTTTCTATATGAATCGGCGCAATTCTAGTATGATGATCGCCTTATGGCGTATTTATTCCGCCGATCTCTGGATGGTGTTGCTCTGGAGTGGTTCTACTCTTTACCGCTAGAAGAAGCTGAAAGTTTCAAGGTAGTGAAAGACAAATTCATCCAACGGTTCCAAGATAGGGTCGGCCCGAAATACTCGTTCACAGATCTGGTGGCCGAGAAGATGAAGCCAGATGAAGAGTTCGCCACTTATGCAGACAGATGGAGACAGATGGCCGCTAGGGTGCCTGGCCACATTCCAGAGGAAGAGAAGGTCAAGCTGTTAATTTCGAATGCCACTCCGACCTTCCGGAACATCCTGGCGATGAATGACATAGCCAACATGCACCAGCTCTACAGTCGGGCGCGCTTCATACAAACCCAATTTAAGGATTCCCCCATCCACTCACTGTTTGAAAACCAAAAGCCCAAATACCACAAGAAACCACAAGGGCCGGTTACCGGGGGGGTCCAGACAAATGAACAAGTACAAGCCGTTGCCTTTCCATTCCAGGCCACACCATCCCGCTTCCCCCAAAACCCCCGCAATCCACAAAACTCCGCTCCATAAAACTTCCAGGTCACTCCGCAAAACCCTCCGCCTACCTTTGCCACTCCACAAAACGCCTTCGTCGCTCCACAACAACCACCACCACCTCCATAATACCACAATGTCCCTCCACCTAACGGCTATAACAACAACCCTAACAGCAAGCGCCCGGCTCCCAGGAGAGCTCAATACCCTCCATTGCCAGAGACACTTACAGATATCTTCTCCGCCCTCATGTCAGTGAATGCAATCCAACTTCCTCCGGAACGGCATAATTGGAACCCGGCCGTTGATCAGACTAAATATTGTATGTTCCATAGGCAGCCGGGCCATACCATAGAAGGATGTTTTCAGTTCCGGGATCTGGTATATGATCTTCATGAAGGACAAAGGATAGATTGGGCCGCGATGCATCGGGCCATTGTTGAGATCAAAGAGAAAAGAGGGCAGCAGCCGAGGCAGCAAGTGCAGCAGCAACAAGCACCGCAGCCGCAGCAGCTACCACCACAGCAACCACAGCAAGTACAGGACCTGGGCATCCATCAGAATCTGATGCCGAACCACCCACCCGCTCCTCAACAGCCGCCAGCACCAGCACAAGTAAACGTGGTCCAACCACCGGCCCCCAATGCCGGGTGGTCTTTTGATGATGATGGTGCCACACCACAAGTCATGGCCCTCCACCATGACCACCGCAATCCTCTTACCCCCTCCTTCGTCTTTCCCGCACACCCAGCGTCCCCTCCATTCATCCTCCCAATTACACCCGCTTCAGCAAACCCCTTACCACCCACCGTTTCGTCATACCCTCCACCACTTACTCCCGTCGCCGTCATCGCACCACCATCCAACCCTTCACCCATCCTTACCCCTCCGCTAGCCTTCCCTCCACCCGCGTCAACACCCATCACCACCCTGCCTTCCACCAATCCTTCACCCATCATCCGCTCATCACCTACTACCCCCATCAACCTTACGCTCCACCAAACCGTCTCCCCCACACCACCTGTTCCATTCATCCACCCTGCAGGGCCCATCATACTATCTTCAGATGCCGCGGCAAATTGTGCTTTAAGGAGCGGGAAGATGTTCCATCGGAATTACCCTACTACTTCTAATCCCCAGTCCTCTCAACCGACGGCTGAGCAGGAAGAAACTGAACCTCTGCCGGGTACTCAATATGACTTGCTGCATCATCTGGATCGAGTGCCCGCTAAAATATCTGTGCTGGAGCTGATCAAAAGGTCTACCCTTCATCAGGATGCACTGAGAGACTTTTTACAGAAGGTGATGGTCAGCGAAGATATGGCAGTTGATAGCCTACCAATGGCATTAGCAACTATCTCCAAAGGACCGGCAATTACATTTTCAGAGACCAAGCTAGCACCTCCGGAAGCACGGCAGATGCTGCTCTGCATTACGATCACTCTGAACAAGGTCAGCGTTGAAGCAACACTGGTTGATACAGGGGCTTCAATTAATGTTTGCCCACTGAGTACTCTACGAGCTTATAACATATCAGAAGAGTTACTACGGCCTACCCCCACCACTATAGCAGCATACGACAACTCAAGGCGAGCATGTCACGGGGTGGTCACTATCCAAGCCGAGCTCGGACCTCTTACAATGGCCGTGGAATTCTATATGCTGGACATTGACCCTATGTTTAAGGCTATCTTGGGTCGTCCATGGATTGATACACTCGGTGCTGTACCCTCCACCGCACATCAATGCGTCAAATTCCCTTTTCAAGGGAGGGTCGTCAAGGTCAAAAGCCTATCCACAGTGCAGTCAGTTAAGGCTATTTCAGAACAGATTCTTCCCACGCTTTGGCCCAGCAGTCGGCTCGTCATATCAGTGCTCGACTTAAACTTTTCCTGGGCTTACACATCTCCTAGGCCCGTCACTACTCCAGTCAATGTCAAAGTGAAGCCTCAGATTCACGATTCCAAGGGCTGGAACATCATACTAAAACTGGGCAATCAACCGGGGAGAGGCCTCAGTGCACAATTGCAAGGAATGACCAAGCCCATACTGAAGGGAAGAAAAATGGGCAGGAGAGGCCTCAGCTACAGGGAAACTGCATTATCTATGATAGGTGATTCTGGGCCACTCACCTGGGACTACCGTCAACACTTTGTTCGAGGGCCTCTCCAGCCTGGCACATTAGCTCCGCAGCCAGCTCTGCCTATAAGAAATATAATCCGTCCAATTGCGAGTCCACCTCCAGTGCTAAAGGGAGCAGAGGATGATATGATTGATTATGGTCAAGCCCTTCAGGGGCTGTTTCACGAAGAAGACTGCCAAAAACAACAAGAAGTTCAGCTTATGCAGTGGAGGCCGAAGAAGCAGCCTATTTGATGAGGGCATCCCTTGCCCCTCCACATTTTCACTGGACTCGGATTGTTCGTCGGCAAGCGCCATTATGTTAGTCATGTATTTTTGAGTCTAGTCATGTAATCTTCACATTTTTTTGAGTCAATATCATGTAATTTTCCCTTTATTTGAGTCATGTACCTAGGTTGTTGAGTCATTTTCCTAAGTATTGAGTCATTATGTTGGTTTGATAGGTTATTGGGCCCATCTCATTGGGCTAGGCCCATGGATGCCCCCCCTTCCCTTCGGTTATTAGTCATTGTGTCTTTTGTTAGGGTCCTTTGTGAAAAAGTCATGTGCCTATAAATAGGCCACCCCACTCCTCATATGTAACAACTTTTGAAGAATCATTTGAATAGAAAAAATTCTCTAGTCTTACTCCTCTCTACCAAATCTCTCTTCCCTCTCTCACCCATTATCTCTCTCTCTCTCTTTATCTCTCTCTCTCTCTCCCTCCACCCAATTTTCGGAATTTTCTCTCTCCTCCCCATTCACCCCTCATTAAGACCTCTCCCCTTCCCCATACACCCATTTAACTCCCCCCCAACCCAAGGTGGCATCCTCCAATCCACACCCCACCTCCCAACCCCCAACTACCCAACACCACTTCCTAAGCACCCCTTCATCTCCCCAAGGTTGAAGGGGCTCTTCCCTAAGCCCAAATTCGAATTTCCCTCTCCCTAGGGCAGTGCCCTTCCATCTCCCCACCTCCCAAACCACCCAAAGTCGCAGCCCCCCTTCCCCATACCAGCCAAGTTCACCCTCCACCTCTTACTCTCTTGGCCATCCCCTTCCCCACCCCCTCATCTTCTTCTCATTCAGCCTCTGTTTCAGACAGCAGAGTTGCAGCAACTTGCAGAGGTAGCCACGACCGTCTCTCAAAGATTCAGGTGGCAAGGCCTACATTTCTGGAATCATCATCGAGATAGCTTTCCAACGGTGGTGGTCTCGCCGGCTTCCGAGGTCGGAGCTATCCGCAGGAGCTGATCTCCCACGACTGCGCAGAAGACCCCAGGCAGAGAACCAGAGCGAGATTGGAAGCCTGACCACGACGAACCTTTTGGGATTCATATCAAGTGTTCTTCAGAAAAGTTCTTCCCTCTCAAGTCCTCTTTCATCCTAAAGAAGCAGAGCTACATTTGGACATCGGCATCTCAAGTTACAAATTTTCTACTCCAAGTGTGTCAGGTCAGTTTACAGAAGCCAGAACCAACACCCCTCTACTCATCTGATCGTCCCGGTCTTCTCCGACATCTGCCGACATCACCGTCGGTGCCGACAGAAAGAAGACTCGGCTACGGTTCCAACGGTTCAGGTCTCGCCTCAATCAGAGCTCGTTAGAGATTGTGGCACCCTCTGCAACCAACCACATTGATCTGCACCAGACAGAGGCAGAATCAATCAGTCCGGTCCCAGACTCTGCCACGGCCAGCTCGTGAAGGCTCTAAGCGCCATTTTTGGAGGGAAGAAACTAATTCAAGCTAGCTGCCACCTCCAAGAAGAAGGGACTCAATCGGCCAACGGAACCCTCTGCTCCAATTTTCTTCGTCAGAGACGGCAGACTGCCCCCTGTGGTCCCAGGTTAGATCAGTCCTCACTCCTCCGGTTACCCCTCTCTCCACCGACATCGGATCGCATCCCCGTTAACTCCGGCTCGAAGATACCCCAACCACGATCGCATCACCGCCAGTTTCATTCCAATCGGAGTCCGGGAGAGCCCACAGTGACTTCTGCAACCTGCTGCATCAGTTCGGTACCCGCCAGAGACCAAACGCTGCTGTCCTGTTCCAGTCACCGGGGCGGTCAGCCCCGAGTATCAAAGCTTCCCCAAAAATTCAAACTTCATCCTCTGTCAGTTGGGAAACTTTTGGCGCTGGTATTGTCAAGATCCGAGTTCCGTGGAACCCGTGGCAGCACCGTCTCCGACTGTCTGTCCAGTGAACCTGAAGCAGGGCAGAACCGGTGGAGCTCGGGAGGTCAAGTTTCATTGCGTAATCCCCAACCCGCTTGGCCGGCTGAAGGCCCCTCCCTGCGTGGAGGTAGTTTTGGATGTAATTAACTTAATCCCCACCCCAAGATCATCCCTCCTGCGAGAGGCGTAGTGTTATACTCTTTACACTTTCATGTTGAAGCGACACCGACGCGGCGTGCGGGTACATACCCTCGCCTCCCCGCTCGCCCCCGTCTCCGGCCGGAGTCGGCGTCTTCACGCTGGCTAGATGAGCTCCTGAACATCCCTCATTGCTGTATTGGACTTGCTTAGCTTAGTATTGCTATAGTTACTCCGTCGGCGGTAAGAGAGTGTCCGATTTTACATTGCCACCAAATTGAGTGACCACCGCGGGCGAGTTGAGAGTGAATCCACTTAACCCACACCCTTGGTGTGTTGGTCGCCCATGATTTGGGCATCCTAGGCCCATTTTGGGTTCTCCCCAAGCTTGCCAACCCTTGGAGCCTCATGGTCCCACCTCGGACCCTCTCCAACATCGCCTAGTTGCCTTCGGGCCCTAGTGTGTGCCATACGGGTGAGCTCGCTAGTGTGAGTCCGCTGCTCAAACTTGAATGTTTGCAAAATAGGTCCAAGGTCGGTTTTACATCAAGTGGTATCAGAGCATCATCATCCTTAGGTGTGTCACATCAAGTGGTATCAGAGCAAGTTCACAACTTATCTCTATCAAGTTGGTCTTAGGGCATGTCTATGCATTTAGAGTCTTCAAGTGCATCACTCTTGTCCCCTAGTATGACCACCTCATATCGACCTTACCAATCGGCCCACTCCATAAGTCCAAGCCACCAAGAGATGCCTACCACTAACACCCATAACTTCCCTGGCCATGTCAACTACTTCATGAAAGCCTTGACCTATGCCAATGAGCGGCTTGATAACATATCGGACCGACTCAACCAACTTGGAGAAAATAGGCCCGCCCCAAGGATAGACGATAGAATGGTCCCTTTCCCACTTCCCACCTTTGATGGAACCTCTCCTAGAGAATATTTAGATTGGGAAGCTACAATGGACCAATACTTCACTTGGTATCATATATCCGAGGATGAAAAGGCATTGGTTGCCAAAATGCAACTTACCAAACGGGCGGAAACTTATTGGATGCAAATTGTCGGGCTAAAGATACTTAGAAGGGAAACTCCCATCACCACTTGGAAGGACATGAAGGAGCAACTTAGAGCAAAATATATGTCCCTTTCCTACCCGGGTTACCAAAACTCGAGGAGCACTCTCACTCCTCCAAACCCACCCGTCCAAACCCTTACCACTAGAACCCAAGTCTCCAAGGCCTCCACCTCCCCACCTAATCCCATGAGGGCCCCCACACCCCAACCAAAACCCCCTTCACTAACCTACACTAGTCAAGCCTCTTTAGCCCCCACTTCCACCCCAAATGATCCCAAGGGAAAGAGACCCCTAACCGACCCAATTCCCTCCATGGTGACCACCACTCATCCAACCCTCACCATTAAAAACCATGTGGACACCGTGTCCACCCCTCCACCAAGGCCCATAATGGCCACCATCCCCAAACCCAAAACCCCTCACCCAACTCACCTCCCGCTTCCTACACCAATCTTTCCCCAACCTAGGCCTCCTCTACTTCTCCTTCCGATCCAAGTCCACCCTTGCCCACCACCCCAAGTGCACCATGCTCCAGCTATCACCAATTCTCCCGCATTAGACCTACCCAACCCATTAACACTAGGAATTGAAACCTCCACAACCCTCCACATGGGAGTAGATGTTAGTCCGGAACCCATTCCCACCCATAAGGAAGCCCAAGATCACACCAATGGTAAGGAAAAGCCTCAACCCTTTACCACTTCAAATAGCCCGGATCCTCAAGAGTCACCCACCTTCACCATGAATGAGCATATACTCCAATGGCTCAAGCAAGGACCCACCCTTCCTAGCTCACCCCCACCTCTCTCACCTTTGGGATATCCATCCCAAATTGTTCCCCTCCACTCCTATCATACCACAATCCAATCCTACTATGAGGTAGAAGATTGGGATGATCTCCTCAAAGGTATAAAGTGGCAATCAGACTTGACTTCTTTATTGGCCCTAGGAGCGGACCAACCCAAGAGCCTTAATCTCATCCATCCATGCATTGGGTCTATCTCCTCGGTTTGCACTATTGGTTACTACACTAGTGACATCCTTTTCCTTCTCCCCATAGTGGAAGAGCCCATCCTGGTCCACTCCCCTACCATTGTGATTCCTAAAACCTTGACCAACCAGCCCACCCCATACACCGGCCCAATCATTCCACTAGAAGAAGACGACTCATCACCTTTTGAGGACCTTGAGGACATGGAGCCCCTTGGTAACCCACTTTATGATCCCTATGATCCATTCCAATGGGAGTCAAGGAACCCGAGTAACCCAACCACCTTAACTACCACCTACCTTTCCCTACCCCAACCCACCATGTTTGATCCAATCCACCCCATCCCAGACCCGGGTTACACCATGGGAACCATGACTTTGGGTGGTATACACCTAGGGATCGAGGAAGTGCCCCATCTCATGATATCCACCTTTCTAGACCCCTTCGACCCATTCCAATGGAAGTCCAAAGGCCCACACATAGGAGACATCTTTATCACAAGAGTGCATAAGTCTTGGCATACAACACCACTTGGCATGATTCATAAGTCGGGTACATTCATTTACATCACCCACATGTCAAGTAGGAAGCATAAGTGGACCGTATTTGGATGTATTGGCCCACCCTCATTCATCATGAGTCTTAAGTATGAGAGGAGCATACATGGATGTCCGGGTCCCCCGACATTTGTCATACCCATGCATAAAAGGTTCATCTATGGATGTCCCAGCCCCCCTGAGTCTGTCACAATCTTCATAGCATCAAAGCATGATCGATCTACATGTGGCTGCCCCGAACCACCTTTGCATACCAAACATTGCCCACTCACATCGCATCATCAAGCATGGCATATGCATCCAAGCACATATCAAGCAACAAGCAGTGATATTCACAACAAACGAGCAAAAACTCATGAGCGCCACTTGGAATTCCAAGTTGGTAACTTGACGATGATGACTTTGGAGTGGCTCTACCCCAGGGTCACCTCCAAATTGAGGGCACGAGGACTTGGACCTTGCCAAGTTCCGAGTGGCTTTGGCAACCCGGCTTATGGGTTGAACTTTCAAAAAGGGTTTTGGGATTCTCCCCATTTCTCATGTGGCGGATCTAGCACCTTATAAGGGCACCGCGGTGGATCCTAGTGAGTGCCTCCAGCTTACACCTACCCTTGTGAGAGACACCCTCGGAGTGCCACCACAAATAGCCTGAGAGCCCGACGTGAGCACACAGCGGCAATACTAGGCAAGCAAGATCCCATCGTCAGCATGAGGGTATGACCGAGTCACTTTGTCGAGCTGAAGCGCCGTTCCCCGACTATGGTCGCGGGTTGAGTATGGAGATCGAGGATCACCCAGAGTCGCAGTTCGATGTACTACTTCCCTGGTGGACCCATACTCGACGGGGTCGAGTTTTCCCCACCCCGGGGGTATGATGAGGGCATCCCTTGTCCCTCCACATTTTCACTGGACTCGGATTGTTCGTCGGCAAGCGCCATTATGTTAGTCATGTATTTTTGAGTCTAGTCATGTAATCTTCACATTTTTTTGAGTCAATATCATGTAATTTTCCCTTTATTTGAGTCATATACCTAGGTTGTTGAGTCATTTTCCTAAGTATTGAGTCATTATGTTGGTTTGATAGGTTATTGGGCCCATCTCATTGGGCTAGGCCCATGGATGCCCCCCCTTCCCTTCGGTTATTAGTCATTGTGTCTTTTGTTAGGGTCCTTTGTGAAAAAGTCATGTGCCTATAAATAGGCCACCCCACTCCTCATATGTAACAACTTTTGAAGAATCATTTGAATAGAAAAAAATTCTCTAGTCTTACTCCTCTCTACCAAATCTCGCTTCCCTCTCTCACCCATTATCTCTCTCTCTCTCTCTTTATCTCTCTCTCTCTCTCCCTCCACCCAATTTTCGGAATTTTCTCTCTCCTCCCCATTCACCCCTCATTAAGACCTCTCCCCTTCCCCATACACCCATTTAACTCCCCCCCAACCCAAGGTGGCATCCTCCAATCCACACCCCACCTCCCAACCCCCAACTACCCAACACCACTTCCTAAGCACCCCTTCCTCTCCCCAAGGTTGAAGGGGCTCTTCCCTAAGCCCAAATTCGAATTTCCCTCTCCCTAGGGCAGTGCCCTTCCATCTCCCCACCTCCCAAACCACCCAAAGTCGCAGCCCCCCTTCCCCATACCAGCCAAGTTCACCCTCCACCTCTTACTCTCTTGGCCATCCCCTTCCCCACCCCCTCATCTTCTTCTCATTCAGCCTCTGTTTCAGACAGCAGAGTTGCAACAACTTGCAGAGGTAGCCACGACCATCTCTCAAAGATTCAGGTGGCAAGGCCTACATTTCTGGAATCATCATCGAGATAGCTTTCCAACGGTGGTGGTCTCGCCGGCTTCCGAGGTCGGAGCTATCCGCAGGAGCTGATCTCCCACGACTGCGCCGAAGACCCCAGGCAGAGAACCAGAGCGAGATTGGAAGCCCGACCACGATGAACCTTTTGGGATTCAGATCAAGTGTTCTTCAGCAAAGTTCTTCCCTCTCAAGTCCTCTTTCATCCTAAAGAAGCAGAGCTGCATTTGGACATCGGCATCTCAAGTTAAAAATTTTCTACTCCAAGTGTGTTAGGTCAGTTTACAGGAGCCAGAACCAACACCCCTCTACTCATCTGATCGTCCCGGTCTTCTCCGACATCTGCCGACATCACCGTCAGTGCCGACAGAAAGAAGACTCGGCTACGGTTCCAATGGTTCAGGTCTCGCCTCAATCAGAGCTCGTTAGAGATTGTGGCACCCTCTGCAACCAACCACATTGATCTGCACCAGACAGAGGCAGAATCAATCAGTCCGGTCCCAGACTCTGCCACGGCCAGCTCGTGAAGGCTCTAAGCGCCATTTTTGGAGGGAAGAAACTACTTCAAGCTAGCTGCCACCTCCAAGAAGAATGGACTCAATCGGCCAACGGAACCCTCTGCTCCAATTTTCTTCGTCGGAGACAGCAGACTGCCCCCTGTGGTCCCAGGTTAGATCAGTCCTCACTCCTCCGGTTACCCCTCTCTCCACCAAAATCGGATCGCATCCCCGTCAACTCCGGCTCGAAGATACCCCGACCACGATCGCATCACCGCCAGTTTCATTCCAATCGGAGTCCGGGAGAGCCCACAGTGACTTCTGCAACCTGCTGTATCAGTTCGGTACCCGCCAGAGACCAAACGCTGCTGTCCTGTTCCAGTCGCCGGGGCGGTCAGCCCCGAGTATCAAAGCTTCCCCAAAAATTCAAGCTTCATCCTCTGTCAGTTGGGAAACTTTTGGCGCTGGTCTTGTCAAGATCCGAGTTCCGTGGAACCCGTGGCAGCACCGTCTCCGACTGTCTGTCCAGTGAACCTGAAGCAGGACAGAACCGGTGGAGCTCGGGAGGTCAAGTTTCATTGCGTAATCCCCAACCCGCTTGGCCGGCTGAAGGCCCCTCCCTGCGTGGAGGTAGTTTTGGATGTAATTAACTTAATCCCCACCCCAAGATCATCCCTCCTGCGAGAGGCGTAGTGTTATACTCTTTACACTTTCAGGTTGAAGCGACACCGACGCGGCGTGCGGGTACATACCCTCGCCTCCCCGCTCGCC
Source organism: Amorphophallus konjac (assembly GCA_022559845.1). NCBI lineage: Eukaryota > Viridiplantae > Streptophyta > Magnoliopsida > Alismatales > Araceae > Amorphophallus > Amorphophallus konjac. Next base: position 67,530,872 of record CM040117.1, read on the forward strand.
CCCGTCTCCGGCCGGAGTCGGCGTCTTCACGCCGGCTAGGTGAGCTCCTGAACATCCCTCATTGCTGTATTGGACTTGCTTAGCTTAGTATTGCTATAGTTACTCCGTCGGCGGTAAGAGAGTGTCCGATTTTACATTGCCACCAAATTGAGTGACCACCGCGGGCGAGTTGAGAGTGAATCCACTTAACCCACAACCTTGGTGTGTTGGCCGCCCATGATTTGGGCATCCTAGGCCCATTTTGGGTTCTCCCCAAGCTTGCCAACCCTTGGAGCCTCATGGTCCCACCTCGGACCCTCTCCAACATCGCCTAGTTGCCTTCGGGCCCTAGTGTGTGCCATACGGGTGAGCTCGCTAGTGTGAGTCCGCTGCTCAAACTTGAATGCTTACAAAATAGGTCCAAGGTCGGTTTTACATCAAGTGGTATCAGAGCATCATCATCCTTAGGTGTGTCACATCACTATTGTTGATCTACAGGAAAGGGGGAGCTCTCCCATTATCTTTTCTTGGTCTCCCTCACACTTTCAATCCATTTTTCAGCAAGAGGATCACATACCTCGTCTTCCTCCCATCATGATAGATCCATCTTTTATTGATCCACTTGAGATCCTCTTTGTTCCTTGTGCTTGCGGGAGGTGCCCGCGCATTGATCTATCCACTCTCTTTACTCCTCCTCCTCCCAATGCTCAACTCCACGAGATGTGGTTCTCTTCTTCTGATCCTTTCTTTGACTGCATCTTCTCCGAGCTGTTCCCTATACAGCTCCCACCTCCTCCCTCTTGCTGTATAGTCTCCGCTGATCTCCAAAAAAAAAAAACGTCAAACTTGAAACGGCGATTTCAGTGGAAGATTACGCTATCTGGTCGCCATCCTCCTCCCAGGGGCACGAGTCCTCTGCTCCTTCCCTTCCACTAGGCCTCCTCTCTCCTAGGTTAGGATTAGAGTCCGTCGAGTCTAGGGAAGTAGAATTAGTTAGGTCTAAAGAGGCGGGGTCTTATTCTCGCTATCCAGCCCTTCCTCCTCTGAGCCGCTCCCGCTTGCGCGTCCTCCCAGATCTGTTCCTGATAGGTTCTTGCAAGATTTAGCTCAGCGTTGCCATGCTTTTTTGAAGTGCCCGGAATTTGTTGCTACAGCAGTTGTGATTGAAGATGACGAGGAAATAGAAGGGGTGTGGAGCGACGACGGATTAAGCGTCTATGAGATTTTGGATGAGAAGGATCCAATTAATGAAGACAGCGATGTAGATGACACTGCCGATCTATATGCACAAGGACTAAAAAGATTCGACGAGCCATCAACGGCAGTGGATGAACCTACAAAGGAAATCAACTTGGGAACGGAAGAAGGCCCAAGGCCCATCATTATTGCTGCTAACCTCCCTCCACAAGTAGAAGAGGAATTAATCAAGGTACTAAGGGAGTATAGCGATTCCTTTGCCTGGTCTTACGAGGACATGCCAGGTCTTGACCCCTCCTTAGTGGAACACCGACTCGTGCCTAAACCAGGGGCAACGCCTGTAAAACAAAGGTCAAGAAGATTTCACCCCCACATGGCCTTGAGGATCAAGGAAGAGGTCGACAAATTATACAAGGCCAGATTCATCAGAGTTGTTCTATATCCTCAGTGGGTGGCAAACATAGTCCCTGTTATCAAGAAGGATGGAAAAGTGCGTATTTGCATTGATTTCAGGGATCTTAACAAAGCATGTCCTAAGGATGATTTCCCGCTGCCCCATATAGACGTCCTGGTAGACAACACCGTCGGGTATGAAGCTCTGTCATTCATGGATGGGTACTCAGGCTATAATCAAATCCGTCTCGCTCTAGAAGATCAAGAGAAAACCTCCTTCACCACGCCCTGGGGCACGTATTGTTATGTGGTTATGCCATTTGGTCTGAAGAACGCAGGTGCCACCTATCAAAGGGCGATGATGGCTATCTTCCACGACATGATGCACATCTATATGGAAGCTTACGTGGATGATATCCTGGTGAAGTCAAAAACCAAGGAAGAACACCCCTCTATCCTGGCTAAGGTGCTGCAAAGAGCCAGGGAGTATAAGCTCAAGATGAATATGAAGAAGTGTGTATTCGGTGTCTCCTCAGGGAAGCTGCTAGGTTTCATAGTGAGCAAACGGGGGATCCAGATCGATCCTAACAAAGCACAGGCCGTCATGGACATGCCTCCGTCGAAGAACCTTACGGAACTTCGAGGATTGATTGGTAGATTGCATTTCATCAGATGATTCATATCCCAGCATTCTCAAAGGTACCGTCCATTTTATGAATTGCTTAAAGCGGGGGTTAAGTTCGAATGGAATCAAGATTGTCGGAAGGCCTATGAGGACCTCAAGGAATATCTATCCAATCCCCCGGTTTTGCAACCTCCTGTCCCTGGGAAACCCCTAATCATATACATCTCAGTTATTGAGGACTCCCTAGGGGCGGTTTTAGCACAAGTGGACGATGAAGGGAAAGAGCGGGCTGCATACTATCTCTCTCGGTTATTTAACCCAGCTGAATCCAGATACACCGCCATGGAGAAGACTTGTGCCACCTTAGTGTGGGTAGCTCAGAAGCTGAAACACTACTTCCTTGCCCACCCAGTTAGGTTGATCTCTAGAATGGACCCGATCCGTTATCTCTTAGAAAAGCCAGTCCTTTCTAGTAGGTTGGCTCGCTGGCAGAGCTTCCTCTCTCAGTTCGATATCACTTTTGTTGTTCAGAAGGCAGTCAAAGGATATGCCATTGCTGAGCATCTTGCCCATCTTCCCATTCCTCACACCGATTCCATTCAGGATGATTTCCCTGATGAGCATCTTTCTGTTGTCTCTCATCACCCCTTCTGGTCTCTGCACTTCGATGGTGCACTCAACTCTCAAGGCCGAGGGATCGGTGCTGCTCTGCTTACTCTGGAAGGAGTGACCATTCCCTTCGCTTATCAACTTCGGTTTCCTGCTACCAACAACATCGCTGAGTATGAGGCTCTCCTGGCCGGATTGAAGCACGCCTACCCTTAGGTGCGCGTCATTTGAACATCATATGAGATTCTCAGCTTGTCCTTTGGCAAGTTCTGCCCACTTACCGTACCCATGACCCCAAGCTCAAACCTTATCAAGATTTGGTCACGCTCCTTGCCAGGAAATTCCGTAAGTTGATCTATATCCATACTCCCCGTTCTCAGAACATTCTAGCTGATGCTCTGGCATCTCTTGCTTCTTCTCTATCTTTTCCTCTCAGTCGGAGCACTGAGACTATTATCGTCCAAAGATTGGACGCACCCTCTCTTCAGGATCCTTGGTACATCAATCTTAGAAAATCTGTAGAGGCAAGAACTGAGAAGGAAGATCTCAAGGAAGTTTCATTAGCAGAGCTAGAAGAGATTCTGGATGAAGAGGAATTGCCTTGGGACCATGAAATCGAGATGTTTTGCAAGGAAGGGTCGTTCCCAGAAGGGGCAAAAGTCGAGCAGCGTAAGTCAATAAGAAGAGCCGCCGCAAGGTACACCATTGTTGCAGGAGAACTGCACAGGTGCGCTACTAATGGGATGCTCATGAGATGCTTAGATGATGTTGAAGCTTGGAAGGTGGCTGAAGCAGCCCATTCTAGTGAGTGTGGGGGTCATGTTAATGGCCAGGCTCTAGCGAAGAAGATCCTTAGGCAGGGCTACTATTGGCCCACTCTAGAGGAAGATTGCTCCCTCTATGTCCGGAGGTGTCTCAAGTGCCAACTCCACGCTGATAAGATTCATTCTCCAGCTTCATCTCTCCATCCTATGACCGCTCCTTGGCCATTCTCTATGTGGGCTTTCGACGTTGTCGGCCCGCTCGGTGATCCTAATTCCCATATCAAGCAGAAATCCTTTATCCTTACCGCCACTGAGTACTTCACCAAGTGGGCCGAAGTCGAGGCGTACGCAGAGATTAAAGCTTCAACGGTGTGCTGCTTCATCATGAAGAATATCATCTCGCGGTTCGGAGTGCCAAGCAGCATCATCACCGACAACGGACCCCAGTTCGTCTCCCAAGAACTTAAGGACCTCTGTAAGAAGTACAATATTGCATTGCATCATTCATCTCCATATTATCCTCAAGGCAACGGTCAAGCCGAGGCCACTAATAAAACCCTTCTTAAGATCATCAAGAAAACATGCGAAGCTCATAAGTTTTCTGATTGGCCAGAAAAATTAATAGAAGCTCTGTGGGCTTACCGCACCTCCGTCCGTACTCCTACGGGATAAACTCCCTATTCTCTTACCTACGGGATGGAGGCGGTACTCCCATATGAGATCCTGATCCCTTCCCTCAGAGTGCAGATAAAGAACTTAATCTCGATGAACGTCGAGAGGCGTTACTGGTCCAGTTGGAACTCTTAGATGAGAAGAGGATGAACGCGGCCGATCACGTATCCGTCTATCAAAAGAGGGTTTCGCGTTATTTTCAAAGGAAGGTAATCGAACGTAAATTTCTAAAAGGTGATATGGTTTTGAAACGCAAATTCATTCGGTCTGCAGGTCCTAGGTCTAAATTACAACCTAACTGGGAAGGGCCGTTTGTCGTAAAAGAAGCTTATCCATGGAATGCTTATCGCCTAGTAAACGCGGAAGGTGAGGAGCTCTCTCACCCGTGGAATGGGTTGTATCTTAAGCGTTTCTTTCCTTAGCGTCTAAACCACGTGCTTCCCCGACAGCAAGATGCTCCTTCCTGTTTTAAGAAGGATCCTGAGTAAGGCAATCACACACTACACGACATCTCTGGTCAGGTTTCCCGTTTTAAAAGACACCGTTTCTCCTCGGCCATGCTTTAGGGGAAAATCGAAGTCCCTGTCCGCTTCATTCTTCGGCTGAATCCAGGGGCAAGAAGTGAATAAGGAGGCGACAACCAATCCAAACACCCTAACGAGAGGAGGTCTCCAATAGGGGCAAGTCCGTTATGACCTGGCGCCACAAGTAACACAACAATAGAAAAAAGACAGCAAATGGGCAATCTCTGTGATAAAATCAAAAGCATCATCTCAAAAGTCTACCGATTCTGAACTCCAAAGCTCTAGGAATGTAAAAACAGAAAAGCTAGGCATGACAAGAGTGGCAGTATAGTTCCCCGCGGGACGTCATGAGCCCGATCGCATGCATGCCTAAAGTGGACAAAGGTTCGATGACGGACACAAAGCCCCGGTGCAACAGACCAAATCTCTAATGGGGTTGTACGGTGAGGAAATCAAGTCCTAAAAACTTCCATATCTGGCCTAAGCTTACCCCCGTGTTCCTTTTTTCTTTTTAGGACCAAGATTTGTACCCTGGGTATGGCCTTGGTAGAAACACCGTCATGTGAAGTGGGCCTTGACCAAAGATTGTCACCCGTGTTACACGCCAACCTCGGGACTCCTGATTCTGAACAAGGAAGGGTTCGCGTTGCTAGGGGAGACAGTGGTTTTCAAAATCCAAAAACATCAAATATTTTCAAAATCCAAAAACATCAAATATTTTTAAAATCCAAAAACACCAAATATTTTCAAAATCCAAAAACATCAAATATTTTCAAAAATCCAAAAACATCAAATATTTTTAAAAATCCAAAAACACCAAATATTTCCAAAATCCAAAAAAAAACCAAATATCTACGAAAATCCCACAAAAATCAGATGTTTTTTCCAAAACTCCATCATGTGCATAGCATGCATTGCATTTTTGTTATATTCTCCGCCTATTTAATAAGGCTCCACCCCTTGGCCAAATATCAAGAAACGGTCATTATCTAACTTGCTTCAAGGCAAGGGGTTGAGTCTAAGAACAGATCTAACTTGTTTCATGTCTTAGCATGTGCAGACAACAGGTTCAAATGCAGGATTGCAACTACGCAGGATGTGACACATCAGTGTTCGACCGTCATAGTCATTTAACGGTCCCCTCCTTGACCGTTAATTCCCTTCAGGCGTGGGTTTTTTATTCTTTCAACCATTGTCCCTCTGACGGCCTGGTCTATACCGTCATTTCTATATAATGGCCCATCTCCCATCCGTTACTTGCTTCAGAGAACAGGATTAATAAGGCCTTCATTCTGACGGCTCCTCATCAGACCGTCGTTTCTTTATGGCGGTCCACTGCCCATCCGTTACATCCTCCAGAGGCTCTGCCTCTTCACATCATTCTAGCCAATCAACCCACAAAACTTATGCTCATTCAACTAAGCCAGTCTCATCTCATTCAAGCAAGCTTAATAAAACATGAATTCATAAAAATTCCAGCTTTGATTGTTAATTACAAACAATATCTCTCATGAACAAAAGAAAATCAAGGTACATTCAGTTTTCTATCCGCAAGAGGGCGGATTCTTATCAGCTCTTTCACGTAATTACGGCGTGCTTCGTCGTTCTCTTCTACTTCTGCTTGCCACGGGCGCACCTTGCTGATCTCCCATATGGTCAGCGCGTTCCGTACCGCTCTTTCATCTTCCTCGGTCCCCATCTTCCTAGGTAGAAGGGGAGGGTAGTGTGATAGTGCAGGAGCTTGGGTTCTTGAAAGTCCGATCTGAAGATGGCACCGGTGCGGGTTGTAGATCGCCATGGTGGTGTTCCCCACTAGTTGAAGGTCCAGGCCTTGACGCCGCGGTATTTTGAGAAGAGTGCTCTGAAGGATTCTTGGTCGCATATTGAACTTGTCTATTGGCAAAGTGTTGAAGAAGAGGCGCCACTCATCCCGCATTTTCTTATCCGCCGTCTTGCATTCAACCTGTGAAGAATACCCGAATGCCCCTCCAATGAAGAAGAGAGGGTGGCTCCCGAAGATTCGGCTAGTTGAAGTTAAGTCTTCCTTCGGTTGGAATTTGACTCTCACTCCCATCCAGCACTCAAGGAGTATCATGGAGCCGAACAAAGGTCCTCCTAGGCAAGCCGAGCTGAGTCCTTCATAAAGGTATGAAAGGATCGCTTGAGAGATGGACATTCCCCGCCACAACCCACTAATAATGCTGAGATTTTGGGTATCTAGAAGGTGGTCGGTTGTAGTGAAAAGGAAGACTCCGCATAAGCAAACCGCCACCGCCTTGGCTATTGCCTCATGTCTCTCCCACTTGTTTTTACAATGAGACACTATCCACTGGGCCAAGGGTATCAAATGAATGTGGTGAGGGCTGATCATGGTCCTCACATCCTTTGGATTATGGATAAAATCACTCAAAATCAAGGATGGGTCAATAGGCTCTATTGTGTAGCAAACCCGGTCTTCATCCCCCGCCTTAGTCTTAGGAAGGGCTAGGTAGGTCTCTACCTCTTCTAATAGGACGGTTGCCTCGAAGGAAGGGAAGATGAAAGTATGAGTTTGTGGATGCCACAATTCTACAAGAGCTGAAATACTTGGCCAATCTAGAGATAATTTCTGGAAATTTTTGTCTAAAACCAAGAGTGGTTGAAGGTGTAATGCTTTAAGGATGGATGTGACTTCTATAGGGAGTGCCTTTACCATAGGAGCCACCCACTTCAGACTAGAATAGCATCTTGGGCCAGGAAGAGGCTTGAAGGAAGAAAAGAGAAGAAGAAGTTATGAAGAATTGAAGTGCAGAATTTTTTGAATTTGGGTGAGTGTTAGAAGCTTACCACCCTTTGAACATTGGAGCTTAAGTGCTTGGGAATTGACGTCAGCCGTTGGAGCTCTCCATGTTCCTTTCTTGCAGCTTTAGGTCCGGTGTAAACCCTCTCCTCCGTGGCCATCATCTCATAGCTTCTCTTCATCTTGGTTTCTGCCCTTAGGAAGAGGTTCTTCAACCCTAAAGCAGAGGTTTTTAGCAAAGCTACGATTTTGGTTGAGTTTCCAAGTTTTAAAGGTTTAATTTTGGCTTTGGAAAGGATAAGACTTGAGTTGGAAAGCTTTATCTTCAGTCTAGATAAGTTCTAGTAGAGTTTAAGAGGATAAGTCTCGGGTTTAGGCTCTCACGGCTCAATCCGTCTCGGAACGCAACTCAGGATCTAACGGTCTATCGTGGGGCCGTCACTTGTCTCTAACGCGCTAGCCTTGGGCCGTCGCATTTTCTGTGGGTTTGATTTGGCCAAACCCTGTTCTGTGAAGCTTAACGGTCTATACTGTGGCCGTCGTTATCTTGTAACGCGTGAACCATGATCCGTTACACTCTCAATCGTTCAGATATTGGCTTTTGGGTTCAATTTTTCCCGACGGTCTTGGTTATGACCGTTATTTCTCCCCGACGCGCCAGTCTTCAGCCGTCGCATTTTCTGCTAGTTGCCCTGACAAACTAGTGTTCTGCCATGATCAACGGTCTAGCATCTGGTCGTTATTGGTCAATGACGCGTCTCTAGTAGGCCGTCACTTTCCTGCAGCTTAGATTACGGATTTGGACTCTGTCATGTCTAACGGCCGTTAGTCGGGGCGTTATTTAATTGTGACGGTCTGCCCCTAGACCGTTACTTTCTCTGCTGCTGAATTCATGAAATTTCTTCCTGCCCTTGTTTTAGACCTGGCGGTCTTTCACATTCTACAACTCATTCATCATCCACGCATTCTCATACATACATTTTTTCTGCATACATGCATTTCATACATGCATTTTCACACATCACCTCAAATCACCTCAATCAATCATTCATTTTCTGCATTCATGTTCAAACCTGCCAAACCATTCATCCACTCATTCATTCCTACTTTTTTCAAAAACACATTCTTGCATTCATTCACACTCATGAAACAAAAACAAAAATGCCAAAAAAGAATTTTTCATTTCTCTATATATAGTCATGTACAAGTAGTAAGAAAAAGAAATGCATCATTCGGCCGGCCTGTCTGCCGGGCCGCCCTCCTCATCTCCGCCCTCGGGTCTCCTAGCCGGTGGTGCTATGGAGGCACTCTCCTCCTGCTGCGCTCTCTCCGCCCTCTCATTCCTCCGCTGGCCGGAGGAACTCACGAGGAAATCAGCCACTGTCCCGCTCCGAGCGACGCTCCGCTGTGCTCCGCTCTACGAAACACTCCGCTCAGGTCCTCGGCCTATCATCCGGACGGTCCTCTCGAGGGTCCGCAACGCGATCTTCATATCGTAAGCCTGGCGCCGAGCCTCGCGTGCCTCGGTCCGGTATCGGTCCAAATCCCCCGTCCCAATCTGGAGTCGCTCTACCTCAGCCTGTGACTGAGCTAGCTCCGTCCGAAGTCGCTCCACCTCTGCATCATCCGAGCGTCGCGGGGTCTCCGCTCTCAGCCGGGCCATCTCTGCCTGTGCTAGCTCTATCTCTACTCGGGCCCGCTCAGTCTTAGCCCGGCTTCTCTCTATCTCTGCCTGGAGACGCTCTGCCTCCAATCGAGCCTGTCTAGCCTCGGCCATCGTTGCGGCTAGCTCTCTCGCCTGTAGATTGCATGTCATGTAGTTGATCAAAAAAAGCATTTTTGGCATATGCATGATCATGAGCATAAGCATTTAGCATCTTACCCGCTCCGCGAGGGTGGCCTCCGCCTCCTCGGCCCGGGCAACTGCCCGAGCAAACTCGGCATCCTGCTCTGTTCTGCCTCCCGCAGAATGAGAGGAGGACGATGGGGCGTCCGGTCCTGCTCATTGGGCTCCCTCGGCCCGCTGCATTTAGAAATCATGATTAGAAGTCGTGGTTAGTCAGCATTTTTTTGCATCATCAACATTAAGCATCATTTAAGTCTAAATCTTACCAGGAGCTCTAGGGCGGTCCGTCCCGCTGCTGGATGGTGGAGTGGAGTAGTCCCTCCAGCTCGGCTATCCGTCCCTCGGGGTCTAGCTGCATTTAAAGCATGTAAGTCAGTACATCTAGCACGATGCATCTTGCATATAGAAAGAGTGTTTTGAGTTTAGATTTGCATACCGGTCGTCGGGTACCTCGGTACACCCGGTCGCCGTAGAGTCGAGCGAAGGCCTTCAGATATACCTCGTCGCTCTCATCTCGCTCCTTCACCGCTCTACCTTACCTGTTCCAGTCATGGACGTACTTCGCCTTCCGAGCGCACCGATCCATGTTGCCACTGATGCCCCTTGCCGACTTGCCTGGGTGGTCATCACTGTGGCGTGGAAAGGTCACCTCGGGCTGGTGTAGTCCCCGAGTCTGCAGGATCAGTCGGTAGTGCAGAGGCTCGATGATGTGGATGCAGTGCATCCAGATGTCTCGTCCCCGGTATGACGAGGCCGCCTCCACCCACGGCTGTCCCGTGTAAACCTCGCCGTGGTACAGGGTCCATCTCACCTAGAAACATTAAGTCCATTCATCAGCATATAAGTTCATCATGCAAAAGCATTTAGAAGCATTTAGAAGCATATAAGTTCAGCATTTAGAAGCATTTAGGAGCATTCAAGAGCATTTAAGAGCATGTAGAAATCACTTTGAGTTCTGGACTTACCGACGTGTGTGGGTAGGAGTCCAGGTCGTCCTGGATCGTCCGAGTCAATCTGATGATCGACCCTGTGTCCCTCGCTACTGTCCACCGTCTCGCAATCGGGATACGGCCGGGGTGGAGTAGTGTGCCTCTCCCGATGCCCGGGAGATACATGTAGCTCCAGATCTACATTTTAGAAATCAAGTCAGTCAAATTGCATAGTCATTTGCATAACATTCTTGCATAATCATAGAAGGCATTTAAATTGCATTTACCTGTAGGAAAGGCGAGAAGCCGCCCAGCATCGTCTGCCGGTCCGTCGTGCTGAGAGACTCGAATAGGAACGCTAGCACTGCCGCTCCCCATGCGTATCTCCCGACTCTGTGCAAATGCTCTATCAGCGGAAGCAGTCGGCAGCTAATGACGTCCGCTCGAGTCGCGAAGAGGAGCTTCCCGAATAGCAGCATCAGGAAGCGTCTGAGCACTCTGTCTCCCTCTGGTCCCGCCTCCGCCGCCACGCGAGGATGCACCTGGTCTATCACTCTGCCCAAATGCTCCTCGGGTAGCTCTCCCACGGCAATCGCCACTCCTCTCAGCCCCAGGCTCTCTTGCAGTACTGATCTCGAGAGCTGAGATGAGGACTATCCCGGCCTGATCAAATCTAGCCCGAGCAGCTGCTGCGTCATCTCCCGGTAATCACCGTAAGTCCATCCGGTCACTACGGCTCCGTGGACTCTCAATCCCGTAATCCTCGCTATGTCTTCTAGTGTGGGGATCATGTGGCCCCACGGGAAGATGAAAGCTCTGCTGATCGGATCCCACCTCTCGTGCAACGCGTACAACAAGGGTGTGTCCATCCGGATCACCTCGATGCTGAGCACCTCGGCGAATCCCATGCTGGCTAGTCGCTCCCTCTGGTAGTCGGGCAGTGCCTGGTACACCGCCCGGACCTGCAGCCAGGAGATCCTTGATCTTCGCTTTCCCTGCATGTTATTTAGATCATAAGTTAGTTAATTGTATCATGAAACATTGCATAAGCATTGTGAAATGAAAACAAAACAAAAATCAGAAATTGAAAACCCTAAAAAATAGTCTAGGTCCCTGGCAGATGTAACGGCCCTGGAGTAGGGCGTCGCTTGCTTCTGACACACCAAGGGTGGTGCGTCAGGAATGTGACGGTCTCTGGCAGGACCGTCACATTGTCTGTGTTTGGGCGTTTTTTCTTTGCATTCCTGTGGTCTCCCACTTTGGCCAAATGGCCTACAATCATTCCTAATGGGTTCCTAGACCCATTTTCTACCCTCAAAACCCGCATGCATCACAAATAAAACCCAAAAAAATTAAAAATTAAGTTAGGGCGGGAGGACCTACCTCATGCTCCATGCCCCTTCTCCTCTTCTTGGCTGGTTCCTTGGGCTCCCCTTCACCCAAGGGGACATCTTCCTGGTCTCCCACGGCCGTGGGAGCTTCATCTTCCTCCCTTGGCTCTCTTCTCCTCGGTTCTTCTTCTGTGACCGGCGGGATCGCCTCCCGTTCGAGCCGGCGGTGAAACCGCCGGATTGCTTTCTTCTTTCCCCTCTCCCTCTTCTGTGGTGGTGGCTGGGAACCCTCGTCGCCAGCCATGGTAGTGGTGGGGATGGTGGTCGCCGGTGGTTTTTTTGGTTTGGGGCGTTTGATTGCTTGAGTGTTGAATGAAGGCCGTGACCGTTCGATTTTATTTTTTTGAATGCTCAGGAAATGTGACGGTCTATCGTTCGGCCGTTACATCCTTATAACGCGTCTGGATTTGACCGTTACATGTGATGAGACTGTTTTATTGAAGAATGTGAATCGCCTGGTTTATGACGGCCCAGGGCTGGTCCGTTACTTTATGTGACGCCCTCATCTCAGACCGTTAAAAACTTGCAAGTTCCTTGATGAATTAAATGGCCTAATTGATGTCAAAATGGTTCCCTATTTTGTCAAGATGTTTATGGATGATGTCTCTCGCACGCACAAATGGTTATGCCTTGATTCATGTTCATGATTATTTTTGGCTAACCTATCTTTCATGAAGGAATTTATGAACGAAATCACGCTTTGCCGTCCGTCAGGCAGGTAAGTCAGGTAATGTATCTCTTTCCCTTATCCCTTAATGCATTACTATATGTTACTTACGATATTATCTCGAGAACCGGATGGTCATTCATGTGTTCTGGGATCTGATGTTCCCCTTAAACAAAAATGATGATGATCTAAGTTCGCATGTTTAATCGTTGGATAAGCCGTTAGGTTGGAAATTTTTTGGGGATAATAGTTTTGTCTTGCACGCCGTGGTTGCAGATGGTGTCCTGACCCTGATTTCTCCTGTCTAGCAATATTATTCTCGAATATTTTTTATTTTATCTTTCTTTTGCATTCGTTTTGATGATTTCTTTTCCTTTAGCCCAGCATGCATCATACGCGTTCTTTGAGCATTCATGAAGCTTCAAGGTATCTCAGTGATGGTGAATAGTTGTGTTCTTAATCTCGAATGAGGAGAATCATTCTACTCTGAATTAGAAGGTTTCCTTTGATCTCGTCGCTCGATTTGGTTGGCTGAGATTCCTGTCTGGAGCTTAGTCAGTACTATTTTCCTTTCCGTTGCCTCCGGCGGCTAGCCGTGTTTCCATTCCTTAGTTGTTAATTCCTCCAGACTTGCATTATTTGGTTGACTATTTCATTGTGATCAGTTTAAAGTTTTCCAGAAAATTCCTGTTGCTTGTTGGTAAGAACGGGTGTCGTTTACCTTAACGCCCTCTTTTTGATCCACTCCGCTTCATTTTCGCTTCATCTTCATGTTCCATTTCGCCTTCGCTTCACCTCCGCTCGCTCCCCTGCAAAGAGGACGTTAAGGAGGGGCATCTATTGACACCCGTTTTATGACCAATAAGTCGGGTCATCTCCTTATTCATTCTATATGATGCTCCGAGTTGTTCACTCTTCGTTGAGTCTCTTGATTGATTTGGAGCCTATTTCTTGGGTCTTTCTCCTTGATCAGATATGGCTCTTTGTGGCATTTCCTTTGACTAGGGCTTAGCAAAACCCTCATTCCTTCTTTTGAAATCCATTGATAATAACGGTCTGTCCTAGGCGCGTTGTTTCATTCTGACGGATGGGTCATGGGCCGTTACTCTTTGAAGAGTCCTAAGGCTTAAGGGCTTGTTTCAATCCTTATCCTTTTAGTTTATATGTTGATAATAACAGTCTGTCGTGCAGCCGTTGTTTCAGTATGACGCCCTATGCCTTGGCCGTTATTTCTGGCAGAGTCCTATTGCTTCGATCTTCTTCCCGTTGATCTTATCTTTTTGGGATAAGGTTGAAAGTAATGGACATTCCTTGGGGCGTTATTTCCAAGTGGCGGTCTGTCGTGCAGCCGTTACTTCCTTTGAGAGTCCTGGCAGTTCAGGCCTTTTCTCTGCTACTCCGTGGTCGAGATAAGAACTTGGATTGACAATATCTCTTTCAAATCTGATCCTCAGAACCTTCTGTTTGTTTGTATGGACTCTTGGTGATATTATCTTCAAGGATTTGCTAAGAATTATCCCTTTATCTTGCTGGCTTATCCTCTGCTCGACGTAAGAGTTTGAGGGTCTATAAATAGAACCCTCGACTTCATGGCCAAAAGGGGGAAAATCTGGAGTTTACGTCGAAGTGCTGCTGTATTCTAGAGCCACGTCTGATCAAGGAGAAGTGCTTCTCACGTTCGTTTGCTGCCTGGTGAAGGGAGTATTTGTTCCATTGGCTCCAAAGTTCACAATTGCATATTGAGTTTCCATTCAATCTCTCTTTCATCATAAACATTATTTCTCTCCTTCCTCCACGTTTTTCACTGGTTTTCATCATCTAAACATCCTCCTAATCTTTTAAAACGCCCAGAGGGGTTAAAAAACAAAAACCTTCCCGGTATTCCCCTTTCCTTTTGATGATATTTCACTTATTGAAGAATTGATGCTATATTATTGAAAGGGCTAATTTGGGTTATTTGGTTCTTGTCTTCCACTTCTTTGGCAGGTTTACAGGTTCACTAGGACGAGGCCCAAGTCTTCTAGCCGGCTGGAAGAGTTGGAGTTAAAAGGACTCATACTTTGTTACTGCAGGTTATACGACGGTCTGGTGCAGGCGCGTCATATTCTTCTAGCGGTCTATCGGTCGACCGTCACTTCCAAGTGACGCACAGGGTTCTGGCCGTTACTTCTAGCCGACCTGCAGGTTCTCTTTGGTTTCCTCTCCCGTGGGCGGGTGTTTCATCCACCTATTTCCAAGGTATATTCAAGTCTTTGGCTTGTTTTTACTTTGGTGGCGATCACATCTTTTCCTTGGTATTGGGCATTAGCTTTCTCCTTCATCACATATATCTTTATTTCCTTGCTTGTTCCACCCTCGCGGTGTGTTTTCATTTACTTCTTGCTCCACGCCCCGGCGTGTGTTTTTCTTTATTTCCTTAGCATTAGTTTGATTGAGATAGCATGCCCATGCTAGAGCTAGCTTTGATTGCCTAGGTTCATGATCACATGTTCATAGGTTAAGAGCAGATCTTTGATTACTTGCTTGTCATCTTATCACATTCACACAACAAAAATCCCCAAAAGAAAAGAAGATAGGCAAAACTAATCAACAGCCGCAAGCCCAGGCTGTCCTGAAGACCAGCCCGGGGAAGAAGGGTCGACTGCCTCTCGGGGCGCCGTAGCTCTAGGCCCAGCAACTCCCGAGCCATCCCCCGATAGTCGGGAAAAGTAGTCCCGCTAACCGGTGACCCGTGCACTCGAAGGCCAGTGAGCCTGGCCACGTCCTCCAACGTGGGGACCATATGCCCCCACGGGAAAAGGAACGCATGACTCACTGGGACCCAGCGGTCGTGCAGGGCATAGAGCAGAGCTGCGTCAAATCGACACACCTCAATGCTCAGGAATGGGGCGAACCCCATGGCAGCCAACAGCTCCCTCTGAAAGTCCGGCAGTGCTAAGTACACTGCGCGGACCTGCAGCCACGAGGTACGGGTCCTGCGCTTTCCCTGCATTCATTCAT
Organism: Amorphophallus konjac; assembly: GCA_022559845.1. Taxonomy (NCBI): domain Eukaryota; kingdom Viridiplantae; phylum Streptophyta; class Magnoliopsida; order Alismatales; family Araceae; genus Amorphophallus; species Amorphophallus konjac. Next base: position 67,546,247 of record CM040117.1, read on the forward strand.
TCATTTTAGATGCATTTTAGTAATTAATTTAAGTGTTTTGTTCCATATCTAAATAAGAAGATCAAGCTTTGAATCTCTGTCATAAGAGCGGTTCACAACGGGCCGCTCGTCCCTTGAACGGTCCCATATTCACCGCTTTATTCCTCTGGTTCTGTCGATTTGAACGGGCTGATGTTGACCGTCCTTAACTTGGACGGGTCATCATGCACCGTTTGTCCCTCAAGCTTCCTAGGGTAGAACGGCCACTCCTGGGCCGTGTAAATGTTGGACGGTCCTATGGGGACCACATTGTTCTGCGTTGATGGTGTGTTGAACGGACCAAAGTGGCCCATATGTTTTTTGTACGGTGATCCTCTCACCGTCCCTGCTTTGTTCAATTCTACAGTTGAGTGAAGTTGAATGGCCTGTTCCTAGCCGTATGAATGTTGGGTGGTCCTATGTGGGCCGCATGGTTTGGTTTGTGCGATTTCTGTTCAACCGCTCTACCGTCATCTTCCCCGACGACGGTGAGGGTTCCCCCGCCGGAGGGGGGCCGCCATGGCTCCCCTAACCGGCCCCTAAGCATCTCTAACCCCCCAAAAAAGTCTCTAAACTAGCATGCATTGAACAAAATTAAAGAAAATTAGAGAAAAGGGGGGAGGCCTACCTCGGGGTCGCGGGGCTTCTTGACCGCCCTCGCCGGTGCATCTTCTCCGGTGACCTCTCCCTCCCCGACGGAGGCTTCTTCCTCAGCAGTGACCACGTCGAGCTCCTCCATAGTCACCTCCGGCGTCTCCTCTTCCCCAGCCGATGGTGGCGATGGCGGTGGCGGCGACGACGGTGAGCCTTCACCGGTGACCGACGGTCGTGCCGCCTGATGCTTCGACCTCGTCATCGCGGAGGTGAGGAGGGGGGCCTTGAGATGGAGAGAGAGGGCTTGGGGGGTTTGAGAGATTGAGAGAGCTTGAGAGAGGATTGAGAGAGAATGGGGTGTGTGTGGCCCCTTCGTCCTCTCCACCGTGTGTTACGGTGGAGGGAGGCGAAGGGGTTTCAGTTTTTTGAGATTGCAGAGATGAACGGTCTATCATTACACCATTTACATTTGAGTGGTTAAACTCTGACCGCACATTCCCAATGGCCGTTAGCTTTAAGTCGGTTTTAATTCCTGGTATGAGCGGTCCATGGTGGACCGTTCTTCATGAGACGGTATTTTAGTGACAGTTCATCCCTGGTGATCTGCCTCTTTGAATCTATTCAAATGCCAGGTGCGCACGGTTAAATGGAGACCGTTCTTATAAGTTATGCGGTGTAAATATGGCCATTTATCTTGGGGTGATGAATTAGAATCATGAATGTCAATCTTTTGGTAACATTATTGCCTAACCATCTTATGCAGGGTCACTCCATTCAGTCCCGTCGTTTCGCCTGCACAGGTAAGTCAGGTATGGCTTTCTATCCCTACATCCCTTATTGCATTACTATATGGTACTATTATATATTGTCTCGAGAACCAGTTGGTTATCTACATGTTCCAGGATCTGATGTTCCCTTTCAACAAAAACAATGATGATCCAGGTTCACGTACTTAACCTTCGGATAGACCGTTAAGTTGGGATGTCACGGGGAGGATGGTTCTATCCCGCACGCCGTGGTTACGGGTGGTATCTTGACTCTGATGTTCCCAACTTAGCAATATTATTCTTGAGTATTTTATATTTTAATCTTTCTTTGTATTCATTTTTAAGATTTCTTTTATTTTTAGCCCAGCATGCATCATACGCATCTTTTGAGCTTTCATGCCCCATGGTTTGCTTGAAGAATGTCTCATCAGTGGTGGTCAGCTGTGCGTTCAAGTGTTCGAGTAAGAGGAACTAATTCCACTCTGAGTTGGAAGGTTTTCTTTAATCAATTCGTTTGGTTTGGTTGATTGAAAGGTCCCCGTCTGGAGTTTTAGCATGTTTCCTTTAATTTAGACACTTGCTTTGTGGCCCCCTCATTGGACCGCGGGATTGTGTCCCCCGTGACGTTGGTCTTATCGGTTTATTTTCGTTTAGTTCCTCCAGACTGGCATCGCTTTCGGTTTAATCATTCCTGGCATTTGGTTCAGAATTTTTTGGAAGATTCCAGTCGCTTATTGATGGAAAGGGGTGTCGTTTTACTTTAACACCCACTTTTTCTGGTCCACTCCGCTGCATTTCCGCTCCACTCCATGTTCCATGTCACTTTTGCCTCACCTCCGCTCGCTCCCCTGCAAAGAGGATGTTAAGGAGGGGCATCTGTTGACACCCGTTTTATCCCGATAAGTTGAGTCGTTTCACTTACTCACTTTGGTTGATGCCTCGAGTTGCCCATCACTCGTTGGGGCTATTTTTAAGTATATCTTGGGCTAGTCTTATGGGTTACCTCCCTCCTTGGTTAAGTCCAAGTCATTTCAGAGTTTAATGGGCCTGGGTTTTGGTTGATTGCGCTTTTCCTACGAGTTTCAACTCCCACATGCATGTACGGTTCATCCACAACTGCTCAATACATGTGCGGTTACCTATGGGCCGTCCGCATATTTTTGGAACATTTTGGCTAATTTTTTGAATTTCCACCGTCAAGCATTCATGCGGTCCTAGTAGGCCCGTTCAACTCAATGAACAGGCCTATGTCAACCGCTCATATAGCAAAGTCCTACGCTTGACAACTTTCTCAGATAATTATCCAACTAATTGAATTATCACTGACAAGGCTAGAACGGTTTGCCCTTGTCCGCTCTACAGTTGAACGGTCTCCATAGAGCCGCTCATCTATGAGAGTCCAACGGCGGGCGTTCCGGTCAGTTCGAGGGATAATTGGGATTATTTTCTGATTATTTGAATTTCCACCGACGGGTATGGACGGTTAGTTTATAACCGCCCACCTGGTTGAGCGGACTATCGTAAGACCGTTCATACCGTCGACTGCTGAATTTTAACGGATTTTAATCCTTTTATCCATGGTTTTATCCCCAACTTCTTTTATCAATATCTCCGTGGATACTCAACCATTTTGGCTGCCGTTTCGACTAGATGAGATATAATTATATTATCTACGATTTATCTTTAATAATCTTGTCCCGAAAATGGCTCAAAACCCTAGTTTCGGGGGTGGCTTTCTAGGCTCTATAAATAGACCCTAAAGGCCGGACTTGAAAAGGGGGGAGATCTTGATCGACGGCGAAGCCCTGCCGCACTTTTGAGCGACCTAGCACCAAGGAGGGAGACTCTCTACGTCCATACGAGCCTCCGGTCCAGGGAGTAGTCCATGCTGTGAGTTGTTTGTGCTTGTCATAGTTTTCATCATTTTTCCTTGCATGCATTGTTTCCTCCCCACGTGCCCCTTCGTTTTCATCATCATGCACACCTCCACCCATGTTTTTGTCACCCTAGGGGTTTAAAATCCCCTAGGTATCTCCCTTTCCATTTGTTTATGGTTATTTCTTCCCATATGAACATTTATTACAGCATTCAGTCCTGATCTAGGTGTTCTTCTTGTGTCATCACATTGTTTTGCAGGTCAGCACTTCATCAGCACGAGGCCCATCCCCTCTGGCCGGCTGGAGAGGGTGGAGGTGAACCCTTTAGCAACTTCTGGTGTGATGGACTCGAGCAGTTCTTGACTACCCGTTCAAGACGACGTGCGGCTGTATAGGAACCACCCTTCTTCTCCTTGCGGTCTACTTCAAGCCGTCCATCCTCCAGGAGCGCTTCCTCCCGCACGTTCTGCAGCACCCCTACGCGGTCTATCGTAAGACCACGTGTCATTTTAGGCGGTCCCTCCTCAACCGCGCGTCTACCCAGTGCTGCATCTAGGCGAGTGTCTCCCCTTCCTTTCCAAAGCACGACGTGCTCATCACGTCCGGCGCTTTGGTGGCGATCACGGTGACTTTCATTTTCCTTTCTCCTCTTACTGTTTATTCATCACATTGTTGATCTACTCATAGCATATCTTCCATTAAGTGAGAGGAGAAAAATATATCTACACCATTCTTTTATGGATCCTCTCACCGTCCCTACTTTGTTCAATTCTACTGTTGAGTGAAGTTGAACGGCCTATTCCTAGCCGTATGAATGTTGGGCGGTCCTATGTGGGCCGCATGGTTTGGTTTGTGCGGTTTCTGTTCAACCGCTCTACCGTTGTCTTCCCCGACGATGGTGAGGGTTCCCCCGTCGGAGGGGGGCCGCCATGGCTCCCCTAACCGGCCCCTAAGCATCTCTAACCCCCCAAAAAAGCCTCTAAACTAGCATGCATTGAACAAAATTATAGAAAATGAGAGAAAAGGGGGGAGGCCCACCTCAGGGTCGCGGGGCTTCTTGACCGCCCTCGCCGGTGCATCTTCTCCGGTGACCTCTCCCTCCCCGACGGAGGCTTCTTCCTCGGCGGCGACCACGGCGAGCTCCTCCATAGTCACCTCCGGCGTCTCCTCTTCCCCGGTCGACGGTGGTGGTGGCGGCGGCGACGACGAGCCTTCACCGGTGGCCGACGGTCGTGCCGCCTGATGCTTCATCCTCGTCATCGCAGAGGTGAGGAGGGGGGCCTTGAGATGGAGAGAGAGGGCTTGGGGGGTTTGAGAGATTGAGAGAGCTTGAGAGAGGATTGAGAGAGAATGGGGTGTGTGTGGCCCCTTCGTCCTCTCCACTGTGTGTTACGGTGGAGGGAGGCGAAGGGGTTTCGGTTTTTCGAGATTGCAGAGATGAACGGTCTATCGTTAGACCGTTTACATTTGAGCGGTTAAACTCTGACCGCACATCCCCAATGGCCGTTAGCTTTAAGTCGGTTTGAATTCCTGGTATGAGCGGTCCATGGTGGACCGTTCTTCATGAGACGGTATTTTAGTGACCGTTCATCCCTGGTGATCTGCCTCTTTGAATTTGTTCAAATGTCAGGTGCGCACGGTTAAATGGAGACCGTTCTTATAAGTTATGTGGTGTAAATATGGCCGTTTATCTTGGGGTGATGAATTAGAATCATGAATGTCAATATTTTGGGAACATTATTGCCTAACCATCTTATGCAGGGTCACTCCATTCAGTCCCGTCGTTTCGCCTGCACAGGTAAGTCAGGTATGGCTTTCTATCCCTACATCCCTTATTGCATTACTATATGGTACTATTATATATTGTCTCAAGAACAAGTTGGTTATCTACGTGTTCCAGGATCTGATGTTCCCCTTCAAAAGAAACAATGATGATCCAGGTTCACGTACTTAACCTTCGGATAGACCGTTAAGTTGGGATGTTGCGGGGAGGATGGTTCTATCCCGCACGCCATGGTTACGGGTGGTATCTTGACTCTGATGTTCCCAGCTTAGCAATATTATTCTCGAGTATTTTATATTTTAATCTTTCTTTGTATTCATTTTTAAGATTTCTTTTACTTTTAGCCCAGCATGCATCATACGCATCTTTTGAGCTTTCATGCCCCATGGTTTGCTTGAAGAATGTCCCATCAGTGGTGGTCAGCTGTGGGTTCAAGTGTTCGAGTAAGAGAAACTAATTCCACTCTGAGTTGGAAGGTTTTCTTTGATCAATTTGTTTGGTTTGGTTGATTGAAAGGTCCCCGTCTGGAGTTTTAGCATGTTTCCTTTAATTTAGACACTTGCTTTTGTGGCCCCCTCATTGGACCGCGGGATTGTGTCCCCCGTGAGGTTGGTCTTGTCGGTTTATTTTCATTTAGTTCCTCCAGACTGGATCGCTTTTGGTTTAATCATTCCTAGCATTTGGTTCAGAGTTTTCTGGAAGATTCCAGTCGCTTATTGATGGAAACGGGTGTCGTTTTACCTTAACGCCCACTTTTTCCTGTCCACTCCGCTGCATTTCCGCTCCACTCCATGTTCCATGTCACTTTCGCCTCACCTCCGCTCGCTCCCTTGCAAAGAGGACGTTAAGGAGGGGCATCTGTTGACACCCATTTTATCCCGATAAGTTGAGTCGTTTCACTTACTCACTTTGGTTGATGCCTCGAGTTGCCCATCACTCGTTGGGGCTATTTTTAAGTATATCTTGGGCTAGTCTCTTGGGTTACCTCCCTCCTTGGTTAAGTCCAAGTCATTTCAGAGTTTAATGGGCCTGGGTTTTGGTTGATTGCGCTTTTCCTACGAGTTTCAACTCCCACATGCATGTACGGTTCATCCACGACCGCTCAATACATGTGCGGTTACCTATGGGCCGTCCGTATATTTTTGGAACATTTTGGCTAATTTTTTGAATTTCCACCGTCAAGCATTCATGCGGTCCTAGTAGGCCCGTTCAACTCAATGAACGGGCCTATGTCAACCGCTCATATCTCAGAGTCCTACGCTTGACAACTTTCTCAGATAATTATCCAACTAATTGAATTATCACCGACAAGGCTAGAACGGGTTGCCCTTGTCCGCTCTACAGTTGAACGGTCTCCATAGAGCCGCTCATCTATGAGAGTCCAACGGCGGGCGTTCCGGTCAGTTCGAGGGATAATTGGGATTATTTTCTGATTATTTGAATTTCCACCGACGGGTATGGACGGTTAGTTTATAACCACCCACCTGGTTAAGCGGTCTATCGTAAGACCGTTCATACCGTCGATTGCTGAATTTTAACAGATTTTAATCCTTTTATCCATGGTTTTATCCCCAACTTCTTTTATCAATATCTCCGTGGATACTCAACCATTTTGGCTGCCGTTTCGACTGGATGAGAAATAATTATATTATCTACGATTTATCTTTAATAATCTTATCCCGAAAATGGCTCAAAACCCTAGTTTCGGGGGTGGCTTTCTAGGCTCTATAAATTGACCCTAAAGGCCGGACTTGAAAAGGGGGGAGATCTTGATCGACGACGAAACCCTGCCGCACTTTTGAGCGACCTAGCACCAAGGAGGGAGACTCTCTACGTCCATACGAGCCTCCGGTCTAGGGAGTAGTCCACGCTTTGAGTTGTTTGTGCTTGTCATAGTTTTTGTCATTTTTCCTTGCATGCATTGTTTCCTCCCCACGTCCCCCTTCGTTTTCATCATCATGCACACCTCCACCCATGTTTTTGTCACCCTAGGGGTTTAAAACCCCCCAGGTATCTCCCTTTCCATATGTTTATGGTTATTTCTTCCCATATGAACATTTATTACACCATTCAGTCCTGATCTAGGTGTTCTTCTTGTGTCTTCACGTTGTTTTGCAGGTCAGCACTTCATCAGCACGAGGCCCATCCCATCTGGCCGGCTGGAGAGGGTGGAGGTGAACCCTTTAGCAACTTCTGGCGTGATGGACTCGAGCGGTTCTTGACTGCCCGTTCACGACGACGTGTTGCTGTATAGTAACCGCCCTTCTTCTCCTTGCGGTCTACTTCAAGCCGTCCATCCTCCAGGAGCGCTTCCTCCCGCACGTTTTACAGCACCCCTATGCGGTCTATCGTAAGACCGCGTGTCATTTTAGGCGGTCCCTCCTCAACCGCATGTCTACCCAGTGCTGCATCTAGGCGAGTGTCTCCCTTTTCTTTCCAAAGCACGGCGTGCTCATCATGTCCGGCGCTTTGGTGGTGATCACGGTCACTTTCATTTTCCTTTCTCCTCTTACTGTTCTTCATTTACTTATTCATCGCATTGTTGATCTACTCATAGCATATCTTCCATTAAGTGAGAGGAGAAAAATATATCTACACTAATCACTCAAATATGCAAAGAAGTTGACAAGCTCATTGACGTGGGTTTCGTCGAAGAAAATCAATATACCACGTGGTTGGCCAATATTGTGCCCGTGAAGAAGAAGAATGGGAAGATCCGGATATGTGTTGACTTCCGAGATCTGAATAAAGCCTGCCCCAAGGATGACTTTCCGGTACCAATAATGGAGGTCATGATAGATGCAACAACCGGCCATGAGGCCCTATCATTCATGGATGGGTCGTCCGACTATAACCAAATATGGATCGCGGAACATGACCGGATCCACACTGCCTTCCGAACTCCCAAAGGCATTTATCACTACAAGAGGATGCCGTTCGGATTAAAGAACGCCGGCGCAACTTATCAGCGGGCGATGACTAGAATATTTGATGAGCTTCTCTACCATAAGGTCGAGTGTTACATAGATGACCTAGTGGTTAAAATCAGAAAGAAAGAAGACCATCTGTAGGACCTCCGAGTTATCTTTCAGAGGCTAAGGCAGTATGAATTGAAGATGAACCCTATGAAGTGTGCGTTCGGAGTATCAAGTGGAAAGTTCTTGGGTTTCATTGTCAGATACCGGGGAATTGAAATAGACCCTGCAAAGATCAAAGCAATTTAGGAGTTACCCTCACCGAGGAACCTCTCCGAACTGAGATCTCTGCAAGGCCGCCTGTCATACATCCGGCGGTTCATATCCAACCTGTCAGGGCGATGCCAGCCCTTTCACAAGCTAATGGTGAAAGATGTTCCATTTTACTGGGATGAATATTGGGAGACAGCCTTCGACAAGCTCAAAGACTATCTGAAGATTCCTCCAGTGCTGGGCGCACCGGTGAAAGGATGGCCGCTGGTTTTGTACATAGCGGCCACATATAACTCCCTGGGGGCAATGTTAGCCCAGAACAATGAAGAAGGGAAAGAACAAGCCCTCTACTACCTCAGTCAAAGAATGGTCAGAACTGAGGAGAGGTACACCTATATCGAGAAGATCTGCCTGGCACTGGTCTTCGCGGTCAAGAAGCTTCGACACTATATGTTGTCGCATGAAGTTAAGCTAATTTCCAAGGAAGATCTGCTTAAATATATCATGTCTCAACCGGCACTCAAAGGCCGCCTAGGCAAATGGGCAGTGATTCTCATGGTGTATGATATCTCCTACGTGCCGCAAAGGGCCGTCAAGGGCCAGGCCATCGCAGACTTCTTTGCTGAGCATCCAGTGCCTGAAGACTGCCTGCTGGAACCAGAGCTTCCTAAAGATGAAACCCTAGAGGTCAGCCAGGTGCGGCCCTCTCTATGGCAGCTGCATTTTGACGACGCTTCCAAAATTGACACCTCAGCTACTGGATCAGCCAGGGTCAGAGCGGGGGCAGGAATAGTCCTGAAATCTCCAGAAGGAGAAGTCATATATACATCTTGTTCGATAAACAAGCCATGCATGAACAATGAAGCAGAATATGAAGCCCTTATAATCGGGTTACAAATTGCTCTGTCCATAGAGATCCAGATGTTGGAAGCATTTGGGGATTCCATGCTAGTCATAAAATAGATGGAAGGAGAGTTCGATGTGCAGAAGCAAGAGCTCCTCCCTTACTATTAGCTGGCACTCCGCTTGATGGCGAGATTCTATTTCATCAAAATCGAGCATATTAACAGAGGACAGAATGCTCAGGCGGATGCCCTCGCGAAGCTGGCTAGTTCTTTGGCAATCTCGCCAGACACAAGCCTGAATATAGCAGTAATCAACCGTCGGCAGGTCCCTAGTGTAATAGAGGTTCTGGCCGATGAACAAGAAAATGAAGTAGCAGTTGTCGAAGAAGTTCAGCAGCCCGATTGGCGGGAACACCTTCTGCGTTGGTTTCAGCACCAACAGCTCCCGCGAGAAAAAGAATAAAGAATGAAGCTCCTAAGGGTCAAAGACTCTTACGAGATGAGAAGCGGAACCTTGTTCCAAATAATGGCTGATGCCCGAAAGAAAATTTTGCTCCGTTGCTTGTCTTCAGTAGAAGCTGGGCAGGTAATGCAAGAAGTCCATGCCGGGTCAGCTAGAGCACACGAGGTTGGGCCGAAAATAGAAATTGAAATAAAGAAATTGGGCTATTATTGGCCCTCCATGTTTAATGATTGCTGCAAGTTTGCTAAAGCTTTCCAAAAATGTCAAGAGCACGCCAACGTGTCCAGGAGACCGCCGACGCCGCTACATCACCGTACCAAGTTGGCCATTCGCTCAATGGGGCACGGACGTGGTAGGGCCACTGCCAGCATCTTCGTCAGGGTGCAGATATATCTTAGCAGCCACAGATTACTTCTCCAGATGGGCAGAAGTAGTTGCGCTAAGAGATGTGATGGGAGAATTGGTCGCAAGATTCTTCCGGCAAAATATAATATTCCGGTTTGGGGTTCCCAGTCGAATTGTCTCTAATAATGGCAGCCATTTCAGAAACCAGAAGGTTTATCGGCTGGCCGACAAATACAAGATTGATTGGAGAGCGTCATCTCCCTACTACCCTCAAGCCAACGGACTTGCAGAAGCCTTCAATAAAACGCTATGCACCCTGCAAGCAAAGACTGTCAAGGCTAATAAAAGAGATTGGGAAGAAAGGATGTACGAAGCGCTTTGGGCCTAAAATACAGTCTATAAAACCCCAACCGGCTATTCACCATTCTCCCTCGTATATGGGTCGGAGGCTGTGGTGCCGATTGAATTGGAGGTCCCCTCGCTACAAGTTGCCATCCAGCATGGGTTGGCTAGCGGCGAACAAACTAACATAGAAAGAAGACTGGAAGAGCTTGTCGAGCTCGAAGGAAAGCGTCTCAGCGCGTAACAAAATATTCAACTCTACCAAGCTCGCATGGCCCGTGCTTTCGACAAACCGGTCAAAGGTTGAGAATTCAAGAAGGGTGACCTAGTAATGGTCAAAAGAAGAGAAGTGATGGCCTCCAACCCCAAAGGGAAGTTGGTTGAAAACTGGGTCGGACCATATGTCATCCATCGAGTATACGAAGGGGGTGCGTACGTCCTTGTAGATCATAAAGGAGTCGTCCAGTTCTCTCCCCCTAATGGAAAACATATAAAGATGTATCACACAGCTCAGCCGGCATTCCCAGAATGACCAAAACCCACCTTGGTTTAATGGCACTCCACCCTGGCCGAGCTCTACCCACCTTGGTCTAGTGGCACTCCGCCCTGGCCGAGCTCTAAAATTCTAGATAATACAACATTGCCATTACAGGCCTTACGCCCGAATCGGCATGAAATCTATCCTTTGCGTTAGCATTGCCTTCTTGCTAACAAATAAACCCCTTTTCGGCACAAGACTTTGTGTCCTAGCCGACCCCCATACAATATCGCCATTACAGACCTTACGCCTGAATCGGCATGGAGTCTATCCCTTGCATTAGCATTACCTTCTTGCTAACAAATAAACCATTCTTCCGGCAAAAGACTTTGTGTCCAAGCCGACCCTCACACAAGATCACCGTTACGAGCCTTACGTCCGAATTGGCTAAAGCTTCTCCTTTGCGCTGGTATCATTCCTCTGCCAATGAATAAACTGCCTTTACTGGCATACGACCTTGTGCCTCAGTCAGTGGCTATCTGCTGTCACCAAGGGCCAAATATCACATGTTAACCTGTCAGCATTCTCCTGTCACATGAATTGAACAAAAAAAAAGAAAGAAAGAAAAATGGGGCTTAAAATAAAGGTGCCCCGCTGGTCTTGTTCCTACATTAGGATGTTCGCGACCTTTTTTTCTTTCCTTCGCGGGTTGATCGACCAACTGACTAACTGGTAGTCAAATGATCAATTAACGACGCGGGCGTGCCAGTCACATGAGTGACGATTTTATTGTGCGCTCATTCTGACCCGTGTCGGGCGAATGTAAGGTTCGGTCGGGACCAGCAGTCCGCCATACCATAAAGGTTATGGCGTTAATTACATCCCCCACGAGGAGGGAACACCTTTGATTAATTGCCGAGATATCGGGCTGTCGAAGCCGGGATAAAGGGTACAGAGCAGGCAAGCGGTCATGCAGGATGATACGACTGACTACACACGATTTATTAGGGTGGACCCTGGTACACGGCGGAGGACTTAGGCTCGAAGGCCACCTTCACGCGTAACGAAGCCTCCAATCAGGCGTAACCTGACCTTCTGGCAATGTTGTTTGATATACCAAGGATGCACACATTCGGGCATGCGCTAATGCGATATGAGTGCGTAGACCAAGGCGTAACGGAAGGATTCAAGGCGCCTTGATTCAAGCTTGAACATGCTAATTTTGTTCAGTTTATTGGTTGAGGAACTTGCACCCTTCTGTGATTAGCATAAGAAATCGTCCCATGAGTGGGAAAGGGATTATAATGATGCGACGACACGATTCAGAACGAAACTGGGGCAGTGCTCGCGAAGACAGCGGCTAAAACACTTGAAACGGCGCTCTGAAACGTGGGTAAAAGGTTTAAAACGGCGCCGGAACCGTAGGTAAAAGGGGCAGCCTGTTAAAACGGCGTGGGGAGCTGGGGCGCGCCGGGAAGGGCGCGCCGGAAAGGGCGCGCGGGGAAGAGCGCGTCGGGAAGGGCGCGCCAGGAAGAGCGCGCCGTTTTAAGGCGTTATCGCACATGAACGCGCCGAATTAACCCGATCTCAAGGAAACAGGAGCTTCGTTAGTTTATTCATGAATTTATTAAAAGGTTTTGGAGGATTTTGAGAATTTATTGAGTTGATTATTCATAGAATCGGTGCCGAGTCATTCAAGGGTCGATTCACGGGCTCGCGCGAGGTCCGGACTCGAGCGCCGCGATTGTTCCGAGTTTAAACTCGTTCGAGCCGAAATTTCGGCAGCATCTCCCCATCCCAATTGATTGTCGGGGAGACACAGGGAGTACTCACGTGGCGGAGTAAACCCCTAAAAGCCGGGTGGCGTAACGGCGGCCGGCAGACCCAAACGGATAGGAAACCCCGAGGGCTAGCCTACGAGGGGCACCATCATTCCGTGGGTTGAAAGGTGATCAGACGAAATGACCAATAAGAGAAGGTAAACCCCGAGGGCTAGCCTACGAGGGGCACTCGACTCATAGCCAAATCATGATCGAAAGGGACAGCCAATAGGGAGGAGAAGCCCTCGAGGACTAGCCTGTGAGAGGTTTTCAACCCGTGGCCACCACGATATCCTTGAGGATAGTGGATTTGATGTTGGGCCAAAGCCCTGTTTATATTCACCGAACAGCTCATGAGGATACATACCACGAAGGGGTATGACCCCATGATCCACTGGTGATTCATGGGGGAATGTCCCCTCTCCCCGTCGGACAAACTCTTCGAAAAAAATCGTTATGAGCAGGACAGGACATGATGCATTCGATAGAAGGGAGTTAATTGGCCTATGCACATAATAAACCAGCCGGTTGACTAGTCAGCAAGGGGGATTATTTTGATATTGGAGTGAGCCTGTTAGCATAGAGAGTAGCTCGTTAGCTTATAGCTTTCCACACCCGAGGGGGGGGGGGAGCAAACCACTGGACAATCAGCATAATGAACGGAGAGACATTAATACCCACGGATGATGCGTTTTGATTGTGGGGATACCCCCATCCTCCTCCATTCATGACTGGGAACAGAAGGAGGGCGATGGGAGAAGGTCCCGGGGGCTCTGACCGGGGGAGCATCGAGGTGCCTTCCTCTGGCCAATGGCCCTCCATGGAATAGAAACTGATGCGAGAATAAAACCCTGGGGAGAGGGTGATATCATTGTTGCCCTTGAAATCATTAGGGCGTATACATCGGAGAAACCGCGGAAAGAGACCTCGATTCGATATATGGCAACGACTCCTCGAATATGCAGATAGGCATTGGTGATTTTTATTCAGATATAGAAAGGGCAAATGCCCAGAGGGTTCATTACAAATGCTCCGCATCTCACAGTCGGCATTCAAGCTAGAAATAAGATGGATAAATAAAGTTAGAAGAAACAGGGCCTCGTGGGCTCATATCATTGCCCAGGATGCTACAGCGTCATACCCGCGCAGGGGTTTTCCGAGAAAAGGGGGGAGAAAGAGATGATGAAGGAGGAAAGGGCTCGTATCATCGCCCTACCCCCTTCATTTACATTGCATCAGAAGAAAGAAAAAACGGAGAGAATCGTCGGAAGCAAATCACGAGACCCACCTAAACTTCTTCTCCAAAGCAGAGTATCAGAACTAACTCCTCTTCTCCGACTACGGAGGGCTTTGAGCGAACGGACAGAGGAGGATCGCAATCGCCCTCGGTGGAAACCCTTTCTTCGCCCCCAAGACTTCTCGCTCTCGGACGATTGGCCCTCTTTTTTTTTATCGGATCCCCCTTGATATCCTCTTCTTCTTTCTATCGAAGGCAGGCTATATATAGCCTTGGGGTTAATTCGGCGCCCCAGGAAGAGGCGCGCCGGGTTGACGGCGCCGGGGAAGGCCCCGTTGGGCTTTTGCGCACCGGTTCGACGGCGCCGGGGAACACCCCCATTGGGGTTTTGCGCGCCGGTTCAAAGGCGCCGGGGAACACCCCCCATTGGCTTCTGCGCGCCGGATTGACGGCGCCGGGGAACACCCCCATTTGTTCTTGGCGCGCCGGTTTGACGGTGCCGTTTTAACCTGTTCACTTGGCGTGTAGTCCGGTGGACCCGGAGATGATTCCGGGAGCTCCCGTCGACTGTTCCTCTCACCCTGGCCATCGAAGGACCTTAATGGGGTGTTCACGAAGCTCTTGATAGGATGAATGGCCTTAAACAAGACTTCGTGTGTGTCTGGTCTGAGCACACGGGTGTCCTACTGACTCAATCTTCGGCATTGTGATTTGTGCTTCTGGCTGAGACGGAGTCGTGCTCGAAGCTTCCTTGCAGGATGATGTTACATCCCGGACAATTCCACCTTGAATTGGTGATCAATCGGCCACTAATGGGCCCCCTATGGCAAGAAGCTGAATCCGTGCCGGATAATCGGGGTCTTCTGCTGACAGAACCTTCGGCCCCTTGTTACGGATGGCCGAGGACATTCTTCCTCCTTAGGAGAGTCATTGGGTAGACCGTCGTCCTTGGTCGGGCGACAGATGTGGGGTAGCGGCACGACGAAGTCGATACCGGATCATTGGGCAGGCTTGATCGCGCTGCCGGTTGGTTGCGGGTTCACTTCGACTCTCCTGAGGTAAAGTCCCCGACGTACCCTTCGGGGTGGCTCAGGGCTTTGTCAGCTTGAGGGGTCCCCTTGATAAGTTGATCTTTATCGGCTTCTGTGCTTTAGTGGGCCGTATCATTCATCTCTGCGGCTTGGTTGCCAAAGGATCATATTTTGAGTGCCAACAAATGCCCCCCAGACGTAGGCGGTGCAAGTGAGGCAGGAATGCGGCAAGGCCTACGGATGAGCTTCGTTTGACTGACGGAGGCTCGACCGGCACTTAATTCTGGCGTCGGATGTTGATCCGGCGAGGCAGGAAGCCTGGCGGCGTTGCTTAAAACGGTGCTGTCTTTGCTTCGAGAGTTAAAACGGCGCGGCCTTTACGGCGCGCCCTGGGCCTTCGGGGTTAAAACGGCGCCGCCTTCCCGGCGCGCCCTGGCCCTTTTTGGAGGTTAAAACGGCGCGCCCCGGCGCGCCGTTTTAACAGGGGTGGAGCCTCCCCCTATATAAGGATTTCTTCTTCATTTTTTCTTCTTCACTGCTCATTTGCAACATATTTTTCTCTCTCTTCATTCCTTTCTCCACTTCCCGCGGCGCCGAGTAGCTCTTGGGCTCGGGCGTTTTGCCTGTGAGTGGGTGAGTTGAGTGTTGCTGTTCTTTGGGTTTTGAACCCATTCTTCGGGCCCCGGGAGGCTTCTCGTAGGACTTGTCCTCGGAGCTAGATCCCTCGGGTGTTCCATTTGGCCCTGGCTTAATGCCTATGGCTGCTTTTAGGGGCCGCTCCCTTTGTGGACGGCTTCCGCTTTCTTTTTGGCAAACCCTCGAGCTGAGGAGATGCTGCCGAAATTTTGTCAGAAATATTGTTTTGATCCACTAATTTCTGACTCTCGTTTGTTCTTTTCCGGGTGCTGTTTTGCAGATAACATGGCTTCCGGCTCTTCTTCCTCCGTATCTCGGGTCGCCGGGACATGGGGGAACGTCCATTCCCTTGATCGGGGGCTCCGACGTGTAGCCGTGGTGGCTGAGTCTTCGGACTCAGAAACCGACACCGTCGACACCGGCCATTTGTTGATCCTCGACGGCAACCAATTCAGGTATGACCGAGGGGACGACATCAGACGGGACCACCCCAAAGACAAGCACCTGATGGCGTTCCTCGAGCGCTTCAACCTTGGTGGGAAGCGTGATTTAATTCTGGTCCGCAGAGCTGAAGGAGCGCTACTGGCGGAGCGGGACAGCCTGACTGAGTCAGTCACCTATGGTATGCCCATGTACATCCCCGGGGAACCCAGGAAATGGGGGGTCGTGCTCGGAGTAAAGGAATTATCCCCCGAGGCCGGGATGCTGACGAGAGCGCCGCAATACACACTAGCTCGCTGGAATGAAACCGCCGGCCGCGTTGATAGGGAGAAGCCCATATATGGTCTGTTCCTCGCACCGCTCCATTGGGGATACCGGGACGAGCCTTTTCTTTTGGACTGCTTGGCGGTCCGGTTCAAACATCAAATTTCAGTGGGGTGGTTTGGAGAGCTCAAAGCCACCGATGCTCACGCCTTCAGACCGGGAGCGGTTGAATTTACAGACTTCGTGCTGCGGCAATACGCCCCCATCTTGGTGCACGCCGGAATTTATCAGAGCGTATACGCTTCCCGGTATAGATACCCGATCTCCCGAGGCCTATGTTGCGGGATGATTGAAGTCTTCTGCCCAGAGTACAATACTTTCTACACTGCAGAAGGTGAAACTTCATTGGATTTATGGAGCCTTTCTCAGCTGAGCGTCCTGCCGATAGATGGAGAGCCGTATGAAGAAATTTGCTTCGCAGACTGGCTGAAGGACCAGACAGATGGTAAAGGCAACTACTTCACGGGCTTCGCCTATCGTTATCTGATGAAGGCGTATCGCACCCTGCTGCGCCTGACACTTGACTCGCGGGAAGCGCGAAAGCCTGGTTGATGGAATCCTCGGTTCAAGATTCAAAATTTAAAAATTTGACGGGGATCGGCAATCAACTTCATCAACACAATCAAATGGCCAATCTATTTGTCTCATGATAATTGGGCCTCTTTATGGGCCTTATGGGTTATGTCCGTAGCAATTATGTAATAGTCCTTTCATATTTTTATCTTTAAGTCTTCCAATAGAGTGTCTTTTAGTCTCCCCAAGAGAACTATAATGAGTAGACATTAAGTGTTTAGGATAGTGTCTTTTGGTCTCCCCAAGAGAACTATAATAAGTAGACATTAAGTGTTTAGGATAGTGTCTTTTGGTCTTCTTTGAGAGTCTATAAAAGAGTCATGTATCTTTCATTTGAAAAACAGTGAATGAAATCTTATTTTTGGAACCCCCATGTGATGCCCACGTAGGAGGGGCCTTCCCCTCCTTTATCTTCTTCCCCCCCCCCCTCTTTTAATTCCCATGGCCGTGAGTGCCTGTTCTTCCTTCCCTCTCCACGGGTGAGATGCCCAGTTCTTCCCTCCTTGCCACGGGTGTTGATGCCCTTCATTCCTCCCTTCTCCTCCAGCCACCAGCATCTTCCGCTCACCCCCACAGCTTGGCCGAACTTCCCGTTCCCCAGTTCCTCCTGTCTTCTAACCCAATCTTTCACTGCTGCGGCAGTCTACCTTCCTTGCCCCACCCTCTAAGCTTCTTCCTCCCGGCCACGCTATTACCTCATACGCCCACGCTACCTCCGTTCCCGTCATACACGCACTGCACCCCTTTCCACAGCCTCAAGACAACCCCCTGCAACCCCAACCACGTCCACCCACTATCCCCATAGCTTACACCCACAAACACCACCACTAAACTTAGCCCCCACTCCACAAGCCCATCCCAAACCCGCAGGCAGTTTCTGGCCCAATTTGCAGAGTAACTTCCAGCTCGTTCCAGGTGGAGTCTGCATCCAAGGTCTTCAGCAAAGTTGATCGTCCACAAGTCCTCTTCGCAAGCGAGTTGGAATCGTGTCGATCCGAGTTCGTGGGCGCCCACAAGGGACTTTCTTCCCCGACTGCGCAGAGAAGGCCTGACAGCGACCTGAAGCGGTTTGGGGCAGCAACCACGACCTCTTCTTGAAGGATTCAGGCTCCAGGATCTTCATCAAAGTTCTCCATCCTCAAGTCAGCTACCGGGATCAGAAGACGGAACCGCAATCAGAGGTCGGTGGCCAGAGTTACAAATTTTATACCCCGACGACCCCATTCTGCCTCCTGTCTGTCTCCTCCGACCAGTCCCCACTCAACGGGACCTGCACGTCCACACCGACATCCGACTGAGGCGAGACCAGTGCCGCTGGAAAGTAGTCGTCCCCACGATTCCAACGCCACCTGCCGCGCACCAAACGGAGTTCGGGGTTGCTCGTGGTGTCCCTGTCAAGCCGCTGTTCAGAAGCTGCCCCTGCACAGAACCAGAACGGGGTCCCCGCTCAGTCGTCCGTGGCGACCAGGTTCGGGCGGAACCAAAATTCAGAAAAATTGTGCTGTATCCCTACCCTGTTACGAAGCCAACGGCACCAACCGCGCCTCCGGCAAAATTCCAGAGTGCGATCCACAGCCACTTCAACAGCTGCTGGTCACAGATTCCAGAACCGGACAGAATCGACTTCGGCATTTGTTTCACATCAAGTGGTATCAGAGCTTAGGGAATCGGGCCGTCCCATCGGACCGAGATCCTGAGCTTTGAGGTTCGAGGTCGAACCTCCTCCAAGCGGAGGAGTATGATGGAATCCTCGGTTCAAGATTCAAAATTTAAAAATTTGACGGGGATCGGCAATCAACTTCATCAACACAATCAAATGGCCAATCTATTTGTCTCATGATAATTGGGCCTCTTTATGGGCCTTATGGGTTATGTCCGTAGCAATTATGTAATAGTCCTTTCATATTTTTATCTTTAAGTCTTCCAATAGAGTGTCTTTTAGTCTCCCCAAGAGAACTATAATGAGTAGACATTAAGTGTTTAGGATAGTGTCTTTTGGTCTCCCCAAGAGAACTATAATAAGTAGACATTAAGTGTTTAGGATAGTGTCTTTTGGTCTTCTTTGAGAGTCTATAAAAGAGTCATGTATCTTTCATTTGAAAAACAGTGAATGAAATCTTATTTTTGGAACCCCCATGTGATGCCCACGTAGGAGGGGCCTTCCCCTCCTTTATCTTCTTCCCCCCCCCCTCTTTTAATTCCCATGGCCGTGAGTGCCTGTTCTTCCTTCCCTCTCCACGGGTGAGATGCCCAGTTCTTCCCTCCTTGCCACGGGTGTTGATGCCCTTCATTCCTCCCTTCTCCTCCAGCCACCAGCATCTTCCGCTCACCCCCACAGCTTGGCCGAACTTCCCGTTCCCCAGTTCCTCCTGTCTTCTAACCCAATCTTTCACTGCTGCGGCAGTCTACCTTCCTTGCCCCACCCTCTAAGCTTCTTCCTCCCGGCCACGCTATTACCTCATACGCCCACGCTACCTCCGTTCCCGTCATACACGCACTGCACCCCTTTCCACAGCCTCAAGACAACCCCCTGCAACCCCAACCACGTCCACCCACTATCCCCATAGCTTACACCCACAAACACCACCACTAAACTTAGCCCCCACTCCACAAGCCCATCCCAAACCCGCAGGCAGTTTCTGGCCCAATTTGCAGAGTAACTTCCAGCTCGTTCCAGGTGGAGTCTGCATCCAAGGTCTTCAGCAAAGTTGATCGTCCACAAGTCCTCTTCGCAAGCGAGTTGGAATCGTGTCGATCCGAGTTCGTGGGCGCCCACAAGGGACTTTCTTCCCCGACTGCGCAGAGAAGGCCTGACAGCGACCTGAAGCGGTTTGGGGCAGCAACCACGACCTCTTCTTGAAGGATTCAGGCTCCAGGATCTTCATCAAAGTTCTCCATCCTCAAGTCAGCTACCGGGATCAGAAGACGGAACCGCAATCAGAGGTCGGTGGCCAGAGTTACAAATTTTATACCCCGACGACCCCATTCTGCCTCCTGTCTGTCTCCTCCGACCAGTCCCCACTCAACGGGACCTGCACGTCCACACCGACATCCGACTGAGGCGAGACCAGTGCCGCTGGAAAGTAGTCGTCCCCACGATTCCAACGCCACCTGCCGCGCACCAAACGGAGTTCGGGGTTGCTCGTGGTGTCCCTGTCAAGCCGCTGTTCAGAAGCTGCCCCTGCACAGAACCAGAACGGGGTCCCCGCTCAGTCGTCCGTGGCGACCAGGTTCGGGCGGAACCAAAATTCAGAAAAATTGTGCTGTATCCCTACCCTGTTACGAAGCCAACGGCACCAACCGCGCCTCCGGCAAAATTCCAGAGTGCGATCCACAGCCACTTCAACAGCTGCTGGTCACAGATTCCAGAACCGGACAGAATCGACTTCGGCATTTGTTTCACATCACTGGTGAGAAGAGGCGCGTGCGGATGGGCACGTGGCTTCAATATTTCTTTGGTGGGGAACAGCACTATGAGGACTTCCCCACAGTGGTTCCGACAGCGGTGGCGCGGAAGAAGAGGGCTCGGCGCCAAGCAACATATCCTGCTGTCTCAGGGAGAGGGCGGCAGGCCGGCCCGAATCCCACGAGAGTTGACGCAGTTACACACTGTGATGCGTACTTGACATATTGGCTTTGTTCATTCGCCCTTCCCCAAGGAGATGAGACGGTGATCAGGCCGGAGGTGATTTACCCTGCCTGTTTGATGGCTTGGGGGATGAAGCTATCCCTGTGCCCTGTGGCTTTATGCCTTATAGACAAAATGTTGGGGGATTTGCACAAGTCGCGCATCCCCAGGAATTCGTGGACAGTTGGTCCCCTCCACTTTTTTAATGCCTGGGTCTGCACCCTATTTCGGAAGCAGCTCCCCAGTCAATGCAGTCAGATTGTCCTTTGCCGCGGATGATCGAATTTGCCAGTGCTGAACCGTCTTCACTGGCGGACCAGCTTTTCGCCATTCGGGGGAAGTTGACGAAAGTTCCAACAGATTCCCCTGGCGTTCTGCATTTCTGGAGTTTGGCTGCCAGCTCCAGCCCTCTTGTCAACAGGATGCGGCAATGCCGATTATTTGAGACAGAGGAATTTATTCATCAGCTGACTGGGTCGAAGAGCACAAGGCCAATCTTGGAGCCGGAACTGGTGGAATGGGCGTTGTCTATTCGCCCCAGTGTTCTAGTCTTCAGGAAAAGCGGCTTGCTGTGGCTGGAGCCGTATTATCCTTTCCGTTTCAGCCGGAATTTTGGGTATGACCAGCAAATTCCTTCTTCTTCAGCCCGGTTCAATCTGCCGAATAGACACCGGGCTGGTCAGACGGCTACTGATGAAGCCCGTGGATGGTGGGACTACTTCCATCGCCGAGAGGATGTATCATTCAGGGTGCCAACCCCGGCTCGCCTGCCCCGAGTGACTCCAGACTTCATCAAGTGGTGGAATGCACGAACGGGCTTTTATCGAAATTTCGGAAGGATTGCTGGCATGCTGCCGAACGCCATTTTTTAGACTCCCAGCGGGAGCCCATTCTGGATGTTGATCCAGCCTACTTGAAGAGGCTGAAATCTTGGTCCAATACTGAGGTGGCGGCATATGTAGAAGCCAGGAAAGCTGCGAAGGGCAAGTCATCCCGAGCCGACCCGAAGATGCCAGAGATCCAGAGGGATGATTATATTAAGACTCTCTGGGGGCTGTGCCGGGTTAGTAGTGAGAGGGTTTCTCTCCAGACGATCCCCCTTCCGGTGGAAGAACCCCTTCCTAGTATGGCGAGCTGGCGCCCGGAAGTCGACCATTTTCATCCTTATCGGACCTTCATCAGGAGGGAAAACAGGCGGGCTGACTTGTACACCACCACCCCCTGGATATTCGCCCTACTTCATTCTCATGGGCTTTCAGTTGACAGTCCATTAGAAGCCATTCGGAACCATCAGCTTCAAATATCCTTCAAGTATGTCGACGGCTGGGGATTCGACCACTTGAGCTTATATCATCACTTGTCCTCCTGCGGCCATGAAGATTTGGCCCAACTGGCGGAGAAAAGTGAAACAATTGGTGATGTATGCTGGCTGATCCGCGAGGCGGCTTCCCGGGACAAGGCGCCAGTATTGCTTTACTGGCCACTCAGTCCTCGATATACGGGGATGCCAGGTAATGCCTATTTTCTTCTTCAGCCCTGGAGCTGCTTCCCCTATATTCAGTGTGCATCTTCTTACTCATGTGTTTTCGCAGCCCGTCTTTCTGCGGGAGCGACTCGACACTGTAGGGAGCTGATATCTAAGGCGCAGAAGCCTTCATATTTTAACATTCCAGAGCCGACTCCCACCACGACGCCATTACCCCCTGGGGACTCGTGAAAGCGGACCAGGTCTCAGGTCAGGGAGGCCATCAGCAGGGCTAAGAAAGCCAAGAGGGCAGAATCCCGTGCTACTCGGGCACGTCGGAGGAAGGCCGCTGAAGAGGAGTCTACGGTTCCCCTTCCTCGGGTTCTGTCATTTTCTGAATTTGAGGCCTCCCGGGCGCAAGGGCCTGAAGGCGAAGGTGACTTCTTATTCTTGCATGGCTTATTTGCTTGTTTCGGCCGCCTGGGCTGACCATCTTTCTTTTCAGTAGCTGTCGGCACTATCCCTGCCGTTGTTGGGTTGGAGGCGGCAACCGGAGCTGCCGCTGGAGAGAGAGAGAGGGAAGTCCCCTTGACCTCTGTTGAGGGCGACTTGCCTTCACCGACACCCCATCGAGAAACAGAAGGTAATTTGCAGCTTGCCCGTAGAGCTCAGTGGCATGTTGTAATTTCAGTCAAGTCCTGATTGTTTATTGTCCTTTGACTCCAGTCGACATTCGGCCCACACTGCTCCCTGAGGTTGGTGCCTCGGCAGGGGTTGTCATCGGAGAGCAAGGGCTTCCAAGGGACCAGCCCCTGGATACTTCGCCGATAGATGTTCCCGAGATGGCGATCGCCGAGGAGGTTCTGGATAGAGGGCCTCCTCTCAGCGGCCCGGTTCATGCTCAGGTCCTGGAGATCAGAGGACAAGCAGATGAGTCATCCTCTTCTGAACAGGTTGATTACGGCGGCGGCTCCGACGATGATGAGGGGTTCCCGATGGCGGACACCGAGGCTGAGGACGCCGGGGCTTCATCAGCTTATGAGAGCGACCTGCCAACGTTTAGCCCTCCGAGGCTATTGGGAGCCGAGCACGGGCCATCATACCCGGCTACAGGAGAAGGGCCAGAATCTTTAGAGGCCACTTTGGGAGGCCTAAATATAGTGCCGGTTGAGGTAGGAAGTATTCCGATTCCCACTTGCAGCACTTCTTTTAATTTTCAAGCCAGCTGGCTGATGTACATATATGGAATGCAGGCTGAGGTGGTACCGCCGGCTATAATGATCCGCATACCCCTTCCAGATGTGGATATGGGTCAGTCGGCCTTCCCACCAGTTGTGAGGCCTATTGCCCTGCGGCTTCCACGGACCTATGCTGCTGCAGCGGCCTCGGAGGAACCAGGTGCGACTGCCGAGGTCAGCGGCCCGCCTGAGGTTGCAGGGGCTCAAGCCCTGGTTGCTGGTGACGAGTCATTGCTGAAGCCGAGTGATCCCCCGGAAATAGAGGCAGGGGAAATTATTGCGGGCGAGGCCGATATCATTAAAGCTCTGTCGATCATAGAGGGCTCTCCTGCCTCAGCGACCGGTGAGACTGCTCAGGAAGAGCCAGCGCCTTCCGTCGCCGACACGGTTGTTGTAGCCTCACCGCAACGGGCGGGCAAGGAAGTTGCCATCGTGGAGGTTCCTTCAGTTGATGTAGCCGCAATAGTCGGGCCGGATGTGGGCGTCGTACAGACTATGCCGTCGACGTCCCTCGGGGTAGCCGACGATATCTGGGCCGAGGTAGATAGCAGGGTAGACTTTCAGCTCCCCGAGACTTCGCCACTGGGTCTACAATTTTCTGGAGACATGGTGTGGCAGTCTCTGGATAACCTCCAGCGGGCCATGCTAGCTTCTCCGAACCTGACTTATCTGCAGCTGAGAAGCTTGATAGATCATCTCTCCCGATCGCTTTTAGCATTTGGCTGTCCAATGGATGATTGGACCCCGCGGGTTGTGATGTTGTTAAAACATGCCAACAGGCGGGAGTTCCTCAATCGAGAGGTTTCTGATCAGCTGACTGCCGCGAAGCTGGAGAAGGCAGATTGCCGCACCGCCGTTAGTTCATTGAGGACGACCGTGGGGCAGCTGAGAAATGTTGCCAGCAATATCTCGGAACGTCGGATGCTCCTCGCGGCACGGTTGGACGAGTTGCGCTCGGAACTTGCTAAGGTCGAAGCCGAGCTGCAAGAGGGCGAGCGCCTAGAGATCCAGACAACGGAAGAGGCTGACCTGGCTGAAGGACAACTTGCCTCACTAGACGAGAGGTTATCCCAGCTGACAGCCACCGAGACCCGTTTGCAAGAGTTGACACGATATCCTTCGCTGGGCCTTTTAGACTTGGCAGATATCTTCCGGCGCCCTCTGCCGTGACCTTGCCCTTTTTTTTTCTTTCTTTTTTTTGTAATGCTCCTTTTTGTCTTCGGAGCTCATGTACCCCCGGGGGATGCCCCGGGCAAAAAAAATGTGTTCCACCCATTCTCATTAAATGGAAATATTTCTTTTCGTCGCCATCAATCGCGACTTCTTTTCCTTCTTTCTTTTCTTTATTCTGGATGGTCACCCGAACCTAGGGATACTTGCTGATGGCGCAGGAGAGCGCTCACGCCTTCAAGGAAGGGGTGAGGTGTTCGCTCCACCGCGATGTAGCCGTTCCCGGAACGGGGCCTTTGCCAATGTGGGACATAGGTAGCGTAGGCAGATGCACCTAGCGAATCTTGCCGCTGGTGATGAGAGGTGTGTTATGACCCTTGACACGGGTCAAATGTTGATGCCATGATGTTTTGTTGGTCAGCGAGGGCGGAGGGCCCAGGTTAGAGAGTAGTCAACCGATCTTGTCGATGGTGACAAGGGTCGAAAAGGGGTAGACGGTCTTGCCGATGGTGACAAGAACCGGATAGGTAGCGACCGATCTTGCCGATGGTGACAAGGGTCGAAAAGGTAGACGGTATTGCCGATGATGGCAAAAACCGGATGGGTAGCGACCGATCTTGTCGATGGTGACAAGGGTCGAAAGGGGTAGACGGTCTTGCCGATGGTGACAAGAACCGGATAGGTAGTGACCGATCTTGCCGATGGTGACAAGGGTCGAAAGGGGTAGACGGTATTACCGATGATGACAGAAATCGGATAGGGTAGCGACCGATCCTGCCGATGGTGACAAGGGTCGAAAGGGGTAGACGGTCTTTCCGATAGTGACAAAAACCGGATAGGGTAGCGACCGATCTTGCCGATGGTGACAAGGGTCGAAAAGGTAGATGGCCTTGCCGATGATGACAAAAACCGGATAGGTAGCGACCGATCTTGCCGATGGTGACAAGGGTCGAAAGGGGTAGACGGTCTTGCCGATAGTGACAAAAACCGGATAGGTAACGACCGATGTTGCCGATGGTGACAAGGGTCGAAAGGGGTAGACGGTCTTGCCGATGATGACAAAAACTGGATAGGTAGCGACCGATCTTGCCGATGGTGACAAGGGTCGAAAGGGGTAGACGGTCTTGCCGATGGTGACAAAAACCCGATAGGTAACGACCGATCTTGCCGATGGTGACAAGGGTCGAAAGGGGTATGACAATAGATGTATATTGCCGGGATATCGGATGAAGACTCCGCCACGACCTCGAAAGGGGTCTTCCGGACAGAGAATGAATCATCACTATTCAGCATTCATTTTTATTCACATTACTGACCTAAGCGCCCTTTCGGGTTTTCGCCGAAGCCAGCCCCCTCTTACTTTTGCCCACGCGCCCTTTCGGGTTTTCACGCGGCGGGGTACCCGATTTTGCCTGCAACGCCCTTTCGGGTTTTCGCCACAGCCGGGTTATAGCCATTTTTGCACTTGACCCGATGTGGGAGCAAGTCTGGCGGGGTATCTCTATTTTTAACCCCAATTTCTTTTCCCTTTTTTTTTCTTTGTTTTTGAATTCGAGATTCAGAAGAACTGGACCGCAGGAACGCCGACCGTCCTTGTCGATGAGGACAAGGGTTGGTCTTAAGTTTATTTCGTCGACACTGGTTAAATGTCGAAGCAAGGAAGTGGTTTATTAACAAGGATGTAGGATCCAAGTTCAAGAGTAGAGATCGACCGATCTTGCCGATGATGGCGAGAGTCGAAGAGGGTTTATACGTCGGCATATGTCACTGTCGAAACAAGGATGGGGTTGTCAACAGGGACGTAAGGTCCAAGTTGAGGTAGAGATCGACCGATCTCGCCGATGACGACGAGGGTCGAAGAGGATTTGTTCGTCGGCATATGTCACTGCCGAAACAAGGATGGGGTTGTCAACAGGGACGTAAGGTCCAATGTTGGGGGTAGAGATCGACCGATCTCGCTGATGATGACGAGGGTCGAAAAAGGGTTTGTTCATCGACATGGGTTACATGCCGAAGCAAAGATGAGGTTATTAACAAGGACGTAAGGTCCAAGTCATGGACAGAGATCGACCGATCTCGTCGATGATGACGAGGGTCAAAAAGGGTTTTTTAAAGTATTCCCGGTGGGACTTTGATGATTGTCCCCTTCGGAGTTTTATTGGGTGGAGAATAGGAGAGGCATTTGGGAAATTACCACTTTACCGACTCAAGCGCCCTTTCGGGTTTTCGCCGAAGCCAGCCCCCTCTTGCTTTTGCCCGCGCGCCCTTTCGGGTTTTCACGCGGCGGGGTACCCAATTTTGCCTGCGACGCCCTTTCGGGTTTTCGCCACAGCCGGGTTATAGCCATTTTTGCACTTGTTCTGCTATAGGAACAAGTCTGGCGGGGTATCTCTATTTTTAACCCCCTTTTTTTTTCTCTTTTTTTTTATTTGGAATGCGATCCGAAAGAGGGTAGCTTGATCAGGGCGAGATGCCACTAACCAAGGAGAAGTAGCTTGATTAGGGTGGAAAACCGCCTAATCCAGGGAAAGTAGCTCGATTAGGGCGGAATGCCGCTAACCAAGGAAAAGTAGTTCGATTAGGGCGGGATGCCGCTATACCAAGGGAAGTAGCTCGATTAGGGCGGAATGCCGCTAACCAAGGAAAAGTAGTTCGATTAGGGCGGAATGCCGCTAACCAAGGAAAGGTAGTTCGATTAGGGCGGAATGCCGCTAACCAAGGGAAGTAGCTCGATTAGGACGGAATGCCGCTAACCAAGGAAAAGTAGTTCGATTAGGGCGGAATGCCGCTAACCAAGGAAAAGTAGTTCGATCAGGGCGGAATGCTGCTAACCAAGGAAAGGTAGTTTGATTAGGGCGGGATGCCGCTAACCAAGGGAAGTAGCTCGATTAGGACGGAATGCCGCTAACCAAGAAAAAGTAGTTCGATTAGGGCGGAATGCCGCTAACCGAGGAAAAGTAGTTCGATTAGGGCGGAATGCCGCTAACCAAAGGGGAAGGGTAGCTCGGTTAGGGCGGAATGCCACTAACCAAGGAGAAGGGTAGCTCGGTTAGGGCGGAGTGCCACTAAACCAAGGAAGAGTAGCTCGGTTAAGGCGGAATGCTATTAACCAAGAAAAGGGTAGCTCGGTTAGGGCGGAGTGCTACTAACCAAGGAAAAGTAGCTTGATTAGGGCGGAGTGCCACTAACCAAGGAAAAGTAGCTCGATTAGGGCGGAATGCCACTAACCGAGAAAAAGGTAGCTCGATTAGGGCGGAATGCCGCTAACCAAGTAAAGGGTATGTTCCGGCCGATCACTCGGGGTGTGTTGGTTGTGCCGCATGATACAGCTTAATGTGTTTTCCGTTGAGGGGAGAGAACTGGACGGCTCCTTTGTGGTCTACAAGGACGTAGGCACCCCCTTCATACACTCGACGGACGATATACGGTCCGACCCAGTTTTCGACCAGCTTCCCTTTGGGGTTAGAGGCCATCACTTCTCTTCTTTTGACCATCACCAGGTCTCCTTTCTTGAACTCTCGACCCTTGACTAACTTGTCAAAAGCACGGGCCATGCGAGCTTGGTAGAGTTGGATGTTTTGTTGCGCCTGGAGGCGTTTTCCTTCGAGCTCAGCGAGCTCTTCCAATCTTCTTTCTGCGTTGGTCTGCTCACCACTGACTAATCCGTGCTGGATGGCAACTCGCAATGAAGGAACTTCGAGTTCAATCGGCACTACAGCTTCCGACCCATAGACAAGGGAGAAGGGTGAGCAACCGGTTGGGGTCTTGTAGATAGTACGATTGGCCCAAAGCGCTTTGTACATCCTTTCTTCCCAATCTTTTTTGTTAGACTTGACAGTCTTCGCCAATAGTGTGCACAAGGTTTTGTTAAAAGCCTCTGCTAGTCCGTTGGCTTGAGGGTTGTAGGGGGACGATGTCCTCCAGTCAATTTTGTATTTGTCAGCTAGCCGATAAACCTTCTGATTCCTGAAATGGCTGCCGTTATCAGAGATGATTCGGCTGGGGATCCCGAACCGGAGTATTACATTCTGCCGGAAGAACCTTGCAACTAGTTCTCCGGTCACATCTCTTAGTGCTACTGCCTCCGCCCATCTGGAGAAGTAATCTGTAGCTGCTAAGATGTATCTGCATCCTGACGAAGATGCCGGCAGTGGCCCTACCACGTCCGTGCCCCACTAAGCAAACGGCCAACTTGGTAGAGTGGGATGTAGTGGCACCGGGGGTCTCCTCGCCACATTAGCATGTTCTTGACATTTCTGACAAGCCTTGACAAACTTGCAGCAATCATTAAATATAGCGGGCCAGTAATAACCCAATTTATTTATCTCTATCTTCATTTTCGGACCGGCCTGGTGTGCCCCGGCTGATCCTGCATGAACTTCTTGCATAACCCGCCCCGCTTCTGCTGAAGACAAGCAACGGAGTAGGACTTTCCTTCGAGCATCTGCCATAATTCGAAACAAGGTCCCGCTTCTCATCTCATAAGAATCCTTGATCCTCAGGAGCTTCATTCTTTGTTCCTTTTCTTTTGGAAGTTGCTGGTGTTGAAACCAGCGTAGGAGATGTTCTCGCCAGTCGGGCTGCTGAACCCCTTCGATGACTGCCACTTCCATCTCTTCTTCGTCGGCTAGAACCTCTGTTACGCTGGGGACCTGTCGGCGGTTGATCACTGTTATGTTTAGGCTTGTGTCTGGCGGGATCGCCAATGAACTGGCCAATTTAGCGAGGGCGTCTGCCTGAGCATTCCGGCCTCGATTGATGTGCTTAATGCTGATGAAGTAAAATTTCGACATCAGGCGAGCTGCCAACTGGTGATAAGGGAGGAGCCCTTGCTTTCGCACCTCGAACTCTCCTTCCAGCTGTTTTATAACTAGCATGGAGTCTCCGAATGCTTCCAGCATCTGAATTCCCATGGACAGAGCAATCTGCAACCCGATTATCAGGGCTTCATATTCTGCTTCATTGTTTGTGCATTGTTTGTTTATGGAGCAGGATGTATGCACCACTTCTCCTTCCGGGGACTTCAAGACTATGCCTGCCCCTGCTCTGACCCTGGATGACCCGGTAGTAGAGGTGTCGATTCTGGAAGCGCCATCAAAGTATAGCTGCCATGAGGAAGGCTGTACTTGGGCGGCTTCTAGGGTCTCATCCTCGGGAAGTTCCGGTTCCCACGGGCTTTCCCCGGGTATCGGATGTTCAGCAAAGAAGTCCGCAATAGCTTGACCTTTGATGGCTTTGCGCGGCACGTAGGAGACATCAAACTCCATGAGGATTACCGCCCATTTGCCTAGGCGGCCTTTGAGTGCCGGCTGGGACATAATATATTTCAGGGGATCCTCCTTGGACACCAAGCTGATTTCATGCGACAACATATAGTGCCGGAGCTTTTTGACTGCGAAGATTAGTGCCAGGCAGATCTTCTCAATATAAGTATATTTCTCTTCAGTTCTGACCAGTCTCCGACTGAGGTAATAGAGGGCTTGTTCTTTCCCTTCTTCATTATTCTGGGCTAGCATTGCCCCCAGAGAATTATGTGTAGCTGCTATATACAGTATCAACGGCCGTCCTTTCACCGGCACGCCCAATACTGGAGGAGTCTTCAGATAGTCTTTTAACTTGTCAAAGGCTGTCTGGCAATCTTCATCCCAATAGAAGGGGACATCTTTCATCATCAACTTGTGAAAAGGCTGGCATCGCCCTGACAAATTGGAAATGAAACGCCAGATGTAAGCCAAGCGGCATTGTAGTGACCTCAGCTCGGAGATGTTCCTTGGTGGAGGTAACTCCTGAATCGCCTTGATCTTTGCGGGGTCTATCTCGATCCCCCGATATCGGACGACAAAGCCCAAGAATTTTCCGCTCGACACTCCGAACGCACATTTCATAGGATTCATTTTTAGCTCATGCTGCCTCAGCCTCTGAAAAACAATCCGGAGGTCTTGCAGGTGATCTTCTTTTCTTCTGGTTTTGACCACCAGGTCATCTATGTAGCACTCGACCTTGTGGTAGAGCAATTCATCAAAGATTTTGGTCATTTCGCGCTGATAGGTTGCACCAGCATTCTTCAGTCCGAATGGCATTCTCTTGTAATGATAAATGCCTTTGGGAGTTCGGAAAGTGGTATGGACCCGGTCGTGCTCCGCAATCCAAATCTGATTGTAGCCAGACGACCCATCCATGAATGACAGGACTTTATGGCCGGTTGTAGCATCGATCATGACCTCGGTTATTGGCACCGGGAAGTCATCTTTAGGGCAGGCTTTGTTTAGATCTCGGAAGTCGACACAAATCCGGATCTGTCCATTCTTCTTTTTTACGGGGACGATATTCGCCAGCCATGTGGTGTACTGATTTTCTTCAACAAATCCCACATCAATGAGCTTGTCAACTTCAGCACAGATTCGGGTGATGAGCTCTGGCCTCATACGCCGCGGTGGTTGCTTCACCGGCTCAGCTTCAGGGTTGATTGCCAGCTCATGTTGTGAGACAGCAGGGCTTAGACCTGGCATCTCTTTATAAGTCCAGGCGAAGCAATCCCGGTATTCTAGTAGTAGTTGAATGTACAGCTCCCGTTCTTCCGGGGATAGTTGGGCACTGAGGAAGGTAGGCCTAGGGTCCCCCTCATCTCCCAAGTTGACTTCTATTAGTTCATCGACTGTGGCCTGGCCTCCGTCTTCTATTTCCGGAGGTGCCGGCTGGAGGTCGACGAAGTCTGGAATACCATCTTGAGGGTCGAGCACTTCTACTTCCTCGTCAGACACTGCCAGAGCTTCCTGAGGTTTCTTGATCTCTTGTGCTAGCGGCTGGGTGGATTGTTCTATTAGAAGATCCATTGCCGTTGCAGCTCCTGAGGGTGAGAGAACAGCTTCAGTGCTTGTAGATGAGGTTGCAGCCATGACAGGCCGGTAGTTGTTTGCCGCCGGACTCGGACAGCATATTGGACTTGTGGCAGAAGTTGAGGGAGTCTCGCCTTCTGGGACTGTTGTATCTTCCACAGAAGTGGCCCTTTCTTTCATGGTAGCCGGCTCCCCTTGATTGGAGTTGACCAAGACCTCCCTGATTGGCAGAAAGGGTGTTGAAGTTGTTGTTAGTAGGACCCCTGTAGAGGGAGAGACTCCTGCTTCTTGAATGTCCTCGGCTTCGCTGCTATCAGCCGTATCAAATTCGGCTTGAAAGGCCGCTTCCTCAGGACGGACCTACTCCCAACATCGGCAGGAGATCAAGGTCTCCATTTGTTGATTCCCGGATAGGGCCAATTCAGCATGTTCGGCCTCCGCCGGATACTCATCAAAGGTTGCCCCCAGAGGGCTGTCTTCAGTTGGATAGAAGGTGGAGATGGTATCCACCTCGTACCGCCCACTGTAATAGTAGTCTTCCAGGGTGAAGCCCAGACCCGGATGTTGAGAGACACGTCTCATTTCTTTATCCAGATTTACATGATACCACATCTTCTGGAAAGCTTCCTTGCGTTTTTGAGGTTGATCGGGAGGGATGTGTTGCTTTTGAAACATCCTGGCCGTTCGATCAGTGGTAAATGCCAGGCCCTGAATAGGAACCCGCGGGTCGGCTAGATCCTCAGGGAGGCTGAAGTCTGCGTCTTCCTGAGTGGGATGCTCCTCAGCCGTATAGAACAAGCTGCTGGGCCCATCTTCTTGTGCCACCTCCCAGGCTTTGAAAGGTTCGACAGTGGGACCATCGAGGCCGGAGACTGGCTTGGTGAGGCCGGCCGGGACTCCGATGCGGTCGTGCTGTCGATCAACATGCGCTTCCTTAGCTTTGGGGTATAATCCTGGGGGTGTCACCCTGCCGACATTTCCAGAAGCCGTGATGTGGGAAACCACCTTCGGCTTGACATATCCGCGCGGCGGTGGTGGATACCAACCGTCACCCGATCTATTCTTTGATGCCCCTACGGGGGCTTCAGTTTCAGAAACCTTCCGGGGAGACCCCGTATACAGATTGGCGTCCTCCAAGTGACATTCAAACACCTCGAATGGGTGGATGTCAGCAAATATCCTTTCCTCCTTCCCCTGGAGGCTGTATTTGATGCACTGGTGGAGCGTGGAGGGCACCACCATATTTTCGTGCAGCCATGGGCGGCCGAGCAGTGCTTTGTAGGAGGTGCGAGAGTCAATGACGTGAAACTGCACCGTTGTAGTGAAATCTGCCAGGGTCAGTGTGAACTCTGCCACTCCCATAGATACTTCACATTTTTAGTTGAAGCCAGCGATACGCATATCCCCGACTTTCTCGAGATGTACATTGAAGTGGTACCTCTCGTATATTCTATATGGCAAGATGTTGACTACTGCACCCGGGTCAACCAGAATCCGGTTCAGTTCTCTTCCATTCAGATGTCCTTTCATATATAGCGGCCTGTTGTGACTGGCAGTAGGCAGTAGCATGTCTTCTGGAGAGAAGGTCATACTGGCTTCTGGTATAGCCTCAGCTATGCAGGTTTCAAACTGAGCAGGCGTCTGCAGAGCAGTAATGATTGCCTGTCGAGTTTCTTCACTCAAAGAGAGAATTTCCCAGATCGTAAAACGAGCAGGGAGCTTCTTGAGCAGCTTCATTATTCGGCTTCCAGCCCAGACATTGGAGAGCTTCATCTCCTCAACCCACCTGGGCTTAGGGAGGGCTTGATTTGTGGGTCCAGATGGCCCTGCTTTATCTTCCTCGGACTCGGCACCGTCCAGGCTGTCACCGACTGTCGGGTCTTCTTTATTAGCTGCTGTAGGGCAAGCCCCATCTGCATTTGCATCCTCAGTAGATTGCACTGGCCGAGGGTGATTGACCCCGAGTGTAGGGTTAGCCTCCTGACAAGGCTGCTTTCCCTTTGACATCTTCATAAATTCAAGGAATGAAGGGGCTGTCTTGCCCCCAGTCTTGCTGTATAGACCTGACGGAGGAGGGATTTGTACTCCCTTAACCTCCGGCGGAGGTGTCTTGTAGGGTTGCTCCCCTCTGAACATAATGTTGTGATTGGGCGGCGGCTGGCGCCCCCATTTCCGGCCTGACCGAGTGGCATGTGCAGCAGTTGCGGCCTCGGCCTTGCCTCCCCCAGCATGGGGTGTGAAGCAAATTTCTTCTTCTTCCTCTTCTCTGGGTAGGTTGAAGAGTGCTGACAGGGTATTGCAGGAGACGACCTGTGTTTTATGGGCCCGCAGCGGCCTTTCTCTTCTTTTTCTTTTACTTTTTCTTCTTTTTGATTTCTGCAGGTGCTTGCCCCCAGAACAGGTTGCTCTCTTGAGGTGGTGCTGCTTCAGCTTCCTCCCCTTGCTTGAGTGAGAGTTGCTCCAGCTCTTGCCATGGGACGTGGTCCCGTACCAGCAGAGGTTTCAGTTCGGGCTGTACATATTCCTCTAGCCCTTCAATTAAGTGTTGCAGTCGAAGGACCCCAGGATTGGTTTCCTTGATTACTGGCAGCGGAGTTTGTCTCCTCCTGTTGGGTGTATATATTCTGACAGCTGTAGGTGAAGTGACCCATACGGGCGCTACCACTGGCGGAGCAGGCCGGGGTGTAACGCCACGGATATGTGACCCCTCTTTTGGGCGGGGTGCCCCCTTCTTCTTGTGCTTCACAGGGATTTGCTGCCACCCCTGCTGTTCCTTCACGGGCTCCAGGAAATGGATTTCGTAGGTGCTCCGTGTGCTTGCTTCAGAGATCTCCTCGGGTAGTGCCTGATAGAGGGAGACCATGTTGACTGCCGCTCTTCGGGGAGGAGCTTCATGTGGCTGAGGAGGGTCTACTTTGTACTCTCCCAGCTCTATCTCATTCTTCTTCACCATCCCCTCGATGACGTCTTTGAAAACATAACAGTCTTCGATTGAATGTCCCAGCATTTGGTGATAGGGGCAGAATCTTGGAGTGTCTTTTCTCTTCAGGTCCTCTGGTCTTCTCGGCTCAGGCAGAGAGACCATACTGTATTCCGTTACCCAGTCAAACAGGATCCGGGTCTTATCCTTAGGAAAGGAATAAGCCTTCTTCATTTTGTCCCTCAACGAAGGACCTTCTTTGTCATCTAGAGCTTTCGCAGGCTGCGGGGGAGCCGCTTTCTTGCCTTTCTCCTTCTGTTGTTCGAATGCCTTGATATCAAGCGCATTCGCTTCTTTAGGTACGGGGCGCCGCTCCGCCGCCTTGCCTTTCTGGGCTATGCTGGCAGTTGACGTCGGGACAGGCTTGGCTAGAAAAGCTTCCACCTCAGCCATGACATTATTCAGCCGGTCGAACGACTGTATTTCCATACCAATCATCTTTTCCAGGACCTCCCTCCTGAGATTTTGCTTACATATTTGCACAGCGTCCTCCTGGTGCGGGGGTCGCTTGCATCTCATTCCGAGGTTCCTCCACCTCTTGATGTAGTCAAGGGCGGTCTCATCTGCCCTTTGTTTTGTCGAATAGAGTTCGGCCACTGTGACCTCCCTCTCTGTGACATGGAATCTTTCTCTGAACTTCCTCTGCATATCTGACCAGTCATTGATTGACCCGGCCGAGAGGCTGGAGTACCATTCAAATGCGAGCCCCGTCAGCGAGGACCCGAAGAATTTCAGCAAATATGACTCGTCGGTGGACAGATCACCCATAACGGTCACATAATATGCAATATGTTCTTTTGGGGAACCTTTCCCGTTGAATTTGTCAAATTTAGGTGGCTTGTTGACTCCCGGGGGAAGTCGCTTAGCCGCATGGTGTTGCGGGTAGGGCACCCGATAGGCATCGAATGTGACGTAGTCGCCTTCGCTCTTCTCTGCGAGCTTCAGCTTGATCATCCTCTCCACCATCATCCGGTTCACGACCGTGGGGTCGACTGGCTCCGGATAGAAGTGTGCTGGCTGCAGGTACGGGGTGACCAGGGTGGTCGCCTGTGGAGGATGCAGTAGCGGGGGTGTTGGGTGCACCTGAGGAAGCACCGGAGGTAGCAGCGGCTGAGGCTGTGGTGGCCGTTGTTGTGCTGTCGTCACAGTTGGCTCTGACGGCTGGGGTAGTGTATAAAGTGGTGGAGGGTCGTCTCGACGAGCCGCTCCCCGGGATGATTCACCTTGGACTTCGGGTGGTTTAGAGGCCGATGAGTGTTCAGTTTTCTCCATCAGCTGTTTCTTCAGGGAATCTATTTCCCGTTGATATCTTTGCAGCAGCATCAAGACTGATGGATCTATAGTGGTGGGGACACCTTCTGTTGTTTCCCCGGACGTACCCTCGGGCAGGATGTCGAGGAGTACGTCGTCTTCTTCTTCCGTCGTTACCACATTAGCGGTCAAGACGGGGGCTTTGTCATCCCAGTGGAGGTATAACTGGGGTTGCTTCTCTTTCATCCTTGTCAGAAGCCCTCTTGCTGCTTCTGTCCTGCGGGTAGCTGGTCCCGGCCGTACGGCCAACTGAGCCAGTTCTTGGGGGTCTTCAGGAAGCTCCCCATATCGGCTGGATACACCAGCCATGTTGCAAGTGAAAACCTACATCCTCCTTCTTTGTCGATGGACCCTCCGCCTTGCTTGTTGCGGAAAGGTCAGCCTCTCGAACACAGAAATTCTTCTTCTTTCTTCCCGCTCGGGGGAGGTTTCATCGGCTTCGATCTCAAAGCCGTCATTGTGTCCATTGTCGTCGACCGACGACATCCTCATTATATCCTCCATTTCTCCTTCATCTGCCGTTGATGGGCAGTAATTTTTTTCAGTGGCGACTGTCTGCATCAGCCGCTGCTGTCCGAGCGAGGTGTTACCCAATCCTCGGAAATAGCTTCTGACCAGGCAGGCCATTTCTTCTAGACCCCGTTCTTGATGTAGCACGGGGGAAAGTGGTCGACCTCCAGCAGGAGGAATGTAGGCCAGTCGAGCCCTGTCGGCTGGTTGTTGGAACCTTCGCCCCGTGGCAGGGACGTTGGCTTGACGGGCCACAGCCCGGAAACTTCTGTGATGCGGAGGGTCCGCAACCACCTCTTCTTCATTCATCGGGGACAAGCCCCTTTCTCTTCTCGCTCCCGCCTCGTCGTTCATAGGACGACGGCGGGTGGGCGTTGGATGGCAGGCAGGTTGGGTCCGCTTGGGAACCCACACCTGTTTGAATTTCCTCGGCCTGAGCGCCGGGTTTCTTTGGCCATGGTGGCCGGCTTCTTCTCTTTCTGCCCTCCTTCCAGCGAGAGCTTGATAGTTGTTGTAGATAGGAACGTTTGGGATGACGCGGTCTAGGGTCACCCGTGCCGTGCGCCCGTTGAGGAAGACACGCATGCCTCCCACCAGCATTGATTTTCCAGACTGAGAGACCGTTCCGGTGATCACAGCAGTGTTCTTGCGAGCCTGGCGACGCTGACGTCCTCCAGGGAGTTTGTTGATGACAGTGGGATGCATCCCACGTATAATGTGGTGCACCAGGCAGTTAGCGGCCGGGGCCGGATTCTTGAGCGAACCATCGCAGCAGGGAGCCTTCAGAGGCTCCATTTCCTTCACGGTTTCCTTGACGGGTTCCGTGGCTTCGACTTCCAGCATGTCGACAAAGGCCAACCCCAAGAAGTTGGGGA
Organism: Amorphophallus konjac; assembly: GCA_022559845.1. NCBI lineage: Eukaryota > Viridiplantae > Streptophyta > Magnoliopsida > Alismatales > Araceae > Amorphophallus > Amorphophallus konjac. The sequence continues at coordinate 67,583,022 of CM040117.1, forward strand.
AGCCCACAGCAGGAGGAAAGCTACCAAATTCCATGGGCACCGCCAGGTACCCTTGCGCGTGTCTGGCGACGATCGCAGGACTGAAGCCGATGCCGGTTATCTCGTGGGTCGTCATTGTTTGCACTGAAATATCAAACAAGGCGATAATCAGTAGCCTTTGAGAGGGCTTCGAAGCCTGAATATCTCGGCAAAGAGATGAAAGGTGACATTGGTCCCACCGGGCGTGCCGGACTTGTTCGCGACCTTTTTTTCTTTCCTTCGCGGGTCGATCGACTAACTGACTAACTGGTAGTCAAATGATCAATTAACGACGCGGGCGTGCCAGTCACATGAGTGACGATTTTATTGTGCGCTCATTCTGACCCGTGTCGGGCGAATGTAAGGTTCGGTCGGGACCAGCAGTCCGCCATACCATAAAGGTTATGGCGTTAATTACATCCCCCACGAGGAGAGAACACCTTTGATTAATTGCCGAGATATCAGGCTGTCAAAGCCGGGATAAAGGGTACAGAGCAGGCAAGCGGTCATGCAGGATGATACGACTGACTACACACGATTTATTAGGGTGGACCCTGGTACACGGCGGAGGACTTAGGCTCGAAGGCCACCTTCACGCGTAACGAAGCCTCCAATCAGGCGTAACCTGACCTTCTGGCAATGTTGTTTGATATACCAAGGATGCACACATTCGGGCATGCGCTAATGCGATATGAGTGCGTAGACCAAGGCGTAACGAAAGGATTCGAGGCGCCTTGATTCAAGCTTGAACATGCTAATTTTGTTCAGTTTATTGGTTGAGGAACTTGCACCCTTCTGTGATTAGCATAAGAAATCATCCCATGAGTGGGAAAGGGATTATAATGATGCGACGACACGATTCGGAACGAAACTGGTGCAGTGCTCGCGAAGACAGGGGCTAAAACACTTGAAACGGCGCTCTAAAACGTGGGTAAAAGGTTTAAAACGGCGCCAGAACCGTAGGTAAAAGGGGCAGCCTGTTAAAATGGCGTGGGGAGCTGGGGCGCGCCGGGAAGGGCGCGCCGGGAAGAGCGCGCCGTTTTAAGGCGTTATCGTGCATGAACGCGCCGAATTAACCCGATCTCAAGGAAACAGGAGCTTCGTTAGTTTATTCATGAATTTATTAAAAGGTTTTGGAGGATTTTGAGAATTTATTGAGTTGATTATTCATAGAATCGGTGCCGAGTCATTCAAGGGTCGATTCACGGGCTCACGCGAGGTCCGGACTCGAGCGCGGCGATTGTTCCGAGTTTAAACTCGTTCGAGCCAAAATTTCGGCAGCATCTCCCCATCCCAAAGGATTGTCGGGGAGACGCAGGGAGTACTCACATGGCGGAGTAAACCCCTAAAAGCCGTGTGGCGCAACGGCGGCTGGCAGACCCAAACGGATAGGAAACCCCGAGGGCTAGCCTACGAGGGGCACCATCATTCCGTGGGTTGAAAGGTGATCAGACGAAATGACCAATAAGAGAAGGTAAACCTCGAGGGCTAGCCTACGAGGGGCACTCGACTCATAGCCAAATCATGATCAAAAGGGACAGCCAATAGGGAGGAGAAGCCCTCGAGGACTAGCCTGTGAGAGGTTTCCAACCCGTGGCCACCACGATATCCTTGAGGATAGTGGATTTGATGTTGGGCCAAAGCCCTGTTTATATTCACCGAACACCTCATGAGGATACATACCACGAAGGGGTATGACCCCGTGATCCACTGGTGATTCATGAGGGAATGTCCCCTCTCCCCGTCGGACAAACTCTTCGAAAAAAATCGTCATGAGCAGGACAGGACATGATGCATTCGATAGAAGGGAGTTAATTGGCCTATGCACATAATAAACCAGCCGGTTGACTAGTCAGCAAGGGGGATTATTTTGATATTGGAGTGAGCCTGTTAGCATAGAGAGTAGCTCGTTAGCTTATAACTTTCCACACCCGAGGGGGGGGGGGCAAACCACTGGACAATCAGCATAATGAACGGAGAGACATTAATGCCCACGGATGATGTGTTTTGATTGTGGGGATACCCCCATCCTCCTCCATTCATGACTGGGGACAGAATGAGGGCGATGGGAGAAGGTCCCGGGGGCTCTGACCGGGGGAGCATCGAGGTGCCTTCCTCTGGCCAATGGCCCTCCACGGAACAGAAACTGATGCGAGAATAAAACCCTGGGGAGAGGGTGATATCATTGTTGCCCTTGAAATCATTAGGGCGTATACATCGGAGAAACCGCGGAAAGAGACCTCGATCCAATATATGGCAACGACTCCTCGAATATGCAGATAGGCATTGGTGATTTTTATTCAGATATAGAAAGGGCAAATGCCCAGAGGGTTCATTACAAATGCTCCGCATCTCACAGTCGGCATTCAAGCAGGAAATAAGATGGATAAATAAAGTTAGAAGAAACAGGGCATCGTGGGCTCATATCATCGCCCAGGATGCTACAGCGTCATACCCGCGCAGGGGTTTTCCGAGAAAAGGGGGGAGAAAGAGATGATGAAGGAGGAAAGGGCTCGTATCATCGCCCTGCCCGCTTCATTTACATTGCATCAGAAGAAAGAAAAAACGGAGAGAATCGTCGGAAGCAAATCACGAGACCCACCTAAACTTCTTCTCCAAAGCAGAGTATCGAAACTAACTCCTCTTCTCCGACTACGGAGGGCTTCGAGCGAACGGACAGAGGAGGATCGCAATCGCCCTCGGTGGAAACCCTTTCTTCTCCCCCAAGACTTCTCGCTCTCGGACGATTGGCCCTCTTTTTTTTTATCGGATCCCCCTTGATATCCTCTTCTTCTTTCTATCGAAGGCAGGCTATATATAGCCTTGGGGTTAATTCGGCGCCCCAGGAAGAGGCACGCCGGGTTGACGGCGCCGGGGAAGGCCCCGTTGGGCTTTTGCGCGCCGGTTCGACGGCGCCGGGGAACACCCCCATTGGGCTTTTGCGCGCCGGTTCAACGGCGCCGGGGAACACCCCCCCATTGGCTTCTGCGCGCCGGATTGACGGCCCCGGGGAACACCCCCATTTGTTCTTGGCGCGCCGGTTTGACGGCGCCGTTTTAACCTGTTCACTTGGCGTGTAGTCCGGTGGACCCGGATATGATTCCGGGAGCTCCTGTCGACTGTTCCTCTCACCCTGGCCATCGAAGGACCTTAATGGGGTGTTCACGAAGCTCTTGATAGGATGAATGGCCTTAAACAAGACTTCGTGTGTGTCTGGTCCGAGCACACGGGTGTCCTACTGACTCAGTCTTCGGCATTGTGATTTGTGCTTCTGGCTGAGACGGACTCGTGCTCGAAGCTTCCTTGCAGGATGATGTTACATCCCGGACAATTCCACCTTGAATTGGTGATCAATCGGCCACTAATGGGCCCCCTATGGCAAGAAGCCGAATCCGTGCCGGATAATCAGGGTCTTCTGCTGACAGAACCTTCGGCCCCTTGTTACGGATGGCCGAGGACATTCTTCCTCCTTAGGAGAGTCATTGGGTAGACCGTCGTCCTTGGTCGGGCGACGGATGTGGGGTAGCGGCACGACGAAGTTGATGTCGGATCATTGGGCAGGCTTGATCGCGCTGCCAGTTGGTTGCGGGTTCACTTCGACTTTCCTGAGGTAAAGTCCCCGACGTACCCTTCGGGGTGGCTCAGGGCTTTGTCAGCTTGAGGGGTCCCCTTGATAAGTTGATCTTTATCGGCTTCTATGCTTTAGTGGGCCGTATCATTCATCTCTGCGGCTTGGTTGCCAAAGGATCATATTTTGAGTGCCAACATAGGACAAGTGCAAAAATGGTTATAACCCGACTGTGGCGAAAACCCGAAAGGGTGTCATGGGCAAAATCGGATACCCCGCCACGTGAAAACCCGAAAGGGCGCGTGGGCAAAAGCAAGAGAGGGCTGGCTTCAACAAAAACCCAAAAGGACGCTTAGGCTAGTAATGTGATAATTTAAAGTTCCCCTTCACCCTCATCCTAATGAAACTCCAAAAGGGATGATCACCACGAGTCCCACCAGAGATCTTTTCTCTCCACAACTTCCTTGCGACCCTTGTCATCATCGGCAAGATCGGTCAACCTCCTTGCGACCCTTATCATCATCGGCAAGATCAGTCAACTTCCTTGTGACCCTTGTCATCATCGGCAAGATCGGTCAACCTCCTTGCGACCCTTGTCATCATCGGCAAGATCGGTCAATCTCCTTGCGACCCTTGTCATCATCGGCAAGATCGGTCAACTTCCTTGTGACCCTTATCATCATCGGCAAGATCGGTCAACCTCCTTGCGACCCTTGTCATCATCGGCAAGATCGGACAACCTCCTTGCGACCCTTGTCATCATCGGCAAGATCGGTCAACCTCCTTGCGACCCTTGTCATCATCGACAATATCAGTCAATTTTCTTGCGACCCTTGTCATCATCGGCAAGATCGGTCAACCTCCTTGCGACCCTTGTCATCATCTGCAAGATCGGTCAATTTCCTTATGACCCTTGTCATCATCGGCAAGATCGGTCAACATCCTTGCGACCCTTGTCATCATCGGCAAGATCGGTCAACATCCTTGCGACCCTTGTCATCATCGGCAAGATCGGTCAACTTCTCCCTTAACTTGGACCTTTCATCCTCGTTAATGAATAAGCCTCCCTTTGCTTCGATAGTTAACCATTGTTGATGAGCAAGCCAGTCCTGGCCCTTGTCATCATCGGCAAGGCGGGCCAGCATCTCCTCAGCTCCGGCTCCCCGTCTACTGATAGCTAACAAGCCCTCGTCTATCCCGGCTTTGTCCCGTGAATTGAGTTCAAAAAAAAATGAAAATGAAAAAAAAGGGAATAAAAATGAGGCTTAAAATAGAGGAGCCTCGCCGGACTTGCTCCTACACCAGGACGAGGGCAAAAGTGGCTCTAACCCAATTGCGGTGAAAACTCGAAAGGGCACCGCAGGCAAAATCGGGTACCCCATCACGTGAAAACCCGTGAGGGCGCGCGGGCAAAAGCAAGAGGGGGCTGGCTTCGACGAAAACCCGAAAGGGCGCTTAAGTCAGTAATCTGACCTTTTAAAAATGTGTATACATATATATATATATATAATAAATGATGAAGAGTAATGATACATCCTCCGTCCAGAGGACCCTTTGCAGGGTCAGAGCAGAGTTTTCCTCCAAAGTCCCACCGACGAGCAAATATCTTCTGACCCTTGTCACCTTCGGCAAGGCTGGTTAGCATTTCCTTAACTTGGACCTTCCATCCTCGTTAATGAATAAACCTCCTTTGCTTCGACATTTAGCCAATGTCGATGAACAAGCGAGTGTTCGACCCTTGTCATCATCGGCAGGATCGGTCGACGCTTCCCTTAACTTAGAACTTTCATCCTCGTTAATGAATAAACCTCCTTTGCTTCGACATTTAGCTAATGTCGATGAACAAGCCAGTGTTCGACCCTTATCATCATTGGCAGGATCGGTCGACGTTTCCCTTAACTTGGACCTTTTATCCTCGTTAATGAATAAATCTCCTTTGCTTCGACATTTAGCCAATGTCGATGAACAAGTTACTATTGACCCTTGTCACCATCGGCAAGACTGGTCAATATCCCTTCAACTCTAATCCATTCCGGAATTCATTCCGTGAACCAAGTACAAGAAAAATGATGAATAAAAAATGAGGCTTAAAGTAGAGGTGCCTCACCAGACTTACTCGGATATTCGGAGTAGGGGCAAAAAGGTGAAAACCCGAAAGGGCGCCGTAGGCAAAATCGGGTACCCTACCACGTGAAAATCTGAAAGGGCGCGTGGGCAAAAGCAAGAGGGGGCTGGCTTTGGTGAAAACCCGCAAGGGCGCTTAAGTCAATAATTGACAAAATTGATGAATAAAAAAGAAGCGAACGATGATTATGAAATAATGATGTCATACTCTCATTGGTTACTTAATTCCTACAAAGGTTCCCATGTGAACTTTGCACCTATGAACCTACCTTTACTTCGGCATTTGTTCCATGCCGATGAGCTAGCTACTATTGACCCTTGTCACCATCGACAAGACCGGTCAATATTCCCTTAACCCGGACTTTACCTACCTTTGCTTTGGCATTTATCCAGTGCCGATGAATAAGTTATCATTGACCCTTGTCATCATCAGCAAGACTGGTCAGTGTTTCCCTTAACCCAGACCTCACGTCTGTGTTTATGAATAGACCTCCCTTTACCATCGACCTTTGTCACCTTCGGCAAGGTCTACAAATAAATCTACAGTTCTACCCTCCGGCCCTTGGTGGCCCGTAAACCTCTCTCTTTATTCCCTGGCGCTCGGCCTAGGCGGATCAATGGTCCCAAGGGGAAGTTGCGCTGTGGTGGAGTGAACCCCTTGCCCCTTCCCTGAAGGCGTGAGCGCTCTCCTGCCTTAGCAACTGATATACCCCAGACTAAATAAATTGGCTCAACAAAATAAATGTGCAAAATAAGAGAACGAAAGTTTTCCATTCAAACATAAAAGGGAAAGGTACATGTTACCCGGGGAACACACCTCCCCGGAATACGTGAAAGTTCACAAAAGGGGAAGAGAAAATGATGAAGCTACTGCAGCGAGCGGCGGAAGATGTCCTCGAACTCCAGCAGCCCTAAGGAGGGGTAACGGGCCAACTCCTGTAGATGGGTTTCTTCATCCTGCAGTCGCACCAATTTCTCTTCAAGCGACGCGGCCTGCCCAAACGGAGCTCATCCGCTGGTCCTGCTTCGCTCGTGCCTTGCTCGCAGCACCCGTGGCTGGGGGGGCATTTGTTGGCACTCAAAATAAATTGAATCGCGATCAAGCCTCAAAGACAAATGATGCGGCCCACTAAAGCAGAGAAGCCGAAGAAGATCAACACATAGAAGCCTTCTCAAGCTGCCAGAGCCTCAGGTCACCCAATATGAACGCCGAGGACTTCACCTCAATAGGATCGAGAAGAATACACCACAAGCAGGTAGTGTTGTCGGGACTGCCCAATGAACCGGTATCGACTCGCTCGTACCGTGTGGATAATATCCGTCGTCTGACCAAGGGCGAGAATATGCCCATCGTCCGATCAAGGATGAGCATGCATCCGTCGTCCGACCAAGGACAAGAATGCATCCGTTTTTCGACCAAGGATAGGGGTATACCTGGTGGCCCGCCACCTGAATGAAAGATCCTCCCCAGGCGAGAGAACGCCCTTGGCCCTTTGGAACAAGGGACCGAAGGCTCTGTCAGTAGAAGACCCCGGTTACCCGGCATGGGTACGGCTCCTCAGCATAGTAGGTCCGTTAGTGATCAAATGACCACCCAGTCAGGGCGAAAGCACCCCAGGCAGTATACCACTCCCTGTGAAAGCTACCAATGCAAGTCAGGTCGAGCCATCATCACGAACCGCTGTGCCGAAAGCCCGCGTGTCCAAGCTGAAGATGCACGAGGTTCCGAAAGCAACCGTTCAGTGGCCTGGAAGCTTTGTCAATACCTCCCGCTATGGTTTGGCAAGACCACAGAGAGATGAAGGGTCATAGTGACTCCCAGAGTCAGTCTGGGGCCCGCTGTCGGACTCGTGTCAAGCAAACACGATAGAATGACTTGAAACTGGCGCGCCCCTTAATCTGGCGCGCCCTCTGTTCAGCTGCCCATTCCCAGAGCGCTAATGACAGCCTCTTCCCGGCGCACTACTCCCACGCTGGATGAAGCATGGTCGAGGGTTTCGTTATAGAAAGAAGGGGCAGATAGAAGAAAGGGAAGAGCGAAGAGAAACGGGCATATAGACAATCGAATGGGGAACGAGCTTGGGAGAGAAGAAAAGGGGATTTTCCTTGAGAGATCCAGAGCGCCGCCTCTCCTATCTGCCTTCCTGAAGTAGCCCGTTGCCGGGGAAAAAGTTTCCATCGATGATACTCTGTTCCTGCAGGTGGGTTTCGGTGGTTCTCCGTCCGATTATTCCTACTGTTGCTCCTTCTGTAAACCCCTGCGAATGTATAACGTCGGGGGGGGGGGGCGATGATATGAGCCTCCCCCCTTTTTCTTTCTTTGTTTTTTATGGCTTGGGCTTCCTTCTGTCTTCCCCCCTTCTCCGCAATCAGGGATTCATCCCTGTATTTGTAATCGCCGGTCGGTCTTGAGCAATAATGCCATGCCGCCCCGAATCTGTATCGTGATGATCTGATTTCAATGATAATGAGTCGATGCTGAGCAGAATAGCACCTTATGTTCCCCTTCTTCCCCCATTTCTTTCGGTGTTTGTGTTCAACGCCTCAAGTTCTAGGTGTGATGTGGGACGGACACGCAACCTAGGACTCTAGCTCGCGGACGTCCCTTAGAGAGGGAAACGTGGGACCGGGCGCGGTTGAGAAACCGGCCGTGAGTCATGGGTATCGGCTTTCCGTGTAGACTCGGATCGAGTCACGGGACGGTAACACTCAAACTCGCTCTCTCGCAGCGGTGATACAAGTATATCTAGCTAGAAACCTACACTCGCAGCAGCATTCAAAGCTATACAAGATAAGCAAATGCGATAAAGAGTGGGGAGCGAGTGTACCTCCACGCTCCGGGCGTGGGGAAGACGTTCCCGGCCAGTTATGGTAACTCCCGGTTAACAACAGTAAAAACTTTAATTACAGCAGTAATTATAGTACCCACTCCACGCAGGGAGGTAAAGGGCTACAGTGGGGCCCGGGAGGACCGACCCTGGGTTGACGGGCAACAATCTGGAGGCGAACTCAGAACGAACTCGGCCTGCTGGTCCGACTCGGCTCTATTGCAACTTGGTGCTGCACCAACTCGATGGCAGACTCGGTGGATAGCAAGCAATCCGTTCTAAAGGAACGCTGCCTTCCTGATGTCTTATGGAGGCGCCGCTTGGCTGGGACGGTGGCGGGATGTCCCTGATCGACTCCCTGAAGGGGCGGCTCCTGAAGTTGACTTTTGACACTTGTTCTTGAATTTTTTTCAGACTGTAATTTCGGACCTGCACACAGGATAGATCTGCAGGCCTTGACGGTAAAAATGCTTGCGCCCAGATCCGGAGGCCGATCGAGGCATGGTTGGTACCGTTGGAAATAGGACTCAGAGATCTACAACATATATTTTTTTTAGAGCCATCCAGTGGACGGATTGAAAATGAAAATGACTGTATGACTGTATTTTTTTCTGACCCGGACTGACTGACACACAGGGCAGCAAGCAATCTGCCTGAAACACACCCTTGACTGAGGGGTAAAAGATTTTTGTAGACTCTAAGAAAATTATGGTGGAAGGGGATATACGTGGGGAACACTCAGTAATTGTTTGGGATTTTCCAAAAATAGATAAGGGGGTGAAAAAAATAGAACAAGACGACTCTATACTGTAGATCTGCAGAATGACAGATTGATAGTGGTGGACTAGAAATTGCGGCAAAAATACCAAACAAACTCATAATGAGGCATACGATATATGGATGGAAAGCTAACAAAGAGAGGAACAAGCTCTAAAAATTTAAGCTCGATCAGACAAACACATAGAAAGGTAGATCCACGGAGGTGGGGTTCTATCTTGATAGAGATAGAACTCCGGTGGCGGTGGCGGTGGCACGACGGCGGTGCGAACGGAAGGCGACGGCCGGAAGTCGCATCCAACAGAGGTTGGAGATCTTGGAGTCACACCAAGATAAGGGCTTCACACCCTAGAATGGTAGAAATCCATCTGCAAGAGGGGAGGAGAGACACCAGGGGTGCCCTTGGGCTTGCTCTTGGCAAAAATGCTTAATTTTTCATTAATTCTCTAATGACACTATACATAGGCTTATATAGAGAATGACAAGGGGTGGGGGGCTGAGAATTTCATGGGAAAGAGGCCATTTTCTTCCCCCACGTGGTCAAAAACCCAAAATAAATAAATTACATATGGAGGGGGCACTCCTTTGACTAGGTAGGTAAGGTAGGTGGCCTCCCTTTGACATTTTTCTCCCTTTGTCCCCTATGTGTCAATTTGACATTCAAACCTTCTAGATGGCCACCTAGGATAGTTGACCAGCCCCACATGGCTTAGGTGGACCAATGGGAAAGGGATGGGGGCCCCCTTGCTGGACCTACTGGCAAATTATATAGAAACCCACACAATCCTAGGGAATGACACATTGGCTTGCAAAGCCTTACAATTGTACATATACTTTACCAAGGATATAAAAGCAAACTAAAGGACACAAATGTAATATATAAATGTCAATGCTCGGCATCGATTCCCATCAACTCTCCCCGGGTGGGAGGAACTCGACCCCGTCGAGTAAGGGGTGCGGCTGCTCGAGTAGCTCCGGCAGATCCGTCACCGAACCTGGAAGCGCGGAGTACGCTCCACTCCAAGTAATCGACACCTGCTCATCCCGTATAGATTTGATATGCACACGCTGCCATGGGAATGAGGCTAGAGGTAGACACTCCGGGGTGGGGTCACTCTCAAAGGAAGGAAGGCGGCTCGAAGACTCACTAGGAATCACCGCTTGTCCCTTATGTGACTAGATCTGATATGAAGGAGAACCGATCCCAAAAGTCCGACAAGTCTCGAACTCGAAAGGGACTAACAACACGAGCATACAAAACCGACGCGACTCGACGTATGCACAGACACACAAGACCCTAGACACCTAATGTTAGTCCAACCCGTACGTGTGTGACGGCGGACTAGGGCACCCGAATATGTGCCATGCATGCATCTTATGCAATCGGAGATGAGTGGCATGGGGAACACCTAAACATCCAAGTATGACCCAATCATGCATGGACGGCCCTTTGGATTTGGGGAACATTAGAGGGCTAGAAGAGTCGGATGTTGGTGTATCGTGGACGGGCTTAGTGGGCATAGATGACCCGGCCTGTGGGAAAGGGGTGTAAAAGTGGACATCCCCGACAAGGTATGAAGGAAGTGATGGATCACGAGGTCCACTATAGAAGGGGTCGAATGGGTCAAAGAAGGTGTGACCCCTCGGTTCCTCCAATACATAGTCCCATGGATAAAATTCATGAAGGTGATGATCACCTCCATCCATCGTGGTAGATGGGACAATGTATAGGTGATATGGCTCCTCCCTCGGGATAAAAGGAGTGAAGTCAGGCTCAGCCGGTAGCGGGAGAAATAGAAGAACCTCCGTGGTAACATGACCCACGGTGTACACAGAGGTAATGGACCCTAAGGATGGATGGGTGAATCTACGACTGGTGGGTCGGTCGATGCCTGGGGCCAACAAGTGAGTAAATGCCAACTGCCGGTCTAACCCTTTAAGAAGGTCGTCCAATGTGTCCACATAGTGACTAGACCGGAAGGTGGTGTGAAATGAGTTTTTTGGCACGAGAGGTAGTGTAGGGTCCATGGAAGGGTAAGGACGTGGGACCAAGCCATCCTTGAGCCAACTAAGAAGCGGCTCGGCTATGTATAGCGTTCCCGTAAGAAACACGGGTGGCTCGGGATGAGGTGACTCCAAGCATGATGGTTTCGAATAAAGTTCGGAAGTAGAGGGTGGTGGCATTGGAGCTCTCATGGGTGGTGAAGGCAATGGGGTAGGCAGTCCGATCGGCTCGGGACTCGGTTGGGAGGTAGATGTTTGCCAAAGGGTTCGACCTCTAGGGCGAGAAAAATGAGACTCAAAGGGCTCGACCTCTAGAGCGACCTTATAAGATTGCGCCAGCGAGAACGCATCGCGGATAAGACATTCAATTTGGAAGTGAAACCGCAAACCTCTCCGGAACTCAAAGGCAATCGTGATGCTATCCTCTCCAACTCCATATTCCATCCGGTACTTATCATAGTCCCAAATGTACTCGGACACGGACCTATCGCCTTGGACGGGTCGACATGGGTTGGCCATAGTTTCCAAAAAGATGGGATTGGATCCCTAGGAATGGATATGCAAGACCATTTTTTTTTGTTTTGTTTAAGTAAATGCAAACTAATGTAAAGTTGGAATGCACTAACTAAGGCACACTATGCACCCTAGACTTAAACCAAGACTCGGTACGTGTCGGAGTTAATCGATCCGAAGATCACTCGCGCAAGTGTGCGGCCTTCCTGATAGGCGTAGCCTAACGTTCAGACAACACCTTTTGATATACCGAACAATGGTATGCAAATGCAACACCTAGGACCGACTTAGACTTGAGACACCTAGACCGACTTAGACTTAAATGACACTTTTTTTTTGATTTTAGACACCCTAGACTCAAACCGGAGGCTCTGATACCAAATTGATGCGGGACAGACACGCAACCTAGGACTCTAGCTCGCGGACGTCCCTTAGTGAGGGAAACGTGGGACCGGGCGCGGTTGAGAAACCGGCCGTGAGTCATGGGTATCGGCTTTCCATGTAGACTCGGATCGAGTCACGGGACGGTAACACTCAAACTCGCTCTCTTGCAGCGGTGATACAAGTATATCTAGCTAGAAACCTACACTCGCAGCGGCATTCAAAGCTATACAAGATAAACAAATGCGATAAAGAGTGGGGAGCGAGTGTACCTCCACGCTCCGGGCGTGGGGAAGACGTTCCCGGCCAGTTACGGTAACTCCCGGTTAGCAACAGTAAAAACTTTAATTACAGCAGTAATTATATTGCCCACTCCACGCAGGGAGGTAAAGGGCTACAGTGGGGCCCAGGAGGACTGACCCTGGGTTGACGGGCAGCAATCTGGAGGCGAACTCAGCACGAACTCGGCCTGCTGGTCCGACTCGGCACTATTGCAACTCGGTGCTGTGCCAACTCGGTGGCTGACTCGGTGGACAGTAAGCAATCCGTTCCAAAGGAACACTGCCTTCCTGATGTCTTATGGAGGCGCCGCTTGGCTGGGACGGTGGCGGGATGTCCCTGATCGACTCCCTGAAGGGGCAGCTCTTGAAGTTGACTTTTGACACTTGTTCTTGAATTTTTTTCAGACTGTAATTTCGGACCTGCACACAGGATAGATATGCAGGCCCTGACGGAAAAATTCTTCTGCCCAGATCCGGTGGCCGATCGAGGAATGGCTAGTACCGTTGGAAATATGACTCAGAGATCTACAACATATATTTTTTTCAGAACCATCGAGTGGACGGATTGAAAATGAAAACGACTGTATGACTGTATTTTTTTCTGACTCGGACTGACTGACACACAGGGCAGCAAGCAATCTGCCTGAAACACACCCTTGACTGAAGGGTAAACGATTTTTTTAGACTCTAAGAAAATTATGGTGGAAGGGGATATACGTGGGGAACACTCAGTAATGTTTTGGGATTTTCTAAAAATAGATAAGGGGGTGACAAAAATAGAACAAGACGACTCTATACTGTAGATCTACAGAATGACGGATTGACAGGGGTGGACTAGAAATTGCGGCAAAAATACCAAACGAACTCAGAATGAGGCATAAGATATATGGATGGAAAGATAACAAAGAGAGGAACAAGCTCTAAACATTTCAGCTCGATCAGACAAACACACAGAAAGGTAGATCCACGGAGGTGGGTTTCTATCCTGATGGAGATAGAACTCCGGTGGCGGTGGCGGCGGCGCGACGGCGGTGCGAACGAAAGGCGGCGGCAGGAAGTCGCATCCAGCAGAGGTTGGAGATCTTGGAGTCACACCAAGATAAGGGCTTCACACTCTAGAATGGCAGAAATCCATCTGCAAGAGGGGAGGAGAGACACCAGGGGTGCCCTTGGGCTTGCTCCTGGCAAAAATACTTAATTCGTCATTAATTCTCTAATGACACTATACATAGGCTTATATAGAGAATGACAAGGGGTGGGGGGCTGAGAATTTTGTGGGAAAGAGGCCATTTTCTTCCCCCATGTGGTCAAAAACCCAAAATAAATAAATTACATATGGAGGGGGCACTCCTTTGACTAGGTAGGTAAGGTAGGTGGCCTTCGTTTGACATTTTTCACCCTTTGTCCCCTATGTGTCAATTTGACATTCAAACCTTCTAGATGGCCACCTAGGATGGTTGACCAGCCCCACATGGCTTAGGTGGACCAATGGGAAAGGGATGGGGGCCCCCTTGCTGGACCTACTGGCAAATTACATAGAAACCCACACAATCCTAGGGAATGACACATTGGCTTGCAAAGCCTTACAATTGTACATATACTTTCCCAAGGATATAAAAGTAAACTAAAGGACATAAATGCAATATATAAATGTCAATGCTCGGCGTCGATTCCCATCAAGGTGTCTGAGTGCGGATGTCACCTTCGCGGTGCTGAGTATGCCCTGGGCTATCCCAAAGGGGCTACATCAATAATCCCCTCCCCGGGGTCCTTTTATCACGTAGATCACATCGAATATTCACTATGCCCATGTGTTCTCTCCGAGACGGAGGCGTGTATATAAATGCACTCTCCTTTGGCCCCGGAGACGATTCCTCGGTGCCTCCCTGTTCGTGATTATGGGTTGGGAGAAGAGGCCATCTTTGGAATATGTGAGTGTCGTGGTTGTTCATGTTGCAGAAGCCGCTGAACTGTTTGACCATTGGCCCCCTCTAGAGTCTCAGTCCTCTGGCTAACCTTCGAACCTTCAGTCTAGCTCGTCAACCTCCCTGCTAGCCCGTTACCTTGATGCATACATATATATATATATATATATATATATATATATAACCGGTTGTTGTCATCTCTTCGGTCTAGTGCATTCCATATGTGATCGCGTTTGATGGCTTATTTCCTCGAGTAACTCATTGCCTGGGGAGGGGAACATTCCCATCAGAGTCTCACATCACTATGAGGTCTCAGGAGACACGTCTCGCAATGACATGCATCTCTACAGATCACCGGAGGGTGAACATTAAAAAGGGGCTCTTAGCCCGACATCAAATCCACATCCCTTTGGGAATGGTGGTGCCTGTGGGGAGGTAACCTCTCGTAGGCTAGCCCTCGAGGTATCTTCCCATCTCGGCCGTCCCTTAATGATGTTTTGACTCATAGAGCATGGATGCCGCTAGCAGGCTAGCCCTTGGGGTCTTTTTCCCTCTATTGAAGTCCACCGGTCACCGTTTGGCATTCCCGACTTTAAGGAGCGTACCCCAATATTGTGGGATTGTCTCCACTTTGCCCCCGCAACCCTCTGGGTAAGGGGAGGTGCTGCCCAAATTTTGACTGAAGACTTAGTCTAAATTGCAATGAATTTGCACTGATAAAGTCTACTTTAGACTATGCTCGAGTAGGAACCTCGCATAAGTCTGGACTTGTCTTGTTTGCAGTGCATCTGAGACTTAAATAAACTCTCTAATCTTCTAAAATAATACCAAAGTTCTAAGGAACTTTTTTGCATTCCACTAAACCCCAAAATTGCCCAAAACTGCCCTTAATCCGGTGCGGTCTTAAACCGGCGCGCCAATTCCCGGCACGACCCCCCCCACGCTGCTTTAGCCTCACACTCATTATCCAATTCACTTCCCTTGGCCTCCATCCGGCGCTCCCAGGCCGCGCCGTTCTAACCCCAACCAATCACCGTGCCGTTTTAGGCTCGCTTCATCACCGCGCCGTTTTAGGCTCGCTTCATCATCGCGCCGTTTTAGCCTAATAGTGCCCCGCGCCATTTTAGGATAACTCATACATGCATTGGCCTCATGTGCATCTCATTTACGCTGTGTTGGTTCTTGATGCTTAATGTTATAGCCCTAATTGATTTAATAAACCTAGCTAAATAAATGAATAGAAAGAGCCTCGATGTCTTCAATTATGCTGAGCATCCATCTTGAGATCATAAATGCCCACTTGCATTGGCATGCATTGCTACCTAAATGAGCATAACTGAATCTTTAATTATATGAATAGACCAATTAATGAACTCGTTGCATTTTGCACAAATGGTCAACCAAATGACCCCATCTCGCAGCATCCACTGGTGTATTTAGTTAGTATTCTTTATGCCTTCGTATCATCTCTCGAGGCATCTTCTCTTGGCAATTAATCAAGTGTTGTCCTCTTCCTTAGAGGACGTAATTAACGTCATAACCTTTATGGTATGACAGACTCTGGGTCCTGACACGAACATCATAATCGACTGACCAAGTCAGATCGAGCGCATAATAAACTTGTCACATACGTGACTGGCACGCCCTATGCAAATAAATCTCTAATAAACAAGTCAAATAGACTGATAAATGATTCGGTTGTCTTGATAAGAGGACCTGAGAATCTCATCCCCCACAGGTGTTTGTCTCGGTTATGCTGTACTTGGTAGAGTTCGCCGACAGGCGTGAATCTGTAGTGCGGTGGTCGAGATTTTTTCGTGATTTGTTCAGGTGGCTGGTGACTTTATCGTTGGAAGTGATGGCCGTGCTCATTTTTATGTTATTTTGGTCATCCCAGCTTGAGGTTTGGTCAGCCCCTGAGGAGCTGAGGTGTTAGGGTTGTGTTGCGGTGGCCGTTTGGATGCCTTGTTTGAGAGAATGCTCGGGCGAACCTTGGATTTTCCTTCCTGGTGAGTCACTATTTGTCGAGCTTGATTCTCCTCATCCTATTCGGTGGTGTCGTTTTGAAGGAAGCTTTGGAAGTCCTGTCTCTGCGAAGCCTTTGTCCTGTGTCTGCTTAAGTGTGGACTATGCTAGTTTTGAACCTGATTTGCCTTTGTTCGACGGTTGCTTGGCTTTGGACCCAATTTGTGTGTTGGGGGCCGTTGTGCACCGTGTCCAACGTGCCGTGTTTGGTGGCTGTTGTGCTGTGAAGGTTCAGTAATCATTCCAGGACGTAAGGATAAGCTGAGACAGGTGTTCTTTGTGCTTTATGCTAAAGCTGGTACTCTTCATGGTTTGCACTTTGGTGACTTGTGATCAGCTGATTGCAGGATTAGTACTCGAGGCGTGTTATATTACAGTTTTATGAATTGCGATGGCGCCGTGTGTGTGTTGAGATGAGAATGCCGAGTTATCTATATGCCTGTGTGTGTTGTTTTAGTGCGCAGTGGAAGCGTGTGGGCTTATATCCCATAGGTCGAGGATCGTGTTTGGTTGGAAGATTCGAACCGGTCGAGAGGTTTGTTTCCTCGGCGTGATTATTGTCTTGGCTATGTGTGCCTAGATGTTGTTGGTTGCCATGCCGTGCTAGAGGCTTTGTGGTAGTTGGCACTGGCATGCGTGAGGATTTGGGGAATCTATCGACATATATGCTGGATGAGTACCCTTTTCTTCTTCTGTATTTTTCTTGGGAGTTGTACTCTCGGGACGTCAGCGTGGTCCTTGAGATGCGTTCTCTGATATTATTATTGTTGTTGTTGTGGGTCCTTGTTGGTGAGCTACTCACATTATGGCTTGTATATGCTAGCCGTGTGTTCAGCTGTAATTTTGCCTTGATGTAACCCAGCTTACAGTTGTGTCCCGTGGTTCTGTGTTGAGAACGGAGCTGGGATTCTGCAGGTGTTGTTGTCGTCGTCGTTGTTGTTGTTGTTGTTGTGGTTGTGCTCAGCTTGGGAAGATTTCTCTGTGACTCTGATTTGGCATTGTGTGGACCTAGGTCTTATCGGTTGGCTTTGCTGTACTCTTCTGTCATGGTAGAGTTGGCATGCGACTTGAATCAGATGTAATGTTTGAGTGATGACTATGTTTCCTTGTTTAAGCTGATGCTTGTTGTGTCTGCCGTGCGTTTTATCGGTAGCTGTCTTTGTGGCATGGGTCGTGTCTCCTTTCCCTATGAGACGTAAGCGACGTTGCCCTATTTCGGGGGTGTCAGACTTGTGTTCACTTGTGTGCCATGCTCGTTCTGTGGATCGATTTATCTTGAGATCCGGAGCATGTGCCTGTGATTGTGGTCTGGCAGTGTCCCTCTGAATTGTGTTTTTCGAGAATTATGTTATCGTGCTTTGTGTTTGAGGTTTGGCAGATGCTTGGAGAGCGTAGCCAATGTTTGGGTTTGTTCTTTCTTGTTCACTTGTTATCTCCTTTAATTTTGAGGATGAAATTTCTTAAGGAGGGGAGGCTGTAATGCCCTGGGTCTTTCGGATCTAGATCGGAGAGCTTTCGGATCGCTTTTGTGGGTCCTGAGTTGTGTTTTACGATCCACGCGGGTTTTTCTCCCATACAAGTTACGGAATCCTGTGGTGAGTTTACTGTTGAGTTCATAGATTCAAGGACGCTACAGGTGCATTATGCTCGTTCCGAGGATCGTGAAGACTATTTTTTCATATTTTTTTGAATTTATGAAATTTCATGCCGAAAATCGGATTATAGGAAAATTGCCTAATTACCTATTTTCTTTTCCTTTTTCTTCCCTCACCTCTCTCCTCCCTCTTCTCTCGCCGTTGACTCTCTCCCTCCGTTCTCTCTCATCTCTTCTCCTCTCTCCACGGGGCACGCCACCGTGGCGAGGTGGGCGAGGCAGGAACGTCGTGGAGTTGTCGTGGAGCGTGCTGGTGCGAGGAATGGAGTGTGGCATTGGCGTGATCCCTCGGTGGATTCAAAGCCGATGTGTGGTTCGTGTGATGGTTTTCGGCGTATCGTGACCGTTTTGGCGCGTGAGATCTCCGATGGAGGTAGGGGACAGATGCCCTACTCTTTTCTTGCGTTCCCTCGCGATTTGGAGCCAAACGGTGTGAGTATGAGCGAGTTTTGCTTCGGTTAGGCGAAAACCATGTTCGGGGGGTGTGAGCTGACGTCTCCGCTCTAGGCGATGGTTTTCAGCTAGATTAGTTTCATTTGAACCCCTGGCATGTCGGGGTTCCATTCCTGCTAATTTGGTTTTATTTGGTTGAGAATCGGAGCCGGTATGAGCCCGGCCACCCTTGTGACTTGTTTTGGGTCGATTCGTGGGAATCGCCCGTTTCTTGCGTTTTTGTGCGCGGGTTGATCCCTTCCGGCTTGGGGAAGGTGTATATCGTGTCTAGGGTTGTTTCCCCGTCGTTTAGACGCAATTGGGGCGTGGGAATGACCGGTTTCTAGCTTCCCTACAGTTTACGTATGGGAGTGACGGTCCTAACAGGAATCGCCACTAGGGTGAAGCGGCCCTATGGGGACCGCTACCAAGCTCCATAAATGGTAGGTAAGTCAGTTTGGCTAAACGGTTACGTGATTGGCCGCAAAGCCCTTGCCTGCGGCCTGAGGAGGACCGCCAAGCTCCGTGAAGCGGCCCAGGTAGGACTGCTGGTTCTTGATGAGCAGCCCTTTGGTGACCGCTATTGGCTAAGTCGATTCGTTAGGTAACGACCCAACGACTGACTATTTTATGAAGTTGGGCAGCCCATGTGAGACCGCCACTTATGATTTTATGTCGGTTCAGGATAGTGGTCTAGCTCCGACCGCCTGGGTGTCCTTGGCGGCCTTAGGATGACCGCTAAGCTCTGTGAAACGGTTCTTGGTAGACCGTTTTGGTTGGTTTGACCGGTTGAGTCGGTTTAACTATTTTGGGGTGGACTGAGTGTAATGGCCTATCTATGATCACCAAGCTCATCTCTGCGGCCCTAGGGAGATCACCTTGTGTAAGGAACGGCCCCAGATAGACTGCAAAACCCCTGTGCTTTTCGTGGTCTCTTCTCTGGAGTCTTCTGAGCGTAGCGGCCATGTTCTGGACCGTCACACTCAGGAGGCGGCCCATTGAGGACCGTTCTTTGGCTTGGTGCGGCCTTGGAGTGACTGCCATTTGCCTGTGCTCTGTCTTGAAGGTAGCGGCCCTTGGATGACCACCAGGTTGGTCTAGCGGCCAGGGTGAGACCGCCACCTGCCCAGAGTGCTGTCTCTTGTTGGTTTGATTTTCGGTTGAAGTGGCTTTGACCCCTTGGTTAGCCCACTATTCCGTGGATGTCTTGGACGTCCTATGAGGGCTGTGACTGTGTTATAGGGTGTCTGGGAGTGCCACTGTACCGAGCGGTGTTTTGTGTTATTATGGTTTCTGGTCAACCCGGTTGTGACGCAGGGTTGACACGTGACCTCGAGAGTGTCTCATCTATCTTGCGAGGATCGAGACATGGCTCGGACGCTCGGAGGTATCTTCTTACCTCGGTTTGCATGCCAGGTGGTTTGAGGGCTTTTTGGTTGTCCCTCATCTTCCTTGTTTCGTGTTATACGGAATTATGAGTCCGTTGTGTGGCTCGAGTCCGAGGACTCATTGTTGTTAATATTGTTGTTATGGATCCGGATGTTCTGTGCCGTCTTCCATAATGTGTTTCCCGCGATTTTGGCTTAGGAACTGGGATGATTAACAGCATATTGCTGTGATGTGCGATGATCTTGACCCGAGTCTTATGACTCAAGGATCATTGTCAGTAGGTCTAGTTGACTATCTTGAGTCTGGTTGCAGTGGTGTACTACATTATGCTCCGTAGTACGTGTGACAAGTGTGTGCTTACACTGTCTGTACTTCGATGTTCGCTATTTTGGAGTCTATGTGTCTAGTGAGCCTCCACTAGTCGTAGCTTGACGACACTTTCCTGTGTGTCGGCCCACCTAGGAGTGGTGGCGGGGCAGTTCTCGACAGACGGTTTTTAGGCTAGTTTCCGTGGGCCCACTTGCTTTGCGGTAGCGTCCTACTTGTTGTGCCCCTTGTGCCTTGATGATGCAGTTATGTTTTGATGATAGCAACATTAGTGTCATCACTTGATTAATCTTAAATTGAGTACTTGATCTGAATGACTGATGCCTTGATGATATTTTAGCTGATGTGCATAAATTGTTTTGTGCATGCATTTAAGGTCTGTGCATTTCCCTGTTTGCATCGGTGCATACATCACATTAGCCATAGTCAGTGCATCCTGCGTCTCACTCAACGTCTCATGTGCATACGCAAAGTCTGTACAGCCAGTGCATCCTTTGATTCAAAGTACATACATTGCCCTGCAGCATGCACGAACTCAAGTATGTACATTGTCCAATTGCTCATGACGTGTTGGCTAAGTCTATACATTGCACCGTCTCACTTAGCGTCTCACTTGAGCATTTAAAGTCTGTACATTTGCTTGAGCATATAAAGTCTGTACAGCCAATGCATTTCATGTCTCGTGAACATCCGTCTCATTTAGCGTCTCATGGTGTGTCTCACATAGCGCTTCAAGTCTGTACAGGGTAAGTCCCTGCATCCTGTTTTAATGTACTCTGCTGATATGTTTATGCTGTAGTTCAGCAAGTCTGTACATCGTCAGCACTCTTCAAACGGCATAGTCCATGCATTCATCGCAAGTCTGCACATTGCTTGTAGACTGCACAAAGTCTGCACATTCCTTGTTGTTATGTCCATGCGTCATGTTAGCAAGTCTACACATTGTTGCACTCTAAGTCTGCACACTAATAGCATGTCAGTGCATTCATCTTTCAATGTGCATACTTCACCTTATGCATAATGCAAACTGCATCTCATGCACTTAAAGTCTATACACTCTTTATGTCTGCATCACATGCACTCAAAGGCTCTATACTTGTGAATGTAATGTTTGTACATTCATTCTCATTGTACACACTTTCTCTTATATGCACACTGCATCTAGTGCATCAAGTCTGTACAGGCCATGACTCATTTAATGTACAGACTCGATGCATTCAGTTCTTCATGTCAGTTAAGTATCTATTGATAACAGTCTGTTATTACAGAGCTGCTGCTCGAGGAGGTTAATGATGCACGTGATCCAAGAATAGAAGATGGCCCTGATCGTGACACGTGGAACCACTATGCTGAAATGCTGCCACGTGGACTGAGGCCTCTGGGCGGGAATCATGGCGAGCACACACCCTATCTGTTTGCTGCTGCTATATATATGAAGCTTCTTCCTCAGAAGAAGACCAGATCGTGATAGAAGGAGCAGAAGCAGAGAGATAGCCTCCACGATCCAAAAGAAGAGAAAAGAAAGTAGAAGAGAAAAGAAAGAATCAGAGAGTGAGAAGAGAAAGAAGAAGAGCAGAAGACAAGAGAGTCTGAAGAGTTTCATCAGAGTTCGTTCCTCAGATCTTTGGTTTAAAACCAGATCTGAGGTTGCTCAATTGTTTGAGCTTTATTCCATGCAGGGATATATTTTGTGCTTTATCGTATACAACTTTTAGTTGCTGTTTTGTTTCCAATTTGTGTTTTCTTTTAAACCTTTCTTCAAGCTATTTGTCAGCGGAGCAAGCTGTGTTGCTCAGCGTTTGCAGTGGAGGATTCCACTGGACGAGTTAAGCTGTAGTCCCCAGTGGTCAAGCTGTGAGTCAGCGGATGGCTAAGCTGTATTGCCCAGCGGAAGCAAGCTGTGATGCTCAGCGGTTGTAGGCAAGCTGTGAGGCCCAACGGTTCAAGCTGTGAGTCAGCGGAATCCACACTCGGGTTTAAGTGTGGGGTGGATGTAGGTCTGGAGGACCGAACCACCTAAAAACTCCTCTGTGCAGTGGGTTGATTGCTTTATTCTACTTACGCTCGATGAATGTTTAGGTGCGCTATACATATTTGCACTTTGGTTCAAAAGAGAATTTGATTAGTTCTTCAGATTGTCTAGTTTTGTCTAGCTAGCATTCTAGATTTTTAATTGAGCAAAACTTTTAAAGGATTGATTCATTCACCCCCCTCTGAATCCATCGCACCGAACCCAACAATTGGTATCAGAGCCAGGTTTCTGACTTTCCAGATCCAACGATCTGCAGAGGATCCTGCCAGCGTTTGGTGCTATTTTTGGCCGCGGTTTAACGATCTTAGTTTATTTCCTTGAATTGCTCAGAATCTGTTTTGATGGCTAATCCTCCCATATTCTCTGGTTCACATATTAAACTCTGGTTGTGGCTCTTGCGTAGGCATGTTAATTCTGTGAATCCTCAACTGTGGAAGGTTATCTCTCACGGTCCACATGAAATTCCTAAGGATAAGTCCAAGTGGACTAATGTTCACAAGTTAAAAAATGATGATAATGTGAGAGCTCTAAATCTAATGAAGGCTGCAATCGGTTCTGATGATTTTTCTTCTATCTCATGTTGTAGCACGACAAAGGAAATATTGGATGAACTGCTTCGCATCCACAATGGATAAGAAGAAGAATGTCTCATGGCAAGAGGAAGCACCTCAAGCAATGAAGAAGAAGACCAGGTAAATTCTGAATCTGATTCTGACGAAATGACTTTTGATGATTTAAAGGAAATGTATGCTGAATTGTATGAAAAGTATAGGAAATTAAAATCTGAAAAGAGAAAAATGAGAAAAGAAATGATTCATGAAGTTGCTTGTCTAAAAGCTGAGTTGAACAACTTAAAATCTGAAAATGAGAACCTCAAAAATAAGCTCATTAGAGAAGAGGAAGAAATACTGCTTGAAGAAAATGCTTATTTGAAAGACCAAAATAAGAAGCTGATGGCTGTGAACATTGTGTTATCTGAAAGACTAATGGCACTCAAAAAGGGTAAATCAAGTTTGAATAAAGGAGAAGCTAATGATAATTTGGAGTTAATGCAGGAAAATGAAAATTTGAAAAGACTGAATCATGGCTTGCATAACCAAGTTATTTCCTGTAAAAGTGACATAGTTTCTCTGCAAATTGAGATTGATGATTTGAAAGTTTCTTTGTCTAAGTCTGTTGATGACAGCTCAAATATAGTGAGTACTTCTGCCTCCTCATTCACAAAACAAGTTGCCATTCAAGAAAGTAAGAAAATAAAACAGAATAAGAATCTATATGTTGAAACTTCTAAGGTCAAACTGCCTTCTGTTAAAAGAAAGAATGTGAAATGTTTCTACTGTGGTAAATTTGGTCATGAGATGGTTGATTGTTTTATCATAAAGAAGGATGAATTGAAATCTGATAGAATTCATGCTAGGAATTCTAATATGAAGAAACCCTCTTCTGTTCAAACCAAAAGGCCTGAATGCTTTTATTGTCAAAAAGTAGGTCATCTCATGCGTGAATGTAGGCTAAGGGAAATAGATGACCTGTCTACTGCTGGAATGCATGATTAACTGTTCCATGCTAAAAATCATGCATCTCATAAAAAGAAGCTTCAATGTTTTCATTATGGCAAATTGGGCCATATTGTTACAAATTGTTGGCATGCTAAGGGAAGAACACTTAACTCCAAACCTGCTAAAATCCCTGCAAAAGGACATGCATTTTATGAGAATTTTGACAGAATGAATTTTTCATGTTTTGAATGTGGAAAACATGGCCATACAGTCAAGGACTGCTGGCACGCTCAGGGAAAGAAATCTAACTCTGAATTTGTTAAATTCCCTGTAAACGGAAATGATTTTGGTTACAGTAGATTTCTTGTAAACAATGCTTCTCATGGAAATATTCTTGTTTCAAAAGTTCAGCATATTGCATGCTTTAGCTGTGGAAAGCCAGGCCACAGAGCTGCTAACTGTTGGCTGGCTGGTTATGAAAAGAAAAATTTCCATGTCAATAACAGAATTAATCATGTTCACTCACACCAAGTTCATGCCAATGCTAATGTATACAAGGAGAACATGAAATCTGTTATCTCTAGTTATTACTGTGGACAGTTAGGACATTCCAAGGCTAACTGCTATTTGAAGAGGGTAGATGACTCTCAAGTGTTGAACATGAGGAGAGCACCATCCAAAGGTGTAACTGCTAGCTCAGGACCCAAGACATCTTGGGTACCTATTTGTGCAAAATAAACCTTGTTGCAGGTGTGCCTTGGAAGGTGATGAATAAAAGGGCTAATAATCCAAGGCACTCAAGAATGAAAACCCCATGATTGCACCATTCAGGTCAGTTCTAAAACTCAGTGTTTAAATCTCATCATCTGAAATTGTGAGTCAAAAAGGGTGAATTTCATGTTGATTTGTTTGTTTGATTTCTGATGTTCTCTTCTTGTCTAGCTGATCAGTCTGCATTCCAGACTCATCTACTGAATTTAATTCTGCACATATTTGATGCTCTTCTCTTGCCACTTATTGCACTGTGTACATAAGATGCTAGATGCACTGCACAACCATTTTTGTAGTCGATGCATACCCTGCACCGAGTTTACTTAAACCCATGTTCATGGTTGTTCATACATTGCATCGAGTATGCTTCTCACATGTTTGTGCATGTACGCACTTTGCACCGAGCTTATTCATGTGTTGCACTGAGTTTGAATGGTTCATTTAGTGCATATAGTCGATGCATGTGTCTAATGTCTGCATATATCATTTGGATGACTATCAAGGAAGTCGTTCAATGCATATAGGACTGCTTTATACCGCATATCATCAAATTTGAAAAATCTGAAAAGAAATGATTCATTGCATATCATAATTGTTGCATCTTGATGTCAGGGGGAGATGAGAGCTAAGTTCAGTACATTGAATATTTTTCACTCCTCATAGTCCCCATTCAATTCATTCATATTCTTTGACATCAGATGCTCTTGGACCTTAATGCCTATTGCTATCATTTCCCTATCACCTTCACTGAACAACAGTATTGCTTCTGGTTTAGTACATTGAGCTGTGGTTATTGTAGTTTTTCATTTATAAGAATCACACTTGCAAATTGAAAAGAACTAAATGTTTAACTTTTATAAATTGAAGAGTTAAGTGTCTGCACTTCAGAACTTGAGATAAAAGAAAACCTTTATAGCTCTTAATCTCTATCTCATGGTTAGAATAGAAAAAGTTTTTTTTAATGCCTGAACGTGTTAAACTGGAAATGTCTAGAAAAGGTGAATAAAAGTGTGTACTATTTTTTAAACAATCACTCTAAAAGAAATCAGGGCAGCAGTAATAAGATCATCAATGTAAAGAGCTGAACACATTGACAGAGCAATGGCTGAATTGCACTGAGAAACTGTGATCTCCTCCAAAGAAGCGAGAGAATTCATAAGTCATGAAGTGCTTCAGGTGATCTCTGTTCATAGGGTCAAGTCTATAGGGGGAGTCTTCACCAAGTAACTGGGGGTACTGGCCTCTGATCAAGGTGTACCCTTAATGTCAAAGGTGAAAATTGTTCCTTGTAGGTCTTGATCTGAAATAGAATAAAATTACCCCTTGGCACCGAAAATATTAATGATGCTCATGCAAGTCTTGTTTCGACCGCGGGGGGCCCACCGCAGTATGGTCGCAGCTTGCTCTTGCACCGGGCCAACAAATTTACTGGTTTTTGACTGCTCCAACCGAGGCTTAGCCGAATGTCTTCCGTTCCTCTGAACAATAAATTTGCCATATCCTGGCATACATATGCTCCGGTTTTCCCGCGATGATCGCGCTTTTCTCGAGCCGGACATTCGTCCGAACATTAAATGGTCAGTACACGACCGACATGATCTCGAATGGTTTTTTTTCTTCTCGCCCTCGCACAAGGATTTCAATATCTCGTAATAGACCTTTCATGCAATTAATTCCCTGGCCATGAGGCCCTGAATCCCGGTGATTAATCAAGGGTGTTCCCTCGTATGGAGGATGTAAATGACGCCGTGACCTTTATGGCGCGGCGGGTTTTGGTCCCGACACGAACTACACAATCGTCTGATGAAGTCAGATCGAGCGCACCATGGGCTCTTCGGGACCCGAATAAATTGTCACTTTGGGACTGGCACGCCCACGCACTTAATAGTCGAATCAACCATTCCCGAATAGACGAGCATAATAAATGAACGAAAAGTGCGTCCACAACCACTTAGTCCATCAGTCGGCAACGGAGCTCGTCACCCTGGCCGAACCGTATCCCTTCGCTCGGTGGGGGATCGACATCCTTGGGCCGTTCCCCACGGCTCAGGCCCAGAAGAAGTTTATCATCGTCGCCATCGACTACTTTACCAAGTGGATCGAGGCCAAAGCCACGGCAAGGATCACCGAGACAGTCATCTGGAGTTTCGTCTGGAAGTCGATCATCTGTCGTTACGGCATCCTCCGGGTGATAGTGAGCGATAACGATCGGCAATTTGACTCTCATTATTTTCGAGACAGATGTGTCGACCTAGGTATTCGCAACCACTTCACCTCGGTCGCCCACCCTCAGGCCAACGGGCTGGTCGATAATGCCAATAAGACCATCTTTAAAGGCATAAAGACCAGACTCAGCAAAGCCAAGGGCAGCTGGCTCGAGGAACTACCTAGCGTACTTTGGTCACACAGGACGACTCCCAGAACGGCAACCGGTGAAAGTCCTTTCCAGTTGGTATATGGCACCGAGGCCGTAATTTTGTTGGAGATCGCCAATCCCTCCCTCTGAGTCATCTGCTTCTTGCCCGAGGTAAATGAGCCAAAATTGCTCGAGAACCTCGACCTAGCAGATGAACTCCGAGAGATTACCAGCATCCGAGAGACGGAATACCAGCGCCGCCTCGCTCGATACTACAATGCCAAAGTCCGAGACAGGCACTTCCAACCGGGAGACTTCGTCCTTAGGAAAGTCAAAGCCTCTCGACCACTAGAGGTGGCGGGCAAGCTATCCCCTAACTGGGAAGGTCCCTACCGAGTGGTCGAGATGCTCAGGAAAGGAGCATACCGGTTATCTACAATGGAAGGGGAACCCATCCCTCGGACGTGGAACGCAACCACACTACGCAAGTTCTACTTTTGAAGTCGTGCAAACAATCTGAGTGAAATAAATTTTTTTCATTTTCATTCAATTGTTGGTACATCAGAAAGGCCAAAGCCAATACATTGCATATCAAAAAGTAAAAAAAATCCATCTCACGCCACTGCAAGAGGCCATCACTCAGCCAACTCGGTTTGATCTCCTTGCGTCCATCCACTGACTCTGCCTCACGTAGAAACTAGCTCGGATAAAAGGTGATCGATCCTGTTGGCTCGGGTGGCCCATGACAAAGGTGACAGAGGGACTGCGGAAGGGAAGGCTACCTTCCAAGTTGACAGAGGCTGGGGAGAGGGAACGCCTATGAAGGCCTCCTCTCTTCCAACCTGCCAACTCTTTGGAACGTATAGAGAGCAAGTAGCCTCTGCAGAGTGAAAGAAATGACGGGGGGAGAGCACAAGTGGAGAAGATATCAATTGGCCACCAGCTGGACCGGCGCCAACGAGAAAAACTTGAGGAGTGTGAGGATGAAGGGCTCGAAAGGGAGACGGAACCCACTATTCCACGCCAAAATAAAGGAGCAGAAATGGCCCGTACGAGAGTCCAAGCTCATCTCGTGCGGGGCGGCGGCAACGAAGCAGTATCTATAGGGAAGGCGGAACTGGTGCTCTAACCTCCTCACCTCGGCCTCCCTTTGCTCACTACAGTTGGGGACCGGCACCATCGCCACGGGCTCATCGCTCCACTCCCCCGAATGCTGGTCAGCCATGGATTCTGAGGAAGAGCTCGACGAAGAGCACTCTCACGACCCCGAAGACTCTGGGGGAAGAGGGAGCTACCGGATGGCCTCCACCGTCGCCTCGGCCAACTCTGCGAACGCCGCTGCAAGCCTCTGCTCTTCCGTCGTGCCCTCACGACCCATCAAGGAGCCTAAAAACTCAAAGGGAGGCTAGGCCCTAAAAACGGAGGAAGTCTGGAATGTCGAAGAACGCCCAAACGCCTATATCCCCTCGCAGAAGGCGGCGCGCTGTTTTGACCTCCGAGAAAAGGGGGTCCCTTCGTTTGAAATCCGTCAGGATTACCATCATTACGGGCCTTGGTGACCACGACACATGGCTTACTCACACCACCAGATCTCCACCCACCTGAGCCACGCTGGTCCTAAACCCTAAAACATCTACTCTTTCGAGCCTTCCCTGGCTCGGGAGTAGGAGGAGGACAAGTGGAGAGGGGGATTTCTGTAGCCCAGTCAAAGAGCAGCCGAACTAGGCCCATCAGGACCAAACAAGGCCACGCTCACCCGAGTGATAGCCCACAGGGCCCACTCCGGACTAAAAGCCCAATAAAAGATCGCTCTGGGACCCAACCTTCCAAGGCGGCCCTTAGGCTCGGAAGGCCCGAGCGACGGTCAGGTCATCAGAATGATCTATGCCCGATCTATCCTCAGCCAGGATATAGGGAGGTGCACACGATCGTTCCGACCCATCTCTGTCCGAGCTAGGCCCATCACCCGGATATGGCTGGCCCCCCTAAGCTCAAAACGGTCGACCGTCGATTGCTTATCCATGCAGCCGTTAAGAGTCCTCAGTGAGTAGGAATTTATAAGGGTGAGGGACTCCAGCTCCCCAAGGTGATAACACTCCCACGATGAGGCAGTAAAAGCCCACGTTGAGTACGTAACTCCCACCTGAAACCCCTCGACTTACAGGACTCCGGAAGACGGCGCACTATTTAACCCAGGGATACCCTCCGGCAAAAGGTAAGGGCAACCACACGCTCAAAACTCATGAGCAGGAACCACTTCACCCTTCTGCTGGAGAGGGATCTCGTGCAGAAGCTACTTCCCCCCTTTTATTGCTCCCACCATAGCTCTACTAACTTAAGCATCGGATGGTTTTCCCCAGGGACTCGTCCCTGGGCCCCCTGATCCGTTTCCCTTTCTTGCAGTTCACAATTTGGTGATCCTCTGCCCGCTCAGGACCCACGCGAGATCACGCCTCTTCACCGCCCATATCCCGGCTAGCCCGAACATCCAAAGCTCACGTGGGAAGCCGAGAATGTGGTATCCCCGGGTGCACTCTGTCAGGCGTTGCCTCAGATCCTCCGGAGACGGGAGGGGGTCACTCTGTAGGTTGCCCCGTGCTAGCTAAAGCAGCGAGGTACCCACACTCGCGTCCACCAACGGCTCCGACGGTGCGGCAGAAGTGGGCCACTTGACCTCCAAACTCAGGGAGGAGTCGCCTATCCCCGCCAGTACGCCAGTGGAGGCTGCCCAGAAACAACAAAAGGGAAAGTGAGAAATACATATCAAACTTTCCATGAAAAATAAGGTGGAAAACCTGAGAAAAGGGAGTTCTTATTCCTTACCCAGAGCAAACTCCTCCACACCTACTGCATCACTCACCAAGGTCGGAGAAGGCAGAGACTCCTCGATAACTCAGAAGACTTCTCCCAACGTCCTATCCCCCCCAGAAGCCGTAGGGAGGTCGGGGACCTCCTCCCGACCATCTGCACTAGGAGCTGGCACATGCTCCTCCCCTGACTCTGGCCCTACACACAAGATAGAAATGTTAGTGTACTGTCGAAAAGCATAGGCCGATGCTGAAGAGGGGAAAAAATACCCCTACGCACCTCCAGAAGTAGCCTCCGTCTCAGCCCCCTCGGCGGAAGAGGCCCTAGAAGAGGAAGAGCACGAACTCTCCTCTGTCTCCATGATGAAACTCCTTCTACCAGACGAGCTTGAAGAAGTCTCCGAAGAACTACCGGAGGTGGTGGAACTAGAAGCCCCTGTGGATCAACAAAACAATAAGGGTCAGCACACAGCCTGGCCCTATATAAAGCTAGCCATCCAGTTAAGGGTTTCAGACAAGAAGCTCACCAGCCGGGGCGCTCCCCTCAGAGAGCCCCTCTATGTCGATGATCTCTTCGTCTCCTCCAGTCAAAGTCGCCACTGCAGGCTCTCCTTCCGCGGCTCCAGTAGTGTCACGGGGAAGTTCACCCTCCTCCAAGGGGGAAGAAGTACCTGCGGCCAACGCCAAAAGAAGCTTAGCACTACCAGGTGATACAAAAACTCCATCACGAATAGCTAAGCCCCAGCCACATACCTGAGGGTCCTGTGACGGAAGACCCTACCAACCCCACCATGAGAGCTGAGACAACAGCTGGCAAAGGAGGGAGGGGCGGCCCAGATGCAACTCCAGCAACGAGAGCGGCCAGGCCACCCGTCACTCCTGGCTTGACCTCAAACGAGGGGAGCTCTACTGACGGTCCAGTGCTCACTAGCTCCTGGACCATTTCTAGGGTAGCATCTGGGTCTTCACCTCACAAACAAAATCACAAACCAATCAGCAACCTCAGCCCACAAGACACCAGAAAAATGGGGAGACAACTCTCCTCAGAATGGCTCGGCACTTACCAGAGTAGTTTCGGGTGCGACAGGAGTGGGCACCTCATCTCTTGCCTCGGGAGGGGCCATGGCCCCCGGCAGCCCCGCCGTCTCTGCATAAAGTACATGGCTATGTCAGTTTCCACAAGCAAGCATGGCCATAAATAGAACATTTCCAGTCTCAAGGGCCCTACCTGGCCGAATACCCTCAGGGGCCTGCCACGACTCAAAGTTGGGGAACATCTCGGTGTGAGGGCCAGTCTCATCCATCATCCAAAGAACCTTGTCGACGTCGATATCATAACTGATCTCGTCGTCCAGCTGAGGGTTCGTCGCCAGAGGTGGTGAGAAAGCTACCTCCGCCCCAGTCTCCAGCGGGGCTACAAGAAAGCCAGTCAAACAGTTCGAGGTTAGTCAACCATAATGACTAAACCAGCAAAGACAAAGGGTGGGCATGACACTTACTCAAAGCAGGCTCTGCCTCTATATGCTCATTCGCCATGAGTCCCTGAGAGGACTCACCAGCCCCCATCGCTCCGGTGTCCACCTGGGGTCCTTCCGCCGAGGCTGAAGACCCCCGTCCCCGCTCCCAGAGGACACCTCTGTGGAGAGATGATCCTCCCCTGCCGAGGAACTTGTCAAAGAAACGCAGCAACACACAACATCTCAGTCCTATGCGTAATGAGATAATAAGACTGAGACAATATGCTAAAGAAGGGTCTAACTTGAGGCTGCGAACGGAGTCAACGGCAGAGGAACCAGTCGCTCCGGCTTCAACCCCAGCACCCTGGCATCCTTCGCAACTGCCTCCCTGACGTCTCTCAGTGTGTAGGCACACTCGATATGAGAGACAAACACCATCGATCTAGCTGACCCTATCGCATGGGTGATATGGCATCTCCAGTCATCGACCGCGGTGTCAGCAAAGCTCCCCTCTGGGAGCACCCGATCCAAGGAACCCTTCTTTCCAAAGTTGCAATCAACTTGGAACTGGGTCAACCAAGTCTTCGACGTCCTCGATCGTGATGCCCTAACTGCAACCCCCGTAGGCGCTGCCTACACCGGCCTCAGGGGCTTGAGGGCCCACCCTGACTTCGACCTGCTGACGAAGAGGCCCGGTTGCTCTGGGGCCACTACTACGCCAGCCGCTCCACCTCCCAGCGGATACGGGAGAAGTGAGTCCTCAGACACTCATCATCCAGTGGAATAGGGGGCAGATCCTCCAGCAGAAGTCGACTCTCCTTGACTTTTCGGATCACCGAAGCTTTCTGGCGGTACAGGTGGCTGTGCTAAAACCACCACTTAGCATAGTGGACATCAAATCTCCCGTGACGGTCAAGCCCGGCATCGATAATCATTCTGGCTCCCTGCGGTAGTAGATGTCCCACCAGGTAGCTACTAACAGGTGGCTATCCTGGCCCTTATACAGCCGGCTCGCCAAGGGGAACTCCTGGTTCGACGGGATCCCCTGATCGTACCTGAAGTTTCAGGCAAACTGGTGCGGGTAGTACGACTCTAGAAAGCTCATGGCAGACCGGTGTCACACTAACACCATCGGTCGGGTGCTGATCACCCACTACATGTACAATGCTACGTCCGGCTCTCACTGGTAAGGAAGGGCGTAGGCCTCCCCGCCGCTCGAAGGCACCAGGATCAGACGGAAGTCCCTCGCAGCACTATCAAAAGGAAGCACGTCCTCGCCCTGCCAAGCAGGTAAGACAGGGCCCTCCTAGCCCCCTCCAGCTGTGCAACTGCGTCCCCATCCGGCTGGCCAGTAAAGTTGAACAGTAAGGGTGCCGTCGGGTTCACCATCGTCCCCCGTGTCACCAGTCCAGGAAACAGCAAACCGGCCCACACACTGAGGTAGTGGGTCGGCAGAAGCAAGCCCCGCTCGCGTGGCACAGGATGCGCCGCCAACACGCCCAGCCCTTGATAGATGTTGGCCAATTGGCCAACACTGTAGGAGCCAACGCTAGCCTCTGCCCCTTGTTAGGGTGCTAGGCCCGGATACAGAGGGGGGGTGAATGTATCCCTCTAGAAAATATAGCCCAATTTAAAAACCCAGATGCTAGGCAAATTCCGGAATTAAACTAAATCGATTAAGCAAAATAACAAACAGGTGGAGCGAGCCTATCCAAGCATCTAGCGGAAGCAAATCAAGCAATCAAACCACTGCTCAATAGATTTTTTAGGTGGTTCGGTCTTCCAGACCTACATCCACCCCTCACTCCCAACCGGAGTGAGGCTTCACTAGCAAACGCTAGAACCAAGCAGACTCAGTCTGCAAACAGTTGCTGCCACACAGCTTGACCAGGGGAACAGACTCCCCTCTTCCTCCCAACCGGAGGGACACCCAAGTGACTCCCAGCCACTTGGAAACCAGAGGTCGCAGACCTCTCTTCCTCCAGACCAGGAGGGACCCCTGGACTTGCAACCCACAAGCCCAGAACCGGAGACAAGTCTCCCTTCTCCTGAATCCACAGGAGGAACCCGATCCCCAGCAGGGCAATCGGAAGAACAAAGATGGAAAGATAAAAAAGGAAAATAAGAAAGGATGAAAAATCACAGCGCCAAAAGCTGGAAACGAAATACAAGTAATGTAGCTCTCAAGGGAGCAGGTCTGGCTTGGATTTGATCCAAACGCCAGAGGGCAGATCTTCAAGATTTTCCCATTTCTTCTCTACGAACTCCTTCTCTCTCTCTCTCTCTTTCTCTTCTGCTTCTTCACTCTTTTTCTTCTTCTTTCGCAGGCTCTCTCTGTCTCTTCTCTTCTCTTCTCTTCTCTGCAACTCTTCTCTTCTGCTGGATCGAGCACACAGCACTTCTGCACTTCTGCTATTCTGCTTCTCTATTTTCGATCACCCTTCTTCAGACAACCGAGACTCCCCTTTATAGCAGCTCGAGCAGAGGCAGCACTGGGCGCGTGTGGCCTCCACATTTCCCGCCCAGGTATTTGGCCACGTGTCAGCATCTCAGGTCCTTGGATCACGTGCCTTCAGCTTCTCGAACAGTACCTGCCACACAGACATAAGTAGATATCAGTTGGATGTATATACTTGGTTCAGGTGTTAACAAGGTGTGTACAGTCAACCTGCAGCTTGAGTGAATAGACTTTGAAGTTAACAATCGAGTGTATAGAGTTGAAGGTTAACAAACGAATGTATAGAGTTAGTTGAGTGAGCATGCAGTGTATAGACTTCACATATGAAGACATCCGCTGTTCAGACTTGAAGGACATTCAGCAATGTGCAGACTTCATTGAATGAGGGAGCAATGGCAGACTTCAGGATGTATAGGCTTGTGAATGCAAATGCAATGTACAAACTCTCCAATGTAAGGACTTCAAATATGTGAAGCTATGCGATGTGCATACTTTGAAGAACAGCAAGTGAGTAAGTGTGTACACTGAGAGAGTGTATAGACTTGTAAGACTTTATGCGATCTCAGTGTATATACTTGCTGAAGAATGCATTATCATTACAGGAGGGAGTGTGTAGACTTATGTGAAATGCATGAAGGAATCGGGTGTATAGACTTGGATATCTTCATGCGAGCTCAGTGTATAGACTTGCAGTTAAATGCATTAGTTAACCAAGTGTGTAGAGTGTATACACTTGAAAGCCTTCAAGCGTCCTCGGTGTACAGACTTGTAACAAGCCTATCGGATGTGTAGACTTCGATGAGAGCAATGCATGAGCACCCAATGTACAGACATCCAGTCCCTGCAGCTGACGACCCCAGTGTATAGACTTGCTGAGGGAGAGACTGTACAGACTTGAAGCAAAGCTAGGCAATCGAGTGTATAGACTTGACTGCTGCGAGCACAGGCTGTACATACTTGGTGTGAAGAACACAAGCCAAGTGCAGTGTATGGACTTTATGCAATAAAGCAAGTGTGCATAGTATAGACTTGAGTGATGAGTGGACTTTCAATGAAGAGACTGTACAGACATGATGAAATCACGATGTGTAGACTTGCCAATTATAGCTGGTCGATGTACAGACTAGAACAAGGCTAAGTCTGTACAGACTTGAACAAACACAGTGTATAGACTTTAGCAAGGCAACGTTGGTAAAACTACCAATGTGCAGACTTTCAAAGCTGAACGTAGGTAAAGAACCCAATGTGCAGACTTGGAAGTGCAACGTAGGAACAGATGCCAATGTACAAACTTTGGCAAGTAACGATGTACAGACTTGCACAGTTCCAGCTGAAGAATGTATAGACTTTACCTATTAAATGTGGCTGTACAGACTTGGAGAGTTGAAGCCAATGTACAGACTTGTTGATATCAAACCGATGTACAGACTTGCAGATGCGAAGCCAATGTACAGACTTTATGATATGAAGCCAATGTACAGACTTGCAGATGCGAAGCCGATGTACAGACTTTAAAGGCTGTGAACAACAAGGCATGCTGTACAGACTTACTCAATCAAACTGATGTATAGACTTTGAAGGATTTGAACGGGAGAATGTCTAGACTTTAAGAACCAAAGCTCACGTTGTACAGACTTTATGAGCACAGTCCAGTGTATAGACTTGATGCCTTGAAGGCGATGTACAGACTTGGACTCAAGGAATGGCTGTACAGACTCTGAGTGAAGGCATGAACAGTGAATCAATGTGTAGACTTCACTTCAAGCAAGCTACAGCCCAATGTTTAGACTTGCTGATGAAACAGTCTGATGTACAGACTTGTAATAAAGCTTGCAGAAGGCGATGTATATACTTGGATGCCCAACGCCAATGTACTGACTTTGAATAGAAGACAAATGTATGGACTTTGACGGAGTGAGACAATGTTCAGACTTTGAAGTTACACTGTGGATGTATAGACTTGAATGAGCATGGAGTGTATAGACTTGAAAGTCTGAAGGCGATGTATAGACTTGCCTAAGACGCAGCATGAGACGATGGCTGAGACGGACGCTGTACAGACTTTGAATGCACTAAGACGCTGAACAAGACGGACCGATGTACAGACTTCTAAGTGCTGATGGACTATGTATGGACTTGGCTTGAGATGCTGCATGAGACGGTGCAGGATGTATAGGCTTTATAGTGAATGCATATGCCACTGTATATACTTGCATGAGACAGTCAGTGAGACGCTCAGTAATGTATAGACTTGAAAGAACTCCAAGCGATGTATAGACTTTGAAATGCTTGAAGAGGATGTACATACTTCATGAGACGCTGCATGCCAATGCATAGACTTCATGAAAAACACACGATGCAATGTGTGGACTTGGTGACTCATGCAGACAGACGAGTGTACAGTCTATGCCATGCTCACAGTTAAGCAATGTACCAAGTTCTGAATGAGCAGTTCTGAATGAAGTAAACACATATGACATCAAAGAATCCAGATAAATGCAATTATGAAATGCACCAAAGCACACACCACACAGCTATATTTAAATGCAGCAATAATTCAGATAAGATTTTCAATGAAACATTCATCTGCACCACAAACAGAATTGTATGCATTCAATTGACTTATAGTGATTGCTATCATCAAAATCACAGGGACACAACAATCTCCCCTTTTTGATGATAGCAATACTATGAGTCTTATGAATGAAATAAATGGAGTATTCAGACTAGACTCATCAAAGTATTCTCCCTCTTTGACTTCATCAAAAAGAAATACTTTGATAAACAATATCAGAAGCATTTAAATCAATTCTCCCCCTTAGTCAAACAACTGATGCAGTCATGCATATGCAACAAATACTCCCCCTTTGGCAAAAGTCTCTCCCTTTGATATAATCAATATGAATGCAGATGCAGAAGGAGATACCAAATTGCAAGATCTCAATTCTCCCCTTTTAAGAGATTCTATGCAGCATGATGCATATGACATGGAAGCTCCCCCTCAATAAGTGGAATCTTATGAGATGGATAACAAGGAGAGGTTCAGGTCAATGAATCAATGATATTGAGCAGAAAGGTTTCAAGTAGCAGATTTTCAAAGAAGCTCCAATCACAAGAAATTCAGTCAGATTTTCAGAGAGATAGCAATCTCATAAATCCAAAACATAAGTTTTCAAAGTCTTCCATTATAAGGGCTTATGAATGAGCTTTATTGTTCAGCATGGTTTAACCATAATGTATGCAGAGTTTATCAGTAAAATTCTGTATTGATATCTAAAACCATGGTTTAATAAAAATGAACCAAGCCCTCATATTTATCTTAATTAATCTCCCTTTCTCTTACACAATCAAATCTATTGACTTCTTTCAGAATTACATGCACTAGTATTGAAATCAAGCAATTATGAAGTCATATGATTTTGTCTAGGGTTGTAGCAATTTGATTTTAGCATCAATATTCAGATATTTCAATTTGTTCAACAATTTTCTTGCTACAAATTTTACGAGCACTCTAGTTCAGTGCACACATTGTAACTAGAGGATATACCTTGATTAGAGGCCAATATCCCTAAGCCCTTAGTGTGACTAACTGTCATGCTTTATGTGAACAGAGTTAGCATTTACACATCATGACACACTAGAAATCATTTTTTAATGAATGAGTTGTATTTCTCAGTGTGCATGCCATTGCTCTGCCTGATTTTCAATGAATTTTATGCAGAGTTAACTAAGGCACCTCATGACACAGTCCTTTGGACGTGTGTTTCTCAGTGACCAATGTCATTGCTCTGACAGATATAACCCTTTAGACATTTCAGAAACATTCATTTACTTCAAATCAATAATAGTTTCATGTACTTAACCAATTAAAGTCATGTATTCAAAAGT
Organism: Amorphophallus konjac; assembly: GCA_022559845.1. Taxonomy (NCBI): domain Eukaryota; kingdom Viridiplantae; phylum Streptophyta; class Magnoliopsida; order Alismatales; family Araceae; genus Amorphophallus; species Amorphophallus konjac. Next base: position 67,620,536 of record CM040117.1, read on the forward strand.
GCAGATTTCAGAAATTTTCACAAGACACAGCATGAAACAGATGGTTAAGGTTTATTAAACATGCTTCAGATATTTTTAAGAGATTTTAAAGTCAAACTCCATGAACATTAAACTTAAACCACATGAGTTATTTCAGACATTCATAAAACTGTATAATAGAAGATTTCTAGTTCAAGAGTTTTCAGATTTATGATCGAGATAGCCCATTGAAATCTTCATAAAAGACTGATAGAATTCTGAAATCAAATGATACCAATTGATAAGAGAAATTTTGAAGCCCAGTGATTGTTTTTTCAGAGTATGATCGAGGTTTGTCAACCAAATGAATACGAAAGGATATGCAATGAATTTTGACAAATGTATGCATTTGACAACCTATATGCAATGCATTGACTCCCCCTGACAACATGCATTCAATCACTCTTTTTGGCATTTTTCAATATCAGGAAATGCAATGCACTATATGTATGCAAGGATATGCAATTTACTCAATATTGATTGCTATGCAAAGTCATGCAATTAACTCCCCCTGAAAACATGCAATGTTTGCCATGAGAAACTGAACATATGATTTTGATTCATGCACATTCAGACTGCCCTATCAAGCAAAAATGACCCATGGTACTAGGCGGAGCACTTGGTCTAAAAGACCAGCTCTCACATAGTAAGGACCTCCAGACAGATTTCACTGCCTTTTGGTAGCTTACCATTTGATATACCATAGAGGTCATGAATAACAAAGTAAAACCAACAGTCCTATATGCAATTCAGGTTTTCAATGAACTATACATGCAAATCACATATATGCACTTCAGATGAGGAGAGTTCAGAGGCATCAATTCAGACAATGCAGATGAAGAATGATTATGCAAAAACAGATTTAGTATGTCATGCAGTAGATGAAACTAAGAACAGGATATGTAATAATACATCAAACCAGATATGCAATGAGTTTCAAAATGGGAAATGCAGAGAGATTACCTGAAAAGTGTGAGAATGAGGTTTTTCATTCTTGAGTGCCTTGGATCATTACCCCTTTATTCCATCCAAGGCACACCTGCTAGTCACCTTCCTATTTTCCACTAGTAGGAACCCAAGTGGTCTTGGGTCTTGCATAGTAATTAGCCCTTTTTGGGACTGCCTGCATCTTTTTCTGTGCCAAATAGTCATCAGAGTTCATGATAAAACAGTTATGCATTGAGTGCCCAGACAGCCCACAATAGTGGCATGAACTAGCAGGTTTCATGTTCCTCTTATGTATACTTGCATGAGCTTGAGCATTATAAGAGTGAGCATGAGGGTTTCTGTTATTATTATGAAATTTTTTCTTTTCATGACCAGCTACCCTGCAAGCAGCAACTTGGTGGCCTGGTCTTCTGCAATTTGAGCAAACAGGAATTCTTTTAAAAATAAGTTTGTTCCTATCAAATTCTTTGAAATTTCTATTTCTACCCTGGACATGCCTGCAGTCCTTGACTGCGTAGCCATGCTTCCCACAATGGGAGCAGAAAGGGAACTTTTGGTGCGGACACCCGAGCAGTTGATCGGCACGACACGCCGAGCCACCGGTACCGCACACGGAGCACGACACGAGCCACCTCAGCGTCCATCTGGCTCGGAGACAGCCTGGAGACTCCGCCTTGAGCCTCCCCATTTATTATATTTAGCTAGACTTTATGTGTGTGTAATTTGTATTTATTTCGTTGCATTCGGTTTGCCATTTTGAGTGTAATAGGGGCTTACGAGCATTTCGGACCCCGTGGGCCCCACGGGCCCCCCGGGCCCCACCACATTGGGCCACCTCAGCATAGGGTCCCACGTGGGGCCAGTCAACATGCCACATGGGAGCATCTAGAACATTGACTTGTAATTGGACACATGGGGGACAATGGACTTGAAAAGTCCAAATGGGAGGCCACCTACCCCCACCCACCATTCAACCCTCCCTCCTTGGTCCAAGGGCCGCCCCCCCCCTTTTATTTTTTATGTGTTTTTTTTGTGTGATGTTCACATCTCATCCCCACCCTCCATCCCCATCCCCTAGATCCAATGGTTGTGGATGGATGTGAGATGTAAGGTATTTAAACTTGTATTTTCCATTTTAGTGAATTAATGCATTCATTTGGAAGAAAAAAACCTTGGAGCTCCAGCTTGGTGCGCCCCTCTCTCCCCCCTTGCAGCTGTGAAGGTTGCCTCTGGAGGTGTGACTCCTCCCCTATCAGTTCCGGTCATCGCCACCGCCGCCACGAGCCGCCACCGCACCGCCATCGCCTTCGCTGGAGTTCTGTCCATGCAGTACCACAGCCACTTCCACGAAATTTCAGCCTCAGCCACGGCCTCAGATCGAGCTGGAACTTTTACTGGATGTCCCAGAGGTGTCCAGCACATCCTCAGAATTTTGGTTGGTCATAAAGATCTCATTTGGTATTTTTTGATTTTCATCCAATCACAGTTTCCAGATCTGTCTACTGTCTGTTTCCATTTCCACCCGTCCAGAGTTTCAAGTCTTAGGTCCTTTTTTTGATTTTCTTTGGTTCGCCCAATTTAACTGGGTGTCCCTTGCATCCATCCCTTCATCCACCATTTTTTTTAATTTTTGGTTCGTCCATTTAATATTTTCTAAAATTCGTTCTCAGTCCCAGCTATAGTACTTTCTGCCAGTTCCCAGATCCGACCACCAGACACTCCAAAAATCCTATCAAATCACCACCAGCTCCAAATCCAATTCTCAAAATTTTCCCCACTTCATGGTTTGAATATCTACAAAGTTGAAGAAGAGCTTCAAGTCTGATTCCTACGGCAAGTAGGCGGTCAACGGTGGTTCTCAGATAAGTACCCTGTAAATCTGATGTCTCGGTTACTGTACAACAGGGATTTGTAAATTCATTAAAGTCTAGATCCGGCTAGATCCATCAGATCTCTTTGAGTCTAGATTGAAGCATTTGAAGAGAGATTTCCAACGATAGCTCATGCGTCCCGATCCGACGTCGGGAGCGACCGCAGCGGCTGTTTTCGCCGGAGCGCGCGCAGGGAAAACAGAACTGAAATCCGTGGGCAGCCATTCCACAACTTGAAGATCGGACCCGACCGGCCACCAATCGGTGTCTCCGGCCGACCGCCGTCCGTGGAGGCACGCCACCAGGGGTCTCCATCATAGTGGGACCCACCTCCGCAGATCCGGAGGACAGCGCCAGCCGTGGGCCCCACGGGCCCGCAGAACCCGCCGTTCGGGAAGCGCGAAAACGCGGAGTTCGGCGCGTCGAGTCGACATCAAGATGCTGCCTGTCAACCTGATTTGCGTGATCCCCGGGGCCCACATGTGACCTTTTACCTCCCTGCGTGGAGTGGGTCGAATCCTTTTGTACCGCTGTGAATTATGTTAACCGGGGGTCCGTAAGTCAGCCGGGGTGTCTTCGCCACGCCGGGTGCGTGGAGGTAAAGGTCTTAACTTCTTGGCGTTACATTGCTTAGCTAGTATACGGTCTTAGGCCGCTGCCGAGAGTGTAGGTTCCTAGCCCGTGTGTCCATGTCACCGCTGTGAGAGTGAGAGTGACCCGTCCCGCGACTCGATCCGAGTCCGGAAGTGAGTCTGACTACCTTGAACTCTGCCGGTTCCTTAACCGCGCACGATCCACGCTTTCCCTTGCATGGGACGCCGAGTGAGCTTGTACTTCTGTTAGCGACATTTGCCACTAGGAGCTCGTAGTGTCGGGCTTAGTGTCTCCCTGGTGTGTATTGCTGGTCGCGTCTTCATCTAGAGTCCGAGGGTGGCACTGTATAGTGTCGTCTCCCGTGTCCGTCCCGCATCAGTTTGGTATCAGAGCCAGTCGAGTCTAGGGTAGTCGTTGCATAAGTCTTGCATAGTCTAAGGTTACCCCACACACACCTTCACTCGGTATATCCAAAGGTGTTGTCCGACCGTTAGGCTTCGCCTACCGGGAAGACCACACACTTGCGCGAGTGACCTTCGGGTCGATTACCTCCGCCGCGTACCAAGTCTTGGCCGTGTCTAGGGTGTAGTCGAGTCTCATTCTTTTCAAAACAAAAAAAAGTGTTTTAAATTGCATCCTTTCAAAATACCAAAAAAGGAGTGTTTTCAAATTGCAATTAGGTCTAAGTGTATCATTTAGTGTGTTTGCATTAGTCGGTCGTTGTCACCTAGTCCGTACGTCTTTGCATGCCCACCCGTCGAGGCACCCAATACTCGCCACCACCACCTATGGCGGACTCCCGAGCCCGTAGTTCCGATGAGTCTTCCACGGCCGAGATGTTCTGGGCCATCATGGATCGTTTAGACACGCGTATGGATGGTCTTAGTACGCGTATGGATGGCATAGGGACGCGTCTAGAAGGGAGGATGAAGGTCCTCGAGGATCGGGCCGGGGTTTCGGAGCAGTCCATTCAAGGCCTTGTTGGGAGGATTGCCGTCCTAGAGAGGGGCCCAGCAGCGGCGCAACCCGCGCCGACGAACGGCCAACAAGAGCCGGTGCAGCAACCCGCTGTGCCAAGGGCTCAGGTAGAGGATGTCGGGAGGCAACAGGCGCCTATAGTGGATGATTATGCCTCCGACAATGATCACGGGGGTAACGGTCGTCGTCATCAACAACGGAATCGTGATGACGAGGATGACGACCGCATTCTTAGGGGTGTGCGTACGGACCCTCCCACTTTTAGCGGGTCCTTGGACCCTAGGGTGTATCTAGATTGGGAGGCCGGTATGGACCGGTACTTCGAGTGGTTTGAGATGACGGACCACCGAAGAGTCCGATATGCGAAGATGAAGCTGCAAGGGCAGGCCCAAACTTATTTGATCAATGTGGAGAGCCTGCTCAACCAGCGACGTCAACCCCAAATCGGTACCTGGGATGATATGAAACTCAAATTGAGGGAGAAGTACCTTCCTGCCTCATATCGCCAACGTCTTATAGACAAGTGGCAAAGCATCTCCCAAGGGAACCGATCCGTGACCGAGTACACCGCCGAGTTCGATGAGTATTATTTGCGGTGCGGGGTCACGGAAGAGAGCACCATGACGATATCCCGCTTTCGGAGAGGTTTACGGCCTAATTATCAATATGAACTCTTTCGCCGCAATGCCACCACTTTGGAGCAGGCATATCAGATTGCTCTCGAATTGGAGCAGTTCGAGGCCGAGTTCAAGTCACCCCATCGGTTGGGCTCCTTTCCCCTTCGTAGTGTCGAGTCCCGTGGCACATCTGGCACATATCCGAGGGCCCCTATGGCTCGACCTCAGGAGCCCGCTCGCCACGAGCCCTTTGCTCCTAGGCCTCGCCCTCCACCCCCGAGGGACCTTCCTCGTCCCCAGCATCTTACGGCCCCACCCATAGCCCGTCCCCCGGCACCCGCACCACCCGCACGTCCTTTGTTGCCTACGCCTCCTATCCGTCGGGAGGATAAAGGTAAAGGACCTATGATTGGGGAGCCTAGTGGATCATGGCAGCAGTGTTATCGCTGCAATGGGTTTGGCCATTTCGCCAACCAGTGTCCCACCCGTCCATCTCTTCACATTGGGGACACACAGGCCGAGGATACCACCCCTACGGGCCTAGAGTTAGTCAGCTATGAGGCAGATGAAGAGCTAGCTGACGAGTACTATGAGATGGGAGGTGAGGCCCAGGATGCCCCGCAATTAGACGATACCCATGTGGGGGTCGTCAGATGTATCCTCACCCAGCCACATGTCAGGGATGACTGGCGTCGGACCACTATCCTTCATGTATTCTGTAGGCTGGGAAAGCAAATTTGCAAGGTGGTCATCGATAGCGGGAGTTGTATCAATGCAATCTCCACGAACGCTGTCACTCGTCTTGGTCTCACACCCGTAGACCATCCTTGTCCCTATCAGGTATCATGGGTGGATACCACTTCCATTTCGGTCAGGCTGCGGTGCTTGGTCCCGCTGCAGCTCCACTCCTACCGTGACGATATCTGGTGTGATGTTCTCCCCATGGAAGTGGGAAGTATCATTCTTGGTAGGCCGTGGTTATTCGACCGAGATGCCACACTCCATGGTCGGTCGAACACCTGTACCTTCGACCACGATGGCCAGCGGGTCACCCTCCAACCCGTTCGGCCCAGGAGCCCATCTGTTAGGGGTCCTATTGGCCCTAGTACTCCGAAGCCTTCCGTTCCTGGGCCTAGTACCCCATCCCCAGCTCGGGCTATGACCGTTACCTCTGGCCCAGGAGAGCCCTCGACGAGGAGATTGATGATGATTAGCTCCCGGGAAATGGAGCAGGAGCTTAGTCAGGGCTGTCCGGTGTTTGCCATTACGGTCCGAGAGGTGGAGCGGGACGCCGAGGGTGAGCTCCCACCCGAGGTTGTTCCCATTCTGCAGGAGTATGCTGATGTATTCCCCGATGAGCTTCCCGAGGGACTCCCACCTATGCGGGATATTCAGCATGCCATCGACCTTGTTCCGGGCTCTTCTTTGCCCAATCTTCCTCATTATCGAATGAGCCCCACGGAGCATGCCGAGCTTAAACGGCAGGTCGATGAGCTTGTGCAGAGAGGATCTGTCCGGGACAGCATGAGTCCATGCCATCAACAAAATCACCGTGAAGTACAGGTTCCCTATTCCCCGCCTGGATGACATGCTAGATATGATGGCAGGTGCCACTATCTTTTCAAAGATCGATCTTAAGAGTGGCTACCATCAGGTGAGGATTAGGCCAGGTGATGAGTGGAAGACCGCATTTAAGACCAAGGACGGTCTATATGAGTGGTTGGTCATGCCTTTTGGTTTGACCAATGCCCCTAGCACATTCATGCGACTCATGACACAGGTCCTTCGACCTTTCATTGGAGTCTTTGTAGTGGTGTACTTTGACGACATCCTTATCTATAGTCGCACCACGGGGGACCACTTAGACCACCTTCGGCAGGTCTATCTTCTTCTCAGGCGAGAGCAGCTTTATGCAAACCCACAGAAGTGTGCCTTCATGACATCTCAGCTTACCTTCTTGGGTTTCATTGTGTCTAGTACTGGGGTCTCCACCGATCCGGAGAAGGTTCGGGCCATTGTTGAGTGGCCGGAACCCCGTACGGTTCATGATGTCCGCAGCTTTCATGGTCTTGCGACGTTCTATCGTTGCTTTATCCGCGGATTTAGTTCCGTCACTGCCCCGATCACGGATTGCATCCGTAAGGGCACATTTGTATGGACGAAGGCCGCATCTGCTGCCTTCAGGGACATCAAGGAGCGCATGACCCAGACACCTATCCTTCGACTGCCTGATTTCTCGAAGGTGTTTGAGGTCTGTTGTGATGCGTCGGGTGTTGGGATAGGAGGAGTTTTGAGTCAGGAGTCCCACCCGATCGCATACTTCAGCGAGAAGCTGAATGATGCGAAACTGCGATATTCCACATATGATAAAGAGTTTTACGCAGTTGTTCAGGCTCTTAGGCATTGGAGGCATTACCTATTACATCAGGAGTTTGTCTTATACTCCGATCATGAGGCTTTGAGGTACCTCCATTCCCAAAAGAAGCTGAATTCGCGTCATAGTCGTTGGGTTGAGTATCTCCAGCAGTTCACCTTTGTGCTAAAACATAAGGCTGGAGTGGAGAACAAGGTGGCCGATGCCTTGAGTCGGCGAGCATGTCTTCTTACCACCATGAGTGCCGAGGTCATAGGGCTAGAGAAGATGAAGGAGGCCTATGTTGATTGTCCTGACTTCGGTCAGATTTTTACTACTCTCCAGGCCGGGCCCTCGAGAGACCATGATGATTATGTGCTTCAGGAGGGTTACCTCTTTCGAGGTAGCAGGCTATATGTTCCCCGAACTTCGGTTCGAGATTTCCTAGTGTGGGAACTACATGCGGGAGGTCTAGCCGGCCACTTTGGTCGGAACAAGACTATTGAGGCAGTGGAGCATCGATTTTATTGGCCGAGCTTGAAGCGCGATGTTGCTAACATCGTGGCTCAGTGCCGTACATGTGCTACGGCCAAAATGAAGAAGCAAAGCTTGGGCCTTTATACGCCTCTCCCCGTGCCTGATGCCCCGTGGCAGGATGTCAGTATGGATTTTGTTTTGGGATTGCCACGTACCTCTAGGAAGCATGACTCGGTCTATGTGGTGGTTGACCGTTTCTCGAAGATGGCCCTCTTTATCCCCTACTCGAAGACTTCGGATGCTTCTAGGGTAGCCCGCCTATTCCTTACTCATGTGGTGTGCAAGTTCGGGTTGCCTCGCACTATAGTGTCTGACCGTGATGTTAGGTTCACTTCCTATTTTTGGAAGACACTATGGCATATGATGGGTACGCACCTCAAGTTTTCCACTGCATACCATCCCCAGACAGATGGTCAGACCGAGGTGGTCAATAGGAGTCTGGGTGATCTTTTGAGATGTCTTGTTAGGGACCGCATTGGGGATTGGGATCTCATTCTACCTATGGCTGAGTTTGCATATAATGATTCGGTGAATAGGTCTACTGGCATGAGTCCATTTGAAATTATCACAGGTCGTAGGCCTCGGAAACCCGTTGACCTTGTCCCCATGCCTGTCCATGCTAGAGTGTCGGAGTCGGCCGAGTCATTTGCTAGGCATGTTAGGAGTTTGCATGACGACATCTGTCGTCACATTGAGTCCAGCAATGCACGGTACAAGGAGTTAGCCGATGCCCACCGACACCACCGAGAGTTCCACGAGGGCGAATACGTCATGATCAGGGTAAGACCTGAACGGTTTCCCTCTGGAACCGTTAAGAAGTTGCAAGCTCGCGGAGCCGGTCCATTCAGAGTGTTGAAACGCGTTGGATCCAATGCGTACGTTGTGGACTTGCCCGAGGAATATGGTATAAGCTCTACCTTCAATGTATCGGATCTGGTTGCATATAGGGACCCAGCGGTGATCCCTAGTGAGCCTTTCGAGCCATCCCCTCCCCTTGAGAGTGATCCCACACCTGAGTGTCCACTTCCACCTCCAGCCCCATTGTTACGGCAGCGTGAGCATATAGATCATATACTGGATGAGCAGGTGACAGTTACCAGGAGTGGATCTTACCCGCGCTACCTAGTGCGATGGAGAGGACGGCCCGCTACTGAGGACACTTGGATCACACATGGCGAGTTGCAGCGGATCGATCCGGACCTTTTGGAGCGATACAGGAGCGATGCAGACCCTTACTCGACAGGGTCGAGTTTCTCCCACCGGGGGAGAATTGGTGCGGACACCCGAGCAGTTGATCGGCACGACACGCCGAGCCACCGGTACCGCACACGGAGCACGACACGAGCCACCTCAGCGTCCATCTGGCTCGGAGACAGCCTGGAGACTCCGCCTTGAGCCTCCCCATTTATTATATTTAGCTAGACTTTATGTGTGTGTAATTTGTATTTATTTCGTTGCATTCGGTTTGCCATTTTGAGTGTAATAGGGGCTTACGAGCATTTCGGACCCCGTGGGCCCCACGGGCCCCCCGGGCCCCACCACATTGGGCCACCTCAGCCTAGGGTCCCACGTGGGGCCAGTCAACATGCCACATGGGAGCATCTAGAACATTGACTTGTAATTGGACACATGGGGGACAATGGACTTGAAAAGTCCAAATGGGAGGCCACCTACCCCCACCCACCATTCAACCCTCCCTCCTTGGTCCAAGGGCCGCCCCCCCCTTTTATTTTTTATGTATTTTTTTTGTGTGATGTTCACATCTCATCCCCACCCTCCATCCCCATCCCCTAGATCCAATGGTTGTGGATGGATGTGAGATGTAAGGTATTTAAACTTGTATTTTCCATTTTAGTGAATTAATGCATTCATTTGGAAGAAAAAAACCTTGGAGCTCCAGCTTGGTGCGCCCCTCTCTCCCCCCTTGCAGCTGTGAAGGTTGCCTCTGGAGGTGTGACTCCTCCCCTATCAGTTCCGGTCATCGCCACCGCCGCCACGAGCCGCCACCGCACCGCCATCGCCTTCGCCGGAGTTCTGTCCACGCAGTACCACAGCCACTTCCACGAAATTTCAGTCTCAGCCACGGCCTCGGATCGAGCTGGAACTTTTACTGGATGTCCCAGAGGTGTCCAGCACGTCCTCAGAATTTTGGTTGGTCATAAAGATCTCATTTGGTATTTTTTGATTTTCGTCCAATCACAGTTTCCAGATCTATCTACTGTCTGTTTCCATTTCCATCCGCCCAGAGTTTCAAGTCTTAGGTCCTTTTTTTGATTTTCTTTGGTTCGCCCAATTTAACTGGGTGTCCCTTGCATCCATCCCTTCATCCACCATTTGTTTTAATTTTTGGTTCATCCATTTCATATTTTCTAAAATTCGTTCTCAGTCCTAGCTATAGTACTTTCTGCCAGTTCCCAGATCCGACCACCAGACACTCCAAAAATCCTATCAAATCACCACCAGCTCCAAATCCAATTCTAAAAATTGTCCCAACTTCATGGTTTGAATATCTACAAAGTTGAAGAAGAGATTCAAGTCTGATTCCTACGGTAAGTAGGCGGTCAACGGTGGTTCTCAGACAAGTACCCTGTAAATCTGATGTCTCGGTTACTGTACAATAGGGATTTGTAAATTCATTAAAGTCTAGATCCGGCTAGATCCATCAAATCTCTTTGAGTCTAGATTGAAGCATTTGAAGAGAGCTTTCCAACGATAGCTCATGCGTCCCGATCCGACGTCGGGAGCGACCGCAGCGGCTGTTTTCGCCGGAGCGCGCGCAGGGAAAACAGAACTGAAATCCGTGGGCAGCCATTCCACAACTTGAAGATCGGACCCGACCGGCCACCAATCGGTGTCTCCGGCCGACCGCCGTCCGTGGAGGCGCGCCACCAGGGGTCTCCATCATAGTGGGACCCACCTCCGCAGATCCGGAGGACAGCGCCATCCGTGGGCCCCACGGGCCCGCAGAACCCGCCGTTCGGGAAGCGCAAAAACGCGGAGTTCGGCGCGTCGAGTCGACATCAAGATGCTGCCTGTCAACCTGATTTGCGTGATCCCCGGGGCCCACATGTGACCTTTTACCTCCCTGCGTGGAGTGGGTCGAATCCTTTTGTACCGCTGTGAATTATGTTAACCGGGGGTCCGTAAGTCAGCCGGGGTGTCTTCGCCACGCCGGGTGCGTGGAGGTAAAGGTCTTAACTTCTTGGCGTTACATTGCTTAGCTAGTATACGGTCTTAGGCCGCTGCCGAGAGTGTAGGTTCCTAGCCCGTGTGTCCATGTCACCGCTGTGAGCGTGAGAGTGACCCGTCCCGCGACTCGATCCGAGTCCGGAAGTGAGTCTGACTACCTTGAACTCTGCCGGTTCCTTAACCGCGCACGATCCACGCTTTCCCTTGCATGGGACGCCGAGTGAGCTTGTACTTCTGTTAGCGACGTTTGCCACTAGGAGCTCGTAGTGTCGGGCTTAGTGTCTCCCTGGTGTGTATTGCTGGTCGCGTCTTCATCTAGAGTCCGAGGGTGGCACTGTATAGTGTCGTCTCCCGTGTCCGTCCCGCATCAACTTTCTTCTAAAAGAGCTTGCCCAACATTCAGTGGCCTTGTGCCCAAGCTTGTTACAATTAAAACATTTGACATGCTGGTTCAGAGAAGCAGTTTTGTTTATATTAAAAGTATGTTGGTTAGCATAAGATTTAGCATGATGTGAGAGTGGTTTTTTCTTTCCATTAGCAAACCAACATTGAGCAAAGATGTGGCCTAATCTACCACAATGAGAGCATTCACTTTTCTTTGAATGAACAACAGGTTTTCTATCATGATATTTCCTAGCATTCATCATTTCAGCATTCAAATCATCCAGTTCGTTTAATTCACACTCATGCATTAAATGTCCAAATCTATGACAGTAGTGGCATGACATTTTCCTTTTAGATGCATGTGAGTGTGTGTGAGGACTGTGATCAACATGCACTGATGAACCCTTTTCATTTATTTTTTGATTTACAGTCCTTTTCTGATTTTTATCCTGTTTTCCTATTTTCTTAGCCTTGTACTGAATTGGAGATGAAGTAGAAAGCTTTTCCTGTTCAGAAGTTTTAATGAAAACAGTTTTCAGCTTGGATCCATCAACCATTTTCAACTTTTCAATTTGTTTCTGATTCTTCTGAACATTTGGTTGTTTATTTTCTGAGGTGGTGGCTACATCTGATGCTTTGATAAAAGATGTCGTCAGCTTATTTTCAAAAACCTTTTTATTGACATTGTTGTAGTCTAACCCTTCCCTTTAAGTATTGACATTAACTCCTAACAACCTGTCCAGATTTTCTTGTCCACTTACAAACTTTGACAGAGAGTTCTTTAAGTCTTGGATTTTATTTTCTAAAGAGGTGATTTGTAACTCATAACTGGCAATCTCTTGCTCACTGCAATTCATAGCTTCATTCAAAACTTTGTTAGTAGTTTTATATTTCTCAATTTCATTTTCTAGATTGCTCAATTTATCAGAATCTTCAAAGCAAACACTTTTACCTCTTTCTAAAGCTAGAAGTCTCTCAGACATAGTGGAGTTCAGCATTTTCAATTTCTCATTTTCTTCCTTAAGTTTGTCATTCTGAACCAATTCATTTATTAGAAGCTGATCTTCTGAATTGACTTCATACTTTCTTCCATTTTCAATTTCCTTCATATCTTTTTGCTATTTTTCAAGATCTTTCTGTAATTCTATGTTTACAGACTTTATGGCATTAAGTTTTTCAATCAGTAATTTGTTCTCCTATTTAAGTTTCTCTGATTCTTCTTCATCTTCTTTGGAGAGTTTTCTGATAGATTCATCTTCAGATTTTAGCTTGTTTAGTTCAGAGTAAACACATTCAAGTTCCTTCTTCAGTTTTGCATTCTGATTTTTATACATATGATTATCAGACAGACATGCATCATGAAATTGCTTCGTACTTGAACAATTTTCACATGGAGAGCTAGAACTATCTATCCGAGTACCCTTCTTCAACTTTTTATACTGTTTTCTTAAGCTCTCATGTGACTCTAACAATTCAGCATATGCATTCTCCCAATCATCAAGAGAAAAGTTCTCGAAGAGATTTACCTCATCATCATCATCTTCTTCAGTTTGATTGCTGCCTTGATCATTTCTGTCAGCCATCATGCAGCTGTCCACATCTCTCTTCTGAGTTCGCTTCAGCATATCCAGAATATCTTTAGCAGAACTGCAATCAAAGAAGCATGAGTGAAAGGCTCTATCAGTAGCTGCCTTCATTAGATTTATAGCTATCTGATTCTCTTCATGCATAGACTTGTGACTGTCAGTCCATTTGAACTTTTTCTTTGGCAGTTCATGAGGACCATGTGAAATTACTTTCCATAGGTCTGGATTCACCGATTTGACATAATTCTTCAGACTAGTGAACCATGCATTAAAATGCGTACCACTGAAAATCGGTGGATGAGCCATGTGAACACAACAGATTAATGCAACAGGAATATTGATGCACTAAAAATAAATTAGCACCTAAGACTGCAAGATCGAATCTGCAGGTCGCTGGACCTTGTATGCAGACACCGCTCTGATACCAACTGTTAGGGTGCTAGGCCCGGATACAGAGGGGGGGTGAATGTATCCCTCTAGAAAATATAGCCCAATTTAAAAACTCAGATGCTAGGCAAATTCCAGAATTAAACTAAATCGATTAAGCAAAATAACAAACAGGTGGAGCGAGCCTATCCAAGCATCTAGCGGAAGCAAATCAAGCAATCAAACCACTGCTCAATAGATTTTTTAGGTGGTTCGGTCCTCCAGACCTACATCCACCCCTCACTCCCAACCGGAGTGAGGCTTCACTAGCAAACGCTAGAACCAAGCAGACTCAGTCTGTAAACAGTTGCTGCCACACAGCTTGACCAGGGGAACAGGCTCCCCTCTTCCTCCCAACCGGAGGGACACCCAAGTGACTCCCAGCCACTTGGAAACCAGAGGTCGCAGACCTCTCTTCCTCCAGACCAGGAGGGACCCCTGGACTTGCAACCCACAAGCCCAGAACCGGAGACAAGTCTCCCTTCTCCTGAATCCACAGGAGGAACCCGATCCCCAGCAGGGCAATCGGAAGAACAAAGATGGAAAGATAAAAAAGGAAAATAAGAAAGGATGAAAAATCACAGCGCCAAAAGTTGGAAACGAAATACAAGTAATGTAGCTCTCAAGGGAGCAGGTCTGGCTTGGATTTGATCCAAACGCCAGAGGGCAGATCTTCAAGATTTTCCCATTTCTTCTCTACGAACTCCTTCTCACTCTCTCTCTTTCTCTTCTACTTCTTCACTCTTTTTCTTCTTCTTTCGTAGGCTCTCTCTGTCTCTTCTCTTCTCTGCAACTCTTCTCTTCTGCTGGATCGAGCACACAGCACTTCTGCACTTCTGCTATTCTGCTTCTCTATTTTCGATCACCCTTCTTCAGACAACCGAGACTCCCCTTTATAGCAGCTTGAGCAGAGGTAGCACTGGGCGCGTGTGGCCTCCACATTTCCCGCCCAGGTATTTGGCCACGTGTCAGCATCTCAGGTCCTTGGATCACGTGCCTTCAGCTTCTCGAACAGTACCTGCCACACAGACATAAGTAGATATCAGTTGGATGTATATACTTGGTTCAGGTGTTAACAAGGTGTGTACAGTCAACCTGCAGCTTGAGTGAATAGACTTTGAAGTTAACAATCGAGTGTATAGAGTTGAAGGTTAACAAACGAATGTATAGAGTTAGTTGAGTGAGCATGCAGTGTATAGACTTCACATATGAAGACATCCGCTGTTCAGACTTGAAGGACATTCAGCAATGTGCAGACTGCATTGAATGAGGGAGCAATGGCAGACTTCAGGATGTATAGGCTTGTGAATGAAAATTCAATGTACAAACTCTCCAATGTAAGGACTTCAAATATGTGAAGCTATGCGATGTGCATACTTTGAAGAACAGCAAGTGAGTAAGTGTGTACATTGAGAGAGTGTATAGACTTGTAAGACTTTATGCGATCTCAGTGTATATACTTGCTGAAGAATGCATTATCATTACAGGAGGGAGTGTGTAGACTTATGTGAAATGCATGAAGGAATCGGGTGTATAGACTTGGATATCTTCATGCAAGCTCAGTGTATAGACTTGCAGTTAAATGCATTAGTTAACCAAGTGTGTAGAGTGTATACACTTGAAAGCCTTCAAGCATCCTCGGTGTACAGACTTGTAACAAGCCTATCGGATGTGTAGACTTCAATGAGAGCAATGCATGAGCACCCAATGTACAGACATCCAGTCCCTGCAGTTGACGACCCCAGTGTATAGACTTGCTGAGGGAGAGACTGTACAGACTTGAAGCAAAGCCAGGCAATCGAGTGTATAGACTTGACTGCTGCGAGCACAGGCTGTACATACTTGGTGTGAAGAACACAAGCCAAGTGCAGTGTATGGACTTTATGCAAGAAAGCAAGTGTGCATAGTATAGACTTGAGTGATGAGTGGACTTTCAATGAAGAGACTGTACAGACATGATGAAATCACGATGTGTAGACTTGCCAATTATAGCTGGTCGATGTACAGAGTAGAACAAGGCTAAGTCTGTATAGACTTGAACAAACACAGTGTATAGACTTTGGCAAGGCAACGTTGGTAAAACTACCAATGTGCAGACTTTCAAAGCTGAACGTAGGTAAAGAACCCAATGTGCAGACTTGGAAGTGCAACGTAGGAACAGATGCCAATGTACAAACTTTGGCAAGTAACGATGTACAGACTTGCACAGTTCCAGCTGAAGAATGTATAGACTTTACCTATTAAATGTGACTGTACAGACTTGGAGAGTTGAAGCCAATGTATAGACTTGTTGATATCAAACCGATGTACAAACTTGCAGATGCGAAGCCAATGTACAGACTTTATGATATGAAGCCAATGTACAGACTTGCAGATGCGAAGCCGATGTACAGACTTTAAAGGCTGTGAACAACAAGGCATGCTGTACAGACTTACTCAATCAAACTGATGTATAGACTTTGAAGGATTTGAACGGGAGAATGTCTAGACTTTAAGAACCGAAGCTCACGTTGTACAGACTTTATGAGCACAGTCCACTGTATAGACTTGATGCCTTGAAGGCGATGTACAGACTTGGACTCAAGGAATGGCTGTACAGACTCTGAGTGAAGGCATGAACAGTGAATCAATGTGTAGACTTCACTTCAAGCAAGCTACAGCCCAATGTTTAGACTTGCTGATGAAACAGTCTGATGTACAGACTTGTAATAAAGCTTGCAGAAGGCGATGTATATACTTGGATGCCCAACGCCAATGTACTGACTTTGAATAGAAGACAAATGTATGGACTTTGACGGAGTGAGACAATGTTCAGACTTTGAAGTTACACTGTGGATGTATAGACTTGAATGAGCATGGAGTGTATAGACTTGAAAGTCTGAAGGCGATGTATAGACTTGCCTAAGACGCAGCATGAGACGCTGGCTGAGACGGACGCTGTACAGACTTTGAATGCACTAAGACGCTGAACAAGACGGACCGATGTACAGACTTCTAAGTGCTGATGGACTATGTATGGACTTGGCTTGAGATGCTGCATGAGACGGTGCAGGATGTATAGGCTTTACAGTGAATGCATATGCCACTGTATATACTTGCATGAGACAGTCAGTGAGACGCTCAGCAATGTATAGACTTGAAAGAACTCCAAGCGATGTATAGTTTGAAATGCTTGAAGAGGATGTACATACTTCATGAGACGCTGCATGCCAATGTATAGACTTCATGAAAAACACACGATGCAATGTGTGGACTTGGTGACTCATGCAGACAGACGAGTGTACAGTCTATGCCATGCTCACAGTTAAGCAATGTACCAAGTTCTGAATGAGCAGTTCTGAATGAAGTAAACACATATGACATCAAAGAATCCAGATAAATGCAATTATGAAATGCACCAAAGCACACACCACACAGCTATATTTAAATGTAGCAATAATTCAGATAAGATTTTCAATGAAACATTCATCTGCACCACAAATAGAATTGTATGCATTCAATTGACTTATAGTGATTGCTATCATCAAAATCACAGGGACACAACACCCCTCTGCCAGTAGGCACGCAAGCCACAACAGCTCAACCCTCAGCAGACTGTCCTCCCCATGCGGGACCACGAACGTCGCCAGCCAGTAAGCTAGGTACGCCGCCAAGTGCGCCCGTCCGGCAACCCATGGGGGTTCTACCCCTCTTGTGGCGCATATATGTACCTGGAGTAGGTCCGGAACCATAACTCCACCTCCGTGTACTCCTCCCAAGGAGTCTGGTCTCTCGCAAACTCCTAGTAAAAGAAGAAGGGCCCGTTGTAGAAGTGAGGGACCCACACCTTCAGCAGCACCCTGGGAGTCTGCGCCGCTCTCTCCATCTCGGCCAAAGCCAAGTCTCTCCAGGTCTTCAGCAGGTACCGGTAGCTGTGAAGAACCCGGTATCGCCCCTATCCGTCGGTGTGGCTACAGTGGAGGTCATCCAACACCAGCTCCTTGTACCCTTCATTGCTGATCGACAAACCAGAAATCTGGAAGAGCAACCACAGATCCAGTGAAGTGTCTCCCTCCGCTGTCGCCACCGTGTTCCACTGGCGGTTGAAGCACTCCACCAGTGCCTGTATCAACCCCGTGTAGCAAGGGTACCCATACAATGCCGCGATCACTGCATATCTGATCTCGGCCCTATCCAGAAGTGCTCTGTAATGGTGCACAATCCCCATCAGCCACTCAGTCGCCCCCGTATGGTACTTGTGCGAAGGGATCACCGCCCAATGGCCATACCAGCTCACTACCATCTGTCGAAGAATCCCATCTAGAAGACTGTGGTCATCATAGCCTTCACTAGCATACTATAGCCTTGACGGCTCCAATACCAGCCCTATGGTCCCCTCAGTCTCAACCCGATGGTGGCCGTGCAAGTCCCAGGAAGCGAGACCCAGTGCTCAGACACGGACCCCGAACTGGTCCACCCCACTGAAAAAGCCCAAGCACTCAACACTAGGAAACTGATGCTGCCTCCATTAAGCAATGGAAAAGCTCAGGAAGCCATAGAGGGCGACCCCATGCAGGCTGTCCCTACCCACCAGAATAGCCCGCTCCAGTCGGCAGCGCTCCCCAACAACATGGGGTCTTCCTCCTCCATACTAGGCGGAACGAAACTCTGCACGAACTCGAATAGGTGTCGATCCAGTGGAAACTCCACCGGGTAGCCTCCAGTACGATCATAGGTGTAAATCCCGCCTACCTCAGAAATTCGGGCCAGCTTTATAGTCCCTGCTCCATTCGCCCCTTCTCCAATGGGGCCCTCAACTACCTGTAAATGCCCCAAGTCAAGCTGGTCCACACTGTCCACGGTGACAACGGGCGGGCCTAAAGGGGGCAGGGGCCGCCTAGTCCTACTCACCCAGGGGTCCTCCTCAAGGTCCACGCGCCTCAGAACCTAGTAATCCCTGCCAAATCTCGCCATAGCTGCAAAACAATTACACAAACTATTGGATAAATGTTGTTTTGATGATGTCGTACTATAAGCCATTTGCCAAACTAACTTAGAATCTCATGAAGAAGGCATGTATGAACAAGGTTTACAAGGCTGCTCCGACCTCACCATGTTACTGCTCCGACCTCAGGTCACGCTGCTCCGACCTCCAGACTCGCTGCTCAACCTTGGGTCACGTTGCCTCGACCTCAGGCCTTCACCCTTGCGTCGATGCAACGTCCCTATGCCTCGATGTAGTGAAGAAGAAGCACCTCCAGTTCTAGGACAAATACGGGCATGGCTCTTCAGCTGCTTCGACACAGTGGCAGTGATGCATCGACGCACCGTCCATCTAGCATCGACGCCATCAAGGCAAGCCCGCCAGCAGTTCCAAAAATGACGAAGCTACATTGACGCACCATCCATCTAGCATCGACGCACCAGAAGATTTCCAAGCCTTATCTGTTAAACCTTCACAGCTGCCCCGACCTCATCAATATGCTCCATTAACCTCAGGCTCTTCACTGAAGCCGTCTGACAGGCAACGTTCAACTGATGCCTCGACGCACCTATGAAGCTGCATTGACCTCAGGCTCTTCACAGAAGCCATCTGACAGGCAACGTTCAACTGCTGCCTCGTCGCACCTATGAAGCTGCATCGACCTCACTGAAGGAAAGCTCACAGTACTCTGACAAATCTATCTTTTCAAAAATAGTACAGAGGGCAGAAAGGTACGACGTAAACCTCTAAAATGCACAGATTTTAAGGTTTGGAGAAGATTCCTAGGACACACAAAAGTCCTTGTCATTATAAGTGTCCATGGAAACTTCCTACTCCAAAGATCTGTAAGTACAACACCTTTGAAAATTCTCCCTCTCTGCAACTACTGTCCCCTGTGCTAGCCAGCAAAGACTGTGTCTGAAGGAAAAATATCTCAGGAAAAAGGATGTCCTCTCTGCTAATAAAAATTAAGGTTCTGTAGGCTTCTTTAGTCAAACCACCTTTTGTTTATCTCTGCTACTCGGATTGCAAGAAAAATGGAGGGAAAAACTTCTACCTTTCTAGTTCTATATATTGGACGCCCTTCCCTTGCATGAAGCGGCTGCTGGAGTTCTAAGTTGGCCTACAGAAAGAGCAGAATATGGGAAAGAGAGAAAAGAGAAGAGAAAGGAGCGCCTGCTCAGACTTCCATCAGAGAGAAAAATGAAGGAAAGGAGAAGGATCCACAGCCATCTAGCCAGCCCTGGTTCCCTTGCTTTATTGTTTGAACACCGCCGCTCATAGTGCTTCTTTGCTCGGGATTGCTGTAGTTGCAGCTTCTTATTTTTGGTTTCTTGTGTCTTTATCTTTCAACAACTAATCACCTTGTGTGTGGAGTGTTGTCACCGTGTAGCTGCAGTTGAACATGTGTGTGTCTGGTTTCTTGATCTGTTTTGTTTCCTTCTTGTAGGATCTCAGTCCCGTGTGCTTTGAGGACTTGTCCTCGTGTCACGCCCCGAGATATAAGTACAGCATGAGATAATCAGGAACGTGAGCAGCTGGCTAGTACGCCACAAGCGAGCAATAAAATCATAGCGCTAACACATTCACACATGAAAGGGAATGCACAAGATAATATACTGAAAACTTCACGTTATTGAATAATATTCAAGTACAAAGATAATTGACTCATTTTACTAGACTCAAATAAAGGGAAAAGTATATAGACTCGACTTGACTCATAACTCTATTAGGTCTTCTCTTGA
This sequence comes from Amorphophallus konjac, assembly GCA_022559845.1. Lineage (NCBI taxonomy): Eukaryota > Viridiplantae > Streptophyta > Magnoliopsida > Alismatales > Araceae > Amorphophallus > Amorphophallus konjac. Next base: position 67,640,745 of record CM040117.1, read on the forward strand.
TCTTTAATCACTCTCGGATTCTTCACTTGAGTAATCCGAATACCCGTTAGAGTTTCTTGAAAAGATTGGAAAAGTAGGGAATGAGCACACTTGCTCAGTAGGTATCTTTGTATCAACATGAAAGTAATGTTTAAGTAATTAGCATTTCAGCTCTAGAAAAGAAGAATAAATGCATGCGAATAAAACCAAAGTAACAACCCAAGTAACAAGACATGACCATGAAGATGTGAGATTTTGTATAGAGATTGAGAGGATATTCATTCCAGAATGTATAGGGGCCTTTCATGTAACAAGAATGTACTAGCATGTATTGAGAATGTACTATTCATAACCATGAAGGTTATGCACTAGAAAGTCATGTAATGAAGAATGTATATTTCATGTAGAGTCTCGTGGTTTTCACTCGTCTATAAAAAAAAGTACTCCCGGCGCAATGTGATGCCAGTCTTCATCATACCCCATGATTTATAGCATGTTTCCGGCAATCGGCCGAGGGGGCTAGGGTCGAGCCCTTGGACACAATCAGTGCCCGAACCGCATCTTCAAGTTATAAATCAAGCTACTTCCATGAGAAATATCAATAATGTAGGCCAATAATGTATCAATTCAAATAATAAGCTAAGAATAACAATGTCAAGGTAAGAATGCTACAATTAAGAATCATGAGAGTTCAAAGATGATTTAAAACAAGGTCGTGCCACGGAAAGAATTCGGCAGCATAATAGCATATTTTTTAACTTTCATAATTCATTAGATAGCTTATTGAACAAGGTGTTATGTTCTAGATAATCAATAGACCATCTAGGATCACAGAAAATTAACCCTTGGGTCAAACCTTGGGTTAAGAACATTAAAGACAATTACGGTCATGACTAGACCATTTTTGACAGAGTTGATGCAATGAGTGAACTGGAACCATGCGGTCATGGCAGGGCCACTAGGCGTCATTTGGCGGTCAAGGGAATGGCCGCTACTAGATGATTGATGTCCCTAGAGGGCCACTAAGATCCAGAACTGAAAAACACCGGTAAAGTGGTTTCTAGACAATTGGGTTTTAAGGGTACAACCAGCTCGGCATCCTAGTGGGAATCCCAGGCTCGTAGAGACTTACAGAGGCCTTGAAACAAGATCACCTAGTCCGGTGGAAGGAATATCCAACGGAGAGGATCACAAGTCCGACATTGTGTACTTATAAGTGCAAAGTGTATCTAATGGCCACGCACCGGAGTACGCACCATGTACTTAAGAAAAGACTATAGATGAGAAAGGATCATGGTAAAACAACGATCAAATCAAAACTTAAACAAGTCCATGAAGCATGTAAAATATGATCATTAGTACAAGAATATAAGTTTTGGCATGAAAGTAGCATAAGCTAAAAATAAGCATTTAAACCATGTAAGACATGCAATCTATCATGGATGATGCACAATATAGCCAATATTACGAATATGAAGTCAAAACTAGGAATAATACCTAATTAACTAGGCTTAACATATGTTTAATACGGTCAATCTACAATCTGTTTGAGTTAACATGTTGCAGAGTCTAGCGGTCAGGTGAGGACCGCATGCAGGTGTTTAGCGGTCTATCACATGGCCGCTAAAAGATTACGGCGGTCTTAGGGAGACTATTTATTACCTATAGCAGACAGAGTGAAAACCGAAGAACAGGCCTAATCTAAGGCAAATAGATGCATGGAAAAACATGCCAATAGGTAAGTAAGGCCTGATACAACCATATTAAAACATGGAGGTGCATGTTGATGCATAATTTAAACCAAGTTTATAACTTTCCTCTTAAGGTGAAAAGGGTAAGCATGCTGACTTAACCTAGATGCGTAGTCATGAGAGAACATGAAATACTACCAGTAGAAAGCATGAAATGGAATGAAACCATAGGGTTTTTATTCCTAACATGTTGATTTAACCTTTTCATGCGATAACCTACCTTTGATTTAATCCATAGACTTCAAATTTCTGACTGGGAGTAGACCCTAGTTCCTGCACGTCCCATGCCAAACCAGCGACTTTTCATCCCTTTATCTCCTGATTCTCTTGACCTAAATCCATGAAATTTGGAGCGTAGGTAGAAGATATAAAGTGGAACAAAAAGTTCTAAAGATCAACTTAAACTAACCTCGTTTAGAGCTTCAAATTTCTTGTTCTTTACTGGACCGGTGCACTGTTTCCTGTTCAGTCTGCAGCGAATCATAGACTTGCAGATGCTCTAACTCTCCAACGGCTGGGTCTTCTAGCATGAAAATTGGAGGTGAGTTAGATAAAACTAAAGAGAACATAAAGTTCTAAAGAACGAACCTAAAATAATGTCTCCTTACCGTCGAACTACATGCTTCAAAATAGGGGTTCACGCAGGTCGAACTTAAGGTCTATTTATAGGGTTTACTAGGGTTGGGAGGATTAGATTAATCTTATAGTCCTAAATAGGGGTAGGATCAATCCCCAAGAGTCGTAGACATGTATACATGTCTACACACTTCGATCTATGGGGATTTGGATGTCAAAGATCCAAGCTTTTTCATGTTTCTTCCATTCACAGAATTGGAAGGGCTTAGCGGTCATAGAGGGACCGCTCTGGGGGGTCTGGCGGTCACGTGATAGACCGCCAATTGGCGTTAAATTCAAAAAATTTGGATTTTCCTATTATCTCGTATTTACCTTCTATTTGGTGTATATATCCTATTCTAAATCCGTAATTTACCTAATTTACGTTTCTATTATTGGGTTTGGGCCTAAAGGGCTTGGATGTGGGTCTTGTGGGCTTATTTAGGTGGGTTGAAACCTATCATAATATATGGGCCTTTGAATAATTATTAATTAGACCTATATTCCTTAAATAGCCCATTAAGTCCATTTAAATGCTTAATACTTAAGTTAAATCCCTAGAAAAATCTTAGAAAATTCTCAGGCGTTACACCCTCCCCCACTTAAAAAGAATTTGGTCCCCAAATTCAATGCATAGATTTTATGGAGAGTATACTTACAATCGAATAATTCTGGGAATCTCTTGCGCATAGCTTCTTCCGTTTCCCATGTCGCCTTGTGTGGCCAAGATTTGCTCCACTGGACCTTGACCATGGGAATGGTTTTATTCCGAAGTTGACTAACTTCTTGTTCAATTATTTTGATTGACTTTTACTCGTACGTCAAATCCCTTTCAATCTCCAAGTTGTCATAGCTTATAATGTGGAATGGATCGGGGACGTACATTTTGAGCATTGAGACATGAAATACATCGTGGACTCCAGCTAATTGAGGAGGTAAGGCAATCCGGCATGCGACCTCGCCAACCCTTTCGAGAATTTCAAAAGGGCCGATGAATCTTCGAGTGAGCTTGCCTTTAATGTCGAATCTTCGAATACCTCAACCTAGAGAAAACTTGAGAAACACATGGTCTCCTATTTGAAATTCCAGATCTCACCTTCAATTATTAGCATAAGACTTTTGTCTATCTTGAGCCATATGGAGTCTCTCTCGAATGAGCTTGACCTTCTCGGTAGTATCCCGAATGATTTCTGGGCCTAGAAGTTGCCTTTCTCCAACTTCATTCCAGCATATTGGTGAGCAGCAGTTTCTTCCATATAGTGCCTCGAATGGTGCCATTGGAATGCTAGTTTGATAGCTATTGTTGTAGGTAAGTTACACTAGAGATAGATGATCATGCCAACTCCTACCGAAATCGATAACACATGACCTGATCATATCTTCCACTACCTGATTTGTCCTTTCAGTTTGACCATCCGTTTGTGGATGGAAAGCAGTGCTGAAATTGAGTCGGGTCCCCAACGAATGTTGTAGGTCCTTCCAGAATTAAGATGTGAATCGAGGGCCTCGATCAGAGATAATGGTTACAGGGACACCGTGTAGCTTGACGATCTCTTTCAAGTATAAGGCTGCTATGATATCTACGGACCATCGGCTTTTAATAGGTAGAAAATGAGCTAATTTATTCAAACGGTCAATGATCACCCATATACCATCATATCCACCTCTTGTCTTCGGTAGACCTATGATGAAATCCATCCCTATGCTTTCTTACTTCCATTCAGGAATATCCAAGGGATGTAGTTTGCCAGTAGACTTTTGATGTTCTGCTTTAACTTGCTGACAAGTGAGGCAGCGAGATACAAAGTCCGCTATCTTCCTTTTCATGTTGGGCCACCAAAATTTCCTTTTCAGGTCTTGGTACATTTTGGTAGCGCTAGGGTGAATAGTGTATTTTGTCTTATGAGCTTCCTACATGATCAGATTCTTAGTGTCGGCATGATCCGGCACACATATTCGATCTTTGAATAATAACCTTCCATCGTTTAAGATATAGAACTCTGGTCTTTGATCAATATTAGCCTTGATTTGCATTAGTGTGGGGTCATTTTCTTGTAATTTGACTAGATCTTCAATCAGTGTAGGTTGTGACCGAATATTGGCAATAATACCCTTTTCTTCATCTGCACCCACATCTAGATTCAAATGAGTAAAATCCTCGATAAGACAAGTCATACCTTTTCGGAGCCTTGCTAGAGTTGCCGTTGGTCTTCTGCTAAGAGCGTCAGGTACGGCATTTACTTTACTTGGATGGTACTGAATAGAGAAATCGAAGTCCTTAAGGTATTCCTGCCATCTTCTTTGTCTCATGTTTAGTTCCTTCTAGGTGAAAAGATATTTTAGACTTTTGTGATCCGAAAATATAGTGAACTTCTCCCCATAAAGGTAGTGTCGCCAGATCTTTAAGGTGAAAATAACAGCAGCCAGTTCTAGATCATGGACAGGGTAGTTTTCTTCATGGTGCTTCAATTGTCTCGAAGCATAACAAATCACCTTGCCTTGTTGCATAAGGACGCGCCGGAGGCCAATGCCAGATGCATCCGTGTAGACTTCAAATCCACCACCTTCAACCGGTAGTGCCAAGACAGGAGCAGTGGTGAGATGTTCTTTAAGAGTTAGGAAACTCTCCTCGTAGTCTTTTGACTATATGAAGGGATTTTCCTTTCTTGTGAGCCTAGTCAAAGGAACGGCGATTTTGAAGAAATCCTTAATGAATCGCCGATAGTAACCAGACAACCCGATAAAGCTTCTAACTTCGGTTACGGCTGTTAGTCGGCTCCAATTCTTGACAGCTTCTACGTTTGAAGGATCAACATCAATGCCTTCCTTTGAAATAATATGGCCAAGGAAAGAGACCTCCTTTAGCCAGAACTCGCACTTGCTAAGCTTTGCGTAGAGTTGATGCTCTCTTAGAGTTTGCAGAGCTATTCTTAAATGTTCTTCATGTTCTTCCTTTGTTTTGGATTAGATGAGAATATCATCAATAAATACGACCACAAATTGGTCGAGATACAACCTAAAAACATTGTTCATGAGTTGCATAAATATTGCAGGGGCGTTGGTCAACTCGAACGGTATTACCACGAACTCATAATGCACATATCTGCTTCGGAAAGCAGACTTGTAGATGTCTTCATCTTTGATCCTTAGCTGATGGTAACCTGACCTGAGGTCGATCTTGAAAAAATATTCTACCCCAGAAATTTGATCAAATAGCTCATCGATATGCGGCAATGGATATTTGTTCTTAATGGTGAGTTGATTAAGTCGCTGGTAGTCGATACATAGCCTGAGGGATCCATCTTTCTTCTTGACAAATAGAACCGGCGCACTCCAAGGGGATGTGCTAGGTCGAATGAAGCCCTTATCTAGTAAATCCTGAAGTTGCCTCTTCAGTTCCTTGAGTTCTGTGGGGGACATCTGTAGGGAGCTATGGAGACAGGTGCTGCTCTTGGAATGACTTCAATGGAGAAGTTTACTTCTCTTTCGGGCGGTAAACCAGGTAAGTCAGATGGGAAGACATCAGGGAAATCTTTGACAATAGGGATTTCTTCTATGTGAATTTCCTTGGACTCGGTGACCATCACGGAAGCAAGAAAAGCTTCGCATCCTTGCGAAATTAGTTTGCAAGCGTGAAGAGAGGTAATAATGGTAGGGAGCTTCCTATACTTGATGCCAAGGAAAGAGAAACGCGGGAGACCTAGTTTTTGAAAAGAAATTCTCCTATTGTGACAATTTAAGTAGGCATCATGGTCAACAAGCCAGTCTACTCCTAGAATGGCATCGTAGCCTTTCATATCAAGGCATACAAGGTTTGCTGGAAGATTATGACCTTCTACAATTACTTCACTATCGGGGTAGTGGGTCGTGCGTTTTGTGCCGGGACCTAAAGGTGTTGTGATTGCCAGGTCCGATGGTAGGGGAACAGGTGAAATTGGTAAAGTTCTTGCAAAGGCTGTAGATATAAAAGAATGAGAGGCACCAGTATCAAATAGTATGGATGTAGGATGCGAATAAATTTGAACAGTACCTTCCATCAGCCCATCATCCTTGGACGCTTCATCATCGTTTAAAACCACATTAATATGCGCTTCCGCTTGCGTCCACCGTTAGAGAGTTGCTCCTTCATAAGGGGGCAATCGGGCATACGATTCTCCTGACTTCCACAATGCAAATAAGCGCCAAGGCGCTTCCAGCATTCCTCGATCGAGTGGCCGAATTTTTCACAGAATGAGCAAGCCATTGCGACTTGTGTTTCCTCCTCCTTTACCTTCTTGTTCTTGTGATTATTCCTTCCGTTCCCATTGTAGGACCTCTTCTTGTTATCTCGGGAGTTGTAAGTGATGCTGAACTTTTCTTCTTTTCACCCTCGCTTCTCGAACTTGCGGCTAGACTCCTCGCTCTTGCCTTTGTACCTTTTAACCTTTTCCAAGGTCCTTTCACATAAATGAGCTCGTTGGACCATCTCCGTATAAGTGCGGATATTCTAGGGTCTGAGTTGTTGAATGAAGCCAGGCCTTAAACCGTCCATAAAATGATTCACCTTTAGGAGATCCGTGCGCACCAGATGTGGGGCATGAGGAGCTAGAGGAGAGGATTGAAGTTCATATTACGCCACGGACATCAAGCCTTGGTGAAGCGTAGCGAATTCCATGACCTTTCTCTCCTTAACATGCTCGAAGAAATACTTTGCTCGGAAGAGTGCGAGAAATCCCTCCCAAGTATGTGGTGCATTTGGAGGTGGTGTCGGAATAGCTTTCCACCAAGTACGTGCATCCTTGTTCAACTGGAAGGTGGCGAGACTGACCTTTTCTTGATCAGTGCATTGCATAACGTCGAATATTATGTTCATTTCATCAATACAATTCTCCGCCTCGTCGAGATTGGAGGATCCCGAGAATCTTGGAGGGTTCATGCTCCGAAAGTTCGCATGCAGATTACCCGTGCCAGCCCGAGCGCTAGCTTAGGCCACAGTCTGTAGGGCCTGGGTAAGACCCGCAACTGTTTGCTGCATCGCTTCCCAGTTAGCACGATTTGCAGCACGTTCAGCAGCCATTGTAAGAGTAAAGTGCTTGAAGAAATAAACAAGTAATTAATTCTTATGGAATTGGAAGGGGATTATCCTAGAGATAATTTTTAATTAACTATCTCATCTTGGGTTCTACCCAATCTCTCATGGGTTCGGAAATTTCTTTCCTAGTGTATAGGTGTGGGTCCTTAAACCTTGGACTTAGCTTATGACATGACATTTTCCTAGGACATACTTATGCCTAGGCTCTGATACCACTTTAACTGTCACGCCCCGAGATATAAGTATAGCAGAAGATAATCGAAATGTGAGCAGCCGGATAGTACGCCACAAGCGAGCAATAAAATCAGAGCACTAACACATTCACACATAAAAGGGAATGCACAAGATAATATACTCAAAACTTCACTTTATTGAATAATATTCAAGTAGAATGATAATTGACTCATTTTACTAGACTCAAATAAAGGAAAAGTACATAGACTCGACTTGACTCATAACTCTACTAGGTATTCTCTCGATCTTTAATCACTCTCGGATTCTTCACTTGAGTAATTCGAATCCCCGCTAGAGTTTCCAGAAAAGATTGGAAAAGTAGGGAATGAGCACACTTGCCCAGTAGGTATCTTTCGTATCAACATGAAGGTAATATTTAAGTAATTAGTATTTTAGCTCTAGAAAAGAAGAATAAATGCATGCGAACAAAATCCAAGTAACAACGCAAGTAATAAGACATGACCATGAAGATATGAGATTTTGTATAGAGATTGAGAGGATATTCATTCCAGAATGTATAGTGATCTTTCATGTAATAAGAATGTACTAGCATGTATTGAGAATGTACTATTCATAACCATGAAGGTTATGCATTAGAAAGTCATGTAATGAAGAATGTATATTTCCTGTAGAGCCTCGTGATTTTCACTCGTCTATAAAAAAAAGTACTCTCGGCACAATGCGATTCCAGTGTTCATCATATCCCATGGTTTATAGCATGTTTCTGGCAATCAGCCGAGGGGGCTAGTGTCGAGCCCTTGGATATAATCAGTGCCCGAACCGCATCTTCAAGTTATAAATCAAGCTACTTCCACGAGAAATATCATTAATGTAGGCCAATAATGTATCAATTCAAATAATAAGCTGAGCATAACAATGTCAAGGTAAGAATGCTTCAATTAAGAATCATGAGAGTTCAAAGATGATTTAAAACAATGTCGTGCCATAGAAAGAATTCGGCAGCATAACGACATATTCTTTAACTTTCATAATTCATTAGATAGCTTATTGAACAAGGTGTTATGTTCTTGATAATTAATAGACCATCTAGGATCATAGAAAATCAACCCTTGGGTCAAACGTTGGGTTAAGAATACTGAAGACAATTGTGGTCATGACTAGACCATTTTTGACAGAGTTGATGCAATGAGTGAACTAGAACCATGCAGTCATGGCAGGGCCGCTAGGCGTCATTTGGCGGTCAAGGGAATGGCTGCGACTAGATGATTGCGGTCTCCAGAGGGCCGCTAAGATCCAGAACTCACAAACACTGGTAAAGTGATTTCTAGACAATTAGGTTTTGAGGGTACAACCAGCTCGGCATCCTAGTAGGAATCCCAGGCTCGCGGAGACTTACGGACGCCTTGAAACAAGATCACCTAGTCCGATGGAAGAAATATCCAACAGAGAGGATCACAAGTCCAACATTGTGTACTTATAAGTGCAAAGTGTATCTAATGGCCACGCACCGGAGTACGCACCATGTACTTAAAAAAAGACTATGGATGAGAAAGGATCGTGGTAAAACAGCGATCAAATCAAAACTTAAACAAGTCCATGAAGCGTGTAAATATGATCATTAGTACAAGAATATAAGTTTTGGCATGAAAGTAGCATAAGCTAAAAATAAGCATTTAAACCATGTAAGACGTGCAATCTATCAGAGATGATGCACAATATAGCCAATATTACGAATATGAAGTCAAAACTAGGAATAAGACCTAATTAACTAGGCTTAACATATGTTTAATAGGGTCAATCTGTAATCTATTTGAAGTTAACAGGTTGCAGAGTCTAGCGGTCAGGTGAGGACCGCATGCAGGTGTTTAGCGGTCTATCGCATGGCCACTAAAAGATTATGGCAGTCTTAGGGAGACTGATTATTACCTGTAGCAGACAGAGTGAAAATTGAAGAACAAGCCTAATCCAAGGCAAATAGATGCATGGAAAAATATGCCAATAGGTAAGTCATGCCTGATACAACCATATTAAAACATAGAGGTGCATGTTGATGCATAATTTAAACCAAGTTTATAACTTTCCTCTTAAGGTGAAAAGGGTAAGCACGCTGACTTAACCTAGATGCGCAATCATGAGAAAACATGAAATACTACCAGTGGAAAGCATGAAACGGAATGAAACCATAGTGTTTTTATTCCTAACATGTTGATTTAGCCTTTTCATGAGATAACCTACCTTTGATTTAATTCCTAGACTTCGAATTTCTGACTGGAAGTAAACCCTAGTTCCTGCACGTCCTGTGCCAAACCAGCAACTTTTTGTCCCTCTATCTCCTGATTCTCTTGACCTAAATCCATGAAATTTAGAGGGTAGGTAGAAGATATAAAGGGGAACAAAAAGTTCTAAAGATCCAACTTGAACTAACCTTGTTTAGGGCTTCTAATTTCTTGTTCTTTACTGGACCGATGCATTGTTTCTTGTTCAGTCTACAGCGAACCAGAGACTTACAGACGCTCTAACTCTCCAACAGTTGGGTCTTCTAGAACGAAAATTAGAGGTGAGTTAGATAAAACTAAAGAGAACATAAAGTTCTAAAGAACCAACCTGAAATAATGTCTCCTTACCGTCGAACTACGCATTCCAAAATAAGGGTTCGTGCAGGTCGAACATAAGGTCTATTTATAGAGTTTACTAGGGTTCGGAGGATTAGATCAATCTTAGAGTCCTAAATAAGGGTAGCGATCGATCCCCAAGAGTCCTAGACATGTTTACATGTCTACACACTTCGATCTTTGAGGATTTAGATGTCAAAGATCCAAGTTTTTTCACGTTTCTTCCATTCACGGAATTGGAATGGCTTAGCGGTCATAGAGGGACCGCTAGGGGGGGTCTGGCGGTCACGCATAGACCACCAATTGGTGTTAAATCCGAAAAATTTGGATTTTCTTATTATCTCGTATTTACCTTCTATTTGGTGTATATATCCTATTCTAAATCAGTAATTTACCCAATTTACATTTCTATTATTGGATTTGGGCCTAAAGGGCTAGGATTTGGGTCTTGTGGGCCTATTTAGGTGGGTTTAAACCTATCATAATATATGGGCCTTTGAATAATTATTAATTAGACCTATATTCCTTAAATAGCCCATTAAGTCTATTTAAATGGTTAATACTTATGTTAAATCGCTAGAAAATTCTAAAAAATTCTCTGGCGTTACACCTCATGTGTGTGTGTTGGGGCTAGTCCCCATGTTCAGCTGGTTTTCAGCGCGTGTGCGTGTGTTTCTTTTGGCCAAAGAGTGGAAGCCTCACCGTGTTGGTGAGGGGTGGACGTAGGTGTGCAGGGTGCAGTCGAACCACCTTAAAAAGCATTGTGTTGTGGTTTGCTCTCAATATCTTCTGTCCCCTCTTCACTGGTGGCTTGTTGTGTCTAAGAGTTTCTCTTATCTTTTAGCTCCGTTGATCTGCCGTTTGTCCTCGTATGTGGTCACTACTGTGCTATCTTCTATAGCTTGTTTATAGAAGTCAAAAATTTGGTAAAGAATCTATTCACCCCCCCTCTAGATCCTCTCATACTGTCCAACAGTTGGTATCAGAGCGGGTTTCCTAGAGATGTGGTCCAACGACCCAGGGAGATCCGATGGGAATGTCCCTCGCATCTACATAGCTGAGGGCCAGGCCATCAACAAACTACCGTTTTTCGATGGAACAAATTATTTGTATTGGAAGAACTAAATGGAAGTTTTTCTGCGTGCCCAGGATCACATGATATGGCATGTTGTGAGTAAAGGTCCATTTATTGTACCAGATTTAGATGACACCTGGACACAGGACTAAGTCAAAAAATCTACAACCAATTGGAGCGCCATGAACATAATGCAATGCGCTATCCACCCCACCAAATACTCAAGAGTATCCACTTGCAAATCTGTAAAAGAAATGTAGGATAGGCTTGAGCTAATCTATGCGGGTACATTTGAAGTTAGGGCCACCAAGGCCAACATGCTAACTACTGACTATGAAATGTTCAGAATCAAACGTAACGAACCTATCTCTGAGATGTATGCCAGGCTCACCCAGTTAACTAATTCCTTGAAATCATTGGGAGAAGAATATCCAGACAGTGAACTGATTAGGAAGATTCTCAGATCTCTCACCCAACATGGCACACTAAGGCCACGGTGATTAAGGACTCAAAGACTTGTCTGCCATGATAGTAGATGGGTTGATAGGTTCGCTCATTACATATGAGCTCAACTTGAAGAGAAGTGAAGAAGACGTCAAGCCCAAGAAGACTGTGGCTCTCAAAGTTGTTGAGAGCACAGATGGCTTAGATGAGGACGATGGAAATAACTTCCCAGAGTCAAACTCAGCTGACCATGCACTCCTCACCTGGTAGTTCAAAAAATTTCTAAGAGGCAAAGGTAAATTTTAGAGAAGGAATAAAGCTCCTCAAGTAAGCAGAAATTCCAATTTAAGATCTGCTCAAGTTAAGAAATCTGACCAAGTTATCTGCTACCAATGTAAGAAGGTAGGACACATGCAAGGTGAGTGCCCTAAATTCCTTAAGCAAATGTCCAAGGATAAGGTAAAGAAGCCCAAGGCAATGGTCTCCACCTAGAGTGATGATGAAGAAAAAAATGAGAGTCCTTCTGCCGATGAAGATGAGGATGACTTCTGTCTCGTGGCTGACGGGAGTGAGGATCAGGTAAGCACCCTTTTTGAAACCTTTTCAATTGAGGATTGGGAAGATGCATATGCTGATCTACTTGAGAAGTATGAAATGTATAAAAAGGAGAATAAGCATTTGAAGAAAAAGATCAACGCTCTTGCTCTTGATAATCTGGCTAACAAAGAGTTAGAAACCTTAAAAACTGAAAATGAAGAACTGAAAAAACAAGCTAAAACTCTTGAAACCACCCGCTCAGATCTGATAGGATAAAAGGAAGAAAATGATGCTATTAGAAAACAGCTAAGCCAGACTAACCTGAAATGTGAAGATTGGGAGAAAGAGAACAAACTCTATCTTGAAAAATATGAGGCTGTTAACACTGTTAATATTGAGCTGCAGAAAAATTTGGAAAGAGTAGAAGAAGAGCTAAAGAACAAACAATCCACCCTAGAGAGGATGACCCATGGTAAATCTAACTTAGATGCTATCTTAGGTACCCGGGTTAATTTCAGAAAGGAAGGGCTGGGTTTCAATCCCACTGAGAAGAGGCCTTTTGAATTCAAGACTACATCCTTCTGTCCTGAGAAAGGGAAATGGAAGCTGATTGTTGAAGAACCAATAGAAGAGAGCCCTAGCGATCATGCTACTCAATCAGGTCGAGGCACCAACCTACAGAGTCAATGCAATTCTGCTAAGCCACAAGCTCAGCATAGGCACGCCAGACGGCAAGGTAGACGGTCTGGACCAACAGTTCGATGCACCAGGGATATGCCTCGACGCAGCTCATTCTCCCACTCTGGAAAGAAAAACCGTTCCATTGACACAAGAAGGTTCAATGGCCAGCCCAACTTGGGTACCTTCCACACCCAATTCAACCCTTTTGGAAACCTAAAAACCAGACCTCAACCTAACTTACACTCCATGAAATTCATGAAATCCGCTTGTCATACATGCAACCAACTGGGACACACCAACAACCAGTGCTGGTTCAATCATAGAAGGAAGGCTTTTAAGCAAGTTTGGATTCCGAAGAATGTATTGCATGCCTTGAACTGTGACTGTGGACCCAAATTTGTTTGGGTTCCAAAGACCTCTGCTTAATGTCTTCTATGCAGGATTGCCTAGCAGCCTATCACAACTGTTGGTATTTGGACAGCGGCTACTCATGGCACATGACGGGAGACAAGAAGAAATTCAGCCATTTAATCAAGAAGAAAGGAGGCCAAGTAAGGTTTGGAGGCAAGGATAAAGGAAAGGTAATTGGCATAGGCACCGTGGGTAAGAATTCCTCCAACTCTATTGATAATGTGATGCTTGTTGAAGACCTTGAGCACAATCTACTTAGCATAAGCCAACTGTGCGACAAAGGCCATAAGGTAATGTTTGATGCTAGTGAGTGTAGAATCCTTGAGAAAAACTCTGAATCTGTGCTCTTCATAGGTCATAGAGTTAATAATGTTTATATGGTAGACCTTGATGCATCTAATTCTAAAGACTGTGCTTGACTGCCAACCAACTCAGTGATGCAGGCCTATGGCACCGACGGTTGGGACATGTCAGCTATGGCACTTTGCACAAACTGTCCAAACATGGGATGGTTAATGGTTTACCAAAATTGGCCTACACAAAGGTTGACCAGGTTTGTGAAGCTTGCTCTCTAGGTAAGCAAACTAGAAAATCCTTCAAATCTAGAAGTGAGGATTTGTCATCCATGCCTTTTGCATTTCTGCATATGGATTTGTTCGGTCCAACATTAACAGCTAGCATTAATGAGAAAAGGTTTGGATATGTGATAGTTGATGATTTCTCACGCTTTACACGGATTTTCTTCCTCACTAATAAGAATGATGCCTTTCTTGTGTTTCAGAAATTTTTCAGAAAAGTAAAGCAAGAAGGTAAATTCAAAATCTCCACCATCTTGTCTGATAATGGACAAATTCATCCTTTTCTGAACTATGTAATCAAGAAGGCCTAACACATAGATTCTCTTCTCCTAGGACCCTAGAGCAAAATGGCATTGTGGAAAGGAGGAACCGGACAATTGTGGAAATCGCCCGGACCATGTTGATTGAGAGCCAACTCCCAAGAAAGTTCTGGGCTAAAGTAGCAAACATAGCATGCTACATAGTTAATAGGGCCATGGTAAGGCCAAAGTGTAAGAAACCCCTTATGAGATGTTGAAAGGTAAGAAACCCAATTTGGCTTACTTTAGAGCATTTAGATCAAAGTGCTATGTGCATAACAATGACAAATCAGATTTGGACAAATTTGAAGCCAAGAGTGACATTGGAGTATTCTTGGGCTATGCTGAAACATCAAGGGCATATAGGGTTTTTAATGTTAAGAATCAAACAGTGGAGAAAACTCCACATGTTGTGTTTGCAGAAATAAATGATACAACTGACAAGGACAATCTGACAGGGAAAAGGAGGAAGATGGAGAATTTCTAGAATCTAAAGGAGATCAGGAAGATGGCAGCCAACCACAGCTCACAGAGCAAGAGACAGGTCATTCGACCGAAATCCCTGCACACGCATTGCTTCTGGTGAGTCTTCTACCAATCTGCGCACCCTAAAGGATCATCCTGTGCATAACATCATAGGTAACTTGCATGACCCCCCTAAGACCAGGTCATTTCTTAAAGATGTTCATAATGATGACCTCATTGCATTAGTCTCTCATTTTGAACCCAAAAGCATCATAGATGCCTTGCAAGATGAAAATTGGGTTAATGCCATGCATGATGAACTCAACCAATTTGAAAGAAACCAAGTTTGGAATCTGGTTCTCAGACCCATCGACTTGCATGTCATTGGGACTAGGTGGGTCTTTAAGAACAAGCTTGATGAAGATAGGGCTGTCATTAGAAACAAGGCTAGGTTGGTAGCTACGGGGTATAACCAAGAAATTGACATTGACTTTGAAGAATCTTATGCCCCCGTTGCTAGACTAGAAGCCATCAGAATCCTGCTAGCATTTGCATGTTCCCTAGGCATAAAACTATATCAAATGGATGTCAATAGTGCATTTCTGAATGGCCTGTTAAAAGAGGAGGTATTTGTAGAACAGCCCCGTGGTTTTGAACTAAGTGATTTGCCTAACCATGTTTACAAATTGAACAAGACACTATATGGGCTAAAGTAGGCTCCACGGGCCTGATATGACAAACTTAGTGCACATCTGACCGGGGAAGGCTACATCAGAGGTAAGATTGATCAAACACTCTTTAACAAAGTTATGAATGGCCACATCATCACTGTACAGGTATATGTAGATGATGTTGTGTTTGGATCAACTGATTCTAACATGTGCAAGCAATTTGCTGAACTTATGACAAGAGAATTTGAAATAAGCCTCATGGGAGAACTCTAATTTTTTCTTGGACTGTAGATCACACAAACTAAGGAAGGATTCTTCATAAACCAGTCCAAATATACATTGGAGGTCCTAAAAAGATTTGGAATGAAGGAAGTCAAACACATATCCACACCCATGGGAACAAATGCATCTCTAGATGCGGATGAGAATGGTAAATCTATAGATTCCAAGACATACCGAGGTATGATTGGGTCTCTTTTATATCTCACTCCTTCTAGGCCTGACATTCAGTTTAGTGTATGTATGTGTGCTCATTTTCAAGCTAATCCTAAAGAATCTCATTTCATTGCTGTGAAAATGATCTTAAGATACATTGCTAGCACACATGACTTAGGACTGTGGTATCATGCATCATGTTCTTTTGATTTAATCTCATATACTGATGCTGATTATGCTGGATACAAACTTGATAGAAAAAGTACAAGTGGATACTGCAATACTTGGGTGGATGCTTAGTTTCGTGGGCTTCCAAGAAGCAGCACTATGTTGCACTTTCCACTGCAGAAGCTGAGTACATTGTTGTAGGTAGTTGTGGAACCCAAGTGCTATGGATAAAGCACCAACTCCAGGACTACGGAGTAGATCTTGGTTGCACACTGACCATGTGCGATAATACCAGTGCCATTAACTTAACCAAGAATCCCATTCAGCATTCCCGAACAAAACACATTGAGATAAGGCATCACTTCCTCCAAGATGAGGTAAGCAAGAAAAACTTCAAATTTCACTTTGTTGAATCTGAGAAACAAATTGATGATATTCTTACTAAACCTCTAAGCAATGATAGTTTTTTAACTTTAAGAAGAGAATTGGGTCTGTGTAGACCTCCACTTGATTACATTTGCATGTTCTTGCTCATCTAAGTCCAAGGGCTCACTAGTTACAATAGTCAGGGGGAGTCCATCATGCATGTTTAATTGGCTGCATTGTTCATAAACTGTAGGATGTTTCATTCCATTACATGACCTTATGGTATACTAAATAATGTTGGGAGAAGGGCAGATTATGTCTGTCTAAAAATCCACACTATGCGTGAGGTGATCCAAGGATCTAAAGTTCTCCGCCTGGTACCATGGGTCTTAGTCATACACCCTTGCATAATTTTAGTGTCTAGTCTTCATACTAAGTGCACTGCATTTTAGTGTCCATATGTTGAGGGGGAGATGCTTGTTTATCTTGAGACAGGTTCATAACAAAGTCTACTGCATTAGAAGTTTGTCTTCTGTCTGACTCTAGTGAGTCGACGCACTGATCAGTTTACGTCGATGCCACAGTTCAATTTGCCCAATTTTAGCTCACTGTGAGTCCACTCTGCGTCGATGCCCTTTAAAAGACAGGTCGACGCCATCGCCCAGTTGTTCAAACCTCTCACAGCCTTCTCATTTCTCGTGTTCTGCACTTCTGTAGGTGTTGCATTCATGTTCTTTTCCATTTCAAACCCTGCAATTGCTGAGGGGGAGTGTGTCCTAGTCAATTATCTACTCTTCACTTCCTTGTGGAATGTCTCAAAGGGAGATTCCCTACTAAGACTATTCTTATTGACTGAACTCTCTAACAACACTCTCCTGCATGATATTTTATCATGGTTGTTTAAATATAATGAGGCTTAAGGTCAACAACTTTACGTTCTGAAAACTAGTAACTTAGAGGAGAGACTCCATAGGCTTACTTCTAATGATGCCTTTCATAATTAAGTTCTATGCTCCATGGTCTGCTTATGCTTTTCAGTGACAATTTTGGCTGATGTACTTCTATTGAGTATTGAAATCAAATGACCATATCTAGTGAAGCTTATTCAAGCACTCATTGCAGAGCAATGGTCAGGATTTGCTGAGTAACCGGATGCACTTCACCTGAGACGTAAGGTGGTTCACGTCAAAAGGTAATGTCTTGATTAACCTTGATCTGATAAGAAGTTTTATTCATAAAAAAAGGGGGGGCTAGAAGAGCTTAACAGAGCAATGGCTCATGCTTATTGAGAAACTGTCACCCTTCACCAATGAAGTGGTAGTGGGACAGGCATGAAGTGACAAGCTATCTCTGATCAAAATGAGGCATGATAAGTTAAATACACTGAGTAACTGGGGCATTTGCATCTAACAAATGTGATTCCTCACTTAAAAAGGTGTATGTTTATCTTGACTGTCAGCTCGACCTATGTGAAAATCAGAAGTGCAAGTTCAAAAAAGTTCTCACCATTCCAACTTGTTTGACTTCAATACTCATGATAGTTAATCCTAAAAATCACTGAGTCTCATAAGTTAAATTGAATGGGTTCATTCTGGACTTCAGTTCTTTTATATGCATCAGCTTTAGTAATTCTATTTTGAGTACTCCTCCAACTGCTTAAATTCTCGACAAAAGTTCTTGACTTTAATCCATCCATTCTTACTCTACTATCATGACATACTTATGTGTTGGGAGATATCTATTTTAAGGGTTGCTCCAGTCATTTTCTCGAATATGTCTTAGTCCTGAATCTTTCTTCTGAGTTTTTCCCCACGTCTCATATTCTTCACTGCTCTTTCTCACTACACCTCTTGTTTTTGCTGATGGCAAAGGGGGGGAGAGAGTTAGTATGTCAAAAGGGAGAGAAAGTTCTGATTAAGAGAGTTAGTATGTCAAAAGGGGAGAGAAAGTTTTTGCTGTTACATTCTGAGTCCATTGCATATCATGTTGTTATGTTTAAAAATTTGCATGAGTTGCTTACCCAAATTTGCTGTCAAAACTGTGAGCACAATGACTAATAGTTTCTATCATCAAAAAGGGAGAGAATGTTGGATAAATATTGCTTTGATGATGTCGTACTATAAGCCATTTGCCAAACTAACTTAGAATCTCAGGAAGAAGGCAGGTATGAACAAGGTTAACAAGGCTACTCCGACCTCACCATGTTGCTGCTCCAACCTCAGGTCACGCTGCTCCGACCTCCAGACTTGCTGCTCAGACCTCGGGTCACATTAGTAACCATGAAACAAGGGTCTAGTCGTGGTCGGGCTCGTCAGCACATGTCTGAAGTTCCCGACCATGTGTGCACACACTGACTGACTGCATGTGTCAGGCCCTCTAGCAAGTTTTCCTCCTGGCCCGGACTCGAGCCACTACAAGGGAGGCCCTACGGTGACCAACCTACAAACCGTCTCTCCCGGGTGTAGCTCTCGACCTACTCCCTGGTGGGTATGCACATGCGTGCAAAGGCAAACTACGACTATGGGGGCTCACTGAGTAGCAAATGACTCTCGGAAGAACCCACGGAATACAGACAGGCTATGCATGAGCCATGTCGTAAATTAGCTAGAAAAATAGGTTGCACGATGCCACCAGACTTTGGACAGTCCACTAAACCTATTAAACCCAACGGCCCTCGAGTCAGAACACTCAGGTCAAGGCCGTTGCACAGGACAGCCCTAGGCCGTCAATCTGGCCTACCCCTAGGTCAGAAATCATGGTACGATATAGCTTTTAAGGCGGGGCATAACTGCCGACATAAGCCCTTTAAAAGGGAACCTAAGAAACCCTCCAGCCCTAGGCTGGGTAATTGGACTCACAGTCCATAGGCCATATGCATGGCCCATATCGAAACCGCTTTCTGGAGAAGCTCACGACGTGTGGGAATAGCCCTCCGCACTTGTACCGATACACGGTGACTCGATCAAGCATAACACGAAAGCCCGGAACATAAGAGGGTCACCCAAAGCCTTAAACCCATGAGCACGCTAATCGATGTAAAATGGTACCTTCGGATACCCAAAAACACAGTCATGGTACCCACAGGGTGTTCGGGACACTCATGGGGCCAAAGGTTAATCATTGGTTCTCAACCGGATCGACTGAGACCCAAAACGGGCAAGAGGGGTAGGGGTCGGTCGACCAAACCCCAAGGGTCAGTCGACCAAAGCCACCTGCACCAGTCGGTTCTCCGAACCAACCCAGTCGGTCGACGTAGCGCAGTTGTGTTGACCCCCCCTTCCTGCCGCGGGCGGCCGGGCGCAGCTGGCTGTGTCGACACCGCACGGGGCTGTGTCGACACCCCCTTCTGCGGTTGGTCAACCGGCGCCCAAGGGTTGGTCGACCGAAATCTGCAGCGCGCCCCCTTCGCTGCAGGGCCGTTCGGTCGGCCGACCATAGCTGGTCGGTTGACCGAATACGATGACCACCCAGTCCGAGCTCACCCTAGGAGCTCGGTTTCCATGTCAACTCGATCCCAATCAAGGGGGAAAACAACGGGGATCATTCCCCAGGTCCTAAAACCCAAAAATGGAGGGAAGAAAGTGGGAAAACGTCGATCGATTCGACGAAACCGTCACACACCCTAAAATGCATTCAAAACCCCTCAACGAGCAATAACCCACGCTCGGCTCACCACAGGCTACCAAAACTATGGGAAAGGAAGTACATGGGTTAAGGATCCATCCCCCTACCTCCACCAAAGATTCCACGCACCGTGGACGCCGTTCCGTCATGAAATGCCTCGCAAACCACCGCCGGCACCCTAAGCTCGCAAACGACGAACACTGCGCCACAGTCCCTCGATCCTCGACCCGTCCTCACCGCTCCTCGCCCCACGAACCTCGGCGCCTCACCCCCCGCCTTCCTCCGACGGCCACCGGAGAAGAGAGGGAGAGAAGAGGGAGCGTGAGAAGAGAAAGGGAGAGAGTTAGAGTTGTGAGGAGAGAGAGGGGGGTGAGGATTTAAATAGAAAACCCACACGGAAATTCCACGATCTAGAAATTACAAAAATGGGGGAAAAATACTCCCCACGATCCTTGAAAAATGCACAACGCGTCTGCAACATCCTAGAGCCTGACAACACATTGGTTCACCCTGCATAGGGTTCGAATGTTCGTCAGACACAAACCCGCGTAAAGGCCAAAACACGTTCCGGGACTCACAACGACGCTCCGAACTCACGGGTCCTGATTCGGAAAAATGAAAAATTTTCCACGGTGTTACAGTTCTCCCCTCCTTATAGAAATTTCATCCTCGAAATTGAGGCAACCACCACGACATAAGGGAATAACAACACACCCAGCTGGCAACGCTCCCAGAGCTCCAGCAAAACCTTGATACACACGGAAACACTTCTCCTGAGGGATACAGTCAGACCTTGATCATGATCAAACGCCTTGCTCTACTCACAACACACATCGATCATCAGAGCAGGCATAACACAAAAGGGAACAAGTCTGGCATTGCCTCAGTCACCACGAAAATCCAACCATGGCATTGCTACCATGATCTCGCTCACCGAGGAAACACAATCTTCGTTACGAGAAATAGCCACCGATAAAATCCCATGCTAGGTGGATCAATCAAACATCAGCTTCACTACCAGCTGACTGATCTCACGCCCTGCACCAGGGACGACCATCATTGAGCTTCGCCAGCTCACACAGTCATTCCAACTGACTGCGACAAATCTGTCGGCTCTGTGCCATAAACCATCTCACACCTGGCAAGCCGAACGCCAATAACTACACTGGA
The DNA here is from genome assembly GCA_022559845.1 of Amorphophallus konjac. Lineage (NCBI taxonomy): Eukaryota > Viridiplantae > Streptophyta > Magnoliopsida > Alismatales > Araceae > Amorphophallus > Amorphophallus konjac. The sequence continues at coordinate 67,661,892 of CM040117.1, forward strand.
CCAGCTCTGTCAGAACTCAAACTTTGACAAAGCCCAGATCCCATCCGGGAAAAGGCACATCACGGAAATGGCTACCAAAGGCCTCGCTTGCACACGGCTCTCGCCATTCTCGAATCTCCACAACCAGCATCTTCTGTCTGTGAAAGACCATACATCGGTCACCAGACACTCATCAACGAGAAGCCTTCACTCGCTCGACTTCTTCCTTCCTTCCTGGTTCATCACCAGATCCAATGATCACATTGCAAATCTGGACAGTCCATCCGTTGACTCTCGCACAGACCATTACCGCATCACGAGCCGATCTTCACTCTGACACCGCATCCAGACCTATCCTCATGCCAACTCTACTCTCTCAGGGGAGCACGACAAAACCAAAGGACACGATCCTAGAATCCTCGGTCCTCACCTCACTCGACTCAGGCTTATAGGGAAATCCTCCCATTCTTGTCACAAGACCAAGGTTCACCATCCAACGTCAACGTCTTCAAGGGACCTTCACACGTAGGCATCGTCCATCGTCCTATCTTATCAAATCCTTCTCATCTCAATTACTCCTAATGGACGCCTACCAATCCTCAGCTCCACTCTCGCCACAGAGCCACAAGACAACACCTGAACGATCCTCGGCACACATCTTTAGGACAGACAAGTGCCGCCTGCCACCACAGCATCCTAGTCGACGACACCGCGACCAATGCACACGAGTCCCCAAACCACACAGATTCTTATCACAGCTGAGTCCTCTCCACATCATTCTGAAACTCTCGGACTCAATTGGGCCTCTTGATAACACAGACCTTGCCATGGTCGACTACTCGACTAGCCTTACTAACCGCTCACAGCTACCAACTGGGACCCATAATCTCTCAGAGATCACTGCTGGGGAACCACGATCTCATTCGAGGACACAGCTTCCAACACGCGTCAAGCACTGAGCTTATAGACTCTGACCATCACATCCTTGTCATCCATCCGGTAATTCCTCAGCAACCCCATCAGGGTTTAGAACCAGACACCTGACACGACTTCCAACAAAGGAACATGGTACTCATGCGGCACACTAACCGACACATTTCCTTAATTCTCCATCCTGCCAGTGCCACAAATCGTAATGCCTCCAACAAAGGCACGACAACCAACATGGCTCACATAGCCAGAGACAATCTTACACCGAGGAAGCAATCCTCTAATGCTCCATACAAATCCTCGGGGATCCGCCCGTAGCAACCAACGCTATGATCCTGGGCCTACAGGGTTATAAGCCCACTTGAATTCTGCTGCGCACTCTAATCTACATGCGTATAAAACATAGCAACGACTCGGGATCCGCCATCCCGATAATCCTCAACTCAACTGGCTAACCTCGAGAGAACTGGGTGAGGAAAAGCTCCATTACCTCGAACCCAAAGCACAGATTCTCTCTCCTAATCTGGCAATCCTCTGTAACTCTGTAGGCTCCGATCCAACACATCGGGAACCACAACACTAGCTACGAGTCTTCGCAATCCTCGCCCAACTGGCACACATCCTTTTGGAACAATGCCAATGCTCTCATGCATCAAGGGGAAAAGTGTAACGCTTCTCACATGCAACCTCATTGCCGCAACACAGGATGCGTCTCGCACAGACTTCATGGCACACAAGAAAGGCCAACCAATCTGAACACATAATGCAAGACGACGAACTTGGCAAAACGTGATCTCTCCAACCAAGGAGAAACCAACATACTTCCTACAAACCCGGAGATCTCCACGCTCGACCTGACCTCGAACCTTCCATACGCTGGGAACAGCACCTTCCAGCATCTGAAGAATACCATTGCCTCTCGCCAGGTCAGCTCCTCCGACAACACTCGCCAAGCATTCTGTTGGACCACGATCACAGCATCTCTCGATGCACCACCCCTACAATTTCGTGAACTGCAACTTGCCACGCCTCGAGCGCTGACTCTGCTAATCGCCAACCACACACTACCACAACAGTTGAGCTAGCCGCTGCCACATGCTCCTCATCTACACCTGCCTCCACGCGGATCACCATGCCAAGAGCCACCATATGAACCATGATCGGTACTTGCCAACGCTCATCCTCCGTCCCAAATCTACCGCGAAACCTTCACATCTCGCTTGCAATCTCGCACAGCGCATCCAAGAGTGGCGCAATGGCCCCGAATTCCACAATCTGGGCCAAATCTAAGACACTGCCACACAATCTCAGACCCAATCTAGGACTAAGATAGTCCATTCACGCACAGAAATGCAGGACTTAGAGCTCCCTAGGACATCTCTGCCCAATCCTGCCTCAAAATCTACAAAATAATCGGGACTGGCACATCATTTCTAACTCCACAAAGCATAACAAGAACGTCAGGGCTCGACAATCAGCAGCTCATCCGGAAGATCTTCCGCTCGTCCGAGCACATTCCTCGACCAGAGCACCCGTTCTGCCACCTCAAACCACGATCTTGGCACCTCAGGGGCTGGATAAACCTCAAATTGGGGTGGCCAAAATGACAAAAACATCTCAGGAGTACACTAATGGCCACTTTTTTTTTAACTCAAGTAAATACTTGCAAGGAGTAGAGGGGGGAGGGGGTTCATCCCTTCATTATGGAAGAAGATGAACACACTACCCCTACCGCCAAGCAAGCGTTTTCATATAAGGAAAGCGGTAAGAGAGAACGGGTACAGGGGGAGGGGAGGGGAACGTCGCCCGAAAGGGGGCAGGACGAGTACAAGGCCGAAAGGCCCACAAAGGAAAGAGACCAGGAAAGGCCAAGACGTGGGCAAGGCGCCGAATCCAGGGACCCACAGCACAAGTAAAGGTCAAATCCCCAACAAGATAGAATCTTCAACGAAAGCCCCTTCAGAGTCGGATGAAAATGAAGAACGGATTCCACGCCGACGGTCCGGAGATCCTGGCCAATCAAGAGGGTCAAGGTCCGAACCATCGTGATCGGGGTCCTCGGAGACGGACGAGTGGACCGGCGGTGGGGGCGTCGCCAAGGCCGACTGGAGCCGAAGTGAGCGACGTGGAGGAGGAGGAGCCTCGTCAAAGATGCACTGCCGATCACGGGAAGAGGAAGTGGAGTTGGAGCGGCGGTAGGAACTTCGGGACGGACCGGCCTCAGTCCTCGACCCCACCAGCGAACGATCCATGACAGGATAGCCCACCAAAGCCGCATGAGCCGCCACAAAATCACTGAACCCCGACTCCGGCTCAAGCCCAGGGATGGAGAGAACCTGAACGAGCTGAGGAGCTTGATACCAGAACCAAGAACTGAGGGAGGCGTGCATCCGTGGGACGCAACGGAACTGGGGGCAGAGCAGAGACAACAATCGGACCGGGTGGTTCCTGGTTGATTTTCTTCTTCAGTGCTTGAGCAAAGGAGAGGCGGGGGGACGGCGTAGGAGTAGACGAAGGTGGCACCGGACCGGCACCCCCACCCACCAAGGTGGAGGGCTGCAGCCCTGGGGACCAAGCCTCAGCAGCGGCATTGAGACCTGCAGGAGGCAACGGGGGCCTGCCTTGGGCCTGAGCATCCGGTGCCTGGAGGCCGGGGACCATCGAAGCAGCGGCGGCACGAAAAGCCACTTGGACACGTGAAGACGGGGCAACAGGCTGAGGGACAGCCTCGGACGAAGCTGGCACGGAGGAGGAGCACCCTTCCCAACGAAAGACGTTGGATGATCCGGGGGTCACCCCTGCTCGGCCTGGAGAAGCCTCCACAGGATTGGTGCAGCGAAGCTCCACCGCTGGAGCAAGATCAGGCGAGGTGACGTTGACCGAGCCAGAAGATGGGAGCTTCGGCCCAGGAGAAGGATAGCCTGCAGAGACAGGGGGCAGCTCCAAGGCAGGGAGCTCAGGAGCAGCATCAGCCAAGACCGCACTCGGATGGAGGACAGCAGGAGGGGGGTCGACATCTTGAAGATGGGAGTTAGCCCTCACGCTGACAGAAGCACCATCCTGGGGCAGCAACACCGCAGGAACAACTGGCCGGGGGGAAGACAGATGCAGGGTGTGAGAAGGTGATGCCACGACAATGCCTGCGAGGGGATGCGATGCAGCGAGCTTGGCCAAGGGGGGTGGAAGCTCGGAAGTCGCAGCAGCAACAGGCATGGAGAGAATCCTTGAAATAGCAACCAAGGGGGGCGGGGTAAGCGAGGCCGCCGCTGGCATGGGGGCAAGAACACCTTGCATGTAGGCTGTCCCAGGCACGACTCCAAGACCCGCAGCAAGAGCGAGGAAGGGAGCACCCCTGAGAGAGGCAAGCAAGCAGGCGCAGTGACAGGAACTGCAGAGGAGGCAGCGAGAGGCTGTGCCAAACACCGAGAGGGTGGTTGCTGGACAACAGGGGTGGACGCAAGCGAAGGATCTTGAGTGGCGGGTGTCGGACCCACAGCAGGCAGCCGTTTACACTTGGGGGCTTCATGGCCCAGGCGACGGCACCCCGAACAGAAGTGGGGAAAGGCAGGGTAAACCAGAGGCTGCCAGAAGTGCCAGTTGCCAGCCTTGATCCACACCCGAGGGCGGGGTTTCTTCGACACGTCCATGTGAACACACACACGGGTGGTAGTTGAACGGGACAAATAGAGTGAATCCTTATCAACCTTCAGGGGGGTCCCAAGATTCCCAGTAATAGAGAAGAGCATGGGCTCGTTGTAAAAGTTCACTGGGAGGTTGGGCATCTCAACCCAAACCAGCACGACCGGTGAGTCTTCATCGGAGGTGAATCGGATGTTCCACTGAAAGAAATGAAACGGCCTGCCTTTGACGAACAAGGTATCCTTGAGCAGGACTAGTAGGAAGTCTTCTCTATTCTGGAAACGAAGAAGGACACTTAACCATGAACAATCCTTGCCGACCACCTGACCTCGCTACAAATTTCCTCGAACATAGCACCGCAGCAACGCATATGCTGGCAACCTCTACCCAACGTAGTACAACTGGGGCCACCACCCATCGGGAAGAAATCTCTCTATCTCATTCCCCAGGCCCCACTCTGGCACTCAAATGAAAATGACAATCGCCTTCACAGTGCACTCAAGCTCTCAAGCAAGAAACAAGCGAAAAATAAACATAAAACCCTATGCTAGCTTCCAACTGTACTGGACCTTATGGACTCTGATCATAACAATTATCACGAATTCTCATGTACACTCACAAACACACTGGCTCTGATATCACCTGTAACGACCCAAGATCTGGATACCGGGAAGGACTCGATACCATTCGAATCCTGGTCCACCGCCCAGGAGCCTGAGGGCTCGGAAGGGCTAAAGGATGTGTGTGAGTGGTGGTATACAGGAATAAGAAATAAAGCAGGAACAATAAGAATATAACAATTACCCTATCTCTACAGAAATAAAACGTACCCAATGCGGAGTGAACACTCGGCCTGGCGAGCTGGCAACGACAAACCTCTGTGCTACACCTCCGAACCTCGAGGAGGAATCACCACACCTAAAAAGTACGGGTGAGCCTCATCTCACTGGCTCAGTAGGGGTCCCACAGAACCCCAACCGTAAACAACGGCGGTGACGGAAAGCAACAACAACAGCGGAAATGGCAAACACAGTGGCCGGTAAAACCTTGAATCTACAACTACTCCTACTGTACCAGGAAACACACCCCGATCTTACAGTCGGGGGACCACCGGACTAATGATAAAACCCTAGCTATGCTGCCAGAAGAAACACCACAACAACGTTGTCGCAGAGGCCTGTCCTAGCTGACTAAGGCCTGGCCCGAGACCACGCGGTCTGGGAACAAGGTCACGACCTCGCTGTCGTGAACCCGAGCTGTCTAGGGAAAACCCTCGATAACGCTACCGAAAACCCTAGACCTCGGTGTCGGAAGGACACTCTAAAACCACCAAGAAAACACGAGAAAACCCGTCTCATGTGATAGGAGTACATCCCATTAGAAGCAAGGCCGGATGCATCCACTGACGTCTTAGTCCACGCCTTAGGTGTCTCCCTCTATCCCAGCGGGAAACTAAGACACCGTACTAGTAACCATGAAACAAGGGTCTAGTCAGAATCATGCTCATCAGCACGTGTCTGAAGTCCCTGACCATGTGTGCACACACTGACTGACTGCACGTGTCAGGCCCTCTAGCTAGTTTTCTTCCCGGCCCAGACTCGAGCTGCTACAGGGAGGCCCTATGGTGACCAGCCTATAAACCGTCTCTCCCGTGTGTAGCTCTCCACCTACTCCCTGGTGGGTATGCACACGCGTGCAAAGGCAAGCTACGACTAGTGGGGGCTCACTGAGTAGCAAACGACTCGCGGAAGAACCCACAGAATACGGACAGGTTACACATGAGCCCTATCATAAATTAGCTCAGAAAATAGGTGGCACGATGCCTCTGGACTCTGGACAGTCCACTAAACCTATTAAACCCAACGACCCACGAGTCACAAGACTCAGGTCAAGGCCGTTGCACAGGACAACCCTAGGCTGTCAATCTGGCCTACCCCTAGGTTAGAAACCATGGTACGATATAGCTTTTAAGGCAGGACATAACCGTCGACTTAATCCCTTCAAAAGGGAACCTAAGAAACCCTCCAGCCCTAGGCTGGGTAATTGGATTCATAGTCACAGGCCATACGCATGGCCCATACAGAAACCGCTTTCCAGAGATGCTCACGACGTGCGGGAATAGCCCTCTGCACTTGTACCGATACACGGTGACTCAATCAATCATAACACGGAAGCCCGGTACATAAGAGGGTCACCCGAACCCTTAAACCCACGGGCATGCTAATCGAGGTAAAACGGTACCTTCGGACACCCAAAAACATGGTCACGGTACCCATGGGGTGTCCGGGACACTGATGGGGCCAAAGGTCAGTCATTGGGTCTCAACTGTACCGATCGGGACCCAAAACGGGCAAGAGGGGCAGGGGTCGGTCGACCAAACCCCAAGGGTCGATCGACCAAAGCCACCCACGCCAGTTGGTCAATCGACGTGACCAGGCGACGTCGACGCAACGCAGCTACGTCGACCCCCCCTTCCTGTCGCGGGCGACTGAGCGTAGTGGCTTGCGTCGACGCAGCACGGGGCTGCGTCGAATCCCCCTTCTGCGGTCGGTCAACCAGCGCCCAAGGGTCGGCGACCGAAATCCGTAGCGCACCCCCTTCGCTGCAGGGCCGTTCGGTCGGCCGACCACAGCCGGTCAGTCGACCGAATACGGCGACCACCCAATCCGAGCTCACCCTAAGAGCTCGGTTTCCCTACCCACTCAATCCCAATCAAGGGGGAAAACAACGGGGATCATTCCCCGAGTCCCAAAACCCAAAAATGGAGGGAAGAAAGCGGGAAAATGTCGATCGATTCGACGAAACCGTCACACACCCTAAAATGCATTAAAAACCCCCCGACGAGCAATAACCCACGCTCGACTCACCACGGGATACCAAAACCACGGGAAAGGAAGTACAGAGGTTAAGGATCCCTCCCCTAATCTCCACTGAAGATTCCGTGCACTATGGATACCGTTCCGTCGTGAAACGCCTCGCAAACCACCGACGGCGCCTCGAGCTCGGAACGATGAACACCGCGCCACCGTCCCTCGATCCTTGACCCATCCTCGCCCCATAAACCTCGCCGCCTTACCCCCCCACCTTCCTCTGTTGGCCGCCGAAGAAGAGAGGGAGAGAAGAGAGAGCGTGAGAAGAGAGAGGGAGAGAGTGAGAGTTGTGAGGAGAGAGAGGGGGGTGAGGGTTTAAATAGAAAACCCACGCGGAAATTTCACGATTTGGAAAATACAAAAATGGGGAAAAATACTACCCATGATCTCGAAAAATGCACAACGTGCCTGCAATGTCCCAGAGCCCGACAACACATCGGTTCATCCTGCACAGGGTTCCGAAGGTTCGTCAGACACAAACCTACGTAAAGCCCAAAACACGTTCTGGGACTCACAACGACGCTCCACAAATTCTCACAGAACGGGTAGGAGTAAGGTCAATGGGGGCCACAGAGGTGGTCCCAGCAACAGATGATGTGGTAGCAGTAGCATTCATGCCACGAGAAGGAGCTGAAATCGGGGCGTCGGCCCCCTGCAAGGCTTGTCGGATGAGATGGAGCTGGGTAGGGTCCAGCTGGGCCATCATATTGAGAATTTTATTGGCCGGATTCTGATTGGACGGATTTGAAAGAGAGGGTTGGGAACCCTCGCCAAGAATGGTCGGGAGTGGAGGGGCAGTCCCCTCTCCTCCCTGCAGATGGGTGACCCGAGGTGGGTCCTCAAGAAGGCCGCGAGGAAGAGAATCCTCGTGAGACTGAGAGAAATCGTATGACGACATGGGGGATGATGAATCGAACAAAGGATTGAAGTAAGAATGGAAATAAGGACTGACCCTAGGGGATGATCCTGAAGGTAAGAAATAACCCCACATACACTAAACAACTAAGACCAGGGCAAACAATCCTAACCAACCAAATCCATAAATCAAACAACAAACATGCAATGGAAGGAAGAGATGAGAGGAGAATCACCCAATTAGACAATCAAGTTATTAAAGGATGCCCGTCAAATTCTTATGAGTTCCTCTTCGAACCTTAGTGGCTTGATTAAAATGTAGATTCACTCAACAACTAGGTGCCTAACTAGGGTAAGAAATGAGGAACTGTGTGACTCTATAGGGATCTCTCACTCGCGGATGCAAACCCTAGACTGGGGTGGATACGGTACAACCTGCCCGGCGTCCGTGCGGGTATCCACGGCTCACGGGGCTTACGGAGGTCCTCGGCAAGGTCCCCTAGTCAGCTCCAAGGAATATGGAGACGAGAGGAAACCCTACCTCGGTAGGAATGCAACTACTATGAAAAGAGATGGATGCTCCTATGCGCACCGGAGTGCATGCAAAATCTAGCCTAGCAACTATCAAACAATGGTCAATCAAATATATAAGCTATAAAAGTAATGATGCAACAATGGTAGGGGAGCAGGGGGAGATCAATAACTAGCACCAAAGCTGATAAATCTCATGGAATATGGCAATCAAAATGAGCAATGAGTGCACTGCGGCACCAGAGATAGGCCGTGAAGAAGTATGGACGGTCGATAGGACGCCGTCTAGGACAGGACGCTGGAGGAGAACTGGCGCTGTTCGCAGGGGAAGGTCGGTGGATGAACAGCCGCCCTAGCGGATGGACGGCTCTGGGAGAACCGCTCACGTTCCAGAAGGCAGAAAACGCTCCCGACCTGCAATCACTCCAAGAAGAAAACTAAACAACAAAAGAGGGGTCAGCAACTCACAAGCACGATGGGCAGTAGGGGTCCCACCGTGATCGCCACAAGATATATTTTCCTCTCCCGAATCCGTTTCTTCCAAATGTCTTCCCGAATGTCTATCCTACCACCTCCACATGAGGAACAAGTAAAGGCAAAGGAAAAAGGGAAGTGTAACAAACCGTGATCGCCACCAAAGCGCCAAACGTGATGAACACGCCGTGCTTTGGAAAGAGGGAGATCCACTCGCCTGACTGCAGCGCTGGGAAGATGAACGGTTTATGGAGAACTGCCTATAGGATGTACGGTCTTACAATAGACCGCCTAAGGACGCTGCAGAAGATGCGGGATGAAGGACTTCTGGGAGTTGAACGGCTCTATAGCGACCGTAGGAAGAGATGGACGGCCCAGCCTGCGCCGCACGTCTTCTTGAACGGACCGTGTAAAACCGCGCAAGACCACTGAGCCAGAAGTCCAAAGGGGTCCAACCTCCACCCTCTCCAGCCGGCCAGAGGGGATGGGCCTCGTGCTAACGATTGCTGACCTGCAAAAGCAATGTAAAAACACATAGAAACAACCTAGATTAGAACTGAATGGTGTAGTATATGTCAAAATAATAAGGAATGAACGTGACTAAGTGGAAAGGGGGATACCTGGGGGATTTTAAACCCATAGGGTGGCAAAAACGTGGGTGGATGTGTGCATGGTGATGAGAATGAAGAAGAACGTAGAGAGAAAGCAATGCATGTAGTGAAAAGTGACGAAATCAACCAAACATAAAAGACTCAAGACTCGACTACTCCCTGAACCGGAGGCTTGTATGGACGTAGAAAGCCTCCCTCCTTGGTGCTAGGTCGCTCAAGAGTGCGGCAGGGCTTCGCCGTCGACCAAAAATCTCCCCCCTTTTCAAGTCTGACCTTCAGGGTCTATTTATAGAGCCTAGAATGCCAGCCCCAAAATTAGGGTTTCCAGTGGATATTAACCCGAGATATCAAAAGATAAAGTGAAGATAATATCCTCAGCTTTCGTTAGGATCAAATCTCATCCGATTTGGTTGAGAATCCACGGAGAAAATCGAGGACAAAGTTGAGGGTTTAACCACTGATAAAAGGGATAAAATCTGTTAAAATTCAACAATCGACGTGATGAACGGTCTTACGATAGACCGCTCAACTGGATGGGAGGCCATACACTGGCCATCCAACCCCGTCGGTGGAAATTCAAAATAAATTATTAATAATCCCAAATTATCCATTGAACTGACCGAAACATTCGCTGTTGGACTCTCAGAGATAAACGGCTCAGATGAGACCGTTCAAACAAAGCGCGGCCAAAGACAAACCGTTCTAGTTCTGTCGGTGGAAAATCAAAATAGATAAGATAATTAGATAATTATCTGAAAGCCAGCGACGTTTAGGACTCTGGAGAAATGAGCGGTCACCATCAGTCCGTTCATCAAGTTGAACGGCTATGAGAGGGCCGCATAAAAGCTTGTCGGTGGAAATTCAAAAAATTAACTAAAATGCTCCAAAATATATGAACGGTCCACAGTCAACCACACATGAGTTGAGCGGTCATGGATGAACCGTGCATGCATATGGACGCTTGAAACTTATAGAAAAGCCCAATCAACCAGAACCAAGGCCCGTTAAGTCCTGAATCGACTTGGACCTAACCAAGGAGGGAGGCAACCAATAAAATTGGCCCAAAATATGCCTGAAAATAGCCCCAACGAGTGATGGACAACTCGAGGCATCAACAAATGGGAGTAAGAAAATGACTCAACTTATCGGCATAAAACGGGTGTCAACAGTATGATTAGAATTATGAGATGTGTAGCATCAAATCCTTAAGATAAACAAACATGACAATATGAAGATGAACATGTTGAGACAGGTGCGATAGATTCAGAGGGGGGTGAATGAATCTCCCCTTTAAAATTATAGCCTAATTAAAAACTTATGCTCAGATATGCGGAATTATAACTTGTTGCAAATATATTCTGTGAATGCTTAGGAGGATCTCAGCAAAACAGCACAGATGAATTTACCTTCACTCGATCCTAAGCAAGCATCTAATGTGCGAAGCAATAAGATGAACACATAAGAAAATCAAACCACAAGGGACACCAGGATTTTTAGGTGGTTCGGTCCACAGACCTACGTCCACCCCTCACTCCAAACCGGAGTGAGGCTTCCACTAGCAACGCTAGAACAACAGACTCAGTCTGCAACAAATGCTGCCACACAGCTTGACTAGGGGAACAACCTCCCCTCTTCCTCCACACCGGAGGGAATCCACTAGTGACACACAGTCACTAGCAAGCCAGAGACCGAAGTCTCTCTTCCTCCACCAAGGAGGGGACCTACAAGTAGCAACTACTACCTGCAGCCGGAGACCCAAGTCTCCCTTCCTCTGAAGCCCAGAGGGAAGCACAAGTGACACCAAGTCACCTGCAAACCAGAGGTCTCGGACCTCTCTTCCTCCACAAAGGAGGGAACCACTGATGACACAAAGTCACCAGCAAACCGGAGAAACAAATCTCCCTTCTCCTGAAACCACAGGAGGAACCCGATCCCCAACAGGGCAATCGGAAGAACAAGGTAATAGGAAAACAATAAAAGATAAAAATCACCGCGACAGAAAGCTGGAGAAATGAAAAGCACAAAGTAGCTCTCGCAGGAGCAAACTGGATTGGATCTGATCAAAATTCCAGTGAAGACAATGAAGCACTCTTCTTATTCACGACCTCTCTATCTCTCAATCTTTTTCTTCTTCTCAACTCATGCTCTCTCTTTTTCTCTTTTTCTTCTGCTACTTCTCTGCCCTTTCTGCTTCAGCTCTTCTTCTTTCGATCACTCTTTTTCTTATGTCTTTCATCCACTTCATCCATCTTCTTCAGTGGAAGAAGGCTTCCTTTTATAGCAATAGAGGAAAGGGCTAATGCTCTCTTCGATTCTTGCCCGAGCTTCAGTCCACGTGGCGGCTTCTCAGCATCTTGGATCACGTGCCAGGTGCCAGCCTCGGATCACGTGCCCAGACTCTACAGGTTTAATGAAGAGTTCAGTCGATCAGCAGAATCAACACAGGCTGTACATAGTTCAATAAAGCAGCAATGTATAGACTTAACAATGCAGTGTGCATGCAATGTACAGACTTTGCGTGCAGGCTGCCAGCGATGTATAGACTTGCTGCGTGCAGGCTGGCAACAATGTATAGACTTTGTTGCATGTTGTGGGACGCAATGTACAGATTTTGCGGCAGGCAGCTGGACGTTGTATAGACATGCTGTGCAGGCTGTGGGACGCAATGTATAGACATTGCAGTGCTGGCTTCCAGCGATGTATAGACATTGTTGTGCTACCGTGAGACGTTGTATAGACTTACTGTGCAGACTGCCAGATGCAGTGTATAGACTTTGCGTGTGTGTGCTGAGACAATGTGTAGACTTGGTTCGAGCAACACACTGACTGTACAGACTATATGAATGCAAAGCTAGACCCATGTACAGACTTCATACATGCAAGACTGAAGCATGTACAGACATGATGTAGCATGATTGTATGGACTTAGTGTGCACGCTAGAAGATGATGTATAGAGTTGATGTATGCAGCCATAAGGATGTACATACTTTGATTGCGTGCATGACAGAACAATGTTTAGACTTGCTATAATGCATGCATGATAAAAAGCAAACTGATGTATAGACTTTAGGTAATGCATGCGATGCAACACAGTGTATAGACTTAGTTGTGCTGTGCAAACTATGTTCAGACATGCTATGCTTGCTGTGGGGGATGTATAGACTCTGCGTCTATCAAAGTATGCATAATGAAAAGAGACGCCTCTTTCCTAGGCGTTAATTTCAGAAGTGACGCCACTTTTGGTGGGCGTCAAATTTCGAGCTTAAAAGAGTGTATAGACTTAGTGTGGCTGTATAGACTAGCAAATGCATGAGAGGTAAGGCAATGTATAGACACTGGCTGTATAGACTTTAAGCGAACGCTGTACAGACTTGAACGTAGGTGAAGACCGCAATGTATAGAGTTGCGTTCACACAACGTTGGTAAAGGTGAGAATGTACAGACTTACATTCAGCAGTGTATAGACTTGAACACATGCATTATGCAATGTACAGACTTGGACGCATGCTGTGCCATGCGATGTATAGACTTCCCAGCAGCAAGGCTTTGCTATGAATGTGCAGACTTGATGAAATGAGGCATGTACAGACTTGAACTCTTGCAATTCAGCAATGTACAGACTTAGTGGCTTGCATGCTGTGCGATGTATAGACTTCACATTATGCATCCAGACGAATGTACAGACTTGAGTTATGCAACTGAAGGCTGTACAGACTTGCTATGAAAGTGAGATGCAACGTGAGACGCTCGAATGTACAGACTTGTTGATTGTGTTAAGACACAGCATGAGACGCTGAGTGTACAGACTTGCTATCTGAAGTGTGTACAGGCTTTACTGAAGAGTGTTCAGACTTAGCCTGCAGCATTGTGTAGACTATGTAACGTGCAGACAAGACACTGTATGGACTTGAGAGCGACCAGAATAATGTACAGACTTTGACATGATGCATAAGATGCATGAAATGCATTGGCTATACAGACTTGATCGATTAATAGCAGATGAGTGTATAGACTTCCGCTATCAAGCTTCAGGCAGGCTGTCTAAGGATGTATAGACTATGTAGAGAGAGTGATACAATGGCTGTGCAGACAACACCTGTTGTACAGACTTAACCTGACTGTGCAGACAACACCCGTTGTACAGACTTAACCTGAGTAGATATGAAATGCATGAGTCTAAGTCTAGACATTCATAGAAACAAGGTTATGAAATGCAGACATTCATTGACTTATGGCAGTTATGAAATGCACCAATGCACACAGCCTGTTCGATGTAATGATACTCAAATAAGATGTTCATTGAAACATTCACATATGCAACACAAACAGATTCATCTGCAGACACAACAGATGATGACTTATAGTGTTTGCTATCATCAAAATCACAGGGACACAACAATCTCCCCCTTTTTGATTATGGCAACACTATGAGTCATACTGACTTGATCAAATATTTCTCCCCCTTTGACTTCAGCAAAAAGACATTAGTTGAAGAGGGAAGAATAAGACTGCATAAGATGAGTGAATTAAAAGCTCCCCCTTTGACTAAGCTCCCCCTTAATGGCAATTAGCTCCCCCTGAATAGAATAATGATCAGAAACGTTTTGAAGGTTGAAACCAATTGAGATGAAGGGAGAGAAATATCAACAAAAGCACAGGGACACTCAAGAATGCTGACTAGATCTCCCCCTTTATGAAAGACACTCAGCATGACAGGAAAGCTCCCCCTGATTAGATGGAGTGAAAGAGGTGATGAGCATCTATCAGTAAAACACATGGGTACTCAAGGATTACCACAGTCTGTAATCACAGTGAATAAATGAGGAAGAAGATTTTCGTTAACACACCAAATTCATAAATCTTGATGACCGAATTTCAGACTTTTCAATTATAATAGATTATGAATGAGTTGAAACTTACTTTCATGATTTAAGAGTGATGTATTCAAAGTTTATCAAGAAATTTCAATACTCATATCTGAAACACCTTTTAATAGTAGTGAACCAAAGACTCATCTGAAATTCATGTTTAACCTCCTTCCATCTTACTCATTTAAATTCAATGTCACCTATGGAAGTTACACAAGATAATATTGAGATTAAACAAGAAAAAATGTGTCTAAATTTGCCTTTAGTTTTTCAGAATTTTCTATTTATCAGCACTTATTTTTCCTGAGCAAGTTTGGTTCAGTCAACACCTTTTTACGTGAGGCACAACACGTCTTAGGTGAAGTGACCCAGTTACTTAGTGTGACAACCATATTGCCTCTCAAGGAGAACAGAGTTAGCAATGAGGAGTGTCTTTTTACATGAGGAGACACCTTGATCAGAGGCCAGAATCCTCAGTTACTCAACACAACCATGCCATTGCTCTGTCAGATTTTCAATCATTTTTATAAGAGAGGTAATTATGGCACTTCATGACATGGGGTTACTCTATTTCTTTGATGGACACCCCAGTTTCTCTGTGACCAAAATCATTGCTCTTATTTTAAAATTTTTAAATATTTTCTGAATTTTCAAACAAAGCTCAGTACACAGAATTGTTTAAGAACAATACTTTCTACATGTATCTTAACCAAAGATAGCCATGTCCTTTAAATTTTAGATTTTAGAAAGTTTTGCATGAAGTTATATGAGATAATTGGTTAAGATTTATTAAGCAAATGATTCAGATACTTTCATGTCTTTTAGATCAAAGCTTAATGAATACATTAGTCTTAAATCAATTTGATACATCAGACATTCTTAAGCCAGTATAATAGAAGATTCTTCTTTTCAGAATATGTCTGATTTTTGATTAGGGTGCAGTGACTAAAATCTTTCCTCATTCATGATGAATCAACTTTGACATTGCAGCACATCAGTGGAGTCAACAAAACATTTTTATTGAGAGAATAGCAGAAGGTAATCATGATGAGACAAGGGGTGAACATTAGAACAGTGCTGTTTAGAAATCAATAGCTGAGTCTGGAGTACAGACAGAACAGCTACACAAGTGGAAACAGTAGTGAATTCAAGTGAACCATACAATTGCCAAGAGAATGAATCAGATTGCTAGACAGTAGGAGTTCAAGAGATGAAGAAGTGATCAAACAAGAATGCTCTCCCTGTCTAGATGCAATGGAATATCCTTTTAGGT
Source organism: Amorphophallus konjac (assembly GCA_022559845.1). Classification (NCBI taxonomy): domain Eukaryota; kingdom Viridiplantae; phylum Streptophyta; class Magnoliopsida; order Alismatales; family Araceae; genus Amorphophallus; species Amorphophallus konjac. The sequence continues at coordinate 67,677,923 of CM040117.1, forward strand.
TTTTCAAATTTTATATTATGCAATGCACTGCTCTATATGAAGTCTTGACCCTTGGTACTTGGCGGAGCACTTGGTCTAAAAGACCACCTCACACATAGTAAGAGCCTTCAGACAGATTTCCCTGCCTTTTGGTAGCTTACCATTTAATGTACCATAGTGGTCATGCAAATCAGTGTAATACAACATACAAGAAGTTTGACATATCATGCATCATGACATTTATATGCAATGCATTCAGAGATAAACTACAATCATTTCCATGAGCATTTCAGGATTTTTCAATTAGATTAAGTTAGACAATGCACAAAAGAATTATCATGATATGCAGTGCATTCAGATCACACAAATTCAGAATACAGAGTTTTCAGAATTTACCTGAATGGGGCTTTATCATCTTGGGTGCCTTGGTTTATTTACCCCTCTTTTTATTCCTCAATCCAAGGCACACCTGCAAATTTTGATCATTTTGATCCTGCAGGGACCCAAGCAGCTTTGGGTCCTGCCTTAGCCCTGACAAGTGTTCTAACCTGTTTCTTAGCTAGATCAACATCAAATTTCATCAGAAAGCAATCATCTATAGAATGTCCAAATTTTCCACAATATCTACATGTACCAACAGAATTTTTGACTTTATTATGATGCACATTAGCAAAAACATGAGGCCTATGTGCATGAGCATAAGATTGTCTGTTGCTTACATGAACATTTTGTATCTTATTCTTAATCAGCCAGCATTCAGAAGATTTGTGACCTTGCTTCCCACAGTTATAGCATGAAAGTCTTGCAAATGGTTTTGCAGGGAATTTGACTACATGGGGGTTAACAGACTTCTTCTGAACATGCCAACAGTCCTTGACTGTATGGCCATTTTTCCCACACTCGAAGCATATGATATGCTTGCTTTTAAAACCATTACCTGCCCACCAACATTCAGAAGGTCGGTGGCCAGTTTTTCCACATTCAAAGCATGCAAGATTCTTTTCTTCAAAAATAATTTTATTCCTACCAAAAATATTTTTATTTACAGGAAATTTGACAAATTCAAAATTAAGTTTATTTCTCTGTTTATGCCAACAGTGGGCTGCAATGTGGCCCAGCTTGCCACAATAATAACATTGAATTTTCTTTTTCTGAAAACCATGATTCTTAACATGGTCTTTCCTAGCATGAGTTTTATCAAATTTCAGATCATCCTCCTTCATCACAAAGCACTCAATCATCTCATGACCAAATTTTCCACAATAATAACATGACCCCTTTTTAGTATGAGTTTGTGGGAGATCATGTGACTTGTGTGCAGCAATTTTTGTAACAACAGGAGTGTCTTTGTCCTTTTTCTGTAGATTGTCATTCTTTTTCAATTTTTGAGTTTGTTCTACAGTTTTGGGACTAACAGTGGATTTTTAGTTTTTCTGAGCACTGAATTTGAAGATAGGTGCACTAGATGTACTAGTTGGCTCAGAGCTGCACACAAATGAAGTGTGAAGCTTACTATCAATGCCCTTTTTATTTGCTGGGTTAAAACCCAAACCCTCACATTGGAAATTAATTTTACAACCAAGGAGCTTGTCCAAATTATCCTTTCCACTCACAAATCTTTCAAGAGATTTGTTCAAGCCAGTGATTTCAGATTCAAGTTTTGAAACATTAAGTTCTAGGCCTACAATTTCAGTTTCATAAGAAATGACCTGATTATGCAATGCATCATTCAGATTTTTCAATGTTTCATTTTCCTGTTCGAGTTTAGCAAGATTTTCAGATTGATTTTCATCAACAACACATTTTCCTTTTTCTAGAGTAAGCAGTCTCTCTGACATAGCAGTGTTTAACTGCTTCAACTCTTCATTCCCTTTTTGTATCAGTTTCAATTTTTCATTTTCAGATTTCAAAATTTTGATTTGTTCAGTAGAATTTTCGTCATTAGCAATGGAACTTAGCTGTTCTATTTGAACTTCTTCTCTCTGTTCATTTTTCAAACTTTCATTGAGCAATTCATTATTCTCATTTCTTAATGAGGCAACAAGATCCTTGTACCATTCAAGATCAAAACGAAGACTCTCGTTAACTTCTTTCAGACATGAGCAATCCATGCAATCAGATTCACATGTAGTTTCAGCATTGACTTTTAAGCTCTTTTTCTTAAGACATTCATTTTCAGATTTTAAGACATTCAATTCAGAGCTAACACACTCTAAATCTTTTATGAGTTTTTCATACTGAACTACATCATTGTTATGAGTCTGATCATCATCAGTTAAACTAAGTCTTTCCTTTCAACAATTTCACAAACAAGCTCTTGATTCTCCTTTTTGTGTAAGTCATTTTGTTTCATGAGAGTTTATTTTTCAGATTTCAAATGATCTAAATCTGAAGTAACAGAATCAAAATATTGTAGTTGTCTTCTGGATATTTCATTTTCAGTTTTTAGAATTTCAGGGTTTTCACCTCTAGAATTAGCATTCACATGTTCATTCAACTTCCTTTTTAGAGAGTTATTTAATTTTGACAGCTTTTCATAAGAATTAAGTAAATCATTGTATGCATCAATCCAATCACCCATATCATAATTCTCAAATTTAGAAGGTACCTCATCTTCTTCTTCTTCTTCATTTTCTTCTTGCTGCCCATCATCGTCAACCATCAGACATGTGTTGCGATTCGTGGTGAGCTTTAGTTTCTCCAAAATCTCCTTGGCAGACCTGCAAGAAGAAACACATGAAATTAGAGATCTGTCAAGTGATGCTTTCATTAATTTTAAAGCTCTCAAGTTGACAGAGTTTTTCAATCTATCCTCATCAGTCCATCTAGATTTATCTTTTGATAATTTGTGTGGACCGTGGACAATGACTTTCCAAAGTTCAGGATCAGTCGATCTAAAATACTGATGTAAGTTCTTCAGCCATAGATCAAGATCATTACCTTTGAAGATTGGCGGATGAGCCATTACAACAGATAGAAAGCAACGGCACATAAGACAATCGACAAGAATGCACAGCAAACAGATGAGCAAAGCTAGGCACTAAGACAGTGAAGCAAAACACCGAGCACCAGAAACCCACTCTGAAATGCACCACAGAAGATGCAGGATCTGCTGCGGATTGTTAGATCCTATGCACAGCAACCCGCTCTGATACCAATTGTTGAGACATGTGCGATAGATTCAGAGGGGGGTGAATGAATCTCCCCTTTAAAATTATAGCCTAATTAAAAACTTATGCTCAGATATGCAGAATTATAACCTGTTGCAAATATATTCTGTGAATGCTTAGGAGGATCTCAGCAAAACAGCACAGATGAATTTACCTTCACTCGATCCTAAGCAAGCATCTAATGTGCGAAGCAATAAGATGAACACATAAGAAAATCAAACCACAAGGGACACCAGGATTTTTAGGTGGTTCGGTCCACAGACCTACGTCCACCCCTCACTCCAAACCGGAGTGAGGCTTCCACTAGCAACGCTAGAAGAGCAGACTCAGTCTGCAACAAATGCTGCCATACAGCTTGACCAGGGGAACAACCTCCCCTCTTCCTTCACACGGGAGGGAATTCACTAGTGACACACAGTCACTAGCAAGCCAGAGACCGAAGTCTCTCTTCCTCCACCAAGGAGGGGACCTACAAGTAGCAACTACTACCTGCAGCTGGAGACCCAAGTCTCCCTTCCTCTGAAGCCCAGAGGGAAGCACAAGTGACACCAAGTCACCTGCAAACCAGAGGTCTCGGACCTCTCTTCCTCCAAAAAGGAGGGAACCACTGATGACACAAAGTCACCAGCAAACCGGAGAAACAAATCTCCCTTCTCCTGAAACCACAGGAGGAACCCGATCCCCAACAGGGTAATCGGAAGAACAAGGAAATAGGAAAACAATAAAAGATAAAAATCACAGCGACAGAAAGCTAGAGAAATGAAAAGCACAAAGTAGCTCTCGCAGGAGCAAACTGGATTGGATCTGATCAAAATTCCAGTGAAGACAATGAAGCTCTCTTCTTCTTCACGACCTCTCTATCTCTCAATCTTTTTCTTCTTCTCAACTCATGCTCTCTCTTTTTCTCTTTTTCTTTTGCTACTTCTCAGCCCTTTCTGCTTCAGCTCTTCTTCTTTCGATCACTCTTTTTCTTCTGTCTTTCATCCACTTCATTCGTCTTCTTCAGTGGAAGAAGGCTTCCTTTTATAGCAACAGAGGAAAGGGCTAATGCTCTCTTCGATTCCCGCCCTAGCTTCAGTCCACGTGGTGGCTTCTCAGCATCTTGGATCACGTGCCAGGTGCCAGCCTCGGATCACGTGCCCAGACTCTACAGGTTTAATGAAGAGTTCAGTCGATCAGCAGAATCAACACAGGCTGTACATAGTTCAATCAAGCAGCAATGTATAGACTTAACAATGCAGTGTGCATGCAATGTACAGACTTTGCGTGCAGGCTGCCAGTGATGTATAGACTTGCTTCGTGCAGGCTGGCAACAATGTATAGACTTTGCTGCATGCTGTGGGACGTAATGTACAGATTTTGCGGCAGGCAGCTGGACGTTGTATAGACATGCTGTGCAGGCTGTGGGACGTAATGTATAGACATTGCAGTGCTGGCTGCCAGCGATGTATAGACATTGCAGTGCTGCCGTGAGACGTTGTATAGACTTACTGTGCAGACTGCCAGATGCAGTGTACAGACTTTGCGTGTGTGTGCTGAGACAATGTGTAGACTTGGTTTGAGCAACACACTGACTGTACAGACTATATGAATGTAGAGCTAGACCCATGTACAGACTTCATACATGCAAGACTGAAGCGTGTACAAACATGATGTAGCATGATTGTATGGACTTAGTGTGCACGCTAGAAGATGATGTATAGAGTTGATGTATGCAGCCATAAGGATGTGCATACTTTGATTGCGTGCATGACAGAACAATGTTTAGACTTGCTATAATGCATGCATGATAAAAAGCAAACTGATGTATAGACTTTATGTAATGCATGCGATGCAACACAGTGTATAGACTTAGTTGTGATGTGCAAACTATGTTCAGACATGCTATGCTTGCTATGGGGGATGTATAGACTCTGCGTCTATCGAAGTATGCATAATGAAAAGAGACGCCTCTTTCCTAGGCGTTAATTTCAGAAGTGACGCCACTTTTGGTGGGCATCAAATTTCGAGCTTAAAAGAGTGTATAGACTTAGTGTGGCTGTATAGACTAGCAAATGCATGAGAGGCAAGGCAATGTATAGACACTGGCTGTATAGACTTTAAGCGAACACTGTACAGACTTGAACATAGGTGAAGACCGCAATGTATAGACTTGCGTTCACACAACGTAGGTAAAGGTGAGAATGTACAGACTTACATTCAGCAGTGTATAGACTTGAACACATGCATTATGCAATGTACAGACTTGGACGCATGCTGTGCCATGCGATGTATAGACTTCCCAGTAGCAAGGCTTTGCTATGAATGTGCAGACTTGATGAAATGAGGCATGTACAGACTTGAACTCTTGCAATTCAGCAATGTACAGACTTAGTGGCTTGCATGCTGTGCGATGTATAGACTTCACATTATGCATCCAGACGAATGTACAGACTTGAGTTCTGCAACTGAAGGCTGTACAGACTTGCTATGAAAGTGAGATGCAACGTGAGACGCTCGAATGTACAGACTTGCTGATTGTGTTAAGACATAGCATGAGACGCTGAGTGTACAGACTTGCTATCTGAAGTGTGTACATGCTTTACTGAAGAGTGTTCAGACTTAGCCTGCAGCATTGTGTAGACTATGTAACGTGCAGATAAGACACTGTATGGACTTGAGAGAGACCAGAACAATGTACAGACTTTGACATGATGCATAAGATGCATGAAATGCATTGGCTGTACAAACTTGATCGATTAATAGCAGACGAGTGTATAGACTTCAGCTATCAAGCTTCAGGCAGGCTGTCTAAGGATGTATAGACTGTGCAGAGAGAGTGATACACCGGCTTTGCAGACAACACCCGTTGTACAGACTTAACCTGACTGTGCAGACAACACCCGTTGTACAGACTTAACCTGAGTAGATATGAAATGCATGAGTCTAAGTCTAGACATTCATAGAAACAAGGTTATGAAATGTAAACATTCATTGACTTATGGCAGTTATGAAATGCACCAATGCACACAGCCTGTTCGATGTAATGATACTCAAATAAGATGTTCATTGAAACATTCACATATGCAACACAAACAGATTCATCTACAGACACAACAGATGATGACTTATAGTGTTTGCTATCATCAAAATCACAGGGACACAACAGAACACACCTTGTTGGGTGTTGGCCCTTAAACCTCTTATGCAAAAGGGTAGGAAAATAATGATATGATGATATGCAAATAGGAGTGTGCAAGTGTTGCACAAGAGGAGGTGTGCTAGAGTGCACAATGTGGAGATCTCAACATTGAGATGATAAGATAAAAGAAAGGGAGAAAGAATAATGATGCATGCGATGCTAACAACAATAAAACAAAGAGATAAGAGAAGGGGAAAGCTTATTAGTTTTGTCCAATTGAGGGTTTCAAGATCTTCAATGCAGGAAGAAGCTCCAAAGGATGAAGCGGCTCCAAATCTTCAAGGGAGGAAGAAGAACTCCATGGATGAAGCTTTAAGCATGTAGGAGACTTCTCTTTGAGCCTCCAATCCAGTAGCACCTCCCCTTAGTTGATTGATGATGATTTTCACACAAGGGAGAGAGGGTTCCTATTTATAGGGCTGAAATTTGGAGTTTAATCCTATAGAAATTCGAAAATCATATTTTAATTAGATTTGGAAGGTGATAAACCATGGCCATGTGTCCTTTCAACCTTGGAAAGCCTTAGAACTCCTTTCCCAAGTGAAAAGGGGCTCAAAAGAAAGAAAGAAGGAGGTTCTGTCGGAGTTCAAAAATCTACAAGAAATGACGACCAGACATAGGATCGCTATTTAAAATAACGCCCGCCTAAAGCATCGCTAATTCTGAGGCATTTCGAGACGGATTCAGACTTTCTAAAATTTAAAAAGAATTGGCGACCATGAGGTGGTCGCTATTTATAAATTAATACGAGTTTCGGACGGAGTTAAAACCTCAAAATATGGCAAGGAAATTGATGACTTTACACACGGGCGCTATTTCATGAAATAGCGACCTTCCAAGAAGTCGTGGAATCAAAAATAATCTGATTTTGGCTCAAAATATGAAGAAAAGAATTTGTGACTTTCCGAACGGTCGCTATTTAATCACTTAGCGACTTCCCGGAGTGTCGCTAATTGATATATCCAAAAAACACTGCAATCTGGAAGCCTGCTAGAATGGGTGCCCCCTTCCTAGACGCCATTTAAATAGCGGCAGGCTGGCTGCCACCAATTCTTTAAATAGCGACAGGCAGGCTGCCACCAATTCGAAAAGCCCACGGAAAAATGGAGAAAAATCTCAGAAAAATCTAGAAAAATAGGAAAGCATAGAAAAAGTATAAAAAGTGAGAAATCCAAGAAAAGTAAGAAAAACCACTCAAACAAGGTCAATTTGAGGGTCAAATTAGGGCATTACGAGGCAATATGAGATCTACTCATAGTAATGTCAATTTTACCGTGTCTATAGACGACAACAACAACAATTGGCAAGGTGTGTCGACCTACATCCACAGTGTGTCGACCTACGATGGCTTCTAGTGAGCAGCATTTCCATAGCAGGCAAGGTGTGTCAACCTATGTATGCAGTGTGTCGACCTACATACGGTAACGACCCTTGTGAACTTAACATGTGGGCCCCCTTGGGCACATGGTCCAAGGCCCAATAATTGGGGAATCGTACCAAAAGGTGTACCAAGGTTCTGGAAGCATCCTTGTGAGTAGAGAATATTCTTCCACCACCAAAAAGTGATCTGGTGGACCCCAGCTACAACAATTATCTGTTCAAATGGATAAATACCATTTTTCTTGGGAAAGAAGCAAGAGGAGAATAGAAGAACGAGCAAGAGTGAGAGTGATTGTCTTCCTCCTCCCTCCTATGCGAGAATACTGCAGAGCAACCCTACTGAGAGGTGAGGCCTGATCTTGATCCTTGAAAATAAGAAGAAATCATCTGAGATCCAGATTCTGCTTCCACTACGCGACTTTGGTGCTGAGGAGATCAGGATGAGCTGAGGTGATCAGAGATCGAAGTTCCTGTAGCTGCTGATGATCAGACTGAAGAGATTCTACTGTTGCACGTGCTCATAAGGAGAAGATCGTGCCATAAAGTCTAGATCGGGAGAGAGTTGAAGGATATTCTATTGGGTTCCTCATTGGGAGAAGTCTCCAATTCTCTTCTAGTCCAATCTCGAGCATAAGAAGTGTTTTCTTTATTTTTATCTTTTCTCTTTGTTTAAATTCATATCTATGAACTTGTCACCCTAGTAGTGTGTGGGCTTGAGCTAGATTGGGATCTAGCTCAAGGGTTTATGGCTTGTGGACTAGCGCATTCAAGCTGTTTGACAACGTGTTTCGGTGTTGGGGGATGACCCCATTATACAAGCTGTGAGTTAGCATTTGTAAGGGAAGGATTCTCTTGTTGGTGGTGTATTCGCACCTAGTGAAGCCTCACTTGGTTGAGTGAGGGGTGGATGTAGGTCATCACAGTGGTGAGACCGAACCACCTAAAAATTATGTCTCCTTGTGCTTGTGCATTGCAGTGTGGTTTGTGCTAGATGCATGCCTAGCACCGTCTATCTTTTGCCTTAGATCTGATCAAATTGCTATTTGTGTTGCATAGCTCCGATTGTGCTTTTCTAGTAAGTCGCTTGGAGTAGTTTAATTCTGATAAGCTAGTAAGTAAAGGGGCTGATCTATTCACCCCCTCTCTAGATCTGCCATTCCACACCTATCACTATTTTCATCCTCCTCCGGACCTCTGCTCCAGCGGACTTGCAAACTGAGCCCTAGAGTCATTTCCTCTCTCTACAGCCACTTCATTTCTTATTCTCTGGGTCTCCTAAGCTTATTCCATCATCCTTCAGTGTGCTCCAGCTGTTCGTAGCCTCACTCGATGGCTTCTTCCTATAGGAAGCGGAAAGAACCCGCTCCGACATCTGCACGGAAGATCCTGCCTCCGCGATGCATTGATTTCAAGGATGAAGAGCTTCTACAAGTGTTTCCTACCTTAAAACCTTTCTTCGATGCTCAAGGTTGGGTTCCCTTCCTATCTAAACACACTCACTATTACCCTTCCTTGGTTCATCAGTTCTTTGATTATTTGCATTTTAATAAATGCAAATCCCTGGTCACTATTGTCAAGGGCAAAACATTTCAGCTCCACCCATTTCTATACCATCATGCCCTAAACATTCCACTTGATGGTCTTTCTCTTGAATTAGCTGGCATGGACCCTACCGTTGCTTATACAACCATGACAGAAAACCATTTGATCCACACCTTGCTCTCCTAACTAAGTTGAACGCCAATACTTTTCCTCCATTACAAAGATTGATTCATCACATTTTCACAACCATTATTTATCCTAAAGTAGGTGCTCAAGATCAAGTCACAGAAGTTCATAGATTTCTTTTTAATTATCTATTTGATGCTGATCCAATTTCTTTGCCCATTCTTATGTAACAGCACATCGTCTCTTGTCTTGAAAAACCCCACAAGTTCACTGCCATATGCTTCTCACCTCAGAACCATCTTTAAATATCATGGCATTGATCTTACTACTGAGCGTTTTGTTGACATTCCATCTTGTAATGTGTACACATATCACAACATCCAAATGTTCATGCGGTTCAAAATGGAAGGAGACATTGTTATTAGAGCTAACCCTCATCAAGCTGCTCTGATCCATCTCAGCCACCTCCATCTCCGGTCGAGCCATGCACTGACATTGTGGTCTATGTACCCGAACAACAACCTACCACTCCACCTTCCCCACCAGCAGGTCATGAACTTGTAGTAGATGAAGCCACTACAGGATCTTCTTACACTTCCTCTGGATCATATGCCTCCGAGGATTCTTCCTCTTCAGCTGCACCTATTCCTACTAGAGTTCCTCACTCTCCTCCACAAGCACATATCCCTCCACCACAAGATCAAGTAGGACCCTCTACCACTTCTGCAGCCCCAACGACTACATCCAGTTTATCTCCAACTTGGTACCAATTTCTCCATGCCCAGTTCACTCAAATAGGAGCTCGACTAGACAGTCTTGAGTCCATAATGAATGAGCGCTTGGACATACTGGAGAATAGTGTTAGAAATGCTCACCAGAGATTTTTTAGTTTAATTGTGATTTGAACCGCCTCTGAACAAAATTCCACAAAGTTGGACAATCCATGATCTTCATGGAACAATACCTTTACCAGTTGGTTCAAGAAGCTGATGCTAGGATCAGTCAAAGGGAAGATAGATCCAATGTGCATCCTCACTTAACAACTCAACCACCAAGTCTCAAGAAGGAGAGATGTATGTCATTGAGTCTATAATGTAAAGGAGTATGTTAGAGAGTCATTGATGTTCTATCTGGTATATGTCAAGTTTTAGTCATGTTTTGATCAAGACTACTTGTTTAGAGTCATGTTCAGTCTGAGTTTGGTCTGCAGTCTTGATATACTAGTCTGAGTCTATGTAACAATTAAATTTTCAAAGTTAATGCAAGTCCTTTTAGTTTTACCTGCTAATTTGTCTCTCATGAATGCTTTTATGAATAAAAATACTTGGTATCAGACTAACCAACACTTGATATCAGACAATCTGAAAAGGAAACACTTGGTTCCCTATGCTTTCGATTGATGTCAAAAGGGGGAGGACATAAGACATATGTGGACTTGGTGTCCATGTGCTGATTGTGTATTACAATGGTCTATACACTTGCTGGTAATCCTAAAGAATTTCATAATCTGATCATTATATATTGCCAATCCATATGCTTATGACAGTTTGTTTTCTGGTTCCTCAACTTCTCTCCTCATGCATTTTATTTTGATGATGTCAAAGGGGGAGAGATTATGTGAGGCATTATTTGTTGGTTCATTAGGGGGAGAGTTTATAGTTGAGTCAAGGGGGGAGTTTGTAAAGGGAGAGTTTACATTCAGGTTGTTTTGACTGAATTGAAAGTTCAATGACTCGTAGTTGAACTCATAGTTGCCATAATGACTCATAGTTGTCAAAAGGGGAAGAATGTTGTGCATTTGTGGTTCATGTGTGGTTCATGTGTGGTTTTGATGATGTCTAACTATGATTCATTATTGTGGGTTTGATAATGATCCAACTATGATTCATTGTGTGGTTTGATGATTTTTATAATGATCGAATTATGATTCATTATTGTTGTTTTGATAATGATCTAACTATGATTCATTGTGCGGTTTGATATTTTTATAATGATCTCACTATGATTCATTATTATTATGCTGATGCGTTTTTGATGAGATCTTCAATGGATCTTAAACTTGTTAAGATTTGATTGCCCAAATTTGATTCTTCCTATCGATAAGTCCTTGGTTCATATGTTCATGGTCCACTGTCACACCAAATAACAATTGAATGAAGTTCGTTCATATTTTGGTTTGTTAAACAAGTATTTGTTTAAGATTTGATTCCTCTCTCATATGAATTCCCATTACTATGTTCATCATGTTCATACGCTCATGTATTTTTCACTTCAAAACAAGAAATGAATCAATTCTCATCGCATACTTTGGCTTAATGAACAAGTTCATGTGTAACTCCTTTTCAAGTGTTTAACAGGTCCAAAAAGAGCCTACTAATGTCAAACAATTCAATCCAAGGTATGTCGGACTTATTGGATTAAAACACATGATAACTTTCGGTTAATCCTACTTTTCACATATGTATCGATCGACCGCTGAAGACCAACTAGTCAACCGATGGACAGAAGACACAAATGCCCAGGTCGACAGAGCAAGAGAAATCAAAAGTTCAGGTTGACAGAGCAAGAGAAATCAAAAGTTCAGGTTGACAGAAATGAGGAGACAAGTTGATGGACATGAGTGGAATGGAAAAGAAAAGGCTTGCCAAGGTCGACATAATCTAGATCCAGGTCGACCTTGATGCATGTATAGAGAAGTGCAAGTGCACTCTTTCTCTCTCAGGTCGACAGGATCAAGCCCAAGTCAATAGGATAACTAATGGCTAAGTCCCCTGAATAACTGGAAATAGAACCATGTATTCATCCGGTCGACAAGAGCAAAAGTCTAGGTCGACAAACTCAAAAGCCCAGGCCTTCATCCAGAAGGGCATCTTGATCATGTCAATAGACTCACATAGTCTATTAAAGCCCAGTCGACAGGACTTGCCATCTAGAACCCACTGCAAAGGCAAAGTGTGAACTTCGGTTGACAGGATGATAGGTCCGGTTGACATGACTATAAGGGCAAACCCAGACACGACCGTGACGTGGGCTAGCCATGCACATGTGGATAGAGACCCAATTATTGGGGATGGTCTATAACCTCGTACCTTGGGGTCTAGAACCTTCCTAAGACCAATTTGGACCATCTAAGGCCAAATGGGAATGGGCTAATGGACCCAAGAGAGCTCCAAGCCCAAATCTCCAGTTATATAAGCACTCATTCTTGCTCTGTAAGAAACATGGAGGGGGAGAGCTCACAAGCAAAAAAAGAGTTTGAGCTAAAGGACTAAAGAGAGCCACTGATAAGAGAAGAGAGCTTCGAGAAAGAAAGAGAGTGAGCAGGCAGACCAGTGAGAAGGCTGTAGAAAGCATAGTGAGCAGGAGAGATCATTCGCGGAAAGCTTTTTTCATAATTCCAGATCTGAGCATCCACCCCTAGTTGCAGTAGAGATTAAGAGAACTGAAGAAGAGAAAAGAAGAGCATCCCAAGCTTGAGTAAAGCAGAGCATCGAAAGATCATTTAAAGTGCTTCTTCGGAAGCTATGTCATTTTGTGTTTTTGTTTTCTGTTTCTTATTTCGAACATCTCTTCTTTATTGTGTGTGTGTGACTGTGCTGGGTATGCTAGCATGAGCTCAGATTAGTCTGAGCACACTTGTGCGTGTGTACGTGGGGTTCATCCCCAGAAGCTCTGAATCAGTAGTTGTTTGGGGACTTTTCCCCGTGTGTGTTGTTGTGATTGCAGCGGAGTAAGCCTCACGTGCTTGGTGAGGGGTGGACATAGGTTGGCACTGGGGTGCAACCGAACCACCTTAAAATCGTGGTGTCTTAGTGTGATTTCCTATGTGATTGTCCATTTCTTATATCCCCTTCACATGTACTTCATTGATTGGTATATATCTCAATTGTGTGAAGTGTGCAATAGTCTGCCTTTGTGACTGCTTAGCGCATTGCTTCTGCTTGCCATATTAACTCACACACTACTGCACCTCACATTCAGCACGTTTGAAGTTCAATCTCATCTCACCTCTATGTGCCACATATTTTTTGAAAGATTCACCATGTGCTCCTCTCAGTTCCCACACAACTGTGTTTGAGAATTAATCACATTTGTTAGTCACTATAGTGTGTGATTCATTGCATTTGGGCCAAATCCATCACCTGATCATTGTGTTTGTGTTCATAGTAGTTAGTTGTAGTGTTTGCACAATTTCCACTGTGTGCTTTATCTGAGTTTCATCTAATCAATTTTTTAAATAGGGAGTAATCAATTCACCCCCCTCTCGATTGTGTTTGCACTAAGGGACCCAACAAAATGGAATAAAAATCATTTAACCAAAGAGTTAATCACAATTGACTAAAGCCAGAGGGATTTTTATGGCGAGTCATGAGACGTGAATGCTCAAAATGATATGATGAATGTTAGGCTAAAAAAAGAAATCATCAAATCAAATGCAAAGAAAGAAAAAGTAGAAAATATTCAAGGATAATATTTCTAGACTGAACAAACCAGGGTCTAGAGTCATCCCACAACCACGGTGTGTGAGGTAGAGTTTGTCATCCCCTGATTTTGTCAAAATAACTGCCTATCCAGTGATTTACCATATGCTCCTAGATCATCATCATTTTTATTGAAGGGGAACATCAGATCTCATAACACATAGAGAACCAGTCGGCCCTTGAGAAAATATAATAACATAGATGTAGATCTCTGAAAAATCCACTTAGGCAAGATAAAGAATTAATAAGGGAGGGAAAAAAAAGGGAAAAGAGGAAGAAATAGGGAGCATGCGTGGATGCTAAAGGAGTGTGATTGCTAGAGGGGTTACCTCAAAAGGAATTTAACAATAAAGCAAAGGAGGGATCGTTAATAAATACCCTGAAGTGCGAGGAGATGTGGGTCTCACCTTCTCTTCCTATCGGTCAGCCGATGAAGAGAGTTCTTCTTTATAGATTACCCTTGCAAAGACCAAGAAAACACCAACAAGAAAAGATATTGATTAGAAAACAATAGTGTGTAGCATCAAGTTCTTATGAATATAAACGTGGAAAGCATATAAGTGAACACACCTTGTTGGGTGTTGGCCCTTAAACCCCTATGCAAAGGGTGGATAAAGGTATGATGTGATGAAAATAGGAGATGTGCAAGTGTTGCACAAAGGGAGGTCTCAACATGGTTGAGATGTTAAAAATAGGCAAAGGAGATGAAGAAGATGATGCATGCAATGCTAAGTGAATAAAAATAAGAGAAGAGGGGAAGAGAAAGGCTTATTGTTTTTCTCCAATTTGGCTCCAAGGGATGAAGAACTCCAAATTATGAAGCTTTGGGTGCATAGGAGTCTCCTCCTTGAGCCTTCAATTCAGTAGCACCTTCCCTTGAATTATTATTGATGTCTCTTACACAAGGGAGAGAGGGGTCCTATTTATATGGCTAAATTCAGAGTTTAATCCAAGAGAAATTAGGAAATCAAGTTTAAGTTAGATTTGGAAGAAGATATACATTGCCCAAGTGTCCCTTCAACCTTGGAAAGCCTTAGGATCCTTTCCCAATTGGAAAAAAGGCTCAAAACGGAGAAAGAAGGAGGTTCTGCCGGAGTTTAGAATTCTAAAAGAATGGGCGACCACTCAATGGTCGCCAATTAAAATAGCGCCAGATATAAGCATTGCTAATTCTAAGACATTTTAAGATGGATTAGGACTTTCCAAAATTTGAAAAGAATTGGCGCCCATTAGGCGGTCGCCAATTAAGAATTAATACGAATTTTGGACGGAGTTAAAAGCTCAAAATATGGCAAGGAAATTGGCGACTTGTTGCACGGGCGCCCATTTATGAATTAGCGACCTTCCGAACAGTCATGGAATAAAAAATAATCTGAATTTGGCTCAAAATTTGAAGAAAAGAATTGGCGACCTTCCGAACGGTCGCTAATTAATGAATTAGCGACTTTCCGAAGCGTCATTAATTCAAGAATCTCAAAAAGCCGGCCATAAAGAACCAGCAGGAATGGGCGCCCATGACCTGGGCACCAATTGGAATGGGCACCCAGGCTCTGGGCGCCATTTAAAAGAATGGGCGCCCAAGTCATGGGCGCCCATTAAATAGCGTCCATGATATAGCCACCAATTGATTTAAGGGCCGAAAAAATAGAGAAAAATCTCAGAAAAATCTGGAAGAATAGAAAAAAAATGTGGGAAATCTTGGGAAAGTTGAAGATTCAAGAAAAATGAGGAAAATCACTCAAATAATTTGATTTGAGGGTCAATTTGGGACATCGTAATGCGATAGGAGATATGCTCAAAATGATGTCAATTTTGGCGTGTCTACAGCTACCCTGCCTTGGTGTCTGCTTTACAAGGGAGAGAGATGGAATGGAATGAAGTGGAATGGCGTGGAATGTAATAAGAAGGAGTGAGAGCGAATTGAAAAGTAGATGCCAAGGTGTGATGAGATATGAAATCAACATCACTTGATGAGAATTGAATCAAAAGCTCGAGATGAAGCAATCTTGAGGAGATTCAATGAAAGTAATAGTTGTTTGGATAAGGAAGGAGTGTGCACGCGGGCACGAAGAAGTTGAACAAAGAGCGATCAACTTCCAACGCGGTGGAAGTACCCCAGGTCACAAACCTGTAGGTTTCACCATTGGAGAGCGGTTACCAGCCAGTGTGGACATGCTACAACCAAGGTGGATCAAAGGAAAAGGATTGAAATAAGAGGATAGAAATCCAAACAAAGGAGTTTTCAAGGAAACAACCCAAAACGGCAACAAGGTGAACCGAGGACACAATTCGACATGGAATATCTCTTATCTTGAAATTAGTGATCAATTGACTCTCAAAATGAGTTATTAGAATGATTTTCTAACGTTAATTCAAAGTCCTATATGAATGCATGTTGGGCTAAAAAAAATTAAAATTAAATTAAAATAGAAAATAATCAGGATAATATTGTTAAGCTGCCCAGATTGAGTCAAGATACCAGTTTGTGAATTGATACTAAGCCGAAGCCCGTTTATCCGTGTACTAACTTGTAAAAGGGAACCGTCGTCTCCAGTCTTGGATGGCTCAACGACCTATCCGTGCGACTAAGATTCTTCTGAAATTATCATTATTTTTGATGAAGGGGAACTCAAATTTCAGATTTATCAAAGTCACAAGGTCCTTAATATGATCTAATAGTGCAGATAACATATAGTAAAATGCATACAGGGAGGATGGTGGAGGCAATAAGTATGCAGAACTGAGAAAATGAGGTGCAAACACCGTGGGACCTGAGTGACGATGTCCGAACGGTGGGACCAAAGCTTCTTCCTGCGCTCAAAAGTTGATTAGCCAAGATATAAAGGAGCATAACAAGTAATGAATGAAGCATGGCATATATCAAAGCATCAATAGCATTCAAATGTATAACATCGAAAAAAGCATGAATGGCATTAGACATGTATAGCGTCAAAGTCATGAATAGCATTGATTTAAGCATACAACATAGATGGCATCCAAGCATGGATAGCATAGCATTAAAGCATGCATAGCGTCAAAGCATCAATCATTGTTTGTTGTTTGTCATGAGGATGACAACTTGGCTAGTCATAAGATTTGAAGTTTGAATGATCAAGATCAAGTAATGCCCAGAACGGCAGGAATAATCCAATAAAGAGAGTTAGAGTCATCTTAGAAAGATTTTGGAAGTGATAGCTTGATGATGCCCAGAGTGGTGAAAACATAGGAAATAATCAAAAGATTGATGGCAATGGATGGAGAGGACTCATCCCGTACTCTTGGTCCTTGCAAAAATGTTGTCCCTGTAAGAAAACACCATCAGAAAGTACAATACAATTTTTATGGGTTTTAAAAAGTATTCAAATTTTTATGGGCTTTGAAGATATTCAAATTTTTTGTGGATTTTTTTGGATCTTTTTGTTTTGGAATTTTGGAAATATTTCACTTTTTTTGAATTTTTGGTGGGAAATATTCAACTTTTTTGAAAATTTTGATTTAGACATTGTTAATGCAACATCAAAGGATGTTTAAACCACTGGCTAGGGGTCCGTGTTCCTTCTCTTTTCGCTAAGAACTGCTCAAAGCAAGGCGTGCATTGAGGGTGGCGCCCTATAGCCAACTGCCCTTGATTAACGGTGCCCCGACCAAGGCCATACCCAAGAAACACTCGGTCTTGGAGGGAGAAGAGAAGAATAATTGGGGATAAGCTTGATGTGAGTTAAGAAGATATCAGGTTTAACTTCCGTCCATAGCACGACCCCTAGAGATTCGATCTGTTACGCCTGGACTTTATGTCATATCATCGAACCTTAAATTCTCTTTTAGGCACGCATACGACCGGACTCATGACGTCCTGTGGGAAACTATACTGCCCTCTTGCCATGCCAAAATTCATTGAACATCATTTTTTTATTTTTTTTTCATTTTGAACTTTTGGTGTCCTTTGGACTTGACAGATATTGCGATTGAAACTTGAAATTGAGAACAAGGTCATAATAGATTGCCCCTATTTGAGACTTCCTCTTGTCGGGTTGTGCTTAGGTTGGTTGTTTTGCCTATAATATCTCTACCCTCATATTTCAGCAGAGTGGAGAAGAGAAAAAGAGTTCGTGCCCTCGAGCATGGCCCAAGTAGCAACGGTGTTTTACCAAGGAAGACGGCTAAGGACGCCGTGAAGTGTGTGGATTGCCCAGCTAAGGGTTGCCCTTAATGAGCGGGGAAAGAATGCCGAACTCCCAGCGTGGGGTTCTTATTACCAAAGTGTTGCATAGCAAGCCTAAAGACTCTCTTTTCCTTGAAATTGAATTTAAATTAAAGAAAGACCTAGGATAAAGGTCTAGACTACCACTCTTGATCATGTTAAGAAGCACTTTATGTTGAAAATCGTGCGTGAATAAGGTAATGAAAATGCATAAGAATGCATACTTACGCACAAACGTTACCTTGCGACCATGTTGTAGAAGCAGCTGCCGAAAGTGCTCTTGGGATTTGTCATCCTCTTTTGGCAGATAGGAAAGGATAGCAAAGTTGAAGTGGCTTAATAAGAAGGAGTGATGTCTGGACCAGACTCAGACGAATAAGGAAAAAAGGAAAAGAGGTGAGGGCTAGAACTCCCTCACTAAGGTATGGAAACCCTGATCACATTGAAGGTCTACAAAAGGAAAGGGGAGTTAAGAGGAGGAGTGAGGACTAAAGCCTCGAAAGTTGTGTGAGAATGGGTAGATGCCCAGAACAGTTGACGTGGAAGAAGTCGGGTCGGACCCGAGATTAGATGGAATTAGGATGAGAAATTGGTAGATGGAGAGAGGAGGATCCGGAGGGTCCGGCAGCGATGGAGGAGAATCATGACAAGAGGTAAAGTCCGGAGGTTCTGGAGGGGGAAGATGGCAAGGGACGTGATGCCCCGGGCAGAGGTATGGAAAAAGATGATTTAAGAGGAAGAAGAGAATAAAGGACGCGATGTCTGGAGGAGTAAGAAGATAAATTAGAGGAGAGGGAAGAAGGAAGGGAGATCCGGAGGTTTCGGAGGAAGAAAGTACTGAGGGACGCGATGGCCCGAGTGAGGAGATACGTCCGGAGGTTCTGGAAGGATAGAAAGGTACCATGGGACGCGATGCCCGGAGAAAAGAGAAAACTCTGGAGGTTTCAAAAATCGGGGAGAATGAGTAGGGATGTGATGCCCTTGGAAGAGGGGAAGGTCCGAGGTTCCGGAGGCAAGAGATGAGGGGGGACGCGATGTCCCGGTACGTCCGGAGGTTCCGGAAGAAGAAAGTACCGAGGGACTCGATGCCCCGGGTAAGGAGATAAGTCCGAGGTTCGAAAAGAGAGAATAAGAGAGGGTAGAATGCCCTAGGGATTGATGGCAGAGGAAATAAGAAGGTACGCGATGCCCTAGGGAGAGGAAGAGAGAAAGCGAATGAGGAGAGTCTGGAGGTTCCGAAAGATGGGGAAGGTACGGGTTCGAAAACCCAGGAAAGAAGGATAAATGCATATGTATGCGATGCAATGAAGGTGATGGATGCATGAAATGCAAAGGATGCAAAGAACATATGGAATGAGAGAACGAGATCCTTCTCCTCAACCCATGAATGGCACATAAGAAGGAATTAGTGATTGGTAAAAATGTGAATGCAATAGAATAGAGGATGAATAAATTGGTGGAAGGCCCTTCATCAAAGGAATGCCCACCCCTCCATGGCAAATGGCGTGCCCGGCCAAACGGCTCAAAGGATGGAATTAATGTCCATAAGCTCTCATTGGAAGTGGAATGTGTTATGGAAATGCGGTAGGAGAACCCCTTGGGAAGTTGTATAAGAGCGTCAAAAGAATGTCATCCAATGAGCAAAGTGAATTATATCATGGCATTGGGCCGACATGGCATCAAATCTTGAGAATTTTTCATAGTGAGCTTTGTTGGAGACTTTTCAAAAATGCCCAGCATAAGAACATGGATCGGCATACGGCAAATAAAATCTTGAACTTTGAATAACATAGCCATGGCCAAATCCTCCTTGCCCGGCTCTTCATCTTGATCATCGGCACTCGTGCTTATAGAACAACACCCGTTCCGAGTGGCGATAAGGGAAAATGTGGAAGAAGTGGAGGGCTTAATGGATGATGAGGGTTTAATGGAGGTTAGAAGGGCAGGTAAAAATGCGGCGTGCTTCTCCCTTTGCTCGGAAGCAGACGGGGTTGACTCGGGCGTAGCAAGAGGTGGATCCTGCTCAAGATTTGCCATGAGTTTGGGTGAAGGGTTTGGTAGAGGGATAGGCAAAGTGGGGTTTAGTGTAACTGGCTTTGGGGTTATAAGGATAGTGGAGGCCTTAGGTGGCAGCAATGGGGGGTTATTTGGTTTAGGAAAAGGTTTAACGGAAGGTTCGGAGGAGGCCGATGGTATGGAGGTAAGCTTGGATGGCTTGGTGGAGGTTAATGATGTGGTAATTGGAGGTGTGGCAGAGGGAGGTTTGGTGTGCAAAAAGCGTCAAATTTTGATATGGCGAGAGGTTTGATGAGTAGGGGAAGAATCATGATGCGTCGGCGTGGGTGATAGGAGTATCGACCCATCATCGTAACACCAATTGGTCTGGTAAATGGGATTGGAGGCGGTGGCATTGTCCTGAGCAGGGGGTTCATCGGGTAACGGAGGGAGTGGGAAACGAAGGAAACTCGGAGTGTATACCTCTTGAGGAACTTCAATATCTGCACATGCCGTCTCCAATTCATTTCAAAGAACTTCCAATTCTTCATTATTGGATTCAAGTGGACACCATGGTGGAGGCGTAATGATGGGTGATGGAGGCGTACAAGGTAGAGGATTTTGTGGAGAGTTTGGCGAGTATGAATGTGGAGGTGGAGGATCATAATGTTGTGGAAGATTTTGTGGAGGTGAATGCGGAGGGGGAGGGCCATGTGAATGAGTGTGGTGAATGTGATCGGATCGTCACGGGATAGACAAGCAACAACAGACGATCGTCAAAGCGGCGCCAGCAACTCGAAAGTATATTTCCTAAGTGTTTTATGTTAATGGGCCACATAAAATGATATGTGTTAAGTGGGCCTAGTGAGTTTTATTTTGTTATTAGGAATAGATATATAACTATAAATATGCACTCATGAGGGCCCTCGTAAGAACCCAAGTCCTTTGGGTTTCCTAAGTGTCCATTCCTCTCCCATCTGGTTGTGGCCTCTCCCATTCCCCACTATCTCTATTTAAGCATGTAACCCCATGTTGGAATAGAATGAAGTTGAATAAAATTTTTTGGAAACAATATCCCAAGTGAGGTGAGAAGCCTTCCTTGTTCTTCTCCGAGAAGGAGATGGGGTGAGATGCCCCTGTCCTATGGGTGAGAAGCCTTTGGTCATGAGAAGCGGCCCCTATCCTTTCCCCCTCCCACTGCCTCCATTTCACCGTCTTCCCCTTCCACCTTCCCGATAGTGCCTCCTCGTCGGCCACCATCATCCACCTCCGGTTGGGCCTCCCCTAACAACCACTACCCCTCCACTGTCCACCTTCCTCTCCCTCACACCTGCAAGACCGCTACAGCATGAAGACCCGCAGCTAAGCCACGCCGAACTACACTCGCCACTACTGCCGCCTAAGCCAGAGCCAGCCATCCCACACCGCACCTGCACCAAGCGCCAGGACTACCCTCCCTGCATCCCGTCAGCATCACCAGCCACCAGCCCATTCAGCCCTCGCATGCAACATCGCCGAATCCACCTCCCTCGTGTCCTACCATGGCCATGCCTACAACGTCGCTGATCGCCGTGTCACCTTCCTGCTGCTGCTATCGCCGTGCATGCAACCACGTCATCTTCACCGGCAATGGCGAGGAGTCCCCACCAGCATGCAAACCTGCCGGCGACGTCTCCCCCTGCACGCGAGCAAGGCGGCAACGGCCCAGCCGCTCCGAGCACCCCACGTCCCATTCTCTCTCCCCCCTCTCATTCTCTCCGCTCTCTCTCTCTCTCTACGGGACGCCATCCTGTAAACAACAATAAGAGAGAGAGAGAGGGAGAGAGAGAGAGAGAGAGAGACGTCCCTCTCTCACCTATCTCCCTTATCCCTTTCTCTCTCCCGACCCCTCTCATTCCCTCTCTCTCTCTCTCTATAGAGTGAGACTCTCCTAAGAAAAAAAATGGGCACCCCCGTGGTGATCTCTCTCTCTCTCTCTCTTTCATTCTATTAGTACAGATATGAAAAAAAAAGAGACAACACAGCCCTCCCCCGTATCTTTCTCTCTCACTCTACCATTTTCATTTTTCTGTTAGCCACCGCAGTACAATCACAAAGCCAAAAAAAAAATGAAAGTGGGGAAGCTACGTGACGTGCATGCGCATCGCTTGCATGCCCTCACGTCACCCTCTTATTTTCTCCATTCTCTCTCTTTATCTCTCTCTCGTGATGCTCTTTGAAAAAAAATGGAAGAAAGGGGTGGAAGAGAAGGTTTGAAAAAAAAATGTGGTAATGAATTTCTTCAAAAAAAATGAGAAGTTCATGGAAGAAGATGAAATAGAAAATACAAAAAATGAAAGAAAAAAGAGAGAATGAGGAAAGTTCAAAAAAAATGGAGTGAAGCTATTTTTGAAAAGAACAAAAAAAATGTGGACAAAAAATGACAAAAATGAGAGAAAAGATCATAAAAGAAAACCTCAGGCTTGGAGGTTCGTCTCACATCAAATGGTATCAGAGCAAGTTGTCCACTTGTTCTCACAAGTCAGGTCCTTGGCCAAGTCCGCTCCACCAGGAAGGAAGAATTTGAAGCCTCAGGTGCATCGTCCTTGAGATGGGGACGGGTGCGAGACCCCACTTGAAGCTCCAGATCCGTCCTCCTCCGCCGTCCGTCTTTGCCTCCACCATTGCTGCCTCCGATGCTGCTACTCACTCTAAGCAAAGGTCCTAGGTTCGAGGTGTAACCTCCTCCAAGCGGAGGGGTTTGACGGGATCATCACGGGATCGACAAGCGACAACAGACGATCGTCAAAGCGGCGCCAGCAACTCGAAAGTATATTTGCTAAGTGTTTTATGTTAATGGGGCACATAAAATGATATGTGTTAAGTACGCCTAGTGAGTTTTATTTTGTTATTAGGAATAGATATATAACTATAAATATGCACTCATGAGGGCCCTTGTAAGAACCCAAGTCCTTTGGGTTTCCTAAGTGTCCATTCCTCTCCCATCTACTTATGGCCTCTCCCATTCCCCACTATTTCTATTTAAGCCTGTAACCCCACGTTGGAATAGAATGAAGTTGAATAGAAATTTTTGGAAACACTATCCCAAGTGAGGTGAGAAGCCTTCCTTGTTCTTCTCCGAGAAGGAGATGGGGTGAGATGCCCCTATCCTATGGCTGAGAAGCCTTTGGTTGTGAGAAGTGGCCCTATCCTTTCCCCCTCCCACTGCCTCAATTTCACCGTCTTCCCCTTCCACCTTTTCGATAGTGCCTCCTAGTTGGCCACCATCATCCACCTCCGGTTGGGCCTCCGCTAACATCCACTACCCCTCCACTGTCCACCTTTCTCTCCCTCACACCTGCAAGACCTCTACAGCATGAAGACCCGCAGCTAAGCCACGCCGGACTACACTCACCACTACCGCCGTCTGAGCCAGAGCCGGCCATCCCACACTGCGCCTGCACCAAGCGCCAGAACTACCCTCTCTGCATCCCGTCAGCATCACCAGCCACCAGCCCATTCAGCCCTCGCATCAAACATCGCCGAATGCACCTCCCTCATCTCCTGCCGTGGCCATGCCTACAACGTCGCCGGTCGCCGTGTCACCTTCCTACTGCTGCTATAGCCGTACATGCAACCACATCATTTTCACCGGTAATGGCGAGGAGTCCCCACCAGCACGCAAACCTGCCGGTGATGTCTCCCCCTGCACGTGAGCAAGGCAGCAACATCCCAGTCGCTCCTAGCACCCCACGCCCCATTCTCTCTCCCCCATCTCATTCTCTCCGCTCTCTCTCTCTATCTCTACGGGACGCCATCCTGTAAACAACAACAACAAGAGAGAGAGAGAGAGAGAGACATCCCTCTCTCACCTATCTCCCTTATCCCTTTCTCTCTCCCGACCCCTCTCATTCCCTCTCTCTCTGTCTCTATAGAGTGAGACTCTCCTAAGAAAAAAAATGGGCACCCCCGTGGTGATCTCTCTCTCTCTCTTTCATTCTATTAGTACAGATATGAAAAAAAAAGAGACAACACAACCCTCCCCCGTATCTTTCTCTCTCACTCTACCATTTTCATTTTTCTGTTAGCCACCGCAGTACAATCACAAAGCAAAAAAAAAATTAAAGTGGGGAAGTTACGTGAGGGGCATGTGCATGGCTTGCATGCCCTCACGTCACCCTCTTATTTTCTCCATTTCTCTCTATATCTCTCTCTCGTGATGCTCTTTGAAAAAAATGAAAGAAAGGGGTGGAAGAGAAGGTTTGAAAAAAATGTGGTGATGAATTTCTTCAAAAAAATGAGAAGTTCATGGAAGAAGATGAAATAGAAAATACAAAAAATGGGGGAAAAAGAGATAAGGAGGAAAGTTCAAAAAAATGGAGTGAAGCTATTTATGAAAAGGACAAAAAATGACAAAAAATGATAGAAAAGAAAAGAAAATTTCAGGCTTGGAGGTTAGTCTCACATCAGAATGAGTGGAGGGTGGACGGCGTCCACTTGATCCTTAACACTTGTCAAAATATCATGCTCACTTAGATTATTGATGCCATTATCGTCTCTCCTCTCTGTCCAGTCTTCTTCCATCTTGGTGATGTTATTCATAAAGGCATGAAGAGGATTGACTTGAGGAGGAGGAGGGGGAGCGGGCCGCGGGCCTATGACCCTCTTCAATTATTCCCCCATCTTGTTGATTTTATCAAGAAGGGTTTGTTGGAGGGGTGTAACATGCGAAATAAAGGGTTGGCATGATGGCCTTAGAGGAGCGGCATGACATAAAGGCCATGAAGGAGCTTGGAGGGGTTGACCCACAAAAGGACCCGGACGGGCCGGGTTGGAAGGAACATAAAGGCCTTGGGGCCGTGAAGAAGGAATAGAAGGAGGCGGATGAGAAAAGGGAGGCGGGTGATGGACTACCCGATGGGCCACTCATGAAGGAGTATGCGTAGAGGAAGGCGGATGATGGGCCACCCGAACAGGAGTGTGTATAGAAGTAGGTGAGTGATGTGCCACCCGTGAAGGATTGGAAGGAGAAGGAGAAGAAGATGCACCCTCAACAATAGTGTTAAGGGCTTGGATTTGTTGAGGGGTGAGATGATCTAATGCATGTAAGAATCGGGAAACCTTCTCATCATGTGGAGGAGATGGTCTCGAGGGAATATCAGCTTGTGATTGATGCAAGGGGTGACAAAATTTGAAATTGCCCATAGGTCGGGCAAAACCATGAGAATGAGGATGCGTTCCCTCGAAAAAGTTGTGTGGATTATGAAATTGAGGATCATAAGATGTGCTAGGTTGATCATCCTCATGAATATTATTGGGATTAAACATGTTTGTTTGATTATCAAAGTGAAACATCATGCAAACAAGCAATATTCAATCAAAATAATTGTAAAGACCTTAAAAAAGTTGATGCTTACGCTTGATTTTAATAGTTGGACCTTCGTGTGAATTAAGATTTTAACAAAGTTTGGTATAATTCACTCTAGATTAGAACCTAGTTTCAATGTGATTTTCTTCAATGCCAACTAGGTATACTCTCTTACCGCGTATTAGGCCAACTAAACCTGGGGAACTTCAAAGGTACAACCTGCCCGACGTCCGTGAGGGAATCTATGGGTGCGGGGACTTATGGAGGCTTGGTTTAGGAATTTCCAGTTCAAAGAGACGGAGTGCTCAATGGAGGGTCCTTCCTTCACCAAGGGGGGATAGATATCTCCTAGAAAGTGTGGGGAGAGGAGGTCTCCCAAGCCAAATGCGCTATGAATGCAAAACTAATGCAAAATGAAGACAACATACATGTATGAACAGAAATATGAGAGAATAACGCAGAATAGGTCACAGAAGTAGGCAAAACCTATGAAAACATAGGAAATTGGCACCCTGACAGTGGCCACCAATTCCTGAATGGGCGCCCTTTGTCTGGGCGCCAATTCCTTTCCTTATTTTTTTTTAAAGAAGAGATAGGGAATTGGCGCCCTGCTCAATGCCATCAATTTATTTATGGTCGCCCTTCACCTGGGCGCCAATTACCTTCTTTTTTTTTTTTTAAGAAATCAGGGAATTGACATCCTGACAGTGGCCACCAATTAATTAATGGGCACCCCTCTCCTGGGCGCCAATTACCTTAGTCCCAGAACCTTTCAACCACGGCCAGAAAGCTTTAAACAATGCAAACACCAATAGAAGGAAAAGGAAAAACACTCACAATCGCAAAACATGGATCATGACAATCAATGGAGTATGAGAAAAAGCATGGCATGCTCATAATCAATAAAGGAAAATGAATAAAAAGAGTGCTACAAGGAGCACAAAAAGAGATGCACCATGGGTGCAAAGGGGAAAGGGAACACGTGGGTGCCAAGAGGGAAAGGGTAATCAAAGAAAAAATAATGGTGTCCCACCGTGATCGTCAATTTGTAGATCTATAGAAAATCCACTTAGGAAAGATAAAGAATTAATAAGGGATGGAAAAGAAAGGGAAAAGGAGAAGAAATAGGGAGCATGCGTGGATGCTAAAGGAGTGTGATCGCCAGAGGAGTTACCTCAAAAGGAATTTAACAATAAAGCAAAGGAGGGATCGCGAATAAATACCTTGAAGTGCGGTGAGATGTGGGTGTCACCTTCTCTTCCTATCGACCGGCCGATGAAAAGAGTTCTTCTTTATAGATTACCCTTGCAAAGACCAAGAAAACACCAACAAGAAAAGATATTGATTAGAAAACAATAGTGTGTAGCATCAAGTTCTTATGAATATAAACGTGGAAAGCATATAAGTGAACACACCTTGTTGGGTGTTGGCCCTTAAACCCCTATGCAAAGGGTGGATAAAGGTATGATGTGATGAAAATAGGAGATGTGCAAGTGTTGCACAAAGGGATGTCTCAACGTGGTTGAGATGTTAAAAATAGGCAAAGGAGATGAAGAAGATGATGTATGCAATGCTAAGTGAATAAAAATAAGAGAAGAGGGGAAGAGAAAGGCTTATTATTTTTCTTCAATTTGGCTCCAAGGGATGAAGAACTCCAAATTATGAAGCTTTGGGCGCATAGGAGTCTCTTCCTCGAGCCTTCAATTCAGTAGCACCTTCCCTTGAATTATTATTGATGTCTCTTACACAAGGGAGAGAGGGGTCATATTTATATGGCTGAAATTCAGAGTTTAATCCAAAAGAAATTAGGAAATCAAGTTTAAGTTAGATTTGAAAGAAGATATACATTGCCCAAGTGTCCCTTCAACCTTGGAAAGCCTTAGGATCCTTTCCCAATTGAAAAAGAGGCTTAAACGGAGAAAGAAGGAGGTTCTGCCGGAGTTTAGAATTCTAAAAGAATGGGCGACCACTCAATGGTCGCCAATTAAAATAGCGCCAGATATAAGCATCGCTAATTCTAAGATATTTTAAGATGGATTAGGCCTTTCTGAAATTTGAAAAGAATTGGCGCCCATTAGGCGGTCGCCAATTAAGAATTAATACGAATTTTGGACGGAGTTAAAAGCTCAAAATATGACAAGGAAATTGGCGACTTGTTGCACGGGCGCCCATTTATGAATTAGCGACCTTCCGAACAGTCGTGGAATAAAAAATAATCCGAATTTGGCTCAAAATTTGAAGAAAAGAATTGGCAACCTTCCGAACGGTCGCTAATTAATGAATTGGCGACTTTCTGAAGCGTCACTAATTCAAGAATCTCAAAAAGCCGGCCATAAAGAACCCAGCAGGAATGGACACCCATGACCTGGGCGCCAATTGGAATGGGAGCCCAGGGTCTGGGCGCCATTTAAAAGAATGGGCGCCCAGGTCATGGGCGCCCATTAAATAGCGTCCATGATCTGGCCACCAATTGATTTAAGGCCCGAAAAAATGGAGAAAAATTAGGAAGAATAGAAAAAAATGTGGGAAAGCTTGGGAAAGTTAGAGATTCAAGAAAAATGAGAAAAACCACTCAAATAAGTTGATTTGAGGGTAAATTTGGACCATCGTAATGCGATAGGAGATATGCTCAAAATGATGTCAATTTTGGCATGTCTACAATAGATTAACATATAGTAATGCATAAAGATAGGGGTAGAGAACATGCCACCTGAGTTACCTGTGCCAAGACAAATTTTTTGATTTTTTTATAATTTTTTCAAGAAAAATATAACATGAAACATATGACTCAAATGACACAAATTGATAGTGTAAACAGTACGAAGAAACTATGCAAATCTAACAAAAGTCCAAAGCATGAAACGGGGTGACCTAACCCATTGGTAAGAACGTGGTTCCCACATGATCGACGACCTGATGAACGTGGACCTTGGGGAGACCGCGATCACGTCCGACACTTACAAAATCGAAATGGCACATTCAAAACTCATTCAAACTTCATTCAAGTTCATTTCTTCCCTCTCCTTTCCCAGAGCAAAGAACCTTGACATTACTTACACCCCCACCTCCATGGCTCCGAAGAGAGTGAAGTAATTGGCGAGATGAGTGGTACGCCGACGATGTCATGAGGAAGAGGCGGTGGCGGTGGCCATGGCAAATAGAGAAGAAGAGGAAGAAAGGGAGGAAGAAAAGGCCGTGGTGACGAGAGAGGAGAAGCGGTGGCAGCCACACCGGAGGTGGAAGGTGGAGAGGAAGCAATGACGTTGGTGGAAGAAGGTGGGGAAGAAGAAGAGGCTATGACGGCGAGAAAAGAGGCCGGCATCGGAGGGGAATGTCCTACGCCTGAGGTAGGCCTAAAAACCAAGAGTTTGTGGTTTTTTTAATTTCATGAAATGGTAGAAAGGAGGGAGAGAAGGGACCACCGTGCCTTAGAGCAGGATTGTAGGGCAAAATCACCCCTGGACAACCCTTCGAAGACATGGGCTACTGTCCACTGGGGCGTTCTGAGAGTGCGGTGCCTGGGCACACTATGTCTAGACCACTGAGGCTTTTTTTTGTTTTTTTTGGAACTAATATATATTTGATTAATTTCGTAGGGAGATACTCGGGCTTGGATTTCCTTGATGTTAAGCTGGGTGATGTACCTCGCACTGCCAGAGTTCCAAAGGGTGATGTTGGAGAGGATGGGGTTTGGACAATTCATGGGAATGGATGTCCTGCAGATAGATGTGGCTTTAGTGCAAGCACTAAAGACCAGGTGGGATGAGGAGAGCAGGGTGTTCATCTTCCCGTGGGGCCACATGATCCTCAACTTGGAAGACATGATTCGCATCACGGGGTTACGAGTCCATGGGGTGGCAGTGAGCGGGTTCACTTACGTCGATTATAGGGAGATGGCCCAGAGGCTAATGGGGTTGAGACTAGAGGGAGAGTGGCGGTCTTCCTTGATCCCCAGAGTGAGACTCCAACAGACTCTAGGACTGAGGCACACAAGGTGGAGGTAGGGGAGACCCATGAGTAGCACTTGCAGCGGCTGATAGATGGAGCGAGGGAGCAAGTTTCTGCTGCACCAGGACCGGAGGCAGATAGGATCCTATGGCGCTTCCTAATCCTGATGATCGGGAGGCTAGTTTTAGGATAGCTAGGGGATGCAGTGAGCTGCCGCCACTTGCCCTTGCTAGAGGACCTAGACTGGGTGGAGAAAGTATATATGCATGGGGAGCAGCAATGCTAACCCACCTATTCGACAGTCTGAGCATCTCCTCCCAATACACTTCCCTCGACGGATTCTACCCCTTACTCAAGGTAAACTCTAAACCTTAGTTTTAATTTTCAATTTGCTTTTATATTATGATGATATACACTTATCAGCTTTATTTACAGGTTTGGAGTTATCTCTACCTACCTTCCCTTGGACGCGACATGGAGGTCCACCCAGGCCTAGTTCCCATAGCCCAACGGCGGGTGCCAGAGCATGATAGTCACTCACTAAAGCATCAAATTACCGATGTCCAGGATGAGATCGACATGCACCCTCCCATATGTAGCGGTAAGGCATAACTTCAACTATTACCTTAGATTAATTAGATTTTGCATTTCTTAATCATCTTTCTTTATTGTTCTCTTTTTGTGTAGGTGAACTAGACCCTGTACCGAGGTGAGGCCCATGACAACCCATTTGTGACAACTGGCTCTCCATATTTTGGTAGGGAGATCTGGCTTCATTCACTGAACATAGTGGAGCCTCTCCGCTACCGGATGATAATACATACCTTGGGACTTCACCAGGCCTTGGTGGAGTTTCCCTCCCGTCAGATAGCGATTCGCCCCAGAGGAAGTTTCTGAGGGCAGCAGGTGAGCATGAACTGGAGAGTGCGAGCACCGGAGCAACTCCAAGACTGGGAGCAGTGTAGACGCCTGGTGATAGTGAGGGCGTAGTCCGATGAGTACCTACGGGCCTTCTCATGGTGCTATGGGAACCAGGTGTTCTGAGGCACCCGCCGACCAATGAGTTCTTATGAACCCTTACCTCCTTGTATTTTAATTGAATTATGAATTAACATGACTCTCTATGTAGTTTGACCCTGAGGGCAAGATAGTGGAGTTCCAGGGGTGCTCCACTTTACTGTTGGGTAGTGGGATGTGCTCCAGTGCATGTTGGACCTACTAGTAAGAACACCTCACTCTCTAATTCAGTAATGGCACCCTGAACTAACCAATCTCTTGTTAATGCAGTGAGATGAGATGGCATAGCACCAGTCAACCCACGCTCCTTCCACTTCCTCTCAGACACCTGTCGACCGAGCCAAGCTAGATGAGCGACTCACTAGGGCACTCTCTCAGGCTGAGTGATGCGAAACAAAATGTAGGTACATGAATTTTCTTTCTTTTTTTCTCTATTTTCTTCTTTTTCTTCTTTCTTCTATTTTTTCTTTTTAGAACATATTTTCTCTCTCTATTTTTTATTTTTACTCCCTTTTCTTTCTATTCACATTTTTTTCAGCTTTGCTACGGTGACATAAACAACACATGAGAGAGAGAATAGAGAGGATGAGAGGGACTTTTTTTTTGCTCCGTTATAGTTGCCAAAGAAGAGAATGGGAGAGAGAGCATGAGAGAATATGAGAGTGAGAATGGAGAGGGTTTTATTTTATTATTTTTTTTAGGATTTCACGCTAGAGAGATGGAGAGAGAGAGAAAGTGATGGGAATGATGGCGGCAGCAAGCCAGCCAACTGAAGGTGATCGCGGTCCCCTCTGTGGCTGTGATCAGAATGTGGCCCTTATGGGGACTGCCATCTGGTTCTTACCGGCCAGCGGCCACCAGCCAACCTTCCGACGCTTGGGACTTCAAGGGCTTCAATGGGGTGCTATTTTCCATGTCTTATTCATTGTAATCTCATCGTTTCATCTTCCCCTTCCCCCTATATGTACCTCCCCTGCTGTAATCGAATGAATCAATGAATTAGAAGTTTGAAATTAGCCATGGCAATGTGTTCTTCCCTATTTGTGGATCCGGGTGTGAAGCCCTCATTCGACATGTGAGAGCTCGATCTATCCTTGGAGGTGGAGTACGAAGCTTCAACTGCGTCGTCCTTGCAATGGGGACATGTGTGAGGCCCTAGCTGAAGCCCTTCGTTCCTCCTCTGTCGCTATCCACTGCCGCCATCCATCTCCACCACCGTCGTCGCCATTTCCAATGTCAAATCCCACCTCCACCACCACCACAGAGGCTGAGTGAGAAGCCCGATTGCGCCATCCCTGCGATGGGGACGGGTGTGAAGCCCCAGCCAAGCTCCTCCCTTCTCCTCTAGTTAACCCACCACCTTCGTCCACCTCCACCACCGCCGCTCTTATCTTCCCCAAAATACCACCATTCTTCTCCTTATATAGCCCTAATTAGATAAATATATAGCCTATAGTCCACCCTCTTCCCCTCCTCCACCTTCTTCCTAGCTCCCAGCATCCCCAAAAAGCCGCAGAATGTTCTCCACAGCCGCCAGGCCCCTTGGTCAAACGGAGCTCCGTTCGGGACGGCCTCGACTAGTTGCAGAAGATGATGAGATCATGGTTGGACGATGCTCCGCGTTCATATCAAGTTGTAGTCCCCATGAGGACCGTGTTCTGAAAGCGGTCATCACGGAGACTGCATCCATGAATGGGTCTTTCCAACGTCTGCCTCGAGCTCCCGTCTAAAAGTTGAAGACTCTGCCCTCCCGTTTCACATCAAAATGGTATCAGAGCTCAGGGAACCAGTTTGTTCCATTAAATTGGGGTCCTGAGGTTCGAGGTTCGAGGGCAAACCTTCTCCAAAGTGGAGGGGTATGATGGGAATGACGGCGGGAGCAAGCTGGCCAACTTAAGGTGATCGTGGTTCCCTCTTGGGCCGCGACCAGAATGTGGCCCCTGTAGGGACCGCGATCTGGCTCTTGCCTACCAGCGGAGGAGGAACGAGGGGCTTCGACTGGGGCCTCACACCCATCCCCATCACAGGGACAACGCAGTCGAAGCTTCGCGCTCCACCTCCAAGGATAGATCGATCTCCCATAGCTCGAACGAGGGCTTCACACCCAGATCCAAAAATAGGGAAGAACACATAGCCATGGCTAACTTCAAACTTCTAATTCATTGATTCATTCGATTACAGTAGGGGGGTATATATAGGGGGAAGGGGAAGATGAAACAATGAGATTACAATGAATAAAACATGGAAAATATCACCCCATTGAAACCCTTGAAGTCCCAAGCATCGGAAGGTTGGCCGCTGGCCGCTGGCAGGCAAGAACCAAATCACCATCCCCATAGGGGCTACGTTCTAGTTGTGGCCCCAGAGGGGACCGCGATCACCTTCAGTTGGCCGGCTTGCTCTCGCCGTCGTTCCCATCAGTGTCAAGAGGTTGGCCAGTGGCCGTTGGCAGGCAAGAACCAGATCGCGGTCCAGAGGGGACCGTGATCACCTTCAATTGGCCGGCTTGCTCCTGCCGTCGTTCCCATCACTGAGGTAGCCGAGGCCTTCCATGCAGAGAAGGTAAGTTACTGCCCTTAATTCTAATTGCATTTTAATTAAATGTTAACATAAAGCATGAAATGTAGGAGTAAGACTTGTAGGAGGCCTTGAGCGAGGCCTCGAGGATGCGGACCGAGGTCCCGGGACTGCGGGGCAAGCTCGCAGGGCTATGGGGTGAGATGGAGCATGCAAGGACAACGGTATCTCGATAGGAGATCCATGCGGAAACCTTAGAGAGAGCGATCTAGCTCTTGGGAAAGTGGCGCCACCAGTTACGGAGTGGAGCACCTAGTGGTAGCTCCTACCGACAGTATTTCACCTGCTCCTCTGGACGGTGGAGGAATGACGAGGAGGAGCGTCGGTAGTGTCATGAGGAGGGCAGCACTGCGATGGGGCCACCAACTGACCGTGGCCAGGAGGGATCGGGGGAGACCAGAGGACAGAGATAGATTATTTTCTCTTTCTTTTTATGTGAATGATGATGTACAAATCCCCACCCATAAATGATATGAAATATGTTTTTTTTTTAAATGAATGGTTGAAATTGGGATAAATGTAGAGGGAGAGAATGAGTGCGACTTAAACACAAATGGGTACGACAGATGTGATTAGACTGACCCAGAGAAAGGGTAGATAGAAAGCACACAAATTTGCTGGGATGAGCACAGATTGCCTAGTAGTCGCGTTCACAAGAATGCAGTCAATCGGCCACCATGTTCAGGCTGAGTGAAATGCCCAATTTGCCCTCGAACCCATCCCAAAACGGACCATCCTATTCTGATCTAAGCACCACTTCTAGACTCCTTAACTCGATCTAAACGTAATTCTAACCTTCCAAACCCACATCCTATAATAATAAACCCCTTCCTAGGGCTGTATAAATAGAGATGAAGGATTAAAATCATGGGTCACACCAGCGCTTCCTTCTAGACCTCCTTCTTAAGCACTCGGCCTACTACAACACCATGAAGAGGAGCCAAGGGGCCGACCAAGGCCCGAACGAGTCCTATGACAGCTCGAAGTGAGCCAAGGCTCACTTTAGCGAGCTCAAGTGACTTAAAAGCATTCATAATCATATAAGCACAAGCCCAATGAGAGAGGTAAGGACAAATAATTGATTCCTCAATTGTCACCAATGAACTCCTCTTATTTGCTCCCTCTTTTCATATTTTCCCGGGTACACGATGCTATTCCAAACTCAAGTAGTTCGCTCCCATGATCCAAGCCCTTCCTATAGAAGTTACTTCCATCCTGAAAGCATGGCACCTTCATACCCTACTAGTACTTGCCAAAAATCATAATAAAATATCCCTTGATTGGCATAGTATCACTGCACTTATATAGCTTTGGCATCCTTAGGCCCACAACATGTCCATTTTTTTAATTAAATAGACCAGTGTGGGGTAATAGGAGAGCGCTCACCTCTTTAGGGAAGAGGTTAGTTGTTCGCTCCACTATGACACACCACAAAGGGGAGATTTTATTGATAGAATAATAACAAATAATACAAGGGCTAGGGCTGAATTGAAGGACATCAACCTTATCCAAACGGAGGGGCCCCTTTACAGAAATGGGAACGTCAGCCCAAGAGACCCAAGAATTCAAATGAGGAAGAGCATAGCCCAAGTTAGCCAGACAATCGGCCGGCTGGTTAGCCTCCCTAAAACAATGCGACATGGAAACACTAAGAGAGGACAACAAACAGTGGATGTCATGAACAATATATAGAATACGCCAGGGGCAAGGGAAGTCACGCTTCACAATCCTGACCAGCATGCCGGAATTCGACTTGACCAAGACCTGCATGGAATTTTGATTCTTGCATAGGCGCAGTCCATCATGGAGGGCTAAGGCTTCAAAATGAATGCTGGACAGGACACCATGGTATGGTGCAGCAAAGCCAAAAAGAACGCTCACATGACAATCCTGGAGAACGCCACCACCACCAGCTAGGCCAGAATCCTGCTTGAAGGCACCATCCACATTGAGTTTATACGTGTTATGGGGGGGACAAAGCCAACGCACCACCCGGGCCAAGTTATGGGTACACACCAGTAGACACACACCCCAATGCTGCAGTAATCGGATCTGAGAGGTGGAAAGCCAGCACCCCTTCGTGGGAATACCCGAGACAACATCTCGCAAGTGGTTAAGACATTTGCGAACAATATGTTGGGTAGACATCGCAAGCCCCTCAAATCTACATCTATTCCGATTGCAATAGATCTCCCAAAGGGACGCAAAAAAGATCACGAGTGCTATACACCCCGTCAGAGAATAAATATGTATCGAATCAAAAAATTGAGTAATAGACTAAGCACAAGACATGTGCTGTTGGACAGTGCTAGTGAGCAAATCAGAGAAGTATTCCCAAACCCCCGCTGTGATGTCGCTGTAAAAGAGAAGGTGGAAGGCAGATTCCTGGAAGGCCTCAGAACAACAAGAGCACTTTGAACAAAGAGGGATGCCACAACAGATAACCAGGTCATCAGTAGGGATGCACCCCTACATAAGCTTCCAGACAAATACAGACCATTTAGTTGGGATGTGAGCAGCCCAAAAGGCCGGCCAGACAGCCAAAGGAGCAGCTCGAGCAGTAAAGTGGCCAGAAGGTGTGGGACACCAAATCAAACTATCCTTCACCTCCAAAATGGAAAGGATATGGAGAAATATAATAGCGGGATAATGCTGGACAGCTAGGGACAGATGAGCAGACCCAAGATCAGCAAGGACCTGACTAACCGTGACCCACTTGTCATTGCAATGGGTTATTTCTCACTATAAGAATCAGTGTGGGAAGTATGATGTAACACATATGTCTGTGTGGTACCATCCTCTTTTCCCTTTCAGATCGAGCAGTAAAGTACACATATGTCTGTGTGGTACTATATAAAAAAAACTTTCTAGCACGCCTCAAAAATTAAGCTCAGACTAAAGATGTAATGAATAAGAACAGCCAACCACTCTTTCTCACTTCGATTCAAATCACACTCATGAAAGCTTTAAGATTGTTAGAACATAATTTGTGAACATGAAAAGGATTCACTCATATATCCGCAGAGCCCACACGAGATTGATAATGGAAGACAAACCACAGATATGAACACGCAATTTTTAGGTGGTTCGGGTCCACAACTGTGTCCCCTACGTCCACCCCTCACAGTGTGAGGATTAAGCTCCACTAGAAGTGAGGCATACACACACACGTGCTGTAAGCACTGCACACACACACATAGTCGAGCTGGGCCGTACAACCACACACAAATGCCGCTCAAGATGCGGCACCCACACACATAATATTCTCAAATGTTTGAAGATGGAAGACAGATATTCAGGAATAAAAGAGCATATGTGCAGAAATCAAGATCTGAAAGATTCTAAGTGTATCTAGCTCCCCCGTTCAATATCTCTATTGGAGTTCGAGCTCCCCTTCTTGAACTCGGAGACAATGGGTCGAATGAAGAACTCTAGCCGCATCCCCTTGACGAAACACACTCCAGGTATCACAGTAGGGTACTGGATGAAGACTTCTCCCTCAGATGAACGATCTTCAGCTCACAAGGCGAAGTGGAATAGCTGGTTAGCCGCCGCGCTCTCCCTATAAGACCAAAAAGGATAAAACATGAAAAACCTTTCTCTCAATCTGAAATCGCCCTAATCTCAAGGTATAAATACCCAAATGAAAGGAGGGACACGTGGAGGGTATACTCTCCCATGGACCAATCGTTGAGGGGGACAAAATGGGTGGAATGTAAATAGGGCATCGAGCCTGTGCGAACCAGTGTAAAACACGCCTGCCAGAAAGTGTTGACTCATGGAGTCGACACTTCCAGGCGCCCATGCCTGAAAAACCACAAAACAGAACAGAGGACAAAAATTGTCGACTCAATCAGTCGACACTTCCTGCCTGGCAGCGTTAAAAACACCCCAGACAGAATGCCAGCAAATAAGTGTCAACTCCTTGAGTCGACACTTTTTGTCTGGCCAACAAAAAAGCAGCAGACAGAACGCGTGGATAAAAATGTCGACTCTAAGAGTCGACATTCTCATCCCAAGTAACAAAAACAAGTGACACGACAGGCAGAAGCTCATGAGAAATGTGTGACTCTAAGAGTCGACACTATCACCTGGGGTTTCAAAAACAATAAATGAAGGGGTTTAACATGAAATCAAAGGGTCTTAAAAAGACTCAATAAGGTTCTAAACATGCTTACCCACACTCCATCAACCAGTTAACATTCCAAAACCAAATTCTTACCATTTAGGCTCAGATCATGATTAAGAGTTGCAAAGTTCCATTTAATTCTTCACATGTACCACTGACATTCATGTATCAAAGGAATAACAAGTTAGCCAAAATAATCATTAACATCATATGAAAGGAAGTCAGTTAATGTGAATTAAAAACCATCTTTCCTCAACTTTGTCCTGCACAAATAGCCATTGCCAAGTTAGTTCATTCAGTGAAGAGCCATTGAACAAAGGTATCCCATTCTTGTATGAACAAGGATAAGATAATGTATGTCAACCAACTATTCATAAACCAATGCCAAAAACCACAATCAACACATTCATCTATTCACAATTCTCACCATTTATATAAACTTCTTTGAGTCAAACACGCTCATATTCACATAAAACATCGTCACATTGTATTTTGTCATCATCAAAATTCCTTAAAGCAAAGTCACGCACGGGGTTCAACAATCTCCCCTTTTTTGATGATGACAAAATACGATGTGCATCGGAATAATGAAAAATTAATCGAAAGTTTAGTATGCCAGTCTTTTATTCATGCATTTCAAAATTGCCTTGAACACCAAAATTCATGCCAATCTAAAGAAGATCTTTCACAAGATAACACCGATATGTTGAAACCACATTCAGGCAATGTAGATTGTTCATTGGCATCACAAAATTTTGCCAATCATCATAATGTTAATGTTTCTCTATTTTTTCTCTGTTAAACCAAAAAGATACACAACTGACGGAGATAAAGACTAATACCCTGCATGCCATGCCATGATGTATCGACATTCATTCTAGTTGATGTTCACACAAGCATACGACACGCAATCAAGCAACACACATGACTAACATTGACTGGATAACATAGCATAATAACATAACAATTTCTCCCCTTTTGGCATCATCAAAAATAAGGGGGGGAATTAAGGATAAGCAAAAGTACTACTAGCTGGACAGAACTGAATTCAATCTTCTAAGATGGATCAAGAGGGCGATGGAGGACGGTGAATGATATCCGTTATACCATCGAGCTTGTAGGATTGAACACCCAAGGCTGAATGGAGTGAATCAATGGAATTTGCCAGAGCATCGAATTTCTGGAGATAGGTGCTGTGGTACAGTTTCAACTCGAAAATATCCTTGGTGAGACCAGCCATCGTATCCTTGACCTGAGTAAGTTCATCGCCTAAGGCATCAATCTTTCAGTGCATCGTCGTGACATTCGTAGAGGTGGACTAAGTACCAACATGTTCTTCTTGTCCATGGTCATCACTGTCATCAGATGCAACTACATGAGCTTTCCCTTTTTGAGACTTAAGAGTGCGGACTAAACGGCCGCGTTGAAGTTCATAACCCATGTTGTTGCAGATTGAAGGAATGGTGTAAATATCGACATCTCGGATAGTCTGACTGACCTCTTTGCTTAAGTTAACATGAAGATACTGAAAAATAGGGGTCAGTGCTGCAACATAAGGAAGATTTCTGTTCTTAGACTTCCGACAGCTTGTAATATACTCCAACATAATAGCAGAAAATTAATTGGATCACCACTCAAGATATAGACAAAAAGGAATTGTTGTCGATCTGTAACTTGTTCTCTTCCTCCAGATCGTGGAAGCAGGATGGTAGTCATCATGTGATGTAAAATCCTTTGCATTGGGGGAAAGTTGTTTGCATTCAATTTACTCGTGGACTTGTCACCCATTTCTTCACCTGTCATAGCTTCAAATGCATCACCTTCATCAAACATAGCATCTTCATAATGACAACCACGGTCATATGGCATGTTAAGAGCTTTTCCAAGTAGTTGAACAGTTAGAGGTATAGCCTAACCATTGATTTCAGTAACAAGATCTTCATTTTTCACTTCCATGTTACCATAAAACTGATGCACAAGAGAATGATATACTTTTTGATGTTCTGACATGAAGCATATCAAATTTGGTTGCTTCTGAAGCAACTGAACTAGCTCGGGCAAAGTAGTTTCAAGACTTTGAAAATCAACTGCCCTAGGGCGGAGTACCTTTTGTTCGGCTAGCATGAGAGTTTCGGCCGCAACTTTGTTATGTTGAGCTTGAATCTATTTATCTTTCCAGTGAAGTTCTCTCAGCATATTGGCTTCCTCTATCTCCTTCCTAGACCGCTTCTTGGGAGCCATTTGGACGCACTTCGGATTGAAAGCTAGCAGATGGTGAAGCTTTGGTCTATTCGATGGGAGGCGGCTTCCCTTGGAGAGAACCATTCTCCACAAGCCACGCATGGACTCCAGATAGGACTGGCTCGTATGAGAATACCTCGGGTGCTCGGAGAAGGATGGAGGCTGCGGGTGCCGCAAGACGTCCGCGTCAGAGGCTGGATGGTGTGAGGGCGATGAAGAGGGGTGTTTATGTTTCAAAGAGGGTGGCACAGGCTTTGAAGGGGACGCACGGGGTGAATATAAGGCGGCTGGGGGGTTTTGGGTTCGAACATAAGTGAACCCCAGCGGTCCGGTTCGCATGAACAAGTGCTACCGGAAAGTGTCGACACATTGAGTCGACACTTTTTCTCACCCATTCTGTCCCGCGAAGCAACAGCAGGAATAGAAGCAAAAGTCGATTCTGCCCTGTTACAAGGATTTTTCAAGCTGAACAAAAGATTTTGAAGGCCAAGGCTTAAGGCTTGAATCCACATTGATTTGGATGAAGATTGATGAGTGTATGGATTGATCATATTGGGATTGATCAAAGATATAAGGGGTCTCATTTAATATTTCATCCAACTTAATCAACTTGCAGACTTTCATCCAATTTTTCTAGCAGAGTACATTATTTAACAAGAATTTGTGTAGTAATAGAAATCAGAAATGAGGCATCATTATAACTAAATAGAAATCAGGCACCACACATCAAAGCATCTTCTACAGTGTGAGGCTCAAATTGAGAAAGCAGGGCTATATAATCAGAGTTCTCTACTTCCCTGAAGGAGGATCTTGTTCTAACGCTTTCTTCAACATTGCCAATTACATTCTCAGCTAGATGGTTCTTTGTAAATGACCACTGCCTTGGTAGTTCCTGCTCAACTTGATTTTCTTGAATCTCATTTTCTGACTTTTCTTCTTGAATGTCCTATTCTTGTGAGGCCTTCGATGCATTTTCTTCTCCATTCACTCCATCTTCATCCTGCACACGTGAATCCTTGTTAATATTCCAATTAAACGATTCGTCTACAATGACATGCGGGCTCTCTTCCACTATTTAGGTTGTACACCTGATAAGCTCTTGAAGTGAGAGAGTACCCAAGAAATATTCCACGATCACTTTTTGCATCGAATTTGCCTAAGTTAGATTTTCCATTATTCAAAATGTAACAAATAGACCCAAATGGTTTAAGATGGGAGATATTAGGCTTCTTACCTTTGAAGAGTTCATAGGGTGTTTTTCTGAGAAGAGGTCTTACCATGGCTTGGTTTATGATGTAGCATGCCATGTTAATGGATTCTGCCCAAAAATACCTAGGTAGATTGTTTTCATTGAGCATCATACGAGCCATCTCAATAAGGGTTCTTTTCTTCCTCTCAACAACTCCATTTTATTCTGGAGTTCTGGGTGCCGAAAAAATGTATGTGTATCCGTGTTCCCTGCACAACTCATCAAACTCATTATTTTTGAACTCCTTACCATGATCACTTTAGATTGTTTTGATGAAATATCCTTTCTCATTTTGAACTTTCCTGCATAAACTCTTAAACTCTGTCAATGCATCACCTTTATGTGTCAAGAAGTGAAACCAGCAAAACCTTGAAAAGTCATTTACAATGACGAATCCATATAGCTTTCCGCCTAGACTATGAGTTCTACTAGGTCCGAATAAATCAATGTGAAGTAATTCAAGGGGCCTAGTAGTTGTGATAGCATTCTTACCTTTAAAGGAAGTTCTGGTTTGCTTACCTTTGCTATACGCCTCACACACTTTGTTTGCTTCAAACTTCAGCTTTGGCAATCCAACAACTAGATCATTTCTGGACAACTTTGTAAGAACATTAAAACTGGCATGCCCAAGACGGCGATGCCACAACCAAGCATTATCTGAATCATTTGCAACTAAGCAAAATTATTGTGTGATGAATCGTCTAGGTCTATGATATATACATTGTTTTGTCTAACTCCTATGAATTTTATTTCATATGTATCTTTATTTACAACCGTGCAGTGAGTGGAGTCAAAAATCACATTGCACCCTTTATCACATAATTGACTAATAGTCAGTAAATTGTGATTAAGACCTTTGACCAACAAAACATTTTCTACACTATGAGTAGATCCCTTACCTATCATACCTTCACCGATTATTTTTCTCTTGTCCTTGCCCCCAAAGGCAATATTTCTTTGTTTCCTGACATGTGTCGCGAGCATCTACTAGGTACCATTTATTTCTTTGAGCCTTCAAGCAGACCTGCAAAACCATCAAGACAAGAAAGCTTCTATGATTTTGGTACCCAAGCTTGCTTGGGTCATAATAGTTAGAAGTTCTTGATCTATTCAACCGCATTGATTTTCTAGCAAAATTTTCATCGTTAGCCAACATTAATCTGCATGTATACATGGTGTGGCCATACATACCATAGTAGAAACATGAAACAACTTTATTGTTAGGATTCCTTTTCTTATATTCATTCATGAAGGGTTTGAGAACTAGAATATGTTTTTTATTCTTTTTGTGTGAAGAACATGATGAAGATGGAGCATTCACATTCACATAGAAAGTATAAGTCTTGTTTTCAAATGCTTTCTTATTGCTTGGATTATATCCTAAACCTTCCTTTCTAAAATT
The DNA here is from genome assembly GCA_022559845.1 of Amorphophallus konjac. Lineage (NCBI taxonomy): Eukaryota > Viridiplantae > Streptophyta > Magnoliopsida > Alismatales > Araceae > Amorphophallus > Amorphophallus konjac. The sequence continues at coordinate 67,719,888 of CM040117.1, forward strand.
CACTTTCATTCCTAGCATGGTGTCTAGAGTTTGCTTCCCTTTGACACATTTTGCTAGAGTTTCTTTTAGATCTTGTACTTCACCTCTTAGAAGCTCATTAGCATTTTCAAGTTCCATTTTATCCTTTTCAAGGCTTGTACTCTAGCATTCACTTCCTCAATGGCTTTCATGGACTTTTCATCATTTTTTTGTTCTTCTCTTAGGCATGCTAGTTCATCTTCAAACAAAATGACTTTAGAGCTAAGCAATTCATTTTCATAAGACAGTGTTTCAATCTTGGAGGTTAATTCAACACATCTCACACATGAAGATTCATTAAGCATATTTTGTTCAGCCTTTTTCTTTAGCATTCTATTTTCAGACTTCAATTTCTTACATTTTTTATACAAAGCTTCATATGTGATTTCCCATTGTTCACATGAGAGTTCCTCAGTTTCAGAATGTACCTCATTGATGACTTCATCATTTGCCATTAGACACAAGGTTTGGATAAGCTCGTCTAGCTCATCTTCCGATTGATCATCGGCGTCGTCTTCATCACTCCACGTTGCCACCATTGCCTTGGTTTTCTTGAACTTCCCTTTCTTGAATTTTTTCTGAAGTTTGGGGCACTCTCCACGCATGTGCCCTGGTTTTTTACATTCATAGCATATTACTTCTTCATTCTTTTTGCTGCTTTCACCTTTCTTAAACATAGGTTTTCCCTGTCCCTTCTTGAACTGACCACCAACTCTTCTAGTCCTCTTAACAAATCTTCTTGCTCTTCTTGTGATCATAGCAACCAGCTCTTCATCTTCACTGTTGGTTGTGGAGTCTATCTCACTCTCATCTAGCTCTTGTGGGATTGTCTTTAATGCCATTGTTGTAGCCACTTTCTTCTTCTTATGATCTTCCTCGCTCCTTTTGATGTTGATCTCGTACGTCATCAAGGAGCCGATTAACTCGTCCAACGTCAAGGTGCTAAGATCCTTCGAGTCTTCAATTACCGTGGCCTTTGTATGCCATTGTGGTGAGAGGGACCTTAATACCTTCCTCACAAGATCCTGGTTGGAGTATTCCTTCCCGAGTGCTTTCAATCCGTTGGTTATCTCTAGCATTCTAGCAAACATCTCAGAAATAGTTTCGTCTGGCTTCATCATGAATAATTCATAGTTTCGGACGAGAAAATTTGCTTTAGCCTCTTTCACTTCCGATGTTCCTTCATACATTAGCCGGAGTTTGTTCCACATTTCCTGCGCGTAAGCACACATAGAGATTCGTGAGTACTAATTGGGGTGAATTGCACATTGCATTATATTCATTGCTTTGAAATTAGTTATACACTTCTTGATATGCTCTTCTCCCCATTCATCCTCTTTTTCAGGTAATTTTTATCGGTAATCAATTCACCCCTCCCCTCTTGATTACCATTCGCCTGGGTACAACAGCAGTTAAGATAAAATATTTCTATTTAGTTTGAGCATTAGGATCACCAAGAGGGCCAATGATATCAAAAGTCCACATGGAGAAAGGCCAAAGAGTATAGAGCGGATGGAGAGAAGAAGAAGGAGCATAAATTTTATCAGCATGAAGTTGACACTTAACACAGTTATGGACATAGATGGCACAGTCTTCTTCTAGGGTTGGCTAGTAATAGTCCTGCCTAAGGATTTTCTTAGCTAACATCTGATTGTTGACATGTCCTCCACATTCACTTGAATGAGCACCTTCAACGACCTTCTATGCTTCATCGTCGTTCAAGCACCTCATGAGAACTCCGTTAAGAGCCCACCTATACCAAACTCCTCCTATGATGTACCTAGAGGCGGCTCTCCTAATCGCCTTGCGATCCTCAACATTAGCCGTTTTGGGGTATGATCCATCCTTGCAGTATTGCTCAATCTCAAAATACCATGCCAATTTTTCTTCCCATACTTCCTCTAATTCATCCAAAGATACCTCCTGCAAGTCTTTCTTCTTAGCTTTCTCCTCCAAGCTTTGCCTAAGGTTATCAAACCATGGGTCCTAAGGTGACGATGTATCTAACCTTTGGACAACGACAGTCTCAGTCCTTTGACTAAGAGAGAAGGATAGAGAAGAAACTAGCAACGCCAAAGCGTCAGCGAGGATATTTTACAAACGAGGATTGTGATGTACATGAGTTTCTAAAATTGCTTTGTCAAAAACGTGACCAGATCTAGATAGGGCTTGAGTTTGGGTCATAAGTATGATAAGTTGAGAGAATCTACCTAAGAATGAGTTGGGAGTTTCCTATGATTTTCAAGTGATGCGCGCCTAGAAGATAGGCTTGCTTGAGTCTAGCTAGGAGAGCTTCATATTCAAAGATGTTATTAGTGGTAGGAAATGTGAGCTGATAAGCAAGAAGAATCATTACTTTCTTGGGAGTAAGAAAAATGGCTCATATCCCCTGACCTTTGGAGTTGAGTGCACCATCAAAGTGCAGAGACAAGAAGGGATCTCGAGAGATGATTGAGAGTTGTTCATCGAGAAACTCATCTCAGATAAAATCACTCCGAGGAAGAGGTAAATGGGCTAGGTGCTCATTGATGGCATACTGTTTAATACCTTTCTGGACCACGAAAGAGATGTCGAATTGGGAGAGGAAACTTTGCCAACAGGCTAACCTATCTTATAAGACAACTTTTCTAACAAGTAACGAATTAGGTCCATCCTCGAGATCAGCTTAACTTTATGGGCCAGAAAATAATGCTTCAATTTTTGAGCAACCCACACTAATGCCACGCAAGTTTTCTCTATGGTGGTGTACTTGGCTTCTACGAGATTAAACAATGTAGAAAGGTAATAAGCTGCCCTCTCTTTACCTGTATCATCAGGTTGTGCCAAGACAACTCCTAAGGAGTCCTCAATAATGGAAATGTATAGGATCAGAGATTTTCCAGGGACAGGAGGTTGCAAACTTGGGACATTTGATATATATTCTTTCAAATCATTGTAGGCCTTTTGGCATTCTTAATTCCATTAAAACTTGGCCCCTGCCTTTAACAATTCATAAAATGGACGGCACCTTTGAGAATGTTGGGAGATGAATCTTCTAATGAACTACAATCGACCAATCAATCTTTGAAGTTCTGTGATGTTCTTAGGAGGGGACATTTTAGATATTGCCTTAGCCTTGTTTGAATAAATATCTATTCCTCGTTTGCTTACTATAAATTCAAGCAGTTTCCCTAAAGATACTCCGAACACACACTTCTTCAGATTCATCTTCGGCTTATACCCCCTAGACCTTTGCAGAACCTCAGCCAAGATTGCAAGGTGTTTCTTTCTAGTCCTCAACTTCATTAGGATATCATCCACATAAGCTTCTATATAAACATGCATCATGTCGTGGAAGATAGCTATCATCACCCTTTGATAGGTGGCACCTACGTTCTTCAATCCAAACGGCATGACTACGTAGCAGTAAGTGCCCCAAGGCATAGTGAAAGAGGTTTTCTCTTGATCTTCTGGTGCCAACTAGATTTGGCCATAACCTGAGTAACCGTCCATGAATGACAAGGTCTCATACCCAGCCGTGTTATCTACTAGCACAACAATGTGAGGCAGCGAAAAATCATCTTTCAGACATGCCTTATTTAAGTCCCTAAAATCAATACATATATGAACTTTTCCATCCTTTTTCATAACAGGGATGATATTAGCCACCCATTGAGGATAAAGAACAACTCTAATAAACCTGACCTTATGCAATTTATCAACTTCCTCCTTCATCTTCAAAGTCATGTGGGGGTGAAGTCTCTCAAGCTTTTGTTTTACGGGTCTTGTCCCTGGCTTAAGCACCAGCCTATGTCCTACCAGAGAGGGGTCATGACTGGGCATGTCCTCATATGACCAGGCAAAAAAATCGATATACTCTCTCAAAACTTGAATTAAATTCTCTTTGACCTCAGAAGGGAGGTTAGCACAAATAATAATAGGCCTGGGTTCCTCGTCTGTTCCAAGATTGATCTCTCTAGTAGGTTCATCCACTACCGTCGTAGGCTTATCAAATTCCCTTAATCCTTTAGCACACATATCGGCAGTGTCCTCTACTCCACTTACCTCGTCATCGGTCGGGTCCTTCTCATCCAGTATTTCATACACACCAAATCCTTCATCACCGAGCACCCCATCCTAGACTTCTCCCTCTTCTAGCACCAATGCCCCTTCAACAAATTGTGGACATCTAAGAAGGGCATGACACTGCTGGACAAGATCTTGAAGGAACCTGTCCAGGATGGCTTTAAACTAGTGCGTCATCGAGCCCATCTCAAACCTAAGAGATGGGTTGGATCGACCAGCTAGACCTGACCCTACTTCACTAACTGAATCGACTAAATCTAACTCTAACCTAGGGGAGGATGAACGGTCCTCAAGAAGGAAACCTAATGAAATGGAAGAGGGGGCATCACACCCTAGGGTGAGGGTAGGGCCAGTAGATGGATCAAAGGTAGCAATCTCCTCGAATGAAACCTGAGTTTGAAAATTGACGTTTTTTTTGGGATTCATCTAAGATCATGCGGTAGGAGAGATGGGAGGTGTGGAGGAGGAATTTAAAGGGGTAAGAGGATGAAGAAGAATCACAAGGTGCGAGTGATAATGATGAAGAGGAATTAGAAGATGAGAAGAATTGAGAGAGTTTAATTGAATAGGAATGATGATTAAATTGGATAACCAAAACCATTTATGGAGACACATTAATCAAAATAGGTGGTGTGGGTGGTATAATGTCCAGGCCTTGGAAAATAGAAGATAAGCGAGAGGGTGACAACGTAATGTGAATGATGGAACTTCCACCTTCTACAAATCAATGGCTGATTTTTTTTGCTCTTCCGTGCCATACCGCGGCCCCTTGCATATAGAAAGATGAGACTCTTGAAACAACCAACCAAATGTAATAGCCAAATCTTCCATGTCGGCATCAAGGCCTTCCAGAAAGTGAGATGGGCCCATTATGTGACAAGCAAAATCCTCCTCAACATTCTCATGTGACGCAGGCCTGAGAGTATCATGCCCCAACTACAGTGGAGCCCTGACAAAATGATCCTACAATATCCAAGTAAGTGGCATCCAATCTAGTGGGATGAGATGCGGATGGTCTTCATTCTCAAGGCCTCTTCAAACAACCAGCTTGTGATTAGGGACTGGCTTGGTTCTCCCTTGAAGATATGTGCCAAGACCATTGCCTACCTGGTACTCCAACTTCACCATGATATGTCGGCCCTTAGTATTTAGCAACTTGGACCTTTTTAAGGCATCTACCCATGTAGCATCTGGCTCCCGGCATGGATAGGCTGTTGAAGCTAAAATTTTCTCCGTCTATTTTACTTTTTACAGCAAGCTCCAGCTCCGTCGGACAGAGAGCGAGCAGCAAGGAGAGGCAGAAGGAGAAAGTCAAGAATGAAATGACAAAAGTGAGAAGAAAAAAATAAAGAAGAAAGAAAGGGCCCTGCACGGGTTAACCGACAGGGACCGCCCCCCATGCTTCCACTTAATCGGCAGGGGTTTTACCCCCTTTTACCTGCAGGAACCCCCTCTGCGCAGGCATTAACTAGCAGGAGCACCCATTAAACAGCAGCCTTCCCTAATAACTGGCAATAAGGGGATTTAACTGGCGGCCCAGCCCCTCTCCCAGTAGCCTTGCAACGGCCGGCCGCGCACCTGCCCCTGGCCTCCCCCAAGCCCAACAAGAAGAACCTGGTGAGATCCCTCATGGAGGTAGCCGCCACCAACCTCCTCCGCACCCCGTCCTTCCGAGAGGACACCTACTTCGTCCAGCACCTCTGGCCCTCCGAGCGCAAGGCACTGCAGGACCTCTAGGACCTCCCGTCTTCCTTTCCCCCGCGGGCACTCGGTTCTGCTGGTTGTGTTGGGCTCCACATGCGCGGAGTGGAGTCTGATCTGTGGCATTCTGGAGATTTGGGTGACGTCCGCGAAGGCCTCCCATCTTCACAAAACAGGGCTGACGGAAGACAAATGGAGGCTTAGTTGTGCTCCTCGAGAGGTCTGTCTCTCTCCCTTGAAGAGAGTGGTGATGAACTCTCTGTGCTTCCTAGGCACACCCAGGTCATCGTAATTGGAGACAACAAAACAAAGTCCATTTTGGTCAGCTTGCATGGTGTTGTGAAGAAGGTTGTTAGACTTGGCGGCTGGCACTGGCTGGTGTTGAAGAATGGAGTGGAAGTGAAGCTGCAGAAGAACGCACTGAGTGTGTTGGAGGCGCCAACGGGAAACGAAGATGATGATGAAGATAATGACTATGATAACTCCTGCAATAGTAGCTCTAACATGGGTGAAAAGGATAATGATTACTCTAGGTAAGAGTACCAGAAGTCGACAAAGCCGAGGATTAGGCATACAAGGCCATGGGCATCTTCAGCAAGATCCGTCCACCGCAACAACTGCCGCAAAATCCAGTTTCATGCATACAAGGCCCAGATGCATGTGAATTTGGCTAAACTCTTAGGGTCTCTTTGGTTCGGATTGTTCAGGTGGATTTTTTTGAAAAATCCCTACATTTATGCTCTGTCATAATGTCAGAGATTTTAGGCCTCGAGATCCACCCCGAAGCTCCATGAGAGGAGCTTTTGTAGATTATTGAACACCCCATCTTTTGTGTCTTTCTCTCTCTATTTTAAAAAATCCACCTAGCACAAAAGCCGAGACACTTTTGGGTCATTTGGTTGGGATGAAAATATGCAGGAGATTCCAATGATTGGAATCCCTTAATAATCCCAACCAAAGGGGCCCTAAGGACAGCATCCTGGTGGAGATACTAAAGGCACTGCAATCTAGAGAGCATCAATCCCCACCCGTCCAAGGCACCACTGCATCACATGGTCCAGCGTCATTTCCGATCGTAGCGAGTGGATGAGATGCAAGGCTGGGCGTCTTTTATCTGGCAGGGAACCATTGACCGACATCAAAGGCATATCCGACAGGCGCATGTTTAAATGGCAGGGCCTCCTGATAACCGACAAGCTTACTCTTTAATCGATAGGGCTCCCTTTTTTCCGACAGCTTGGTGAATTAACCGGAGGGACTCTGAAAAGCTGCTAGCTATCCTGTAAACATTAGATGCTACGAAGCTTAGGCACCCTAAAACAACAGTTGCTAGATGCTGCCTTCGAACGGCAGCTCAGAGGGAGGCAGGGGAATTCTTCCCATTTTTGACAATGGACTACTTTTGACCGATGGCCTCATCTTCGAGACGGCAGCACGCCATGTTATCCAGTGGACGCTACACAATGCATGAGAGACCTGGGCCTTCGAATGCAATGAAGTAATGAGTTCGCATCCGTCCCTATAAAAAGGGCCCTAGTGCGAAGAAGAAGGGAGCTCTCCGGATTCTCTGGCGAAGCACAAGGCCGAGTGCGAAGAGGAGAGAAAAAGAGCTCGCAAAAGAGAAGAGAGGAAGAAAAAGAAGAAGGGGTGAGACTCCAAAGAAAAGAAGAGTGAGCGTGAGAGAGGTGAGGAGAGAGTAAGGAGGGGGAAGGGAGAGCCAATGCTCCTCCCCCCTCCCCCAGTTGTATTCTTTGCTTCTCCAGCTTTGTTCTGTTCTTTCTTGTCTCTCTTAATGTATGTGCTTCCATGTCCTCTGTTCGGAGGAGAGTAAAAAGAGAAAAGATTCCATAGCCTCTACGTTCAAAGTGCATGTTTCCCTTTTATTCGTATAGCTCGTTTCCTTATATTCTCTGTGGTTTCTACCGTATGCTCCTGAGCATAATAAGCTCCCCACCGGATATGAGTTTCCCTCGAATAGTCAAATGGTGCTCGCAGTAAGAGTACCCAAGTGAGCTTCTCTAGGAAGAGCCTCAGGGCTCATTCGATGCTATGGATGTGGCTCTCAGGCCAGCCCCTTGGAGAACATCTCCCTGAGATTCCTTCACACTCACACTGAGCACTCACTGTGCCTCTCCTTTTCACCCTTTCTATAAACAACCCAGTATGGCGGGGCCGACAGCTCAATCCATCTGATCCCCAGTTGAAGCTCGGGTACTGCTAGCCTTGGAGCTCAGTATCAAGCTCAATGCCCTTCCTCTGCTAGCTATCCCCTCCTCATAGGGTAGTCTAGTGGCTTCTACTCTCTCTTCGATCATGTTTTGCTTAGTGGAGTCAGCAGTCTTCCATGGGATTCTTAACCGGCAGGCCTCTCCCTATGGCCTTAATCGGTGGGATCTTCCATTCTAACTGACAGCGTCCTACCCAGCGGAGCTAGTGTCCAGATCTTAGTGAGTCTCCAACCCCCCCCCCCCGCCCCCCGTGGGTGGTGCTGCCATTCCGAGCTCCGAGGGGTTCATGTTTCATTCGTCTATTTTGAAGTATATTATCTCGGTATTTTTTCACGGATGTTGCCACTTTTGTGCGCATCCATATAATTTTTGGGCCATCTCAGACTCCCGTGGATGAGTACCCAATTAACACCCCCTGATCATCCCAGGTCCAGGGAAGGTGCTGTCAAAATTCTGCCAAGAATGCAGCTAATAAAAGGAATAAATCACTGAATAATTCTAATTACGAAGAAAAGATGAACGAAAGGATGAAAAGAACTACATCAGCGAATTATGACAAACTGTTGAATACAGCCATGAACATATGTGTATGTACAACAAAAAAAAACAAAGTAGAAAAATCAGCAAAGGGGTAGAAGCTGATTTGCTCCTTGCATTAGGCTGGGCAGGGGTCAACCCCAGGGGTCGACCCCCTTTCCATTGGGCCCTGTTCAGCCTCATGTGCAGAAGCCTGCACAGGGGTCGCCCCCTAGGGTCGATCCCCCCCTTTTTTGGGCTGGTTCCTAACTACCCTTTCTGTGCGGTGATCTACCCAAGGGTTAGCTATAACACCCCAGATTTTTTTTTCATTTTTAAGGATCAGAATCCGTAAGTTCGGAGCACCTTTGTGAGTCCCTGAACATATTTTGTGATTTACTTGGGGTTTTGGCTGTCGAGCTTGCGGAACCCTGTATAGGGTGAACCGTCATGATTTAAGACTTCGATACATTGCAGGCACGTTGTGCGTTTTCCAAGGATCATGGAAATGATTTTCCCCTATTTTGTATTTTTTGGATTTATAAAATCCCAAATTGATTTCTATATAAACCAACCTCACCCCCTCTCTCCCCATTCTCTCATTCTCTCCCTCTCTCTTCTCTTTCTCTTCCCCTCTTCTCCGGGCGGCCGACGGAGGCAAGGAGGGTGAGACGGAGGCGGCGTGAGGGCGGCGAGTGGGCAAGGATGGGATGAGGAACGGGGTGTGGCGCAGCGTGGAGCTCATTCGTGAGTTTGGGGCGCCGGCGGGGTTTCGTGAGGCATTTCGCGTGGAAACAGCATCCTCGGTGCGCGAAATCTTCGATGGAGGTAGGGGGATGGTTTCACCGTGTGCTTTACTTTCCCCGCATTTTGTAGGCCGAGGCAAGCCGAGAGTGGATTTATTTCACGGCGGGGGGTTAAAGCATGTTTTAGGGCGTGTGACGAATTCTCCGATTTGATTGCATTTTTGGGGTTTAAACGCATCCTGTAGGTGGTGTAGAGGCTAGAGAATGGTTTCCCCATATTTTTCCCATCACCTGGGAGTGATTGGGGCGTGGAATCGAACCCCTAGGTCGGGTTCGATGGGTTCTCTGCCATTTTCGGTCGACCGACCAGTTGGGTCCGGTCGACCAAATGACACTCGCCACGGGAGGGCATTCTGGCCAGTTCGGTCAACCGAACTGCCCAGTTTGGTCGACCAATCTGGGCCAGGCTCCCAGGGACGTTGGCCGGTCGACCGCCCATCTGGGAGTGGTCGACCGACCCAGGGGTTTTGGTCGACCGAAATCCCCTATCTTGGCTCGTTTTGGCCCCAGGTCGACCCGGTTGTGACCCATTGGTCAATCTATGGCCCCGTGGATGTCCCGGACACCCCGAGGGTACCGTACCATGTTTTTGGGTGTCCGAAGGTACCGTATTACCTTGATTAGCATGCCCGTGTGTTTTAAGGGTCTGGGTGACCCTGTGCATTCTGGGCTTCGGTGTTATGCTTGATCGAGTCACCGTGGATCGGTGTGAGTGCAGAGGGCTATTCCTGCATGGCGTTAGCTTCTTCGAAAAGTAGTTTTTGTGTGGGCCATGCATATGGCCTATAAAACTGAATGTTCAGTGACCCAGCCTGGGGCTAGGGGTTTTCTTAGGTTTCCCTTGGAATTGGAAATAGCTTGGCGGTCATGTGCCGCCTTAAAAGCTATATCAAACCATGGTTTCTGACCCAAGGGGTAGAGCTGATTGACGGCATTGAGCCATTCCATGCAACAGTCTTGACCTGAGTCTCGTGACTCAAGGACCGTTGGATTTAATAGGTCTAGTTACTTATCCAGAGTCGGGTGCCCCCCAGCCACTTGGTACTCCGTGTTACTCGCAATGGGTGCATGTGTGACCTTCCGTGTTTCCTCTCTACGGAGAGTGTTCACATTTAGTGACCCCCCACTAGTCATAGCTGCCTGTGTCACGCCCCGAGATATGCAACAGAATTAAGTCGGAACGTGAACAGCCGGCTATATGCCTTAAGCTAGCAAAATAATCAGAGCGCTATAACATTCACACATAGAAGAATGAATGCACACGGTAATGTACTACAAAATTTCCAACTTTATTGAATAATAACTTGAGTTTACAATGACTCTTGACTCCATTCAACATAATATTTCACTAGACTCAATAAAAAAAGAAAATTACATAACATGGTCAACTTCACCGCCTATTACAGTGAAGGCACTTAAATTACAATATGACTCATGGCTAGACTAACTATGGCTTCTATCGTCCATCAATTGCTCTCTCTCTCGGATCCATCATTCGAGTAATCTGAATCCGACTAGCTAGAATTTTTTGAAAAAGATTGGAAAGTAGAGAATGAGCTTACTCGCCCAATAGGTATCTTCGTATCAACATGATGGCACTGTTAAAGTAATTAACATTTTTAGTCTATAAGGTAAGATAAAGGAACGCGATAAACATGCGAATAAAATCATAGTAACAACAAGTATCAAGATATAGACTATAGAGATATGAGAATTCAAATGAATAAGAAAGTATGAGAAAGTAAGAATATAATGTGAATATAAGTTTGGCCTTTCAATAACGAGAACGTACTGCCGTGTAACGAGAATGTCATGTTACTAGAATGTACTTTAACAAGCATGTAAATATCATGAGATTACCTTGTGAGAATTCATGGATTTCACCCGTTTATAAAAAAAATACTCCCAGCACAATGCGACGCCAGTAAGCATCATACCCCATGATTTACAATATATTTTTGGCCATCTGCCGAGGGGACTAGCGTGGAGCCCTTAGATACCCTCCGTGCCCGCCCTTACATCTTCAAGTTATAAATCAACCTACTTCCACGAGAAATATAAATATAGGCCAATAATAACAATTCCAACAATAGTTTCATGATAGCAAAACCAAGGTAGGAACGTACCAAAAATGAAACCATGAGATCAAGGATGAATTAATTGGACATTATGCCACAGAGGAATTCTGGCAGCATAACGGTACATTTCCATAGTTTCATAATTCATTAATAACTTATTGAACAAGGTGTTAGGCTCTAAATAATCATAAGACTATCTAGGAATAGAGTATAGTCAACCCCTTAGTCAAACCACGGGTTAGACAACATTTAGACATTACACGGTCATGCCAGGACCGCTGTCAGGCAGTAGCGGTTATGTGAGAACTGCTATCAGGATGAGTCGACGCAGGAGAAAGAACAAGTCGATGCAATGAACAAACTGGCAGAATGCGGTCACACCAAGACCGCTATAAGGAAGTAGAGATCGTCTGAAGGCCGCGTTCTGGTAAGTTCACAGAAAACGCAAGTTTCACGAAGTGCTTTCTAGACCATTGGGCTTTTAGGGTACAACCAGCCCAGCGTCCTAGTGGGAATCCCAGGCTCACAGAGACTTACGGAGGCCTTGAAATAAGATCACCTAGTCTGACAGAAGGAATATCCGATGGAGAGGATCTCAAGTCCAAGAAGTGTTCCTATCAAGTGCAAGTGACCTAATAGTGTCCTACTGGGGTACGAGCTATATGTGAAGTAATAAAATAGAAAGGGGGTGAGAAAGGAACGCGCCAAAGCATAAAACAAAGTGTAGGAACTTGCATTAAAATCCTTAAGTACAAAATTATAGAGTTTTGGTCATGAAGCTACATATGTAAAAATAACTTTAAAACATGCCAACATGAAACATGGTATAGTAGAAATCATGAATATAACGAATTAACATGATATCCTAGCATGATTAAAAGCCAGATAAAATGGAATAAAACTTGAATACTATTACTTATAATGAGATATGAGCATGATTAAATCTGGTTACAGAAACCAAGTAGTGGTCAGGAGAGGACCATGACTAGCAAGTAGCGGTCTCTGAAGAACCGCCTTCTGTCTGCAACAGACAGAAGTTAACACCCGCGTGCAGAGCCTACTCTAGGGCAATAAATACATGTAAACTATAGAGAACAGGAAGATAACCCATGATAGTATGGTTAGGGTGAAGGAATGCATGGAATCGGTATAAGTTAAGCCAAGGTTCTTATCTTTTTGTCAAGGGTGCAGGGGTAACATGCAGTAAGAAAACAGATTGCACAGTCATACAAAAACATCAAATACGCCATGTATAGAGCATGAAAATGAGCAAGGTTCGAGGGCTTCTACTCCTGACACGTTATTTAAGCCATACATGAGATAACCTACCTCTGGGTATGCTCCTAATTTGAGTATTTCTCGTCGGAAGATGGTGCTGGTTCCTGCGCGTCCTGCATAGAAACTGTAACTTCCAAATCTCCTAACTTCTCGACGGATTGTTCTCCTAGCACGAGATTTAGAAGGAGGTTAGAAGATACTAAAAGGAACGATAAACCCTGAAGGAAGATATTGAAATAATGACACCATACCTCTACTTCGCGTGATCCAAAAGCTAGGGTTCGCACAGAGTAGACCTGGGTCCTATTTATAGTAATTGACCTAGGGCTGAGGTGTAGGTCGAATTAGGAGTCTTATGGGGCATCAATTCGATCCCCCAAGAGTGCTAGACAAGTTCCCATGCCAGATCACTTCGATCCATGGCGATAGGGATGATAAAAATCCAATTTTTTCCAACTTCTCTAATACGCGTTTACGGAACCAAGTGGCAGTCGCCCCTAGACCGCCTTCATCAAGACGCGGTCACGCGACAGACTGCGACTGTCCTGGGCACCAGAATTTGAATTTTGGTCAAATTCCTCCTATAATTATCCCCTAATTATCTAATAAAATTAGAGAATTATCCTAATTACGTCTCTAGAGTTGGGCTTGGGCCTACAAGCCTTATAATTTGGTTTATGGGCCTGTTTAAAGTGGGTAATTTATAAGGTTAATTATTGGCCTTCAAATTAATTTACTTAACCCATAATTCATGAAATAGCCCATTAAGCCTTTTAAATACTTAATAATTTAATTTAAATTCCTAAAAAATCTAAAAAAATTCTTGGGTGCTACACCTTCCCCACTTATAGAGAATTTGGTCTCCAAATTCATTGCATGGAATTTATGGAGAGTGTTAGTTTTACTTACAATCAAATAGCTCTGGAAATCTCTTGCGCATAGCTTCTTCCGTCTCCCATGTCGCCTCTTCATTTGTACTTTTATTGTCTTTCCCCGAGATTATGTAGCGGAAACTAGTCGGGAACGTGAATAGCCGGCAAGAGAAGCCTCAAGTGATAATAACAATCAGAGCGCTAATCATTCACACATAAAAGTGAACACAAGAGGGTATAATCCAAAAATCTTGACTTTATTGAATCATAACGAGAAGTTTACAAAGATTCTTGACTAACTAGACTCAATAAAGTAAAAATTACATAATTGACTCTTGACTAGACTAGCTACGGCTTCTCTCAAACCATCAATCGCTCTCGACCCATCACTTGAATAGTCTGAATCCGACCAGCTAGAATGTCCTAAAAAGATTGGAAAAGTAGGGTAATGAGCACACTTGCCAGTAGGTATCTTCGTATCAACATGAAGGTAATATTTAAGTAATTAGCATTTTAGCTCTAAAAATAAGATAAAAGGAATGCAATAAAACATGCGGTATAAACCAAAGTAACACAAGTAACAAGATATGATCAAGATGAGATATGAGAGTTCATGTAGACTGGGAATATGATCAAGCAAGAATATAGCATGAATGTAAATATGGCCTTTCACGAACAAGAATGTAACGAGAATGCACTTTCTATAACCATAAAGACTATGCACTAGAAAGTCGCTTAACACGTAAGAATGTAATTTCACTAGATTGCATCGTGATTTTCACTATTTATAAAAATAAGTACTCCCAGCACAATGTGAAGCTAGTATCATCGTACCCCATAGTTTTTAGCACGTTTCCGATAATTAGCCGATGGGGTTAGCATGGATCCCTTGGACACAATCAGTACCCGATTTGCATCTTCACGTAATCAAGCTACTTCTACGAGATATAACAATAAAGTTCGGCCAGTAATGTATAGGTCAACAATAAGTTCATGATAACAATGTCAAGACAAAAATGCACCAAATAAGATCATGGGAGTTCAAAAGAACGAATTAAGGATAAGGTCATGCCACGGAAGGAATCCAACAGCATAACGGTACATTCATAAATTTTCATATTTTATTAATAACTTATTTAAAGAAGGTGTTAAGTTATAGATAATCCATAGACCATCTAGGAACATAGAAAAATCAACCCTTAGGTCAAACCTCGGGTTAAACACAGTTTAGGTATAAGACGGTCAAGTATGGACCATTTTTGGAAGACGCGGTCACTCCAGGACCGTTTCTAGACAGACGCGGTCAAAGAAGGACCGTTTCTAACCAGAATCGACACATGAGGAAAGAAAGGTCGACGCAGTGAAACTCTCGGAAAGACGCGGTCACGGGATGACCGCTAATTGACAGTGGCGGTCGCCTGATGGCCGCGACCACCCAGACACAGAAAACACCGATAAAGTGCTTTCTAGACAATTGGGCTTTGAGGGTACAACTAGCTCGGCGTGCTAGTGGGAATCTCAGGCTTGCGGAGACTTACGGTGACCTTGAAATAAGATCACCTAGTCCGGTGGAAGGAATATCCAATGGAGAGGGTCATAAGTCCAAGATTGTATTCCTATCAAGTGCAAAGTGTAACTAATGACATCCTACCAGAATACGTGCCATGTACTTAAGAAAAGACTCCAAGGATGAAAGTGAGACCGTGATAAAACAACGATCAAAACAATAATAAGACAAGTCCATGAACCATTTAGAATTAACTTTAATACAAACTATAAGAGTTTTGGCAAGAAAATAGCATAAGTTAAAAAATAGATTTTTAAAGTATGAAATACATGAAACCTAGCATGTTTAATGCACAATATAACCATAATCCAAAATATGTAGCCAAAACCAGGAATAAAACCTACTTACCGAGGCTTAACATATGTTTATTAGGGCAATTTGCATCCTGTTTAGGGTTAACAGGGTGCAGGTCACAGAAACATGAAGGCGGTCTTATGAGGACCATTTTTTATAGTAGCGGTCTTCTTGGGACCGCGTATTGACTTTAGCGGTCTCAGAGGGACTGCCTCCTGCCTATAATAGGCAGAAGCTTAGGGCAATGTGTAAGACCCATTCTAGGGTAATAAAATAGATGAAAATCATGCCAAACCAAGGGATAAGTCATGATAGGTATGCATGGATTTCATAATTTAAGCCAAGATTATCATCTTTTTCTTAAGGGTAGGATTCATGCATGCAGAAATAATCCTATATGCGCAGTGATAATAAAACATCAAATACGACATGTACAATGCATGAAATCGCAAGGAAACAATGGAATTTTACTCCTAACTTGTTGTTTAAGCCTTTTCATGAGATAACCTACCTTTGTTGCAAGCTTTATATTTTAATTTTGGACTGGAAGGATGACCTAGTTTTTGCACGTCTTGTGCTAAACCAGCAACTTTGTGTCCCTCGTTCTCCTTAACCACTTGACCTAAATCCATGAAATTTGGAGGGTAGGTAGGAGATACAAAGGTTAACAAATTATTCTAAAGGATGCTTTTCTAAATACCTTGATTAGGGCTTCCAATATCTAGATCTTCCTTGGACCGGCACGCTGGTTCCTAAGCGCCTTACAGAGGAACAGCAACTCCGGGGGCTTCAAGTTTTCTGGACCCTCCTTTTATGAAATTTGGAGGGATGTTAGTTAATTCTAAAAGGAACACAATGTTCTAAATAACCAACCTAAAATAATGCCTCCTTACCTTCAAACTACGCGCTCCAAAATAAGGGTTCGCGCAGGTCAAACCTGAGACTTATTTATAGGGTTTGCTAGGGTTTGAGGGATTAGATCGATTTGGGAGTCCTATTTAGGAGTAGAACTAATCCATAAGAATCCTAGACTAGGTTTCCATGTCAGGTAGCTTCGAATTATAGAGATTGGGATGGGAAAAATCTAATTTTTCTACGCTTCCAACACCTCCGTTCATGGAACCCAGTAGCGGTCGGATGGGGACCGATATTATGAGATAGTGATCTTGTGATATACCTCGTTTAGGTGTTTATTCCAAAAAATTTAGAATTTTCTTATTATCCCGTTAATTGGCTTATTTATCCTATTTAAATTCGTAAATTACCCTAATTACATTTCTAGTAATGGGCTTGAGCCAAAAGACAATCGAATTGGGTTTTTGGGCCTATTTAAATTGGGCTGAACCCTTTACTTAGTATAGGGCCTTTAAATTGATTTAATTAACCCTTAATTCATTTAAGTAGCCCATTAAGCCTTTTTAAATGCTTAATAATTATATTTAATCCCATAAAATTTTTAAAAAATTCTCAGGCATTACACCCTCCCCCACTTAAAAAGAATTTGGTCCCCAAATTCATTATATGTATTTTTGGGGAAGTGTGTTTTACTTGGAGTTAATTAGTTGCATTAACAATTAAGGCTATGATGAATGTAAATAGGTTGAGAGGGTACCTTTGATCGCTTTACCTTCACCATCCAAGATGGCATTGAGTCGGCCTTGTTGCCTTCGTTCATTATCGTGTCTTGAGGATTGTTCCTTTATGCGAGAACACATGGGCAAGCGATGTTCCCAACTTCCACATTTGAGACAAGCGTCGAGACGCTTCCAATATTCTTCGACCGTGTGCCCAAACTTCTCACAGAATGAGCAAGCTGCCATAACCTGCTTTTCTACCTCCTCCTTAGGTCTTTTATTCTATCCATTGCCATTGTCATTGTCATTTTTACTCCTTTTTCCATTACTTTTTCTTTTACCATTACCGTTCCCATTGCAGGACCTCTTGTTGTGATCGGGTTCGTCATCCTCCATGATGCTAAACCTTTCGTCTTTCATGTTTTCAGCTTGGCTTTTCATCTCTCCCCTTGATTTTCTCTACATTCTCCAATGTCCTTTCACATAGGTATGCCTGTTGGACCATCTCCGTGTATGTGCGGATATTTTGAGGCCCAAGTTGTTGAATAAAGCTGGGCCTTAGTCCATCCATGAATCGGTTGGCCTTTAATAAGTCAGTACTAACCAAATTAGGAGTATATGGAGCCAGACGGGTGAATTGGAGTTCATACTCGGCTACGAACATCATACCCTGCCTGAGAGAGGCAAATTCCGTCGCCTTTCTCTCCTTGACGTGCTCAGAGAACTATTTTACTTAGAAGAGTGTAAGAAATTCCTCCCAGGTAAGTTGATCATTTTGAGGTTGTGCCTTCACCAAGTACGAGCGTCTTTGTTTAGTTGGAATGTGGCGAGACAGACCTCTTAGTCGGTGCATTGCATGGCATCGAATATTCTGTTCATCTCGTCGATCTAATTCTCTGCATCATCTGGGTTAGAAGATCCAGAGAATCATGGAGGATTCATACTCCAGAAATTCCCGTGTAAATTACCCGCGCCAGCCCGTGCGCCAGCCTGGGCCACCGTGTAACGCCCCGAGGTCCGATGCCCCATTTTTGGTCATATATATTTTTTCTTTTCTCGAACCCCAAAGTATTACTTCGTACGAACTGTGGAGGCACGAATATGTAAACGAGCATACACACGCATGAGAGAGAGAAACCATAATTACAAGAAATGGCAATAGTATTTCAACCATTCATAATTTCCCAAAAGAGTACAAGTCCATCGTTCTAGATCAAACAAGAGTCCATATAGGCTCACCACCCCATAACCATACATATGAGAGACATTCATCCATAACATACCCAGAAGAACTATGAACTAGCACTACTCCTCAGCTGTAGCCTCCTCCTCAACCTCCATCTCTATGTCTCCTGAAAACGGGTGTCACAAAGGGGTGAGTGTGACGCTCAGTAGACAGCCTAAACAAACCGAGGTTAATTCGCATCTATATAACCATTTTATAGACATAATTCAGATGTTAATAATAGCATAAACCATTCATTATCATCTGCTGAAAATAACTCATATGAGGGAAATACACATTTTTAACTAACATAGAAGGTACTCATGCATGCACGAAAATCACGGTGAACGAGCAATTACACATTATCACATTTTCGTTATTCATGGAAACATACAGTAGCCGCAAACACAAAAGACCCATACACAAATGAACGAAAGAGTACTGCCCAGACCCGAGAGCGAACTCCCACCTAGATTCTTGAGGCCCAGTGGTGTTACGTATCGTCGTCCCACAGAAGGGCCACCCCACAAAGGGGTCGAAGTCTGAATCATAAGAATTTTGACCAGGGCATTATGTATCGTCGTCCCCTGGGTTCTTTTACTTCCGTGGTATTACGCATCGCCGTCTCGTAGAAGAGCCGCCCCACAAAGGGACTGGAGTCCTATCTCACAGAATGCTGTTGTTTCTATTCATAACATTCACATCGTATTCGCATTCATACTTATTTTACAAATACTAGCATGATACTTTATCATAACAAGCATGCTTTTCAATGATTTTAGTAGGCTAAACATACTTATATGCTGACTGATACGGAACAATGGATGATCGGGTTACTATATAAAAAGAGGACAGTTTTACTTCTAGGCTACACATGCGTAGAAAACAAATCATAACCACAAGTGCAGAATTTCTGTGAGCGTGAAATTTTTACTGTGGGTTACTAACTTAGCCTTCTACCATTTTTTAATTTTTTAAAGATTTTTCTGAATTAAAATGACCTCTCAAAAGTCTCTTTTTCCATGTTTTTGGAAATTGGGGACAGAGCCCCAGGGTGTCGACCTGTTAAAAGGCCGTGTCAACCTGTCAACCCAACACATGCATAGAAGATGAACCATAGCTATAAGTGCAGAATTTTTGTGAGCCTGAAACTTTTAAAGTGAGTTACTAACTTAGTCTTCCATCATTTTCTAATTTTTCAGATTTTTATGAATTAAAATGACCTCTCAAAACTCCCTTTTTCTAAGTTTCTGGAAGTTGGTCCAGAGTTCTCAGAGTGTTGACACTACCATTGGCAGTGTCGACACATCCAGCAGATTCAAAGGGGCAGTGTAGACACATCCCATTGGCAGTGTCAACAGCATCCAACAGTTTTCAAAGGGCAGTGTCGACACTTCCATTGGCAGTGTCGACACATCCAGTAGATTCAAAGGGGCAATGTTGACACATCCCATTGGCAGTGTCAACACCATCTAGCAGTTTTCTAAGGGCAGTGTCGACACATCAATTGGCAGTGTTGACACATCTAGCAGATTCAAAGGGGCAGTGTTGACACATCCCATTGGTAGTGTCGACACCACCCTGTATTTTCAGTTAAAAACTCCGAGAAAACCTCACAAAAACACATATATTGATGGAAAAATTAGAAAATAACATGATAGTCAATCCCACATACCTTTAATCCATCTTTAGCATATAGAAACTACTTTGAAATCATTTTAATGCATCATTGACCCCTAAGACTTGAGGATAGGTGCCTACCTTTGAGATGTTAACCGACGATCCGGGGATAATATCCACACCCCAGATCCACCTCAGCTTTACCCTTCGATCTGGGGATGAGATCCACACCCCAGACCCTCCTGAGACTCTTGCTCGTTGTTCTAGGAACTCCAGGTTCACCCACCCCCCCCCCTCTCAGGGCCAAGATCCCTCACCTCTCTTCTCTCTCAAGTGGAACCGTGGATGGTGGATGGTGGATGTTGAGGATAGGTGTTGCTAAATGTTGACCACCCATGGAACCCACTTCCTTATATAGGTTTCAATCCTCCCAAGGCCCTTCCCACATCCAACAAGGTTCAGCCTAGCCCCAAGGTCACTGGCTTAAAGAGGGGGCTAATGTTAAGCACCCCTTCAGTTTGAACAGAGGTGACCCTTCGTCCACCCGGTCATAGATGCGAGCGGGCACATCTTTCTGTTAGGATTTGAGTTGAGACGTCTGCATATGAAATCAAGAGAACCTCTTGATCTAACTTTGGGTCATGGTTTCATCGAATTTCCTCATTCCTAGCCCAAGTTATGATTTTTGCAAGATTATTACTTATTTCGATTGTGACCTTTTAGTAGCCCAAGGTAATCCGGATATAACTCTAGTATCTAGGTAGTATTTGGTCTCGACCTCAACGTAGAAGTTGTAGCTAACATTCTACTCGAAATTGTGGCCTTAGTTTCAGGTCATTATATTAACGAAAGACGAAGTTATGAATTTCTCATTAACTACCTTTGAATTCTAACAACAGTCACACCTCTTCGTGACAGCTGGCAGCCAAAGGGCTTAGAGCCCTAGTTCTAGTGCGAATTGGGCTTCCACCCCAATAGAGGAGTTTGGGCTAAGGGCCCAATCTTTCTAACGAGCTTGGTTTCATCCCATTTGGTCGACTGTGGACCAAGATATCTTTATTTTAACGGGTGACTATATTTTTTGTAACTGTTTCGACCCACTATCATAATTCCCCCTTTCCCCCCTATTAGGCCTAATTTCAGAAGTTGTATTCTTCACCGAAGTTATTACTTACCTAATGATTGTTGCATGGGCTTTAGTTTCACTTAATTCTGATCTTCCTACATTGAGTTACGGATTTTCTAAGGGTTCTTAAATAATCTGTCCGGATTTCTAGCCCGTTGAGTTCATGGTTCTTAATTATATCTAATTGGGCTAGTGCCCAATTAGCAGTCATAACATCCTCTCCCCCTTAAAATAATTTCATCCTCAAAATTGAATTAAAACACTTCCCTTTAAGGAAAATTACTCACCGAATAGTTGAGAGTATTCCTGGCGCATCTTGTCCTCCGGCTCCCAAGTTGCTTCCTCGGAATGAGAGTTCCTCCATATAACTTTTACCAGCCGGATGGTCTTATTCCTCAATATTAGTTCCTTTCGGTCTATGATCTCGCTGGGCTGCTCCACATAAGATAGATCTGCTCAAACTTCCAGGGGCTCATATTCTATCACATGCGAGGCATCTCGGACATATTCCCTGAGCATGGAGACGTGAAAAACTGGATGCACATGCACCAAAGCGGGCGGGAGTGCAAGTCAATAAGCCACCTCGCCGACCCTTTGCAAAATCTCAAAAGGCCCAATGTATCTGGGACCGAGCTTGCCCTTCTTTCCAAATCGCATGACTCCCCTGGTAGGAGACACCTTTAGGAACATATGGTCCCCTTCTGCAAACATCAACTCTCTTCGCCGCTGGTCTGCATACCTTTTCTGACGGCTCTGGGCTATGAGGAGTCACTGCCGGATCATGGATATCTTCTCTGAGCAATCCTGTACCAATTGTGGCCCGAACAGCTGCTTCTCGTCAGCTTCATACTAGCATACCGGTGACCTACATGGCCGCCCATAGAGTGCCTCATAAGGTGCCATTCCGATGGCGAAGTGGTAGCTATTGTTGTATGCAAACTCTATCAGGAGTAAGTGATCATCCCAATTTCCTCTCCATTCAATGTTGTACGCCCTCTGCATATCTTCTAGAGTTTGGATGGTACGCTCGGATTGCCCGTCGGTCTGAGGATGAAAGGCCAAGCTGAGCCGAAACTCTGTCCCCATAGCCTACTACAAACTCTTCCAGAACCTCGCAGTGAATCGAGGATCCCGATCAAAAAATGATGGACAAGGGTGCACCATGCAACTGAATAATCTCAGCGATGAATAGTTTCGCTAAGGATTCGATTGGAGTTTGCTTGTTGACGGGTAGGAAGTGTGTAGTCTTTGTGAACCTATCCACGATTACCGAGATTGTGTCATGCCTTAACTGGTCATGGGTAGGCCAGACACAAAGTCCATGGTGATTTGTTCCCATTTCCATTGGGCCATTTCAATAGTCTGGAGAGGATCGCCAGGTCTTTGGTGCTTAATTTTTACCTGCTCACAAGTGAGACATTTGGACAAGAACTCCGCAATGTCTCACTTCATTCCCGGCCACCAATACATCCTCTTCATATCTTGGAACATCTTGGTGCTTCAAGGATGGATGGAAAACTTTGATCCATGAGCCTCCCGCATCAAGTCCTTCTTCATCTCCACATCGTCTGGTACACAAATTCTTCCTCGGAATGCAATCAGTTCATCAATCCATGTTTGGAAGTCCTCATTGTCCAGTTGTCTCTACAATCCCATGTCCTGCCTTTGTGCCTCAGCAATTCTATCTAAGTATGCAGGTCTTGCCGACAACCCAGCTAGGAGACCGAACTGCTTCCCTTTCTCGGGTCGTGATTTGATCACTCCCTCCATCATATCTCACTCTCGATGCAAACTCAGCGCCATCAACTTTCGGCTGAGAGCGTCCGCCACCACATTCGTCTTGCCCGGATGGTACTGTAAGGTAAAGTCATAGTCCTTCAATAGTTCGACCCATCTCCTTTGCCTCAAATTGAGTTCCGTCTGGGTGAATATGTACTTGAGACTATGATGGTCAGTGAAGACCTTAAACTGAACCCCATATAATTAGTGCCTCCAGATACGTAAAGCGTGGACCACTATTGCCATTTCCAGGTCATGAGTGGAGTAGTTCCTTTCATGGTCCTTTAGCTGTCCACTCACGCAACCGTCCCCTCGAGGGAGTTCCAACACCGGGGCCATAGTCAATTTTTCCTTAAGCACTTGAAAGCTATCTTCACACTCCTTTGACCAGATAAATTTTGCTCCTTTCTTGGTCAGCTTGGTCATTGGGGCTGCAATGGTGGAGAAACCTTCGATGAATCGGCGGTAGTATCCAGCCAGTCCAAGCAAGCTTCTAATCTCCATGACTATCTTCGGTGCTTGCCACTTTGACACTGCTTCTACCTTGCTTGGGTCCACCGCTATACCGTTCCCGGATATGACATGTCCGAGGAACATAACCTGATCTAGCCAAAACTTGCACTTGCTCAGGAAAATACTTTTCTCGGAAGACAGCCAGGAATTCCTCCCATAGTATATCACCATCATGGTAGTCCTCGAAGGTGGTCCGCATCTTGGCCTTCCACCACAAGTCAGCCTGGTCTTGTAGAACATACATAAGCTGCCAAATTCACTTTCTCCTCTTCGGGGCATCGCATTGCGCAAAATTTCTTCTCCATTTTGCTGAGCAACGACTCAGCCACCTCTGGATGGCTCTCCCCCTTAAAAATAGGAAGCGCCAATCTTAGGAACCGATCGAGCGCCGTCAGGTCGTGATGTGGTGCGGCTACGGGCTGCTACAGCATTTGTTGCTGCATGGCCTGCATTAGCCCTTGGAAGCTCTACATAAACCCCTCCAGGTTGACTCCCGCATTGGGCACCTATCCGCCGCCAACTGCAGGTGCATGTACAGCCCTGTCATTCACCCCATTTAGGTCATCTACCCCCGATTCCCTCTCATCCGCTTGGGGAAGATCTCTTTGCCTTCTTTGCGGCATGGTTCTGAAAAACATACAATTGTTTAAGTGAGAGGGTTTAAATGGTTTCAAACATACTCTACCCTTTCCCCACTCTAACCTATCACTTCCTCCACTATGGAACATCCGGAATGGTTGTAACTATGGTTTGTCTCTCGTGCTCTGATACCACGTGTAACGTCCCGAGGTCTGATCCCCCATTTTTGGGCATATATATTTTTTTTTCTCGGACCCCGAAGTATTACTTCGTACGTACCATGGAGGCACGAATATGTAAACATGCATACACACGCATGAGAGAGAGAAACCACAATTACAAGAAATGACAATAATATTTCAACCATTCATAATTTCTCAAAGGAGTACATGTCCACCGTTCCAGATCAAACAAGATTCCATATAGGCTCACCACCCCATAACCATACATATGAGAGACATTCATCCATAACATACCCAGACGAACTATGAACTAGCACTACTCCTCAGTTGCAGCCTCCTCCTCAACCTCCTTCTCTATGTCTCCTGAAAACAGGTGTCATAAAGGGGTGAGTGCGACGCTCAGTAGGCAACCTAAACAAACCGGGGTTAACTCGCATCTATATAACCATTTTATAGACATAATTCAGATATTAATAATAGCATAAACCATTCATTATCATCTGCTGAAAATAACTCATATGAGGGAAATACACATTTTTAACTAACATATAAGGTACCCATGCATGCATGAAAATCACGGTGAATGAGCAATTACACATTATCACATTTTCATTATTCATGGAAACATACAGCTGCCGCAAACACATGAGGCCCACACACAAACGAACGAAAGACTATTGTGCAGACCCGAAAGAGAACTCCCACCTAGATTCCTGAGGCCCAGTGACGTTACATATTGATGTCCCACAGAAGGGCCACCCCACAAAGGGGCCGAAGTCCGAATCATAGAAATTTTGACTAGGGTGTTACATATCGCCGTCCCCTGGGTTCTTTTACTTCAGCGGCATTACGCATCGCCGTCCCACATAAGGGCCGCCCCACAAAGGGACCGGAGTCCTATGTCACAGAATGCTGTTGTTTCCATTCATAACATTCACATCGTATTCGCATTCATACTCATTTTACAAATACTAGCATGATACTTTATCATAAAAGGCATGCTTTTCAATGGTTTTAGTGGGCTAAACATACTTATATGCTGACTGGTGCGGAATAGTGCATGATCAGGTTACTATATAAAAAGAGGACAGTTTTACTTCTAGGCTACACATGCGTACAAAAAAAATCATAACCACAAGTGCAGAATTTCTGTGAGCGTGAAATTTTTACTGTAGGATACTAACTTATCCTTCTACCATTTTTTAATTTTTTTCAGATTTTTTTGAATTAAAATGACCTCTCAAAACTCTCTTTTTCCATGTTTTTGGAAATTGGGGACAGAGCCCCAGGGTGTCGACCTGTCAAAAGGCCGTGTCGACCTGTCAACCCAACACATGCATAGAAGATGAACCATAGCTACAAGTGCAGAATTTTTGTGAGCCTGAAACTTTTAAAGTGAGTTACTAACTTAGTCTTCCATCATTTTCTAATTTTTTAGATTTTTTTGAATTAAAATAACCTCTCAAAACTCCCTTTTTTTAAGTTTCTAGAAGTTGGTCCAGAGTTCTCAGAGTGTCGACACTACCATTGGCAGTGTCGACACATCCAGCAGATTCAAAGGGATAGTGTAGACACATCCCATTGGCAGTGTCAACACCATCTAGAAGTTTTCAAAGGGCAGTGTCGACACTTCCATTGGCAGTGTCGACACATCCAGCAGATTCAAAGGGGCAGTGTTGACACATCCCATTGGCAGCGTCAACACCATCCAACAGTTTTCAAAGGGCAGTGTCGACACATCCATTGGTAGTGTCGACACATCCAACTGATTCAAAGGGGCAGTGTTGACACTGTGACACATCCCATTGGCAGTGTCGACACCACCCTATATTTTCAGTTAAAAACTCCGAGAAAACCTCACAAAAACACATATCTTGATGGAAAAATTAGAAAATAACATTATAGTCAATCCCACATACCCTTAATCCCTCTTTAGCATATAGAAACTACTTTGAAATCGTTTTAATGCATCATTGACCCCAAAGACTTAAGGATAGGTGCCTACCTTTGAGATGTTAACCGATGATCCGGGGATAATATCCACACCCCAGATCCACCTCAGCTTTACCCTTCGATTCCAGGATGAGATCCACACCCCAGACCCTCCCGAGACTCTTGCTCGCTGTCCTAGGAACTGCAGGTTCCCCCCCCCCCTTCGCAGGGCCAAGGTCCCTCACCTCTCTTCTCTCTCAAGTGGAACCGTGGATGGTGGGTGTTGAGGATAGGTGTTGCTAAAGGCTGACCACCCATGGAACCCACTTTCTTATATAGGTTTCAAGCCTCCCAAGGCCCTTTCTCATGCCCAGCAAGGTTCAACCCAGCCCCAAGGTCGCTGGCTTAAAGAGGGGGTTAATGCTATGCACCCCTTCGATTTGAACAGAGGTGACCCTTAGTCTACCCAGTCATAGATGCGAGTGGGCACATCTTTTTGTTGGGATTTGAGTTGGAACGTCTGCATATGAAATCAAGAGAACTTTTTGATCTAACTCTGGGTCATGGTTTCATAGAATTTCCTCATTCCTAGCCCGAGTTATGATTTTCGCAAGATTATTACTTATTTCGGTTGTGACCTTTCAATAGCCCAAGGTAATCCAGATATAACTCTACTATCCAGGCATTATTTGGTCTCGACCTCAACGTAGAAGTTGTAGCTAACATTCTACTCAAAAGTTTGGCCTTGGTTTCAGGTCATTCCATTAACCACAAACGATGTTATGAATTTCCCATTAACTACCTTTGAATTCCCCCAACAGGCACACCTCTTCATGACAGCTGGCAGCCAAAGGGCTCAGAGCCCTAGTTGTGGTGCGAATTGGGCTTCCACCCCAACAGAGGAGTTTGGGCTAAGGGCCCAAGCTTTCTAACGAGCTTGGTTTCATCTCATTTGGTCGACTGTGGACCAAGATATCTTTTTTTTAATGGGTGACTATATTTTTTGTAACTGTTTCGACCCACTATCAGAATTCCCCCTTTCCCCCCTATTAGGCCTAATTTCAGTGAAGTCCCGTGATCAATGACACCCAAGAGGGGGGGTGAATTGGGTGATTAGATATTTTAAAAAACTGTTACCTGATTTAAAACACGTATTAATAGCAAGCAACAAACAAGTATAGATCTGATGGATTACAAAATGAATCTAGCTAAATCAACCCCTACAGCAGTTCTTTGGTACCAGGCGGAGTCCAGGAATCCGAAGATTCTCTCACACAAGGTATTTTCCTCCAGACAAGACTAACCTTGTCGATCAGAAACCACCTTTTGATATACCAGAGATCTCCCGTAAAAAGGTTAATAGAACTAGATCTAAACAAAGAAATCATATTATGCAATATGCAAATATGCTAAAGCAGAATTGGAGGATGAAGATAAGGAGGAAACCACACGAGAGACCACGATTTTAGGTGGTTCGTATGCAACAACTGCAACCTACGTCCACCCCTCACCGACTGTGAGGATTCACACACTATCTTGTAGAAGGTTACAAGATCAGAGCACACACACACTCGTGTGAGTTCAAAACTCCCACGAAGATGCACAAGCACCGAATCACAAGGAAATGTGAAGAAATAGACACACACACACACACACGGATCTGCGTAGATCCACACACACACAAGTATTCAGATATTACAAGAACACACACTTGAATCTGAGATAGAAATCGAATGGAAAACACAAAGTAAAAACTTCAGATTCAAGCTCCCCCTTAGTTGATGAAGAAGATTTTGGATGCAGCTTGATCTCCACTTGGCTTGGGTTTAATCTTCTCCCGATGTGGCTTGGATCACATGAAGATGGATGAAGAAATTCCTTCCCAAAGCACTGTTCACGGCTACAGTACCAGCACTTGAATCTCCCTTGATAGCCTCCTTTAGCCTCCTTGGATTAATTAGGGTTACAAGTCCCAAAGAGATGTTCTTATAACTCTTGAGTGGTCAAGAGACAACCCAGGAACTAGATCCACAAAATGTGGAAGGTTTGGTGGCTTTGGGATTAAACAAATCCAACAAGAGGGGCTTTCCACGTTGATAATACAAAGTCAAAAGTGAAGGCTTTCGAGACTGGCGGTCGACCGGTATATGGGGCGATCGACCGAAATTTTACAGGAAATGGGCCGTTCATTTCTGGGAAAATCGGTCGACCGGCCCTGGCTGGTGATCGACTACTGGCTGGAATTCCTACAAAAATAAAGAAGTTAGCCAATGCAACATAATGCATGAACGAATCAGTTTATGGCTACCTTGTTCCAATCAAGGTGAGTGGGTTGTGCTTAGTCTGGTTAGTTTAGAAACCAAAGTGGATTTATGCATTTGGAAAGGATTAAGCATTTGAACATAGTGCATGATGAACTTAGGCTTTGAATGCGTATGAAAGTCGAACTTGATTGTTAATAGATAGCACGTGATAGAACGTACGTCCTGGGTTTTGTTATCATCAAAATCACCTGAATATACTCAACAATCTCCCCCTTTTTGATGATGACAAAACTGAGCAGATATTGAAATACATGAACGTGCCTTTAAGCAATGTTTGAAAATTGATATCAAAGGTCAAAATCAAGGTATTTCACTCACATCCCATTAAGCCAGCGAACGCAAACTATTCAACCTTGTATTTGCCGATTAGAAAAGAAATGAGATACAAGAGCCAACCATTTGAGATCAAACACTAGTTGCATTCAATTCATCATTTCATTACAAGGTACATTAATGTGAGAGTGAATGCACGACTCTAGACTCAAGAGACTAAACAAATGCACAGAATAGACTCATGATCCTCACATGATCAAACATGCAAACACACAACCATACAGTGATATACATAAATATATAGAGCATGCACTACTACTTCTCCACCTTTGGCATCATCAAAAGGGGGTAGGATAGACGAAGGGGGACCCAAGTGACACAAGACCAAAGTTTAGCAATCTAGAGGGAGAAAAAAGAAAAATCCTCATGGTGCATCTGCAGGAGGCTGATCCTCTGGAGGAGGGGGCTGGTAACCAAGCTGACAGTGGATGTCTTCAAGAGAATGAACTTGAGTGTGAAGACTATCTTGAATACAGCCGATGGCAAGGTCACGAGCCGCATCACGGCGCTGCATTCCAAGAAGTGTCATGCTCATGATGTGGAAGGCTTGGCTGGAATCAGCAACACTATCGGTGAGGCTAGTCATATGAGTGGAGAGTGTGGACATATGAGTGGAAAGGGTATCCAGAGCAGTGGAGAAGGAATCTATGTGACATGACATGGTGTCAATCACATTGCCCATAGTGTCGACGCGATCCCCGAGGGTAGAGAGTCTATCCCCAAAAGTGTCCACACGAGTCTCTAGCCCAGTAAACCGCCTGTCACAAACCTCATAGTCTACCCAAGAATGCTGTGTGGCCCCTAAGTGGAGGACTCTCCATGATGAAACTGAGGTGGAGGAGGCATCTCCGGATCCATATGATGCGGTGAGGGTGGAGGAGGCAGCTCCTCGGCCTAAACTGGAGGGGGAACATCCCCTTGATCCTGCTGTTGTTCTTGTTCCTGCTCTTCCTCACTATCAAATTATTCTCTATAAGTAGGCACATCCCGATGTAGCTCACCATCGGGACCATAGTAATATCCCATATCTGTAAAGATCTTATGCTTATTGTAAATATCATCCTGGCGAACATAGATAAATTGTTCTTCTGCTAAATTGATCCCAGCATGAATGAATACCCCGGTCAACTGTGAAGCATACGGTAAAGATCACTGCAGATTTGTTCGGCAAGCTCCAATGAGAGTCGTCATGAGGTGACCCATGTTGATTTGTATACCATTCATCACATTGTAAAATAGGAATTTATGAACTTCTGTCACTTCATTTCTGCTGCCACTCTTTGGATAAATGAGGGAGGTAAACATATGATGCAAAACACGCTATAGTGGTGAAAAATGATTCACATTCAATTCAATCAAATTGATGACACCACGCACGTATTCACAGTTGGTCATAGCAAGAAAAGTATCCTCAAACCTCCCCATGTCCATAAACCAAGTCGGCTCCTCTAGCCGCAACTCCTAAGCATCTCTCAAAAAGATCGGGAGTAATGCGAATCTCAACCCCTTGAATAACAGAAAATAGCACCTCATTCCTTGCAATCAAATTCCCATAGAACTACTGCACTAGACTGGGGTAATAGCGGGTATATCTAGTGACAAAATCAGTCCATCCTGGCTGAATCTCAAAGATAGCACATAGGTCAGGCAAAAGCTCATTCACCTCATTGAAGTCAACCAGTCGAGGGTCGATGATAGGACGAGGAGGCAACCTAGGTGCTCGATGCGGTGCAGGCGCCCGCTGTGGTACAGGAGCCTGTGCCTCGTGTCTCTGGCCACTCCCTTCCTCTTGGGCAGAACGCCGAGAGCTTCGTCTAGGCGGCATCCCGAACTAGAAACCCGGTGAAAAACCCTTGAAGAGATGACCCTCGTCCCAGGGGGATGAAGAAAGATCAACGGACACTCCAGGGGCTTGCAAAAGCCTTCTCCACAAACAGGAACCTAGGAGGAAACTCCACGAACGCACGAACGGCCGAATGGAGTTCGTCACGAAATCGTGACGAACACGCCGGATCTTGTGCGGGTGGAGGAATGATGAGGTTTAGGGGCTTGGGAGATGGAGTTTTGAGGTTCTAGGGTTAGGAAATGTGGTATGAGAGAGAGTGGAGGTGATAGAATGAGGGAATGGGGTGTTGGACCCACATATAAGATGGCTCGGTTGAGACACGGTCGGGCCGGTTCGTCGCCACCGGTCGACCGGTGCGAGGGCGGCGGTCGACCGCTAGCCCCAAAACCCCAATTTTTGTATTTTTTGTTCATTTTTTCATTCATTTCATTTTTTTTGTTTTATCATTTTTTTATGGGGGGGACTATCATCCGACCTTTAGATTTGAGCCAACGTCATGAAGTGGAGAGAGATGGAGATATGGATATTTGAGGAAAGTTTCTAACTCCCCCTCAGAAGTTTCCTTAGATCCGACATCACTGAGTCCACAATTTATTTAACCAAGGAATATCCGGCCTTAGAAATGTTTTTCAAGGAGGGCTATATATATAAATACATTCAAGCATGCAGGGGTGTATGTGAACACACAAGGTATTAAAAGTAAACAGAGACAATATGCGTGATTTCCTACCCTTGATACATATGAGTTTCTACAAATGCAACTCTTATCCTAAGTGCAAACCTATGCATGTATGCTCTCACCCTTGCACATCCCAAGTTCTCTTCTTATCTTGTTAAATTGATCCTGGTTTAGGGGTTTTGTGAAAATGTCAACTAGCTGATTGTGTGTGTCAATGAAATTCATTTCAAAGACCCCTTTCCCTACATGATCTCTCAGAAAGTGATGATGAATATCAATATGCTTGGTCCTAGAATGTTGATTAGGATTTTTTGACAAACTGATTACACTGGTATTATCACACAAGATTGGCACATATTTTATTTCAATATCTAAATCAAGCAATTAATTTTTGATCCAAAGTACTTGGGCTCCACAACTTCCGGTGGCTACATATTCAGCCTCTGCCGTTGAGAGAGCTATTTAATGTTGTTTCTTGGAGGCCCAAGAGACTAGGCACCCACCAAGAAACTGACAGTACCCACTAGTACTTTTACGATCTACAGTGCATCCGGCATAATCCGCATCGGTGTATGCAATCAAATCAAAAGAACTGCCGATGGGAAACCACAAGCCAAAATCTATTGTGCCAAGTAAGTATCTAAAAATACGTTTAACAGCCGATAAATGAGATTCTTTAGGGCATGATTGAAAACGGGCACAAAGACATACACTGAATTGAATGTCAGGATGGCATGCTGTAAGATACAGTAATGATCCAATCATACCTCAAAACAGTGTAGGATCTACTGTTTTACCATTTTCATCTTTGTCTAACTTCGAGGTTGTGGCCATTGGAGTTGACAAATGTTTTGCTTCAGCCATCCCATATTTTTTCAAAAGCTCCATTGTGTACTTGGATTGACTTATGAAAATGCCCTCAGATGTTTGCTTCACCTACAGTCTAAGAAAGAATGTTAGTTCACCCATTAAGCTCATCTCAAATTCTCCTTGCATAATTTCTACAAATTCATCACATAACACATTATTAGTAGCTCCAAAAATTATGTCATCCACATACACTTGAACTACTAATATATCTTTACCTGATTTCCTTGTGAAAAGTGTTTGATCAACCTTACCTCTCTTGAAACTATTTTCAATCAGAAATGAGGTGAGCCGTTCATACCATGCCCTTGGTGCATGCTTCAGTCCGTACAAGGCCTTCTGGAGCTTGTACACATGTTGTGGATGTTTGGGGTCTTCAAAACCTAGAGGTTGTTCTACAAAGACATCCTTTTTGATATACCCATTTAGAAATGCAGATTTAACATCCATTTGAAATAATTTGAAGTTAGATGAGCAAGCATAAGACAGTAAAATCCAGACTGCCTCTAGACGAGCAACCGGTACAAATGACTCATCAAAATCAATACCCATCTCCTGGCTATACCCTTTGGCTACAAGCCGGGCCTTGTTCCTATCAACAAATCCCGTATCATTCAATTTATTTCTAAAAACCCATCGGGTTCCAATTATGGATTGATTCTTAGGTCGCGGCACAAGAGTCCACACCTGGTTTCTTTCGAACTGGTGCAACTCTTCATGCATAGTCTAGCTCCAGGATTCATTTTGAAGAGCTTCATGAATATCCTTAGGCTCTTCATGTGAGATTAAGGCTATCAAATCCTCTTCTTCTACTTCCCTTAGTGATGATCTCGTTCTTACCCCATCTTGAGGATTACCGATGATGTTTTCAGCTGGGTGATCTTTCAAGAAGTGTGAGCTACTTGGCAAGTTGGGATGCTGCACTTGCTGCTCTTGCAGCGTTTCAATTGAAGGATTTTCATCTTCTTCACTCTTACTGGGTATTCCTTCCTTTGGTTCATCCTTGGCTTTAGATGTTCCAGCATTAGTTGAATTTTTAGGGGCTTCTCCTGCATCCACAATTTGAATAGTCAGTTTTAGTTCAGATTCATCAAAAATCACATGAGGACTTTCTTCAACAACCAAAGTCCGTTTATTAAACACTCGATAAGCTCTAAAGTTAAGTGCATAAACTAGGAAAATTCCTTTGTCACTTTTCTCATCAAACTTACCTAGGTTAGACTTACCATTGTTCAAGATGAAACATGAACATCCAAAGGGTTTAAGATGATAAATATTCAGTTTCTTACCCTTATAGAGCTCATAGGGAGTTTTCTTCAAAATGGGACTTACCATTGCTCTGTTGATGATGTAACACGCTGTACTTACCGCCTCAGTCCAAAAATATTTTGGTAGAGAATTTTCACTTAACATGGTCCGTGCCATGTCTATCAATATTCTATTTTTCCTCTCCACCACTCCATTTTGTTGGGGCGTCCTTGGTGATGAAAAACTGTGCGTATACCCCTGCTCTTCACAAAAATTGTTGAATTCATGACTTTCAAATTCCCCACCATGATCATTTTGAATGGTGGTGATAAGGTAGTCTATCATTTTGGATTTTCCTGCAAAACACTTGAAACTCCATCAATGCATCATTTTTTTTTTGGATAGAAATAACACCCATGTAAATCTGGAATAATCATCAACAATCACAAAATCATAGGATTTCCCTCCTAGGCTGGATGTCCTAGGTGGGCCAAACAAATCAAGATGCAGCAATTCCAAAGGTCGGGAGGTAGAAACACTGTTCTTATTTTTGAAAGATATACGTGTTTGCTTGCCTTTTGTGCAAGCCTCACAGATTTGATCACTTTCAAATTTTAATTTTGGTAAACCATTTACTAAGTCATGTTTAGATAACTTGGAGATTACTCCAAAATTAGCATGACCTAGTCTTTCGATCATGATTGTTTGCTACCAAGCACACATCATCACCGGAAACATCATCTAAATCAATAGTATAGACATTGTTGCTTCTCTTGCCGATGAATCTTATTTCATTAGAGGTTTTATTTATGACAAGGTAGTGGGTTTCATCAAAAATAATTTTAAAACCCTTGTCACACAACTAGCTTATGTTTAAGAGATTGTGATTTAAGCCTTTCACCAAAAGGACATTCTTGATAAGAATTTCAGAATTCTTACCTATATTGCCGATTCCAATGATTTTACCTTTGTCCTTGCCTCCAAATGTAACTGAACCTCCATCCTTGACTTGCAGTGTAGAGAACATCTTCTTGTCCCATGTCATATGCCTTGAGCAGCCGCTATCCAAGTACCATTTACTCCCCCTGGCTTCAAGACATATCTGTAAGAAACAACATTCTCATGCAATTGATTTTGGTACCCAAACTAGTTTGGGTCCGTAGGAGTTAGTCCAATTCTGAGCATATCTTTTCTTGGTCACAAAAAGTATGATTTCTTGGTGAATTTTTTTTGAACCAGCAATTTGCAACAACATGACCAAATCTACCACATTGATAGCAATTAACAGGTCCAAACTTCCTTCGAAATTATCATGGTTTGGGTTGGACATGTTTTGGCTTAGTGTTGGAACATGAAGCATGGTTGTTTTCTTTTTCATGAACATAGGCTGTAGTGATCTTATGCTCAAAGGGTTTTTTATTTTGGGGAGTATATCCTAATCCTTCCTTCTGGAAATTGACTCTTACTCCCAACAAGTTATCTATATTTTGTTTGCCCTTGACAAACCTTGACAAGGTGGACTAAAGTTCAGCCACTTCTTTATCCAAACTCACAGTTTTCTTTTCAAGTTCTGAATTTGTGGATTTCAAAATTTTTTCTTCAGTTTTCATTTTTTCACACACTTTCTCCATTTCAGATATTTTGCAAGATAACTCCTCTTTGATTTTTTCAAGATCTGAAATTGTTTGAAGCATGGTTTCTTTTTCCTCTGTTAACTCAAACCATTCTTGTTTCAGTTTCTCAAATTTAACAAAGATATCCTCATGTGATAAATCATCACTTTTCTTTTTGAGTGTTTTATTTTCAGATCTGATTTTTTTATATTTTGTATACAATTTTTCATATTTCGACTCCCATTGTTCATTTGAAATAAAATCAGTGTCAGAATTTACCTCCGTCGAATCATCTTCATGTGCCATGAAACACAGGCTCTCCATGAGCTCTCCGAGCTCTTCTTCGGACAGCTCTTCCTCTTCGTCGCTCCATGTAGTGACCATTACTTTTAGCCTTCTGAATTTCTCTTTCTTGAACTTCTTCTTCAGATCTGGACACTCTCCTCTCATGTGTCCGGGCTTATTACATTCATAGCAAATGACATTGTTGGCCTTGCTTGACTCGCCCTTGGTTTGAATGGGCTTCCTTTGCCCCTTTTTAAAGTTGCCTTGGAAATTCCTCTTCTTTCTCAAGAATCTCCTTACTTGGTGAGTTATCATGGCCAAGTCTTCTTCTTCATTACTTCTCTCGCTAGATTCTTCTTCTTGAAAGTCTTCATCAGATTGATGAGCTTTCAATCCAACAACTTTCTTCTTCTTTGTATCTTCCTCGGCTGTTCTCTTCATAGGTCATGAGTGACCTATGAGTTCATCCAAGGAAAGTGTGGACAAATTTTTTGAATCTTCAATTACTGTGGCTTTTGTGTGCCACGCCGACGGAAGTGATCTCAGAACTTTTCTCACAAGATCGGAGTTTGTGTACTCCTTCCCGAGGCTTTTGAGACCATTTGTGATCTCTGTTAATCTCGCGAATATTTCTGAGATTGTTTCTTCAGGCTTCATCTTGAACAGCTCGTAGTCTCTGACTAGAAGGTTTGCCTTGGTCTCCTTGACCTCGAAGGTTCTCTCATATATGAGCCGCAGCTTGTCCCACATCTCTTTGGCTGAGCTGCACATGGATATACGAGAAAATTCATTAGGATGTATGGTACATTACATAATATTCATAGCATTAAAATTGACGGTGCATTTCTCAATTTCCTCGGGTGTCCATTTCTCTTCATCGTCAGAGAGTTTGTAAGGACCCTTGTCCACAACTCTCCAGATCTCATACTCCTGGGCTCTCAAAAAAAAAAAACATGCATTCTATTTTTCCAATATGAGTAATTTGAGCCATTGAAGTATGGAGGACGATGAATGGAGTGACCCTCAGGCATCATACCATTGTTTGCCATTGATCTGGATCTTACTCTAGATCGTTAGATCTGAAAGAAATAGAGCCTTAGCTCTGATACCAATTGAAGTCTCGCGATCAATGACACCCAAGAGGGGGGGTGAATTGGGTGATTACATATTTTAAAAAACTTTTACCCGATTTAAAACACGTATTAAGAGCAAGCAACAAACAAGTATAGATCTGATGGATTATAAAATGAATCTAGCTAAATAAACCCCTACAGCAGTTCTTTGGTACTATGCGGAGTCCGGGAATCTGAAGATTCTCTCACACAAGGTATTTTTCTCCCGACAAGACTAACATTGTCGATCAGAAACCACCTTTTGATATACCAGAGATCTCCCATAAAAAAGTTAATAGAACTAGATCTAAACAAAGAAATCAGATGATGCAATATGCAAATATACTAAAGCAGAATTGGAGGTAGAAGATAAGGAGCAAACCACACGAGAGACCACGATTTTAGGTTGTTTGGATGCAACAACTGCAACCTACGTCCACCCATCACCGACTGTGAGGATTCACACACTATCTTGTAGAAGGTTACAAGATCAGAGCATACACACACACACTCGTGTGAGTTCAGAACTCCCACGAAGATGCACAAGCACCGAATCACAAGGAAATGTGAAGAAATAGACACACACACACACACACGGATCTACGTAGATCCACACACACACAAGTATTCAGATATTACAAGAACACACACTTGAATCTGAGATAGAAATCAAATGGAAAACACAAAGTAAAAACTTCAGATTCAAGCTCCCCCTTAGTTGATGAAGAAGAGTTTGGATGCAGCTTGATCTCCACTTGGCTTGGGTTTGATCTGCTCTAGATATGGCTTGGATCACTTGAAGATGGATGAAGAACTTCCTTCCCGGAGCGCTATTCACGGCTACAGTACCAGCACTTGAATCTCCTTTGATAGCCTCCTTGGATTAATTAGGGTTACAAGCCCCAAAGAGATGTTCTTATAACTCTTGAGTGGTCAAGAGACAACCCAGGAACCAGATCCACAAAATGTGGAAGGTTTGGTGACTTTGGGATTAAAAAAATCCAACAAGAGGGGCTTCCCACGTTGAGAATACAAAGTCAAAAATAAAGGCTTTCAAGACTGGCGGTCGATCGGTATATGGGGCGATCGACCGGAATTTTACAAGAAATGGGCCGTTCATTTATGGGAAAACCGGTTGACCGGCCCTGGCTAGCGGTCGACCGTTGGCTGGAATTCCTGCCAAAAATAAAGAAGTTAGCCAATGCAACATAATGCATGAACGAATCAGTTTATGGCTACCTTGTTCCAATCAAGGTGAGTGGGTTGTGCTTAGCCTGGTCAGTTTAGAAACCAAAATGGATTTATGCATTTGGAAAGGATTAAGCATTTGAACATAGTGCATGATGAACTTAGGCTTTGAATGCGTATGAAAGTCGAACTTGATTGTTAATAGATAGCATGTAATAGAACGTACGTCCTAGGTTTTGTTATCATCAAAGTCACCTGAATATACTCAACATTCAGAAGTTGTATTCTTCACCGAAGTTATTCCTTACCCAATGATTGTTGCACGGGTTTTGGTTTCACCTAATTCTGATCTTCCTACATTGAGTTACGGATTTTCGAAGGGTTCTTAAATAATCTGTCCAGATTTCTGGCCCGTTGAGTTCATGGTTCTGAATTATATCCGATTGGGCTAGTGCCTAATTAGCGGTCATAATACACCATTTGTAGGGCCTAGGTAAGACCTGCAACTGTTCGTTGCATCACTTCCCAATTAGCACGATTAGCGACACGTTCCGTGGCCATTGTAAGAGTAAAGTGCCTAAAATAAATAAGTAATTAGTTATTTCCTATGGAATTTATGTAGGTTTACTTAAAGGTAATGTCTAAATAATCTATCTCATCCGGGCTCTACCCGATCTCACATGGGTTCAAAAATTTTCTTCCTAGTTCGTAGGTGTGGGTCCTTAAACCTTAGACTTAGCCTATGACATGACATGTTTTCCTAGGACTTACTTATGCCTAGGCTCTAATACCACTTTAACTGTCACCCCCCGAGATTATGCAGTGGAAACTAGTCGAGAACGTGAACAGTCGGCAAGAGAAGCCTCAAGTGATAATAACAACCAGAGCGCTAATCATTCACACATAAAAGTGAACACAAGAGGGTATAATCCAAAATCCTTGACTTTATTGAATCATAATGAGAAGTTTATAAAGACTCTTGACTAACTAGACTCAATAAAGTAAAAATTACATAATTGACTCTTGAGTAGACTAGCTACGGCTTCTCTCGAACCATGAATTGCTCTTGGACCCATCACTTGAATAGTCTAAATCCAACCCGCTAGAATGTCTTGAAAAGATTGAAAAAGTAGGGTAATGAGCACATTTACCCAGTAGGTATCTTCGTATCAACTTGAAGGTAATATTTATGTAATTATCATTTTAGCTCTAGAAAATAAGATAAAAGGAATGTGGTAAAACATGCAGTATAAACCAAAGTAACACAAGTAACAAGATATGATCAAGATGAGATATGA
Organism: Amorphophallus konjac; assembly: GCA_022559845.1. Classification (NCBI taxonomy): domain Eukaryota; kingdom Viridiplantae; phylum Streptophyta; class Magnoliopsida; order Alismatales; family Araceae; genus Amorphophallus; species Amorphophallus konjac. The sequence continues at coordinate 67,758,634 of CM040117.1, forward strand.
GAGTTCATGTAGACTGGGAATATGATCATGCAAGAATATAGCATGAAAGTAAATATGGCCTTTCACGAATAAGAATGTAACGAGAATGCACTTTTCATAACCATAAAGGCTATGCACTAGAAAGTCACTTAACATGCAAGAAGGTAATTTCACTAGATTGCCTCATGGTTTTCACTGTTTATAAAAATAAGTACTCCCAGCGCAATGCAATGCCAGTATCATCGTACCCCATGGTTTTCAGCACGTTTCCGACAATCAGCCAAGGGGGCTAGCATGGAGCCCTTGGACACAATCAGTGCTCGGTCTACATCTTCACGTTATAAATCAAGCTACTTCCACGAGATATAACAATAAAGTTTGGCCAGTAATGTACAGTTCAACAATATGTTCATGATAACAATGTCAAGGCAAGAATGCACCAAATTAGATCATGGAAGTTCAAAAGAACGAATTAAGGACAAGGTCATGCCACGAAAGGAATCCGGCAGCATAACAGTACATTCATAAATTTCCACATTTCATTAATAACCTATTTAAACAAGGTGTTAGGTTCTAGATAATCCATAGACCATCTAGGAATATAGGAAAATCAACCCTTGGGTCAAACCTCAGGTTAAACACAGTTTAGGTATAAGATGGTCAAGTTTGGACTGTTTCTGGAAGACGCGGTCACTCTAGGACCGTTCCCAGACAGACGCGGTCAGAGAAGGACTGTTTCTAAACAGAGTCGACGCATGATCAAAGAAGGGTCGACGTAGTGAAACTCTTGGAAAGACGCGGTCACAGGATGACCTCTAATTGATAGTGGCGGTCGCCTAATGTCGTGACTACCCAAACACAGAAAATGCTGGTAAAGTACTTTCTAGATAATTGGACTTTGAGGGTACAACCAGCTCGGTGTCCTAGTGGGAATCCTAGGCTCGCGGAGATTTACAGAGGCCTTGAAACAAGATCACCTAGTTTGGTGGAAGGAATATCCAACGGAGAGTGTCACAAGTCAAAGATTGTATTCCTATCAAGTGTAAATGTAACTAATGACATCGAACTGGAATACGTGCCATGTACTTAAGAAAAGACTCCAAGGATGAGAGTGAGACTATGATAAAACAACGATCAAAACAACAATAAGACAAGTCCATGAACCATGTAGAATTAACTTTAATACAAACTATAAGAGTTTTGGCATGAAAATAGCATAAGTTAAAAAATATGTTTTTAAAGCATGAAAGACATGAAACCTAGCATGTTTAATGCACAATATAATCATAATCTTGAATATGTAGCCAAAACCAGGAATAAAACCTATTTACCTAGGCTTAACATATGTTTCTTAGGGCAATTCTGCATCCTATTTAGGGTTAACAGGGTGTAGGTCATAGAAACATAGAGGCGGTCTTATGAGGACCCTTTCTGATAGTAGCAATCTTCTTGGGACCGTGTATTGACTTTTGCGATCTTAGAGGGACCGCCTCCTGCCTATAACAGGTAGAAGCTTAGGGCAACAAGTAAGACCCATTCTAGGGTAATAAAATAGATGAAAATCATGCCAAATCGAGGGATAAGTCATGATAGGTAATACACAACGCATGGGGATGCATGGATTTCATGATTTAAGCTAATATTATCATCTTTTTCTTAAGGGTAGGATTCATGCATGTAGAAATAATCCTATATGCGCAGTGAAATAAAACATCAAATACGACGTGTACAATGCATGAAATCGCATGGAAACAGAGGGCTTTTACTCCTAACTTGCTATTTAAGCCTTTTCATAGATAACATACCTTTGTTACAGACTTTAGACTTCAAATTTTGAACTAGAAGGATGACCTTGTTTCTGCACGTCCTCTGCTAAACCAGGAACTTCTTGTCCTCGTTCTCCTTAACCACTTGACCTAAATCCATGAAATTTGGAGGGTAGGTAGGAGATACAAAGGTTAACAAATTTTTCTAAAGGATGATGTTCTAAATACCTCGATTAGGGCTTCCAATCTCTAAATCTTCCTTGGACTGGTACGGTGGTTCTTGAGCACCTTGCAGAGGAACATCAACTTCAGGGGCTTCAAACTTTTTGGACGCTTGACCTCCTATTACGAAATTTGGAGGGATGTTAGCTAATACTAAAAGGAACATAATGTTCTAAATAACAAACCTGAAATAATACCTCCTTACCTTCGAACTACACGCTCCAAAATAAGGGTTCGCGTAGGTCGAACCTGAGACCTATTTATAGGGTTTGCTAGGGTTTGAGAGATTAGATCGATTTGGGAGTCCTATTTAGGAGTAGAACTTATCTATAAGAGTCTTAGACTAGGTTTCCATGCCAGATAGCTTCGAATTATAGAGATTGGGATGGGAAAAATCCAATTTTTCCACGCTTCCAACACCTTCGTTCACGGAACCTAGTAGCGGTCGGATGGGGACCGCTATTATGAGATATTTGTCGTGCGATAGTCCACATTTTGGTGTTTGTTCCGAAATTTTCAGATTTTTTTATTATCCCCAATTATGTCGTTAATTGGCTTATTTATCCTATTTAAATCTGTAAATTACCCTAATTACGTTTCTAGAAATGGGCTTGGGTCAAAAGACCATAGAATTGGGTTTTTGGGCCTATTTAAATTGGGCTGAACTCTTTGGTTAGTATAGGGCCTTTAAATTTAATTAACCCTTAATTCATTTAAGTACACATTAAACCTGTTTAAATATTTAATAATTATATTTAATCCTAAAAAATTCTCGGGTGTTACATTTATTCCACCAAACTTTTATCATGGGAATGGTTTTGTTTCGAAGCTGACGTACCTCTCGATCAAGTATTTTAAGGGGTCTTTGATCGTACGTCAGATCCTTTTGAATCACCAGGTCACATGACTTATAACATGAAATAGATCATAAACGTACCTTTTTAGCATTGAGACATGGAACACATCGTGAACTCCTGATAATTGTGGCGGCAAAGCTATCTGGTAAGCGACCTCGCCAACCCTTTCAAGAATTTCAAAAGGGCCAATAAATCTTGGAGTGAGCTTGCCTTTGATGCCAAATCTTTAAATACCTCGACCTGGAGAAACTTTGAGAAACACATGGTCTCCCACTTGGAATTTTAGCTCTCACCTTCTATTGTCAGCATATAACTTTTATCTATCTTGAGCCATCTAGAGTCGCTCCCTGATAAATTTAATTTTCTCGGTTGCATCTCTAACAAGTTCCGGGCCTAGAAGTTATTTTTCCCCAACTTCATTCTAGCAGATTGGTGAGCGGCAACTCCTTCCATACAATGCCTCGAATGGTGCCATTTGTATACTAGCTTGGTAGCTGTCATTGTAGGTAAATTCAACTAGAGGCAAGTGATCGTGCCAACTCCCACCAAAATCAATAGCACAAGTCCTGAGCATATCTTCTATCACTTGGTTTGTTCTCTCCGTTTGGCCATCTATTTGTGGATGAAAGCAGTGCTAAAGTTGAGTCGGGTCCCCAAGGAATGTTGTAGACCCTTCCAAAATTTTGATGTGAAACGAGGGTCTCGGTCAGACATGATAGTGACAGGGACACCATGTAGCTTAACTATTTCCTTCATATACAAAGCTGCTAATATATCCACAGACCCTCAACTTTTGATAAGTAAGAAATGTGCAGATTTGGTCAAACGGTCTATGATCACCCATATACCATCATGTCCTCCTATTGTTTTTGACAGACCCATGATAAAATCCATCCCTATGCTCTCTCACTTCCACTCGGGAATCTCTAAAGGATGTAGCTTTCCAGCGGGCTTTTGATGTTCTGCCTTGACTTGCTGACAAGTGAGGCAGCGAGATACAAAGTCCGCTACTTCTCTCTTCATGTTGGGCCACCAGAAATTTTTCTTTAAGTCTTGGTACATCTTGGTAGCACCGGGGAGAATGGCATACCTTGACTTGTGAGCTTCTTCCATAATCAACTTCTTAGTGTCGGCATGATCCGGCATACAAATCTAACCTTTGAATAATAACCTTCCATCGGTCGAGATAGAAAAATTTGTCGTTGATCAATATTGGTTTTGATTTCCACCAACATGGGGTCATTCTCTTACAATTTAACAAGATCTTCTATGAATGTGGGTTGCGACCGGATATTGACAATCATACACCCTTCTTCTTCTGTATCAATATATAGGTTCAAATGTGCAAAATCTCTTATAAGATTGGTCATACCTTCCCTGAGGCTTAATAAGGTTGCTAGTGGTTTCCTGCTGAGTGCATCAGCTACATCATTCGCCTTGCCAGGATGGTATTATATAGAGAAATCAAAGTCTTTGAGGTATTCTTGCCATCTTCGTTGCCTCATGTTTAACTCCTTTTGGGTGAAAAGGTACTTCATACTTTTATGGTCCGAAAATATAGTGAATTTTTTCCCATAGAGATAATGTCGCCATATCTTTAAGGTGAAGATAACAATAGCTAACTCCAAATCGTGCACGGGATAGTTCTCCTCATGACACTTCAATTATCTCGAAGCATAACAAATCACCTTACCATGCTGCATAAGGACACAACCAAGGCCAATGCTAGATGCATCCGTAGAGACTTCAAAGCCACCACCTTCAATGGGTAGTGCTAAAATAGGTGCAATGGTGAGAGCCTGGTCAGTGGAACGGTGATCTTTGAGAAATCCTTGATGAATCGCTAGTAGTAGCCAGCCAAATCAAGAAAACTCCTGATTTCAGATACAATCGTCGGTCGGCTCCAATTCTTGACAGCTTCGACCTTAGAAGGATCGACAACGATACCTTCCTTTGAAATAATGTGGCCAAGGAATGAAACCTCCTTTAGCCAAAACTCGCATTTGTTAAGTTTTGCAAATAGTTGGTGCTCTCTTAATGTTTGCAAGGCTATTCTTAAATGCTCTTCAAGTTCTTCCTTGGTCTTGGAATATATGAGAATATCATCAATAAAAATGACCACAAATCGGTCGAGATAAGGCTTGAAGACATTGTTCATAAGTTGCATGAAAGCTACAGGGGCATTGGTTAACCCGAACGACATTACCACAAACTCGTAGTGCCCATATCTACTACGGAAAGTAGTCTTGAAAATATCTTCATCTTTAATTCTTAGTTGATGGTAACCAGACTTGAGGTCTATCTTTGAGAAATATTCCGTACTAGAAAGTTGATCGAACAACTCGTCGATAGGCGGCAGTGGACAGTTTGTTCTTGATGGTGAGTTGATTTAACTGTCGGTAGTCGATACACAACCTGAGAGATCCATCCTTCTTTCTGACGAATAGAACTAGCGCACCCCAAGAGGATGTGTTGGGTCGAATGAAGCCCTTCTCCAATAGCTCTTGAAGTTGCTTCTTCAACTCTTAAGTTCTGTGGGGACATCCTATAAGGAGCATTTGAAACAGGTGCTGCTCCAAAGTATCAAGATATAGACTATAGAGATATGATAATTCAAATAAATAATAAAGCATGATCAAGCAAGAATATAATGTGAATATAAGTTTGGCCTTTCAATAACGAGAATATATTGTCGTGTAACAAGAATGTCATGTAACTAGAATGTACTTTAACAAGCATGTAAATTTCACCCGTTTATAAAAAAAGTAGTCCTAGTGCAATGCGACGCCAGTAAGCATCATACCCCATAGTTTACAGTATGTTTCCAGGCCATCTGCCGAGGGGGCTAGCGTGGAGCCCTTGGACACCGTCTGTGCCCGCCCTTGCATCTTCAAGTTGTAAATCAAGCTACTTCCATGAGAAATATAAATATAGGCCAATAATAACAATTCCAACAATAGTTTCATGATAGCAAAACTAAGGTATGAACGTACCAAAAATGAAACCATGAGATCAAGGATGAATTAATTGGACATTATGCCACAGAGGAATTCTGGCAGCATAACGGTACATTTCCATAGTTTCATAATTCAATAATAACTTATTGAACAAGGTGTTAGGCTCCAGATAATCATAAGACTATCTAATAATAGAGTATAGTCAACCCCTAGGTCAAACCATGAGTTAGACAACATTTAGACATAATGCGGTCATGCTAGGACCGCTATCAGGCAGTAGCAGTCATGTGAGAAGTACTATCATGATGAGTCGACGCAGGAGAAAGAACAGGTCGATGCAATGAACAAACTAGCATAACGCGGTCGCGCCAGGACCTCTATCAAGAAGTAGCAGTCGCCTGAATGCCGCATTCCGGTCAGTTCATAGAAAACACGAGTTTCACGACGTACTTTCTAGACCATTGAGCTTTTAGGGTACAACCAGCTCGACGTCCTAGTGGGAATCTCATGCTTGCAGAGTTTTACGGAGGTCTTGAAACAAGATCACCTAGTCCGACAGAAGGAATATCCGACAGAGAGGATCTCAAGTCCAAGAAGTGTGCCTATCAAGTGCAAGTGACCTAATAGCGTCGTACCGTGGTACACGCTATATATGAATTAATAAAACAGAAAGGGGGTGAGAAAAGAATGTGCCAAAGCATAAAACAAAGTGCAGGAACTTGCATTAAAATCCTTAAGTGCTAAACTATAGAGTTTTGGTCATGAAGCTACATATGTAAAAATAACTTTAAAACATGCCAACATGAAACATGGTATAGCAGAAATCATGAATATAACGAATTAACATGATATCCTAGCACGATTAAAAGCCGGATAAAATGGAATAAAACATGAATACTATTACTTTTAATGGGGATATGAACATGATTAAATCTGGTTATAGAAACCAGGTAGCAGTCCGGAGAGGATTGTGACTAGCAAGTAGCGGTCTCTGAAGAACCACCTTCTGTCTGCAACAGACAGAAGTTAACACCAGCGTACAGAGCCTACTCTTGGGCAATAAATACATGTAAACCATAAAGAACAGGAAGATAACCCATGATAGTATGGTTAGGGCGAAGCAATGCATGAAATAGGTATAAATTAAGCCAATGTTCTTATCTTTTTGTCAAGGGTGTAGGGGTAACATGCAGTAAGAAAACATATTGCACAGTCATACAAAAACATCAAATACGCCATGTAATGAGCATGAAAACGAGCAAGGTTAGAGGGCTTTAACTCCTAACACGTTATTTAAGCCATACATGAGATAACCTACCTCTGGGTATGCTCCTAATCTGAGAAATTGTCACCGGAAGACGGTGCTAGTTCATGCGCATCCTACGTAGAAACTGTAACTTCCAGATCTCCTAACTTCTCGACGGATTGTTCTCCTAGCACAGGATTTAGAAAGAGGTTAGAAGATACTAAAAAGAACAATAAACCCTAAAGGAAGATATTGAAATAATGACACCATACCTCTACTTCGCGCGATCCAAAAGCTAGAGTTTGCGCAGAGCAGACATGGGTCCTATTTATAGGAATTGACCTAGGGCCGAGGGTTAAGGTCGAATTAGGAGTCCTATGGGGCATCAATTCGATCCCCCAAGAGTCCTAGACAAGTTCCCATGCCAGATGACTTCGATCCATGGTGATAGGGATGATAAAAATCCAATTTTTTCCAACTTCTCTAACACCCGTTTACGGAACCAGGTAGCGGTCGCCCCTGGACCGCCTTCATCAAGACGCGGTCGCGCGACTGACCGCGACTGTCCTGGGCACTAGAATTTGAATTTTGATCAAATTCCGCCTATAGTTATCCCCTAATTATCCAATAAAATTAGAGAATTATCCTAATTACGTCTCTAGAGTTGGGTTTGGGCCTACAAGGCTTAGAATTGGGTTTATGGGCCTGTTCAAAGTGGGCTTATTTATCAAGTTAATAATTGGCCTTCAAATTAATTTACTTAACCCATAATTCATTAAATATCTCATTAAGCCTTTTAAATGTTTAATAATTTTATTTAAATTCTTAAAAAATCCTAGAAAATTCAGGGGTGCTACAACCTTGGCACTCCTGTGCCGACCTACTAAGGAGTAGGTGGAGAGCTACACCCGAGAGTGACAGTTTTAGGCTGGTTGCCGTAGGGCCTCCCACTATGGTGGCTCGCGTCCGGGCCATGATGAAAACCAGCTAGAGGGCCTGACATAGCGCAGTCAGTCAGTGTGTGCGCATGTGGTCGGGGACTTCGGACGTGTGTTGATGAGCACGACCCCGACTAGACCCTTGTTGTGTTGTTACAAGTACGGTGTCTCAGTGTCACCTGGGGCGAGGGAGACTCCTAGGGTGCTGATTAAGACGTCAGTAGAAGCATCCGACCTTACTTCTGGTGGGCAGGTACTCCCGTCACATGACGTGAGTTTCTCGTGACTCGAGTTTTGGTTTCCCGTCTGTAAGACGTGGTTTTTCGGGTAGCTTCCGGTGCTTTCCCGACGTAGTGGTCTAGGGTTTTCGGTAAGGTTACGTAGTGGTGTAGGGTTCACGATTGTGAGGTCGTGGTTGTTCCCAGTGTTGTGTCTCCTCTGGATTTGATGTCTAGTTTTTATGCTGGCAACAATGTGTTTGACCTTAATTTGACTCTGGCAACATTGTTATTTTAAAGTCTTTACTTTAGTCAGAATAAGTTCTTGTTCATAACAAGGTCGATGCATATTCATATTGTTGCATTGAAAGGTCAGTGCACATTTGCATAGAAGTCTATAAGGTCGGTGCATATATCCACTTTTGTTCTGAAGGTCTATGCATGTGCAGAATTGTTGCATTGAAAGGTCGGTGCACATTTGCATATAAGTCTATAAGGTCAGTGCACATGAAGAAATCCTGCACTATAAGGTTGGTGCACATTCACTTTATAGTCTATCAGGTCGGTGCATACATTCATTCCAATCCCGAAGGTCGGTGCATATGTAGAAGTCTTGCACCAGAAGGTTGGTGCATATGTAGAAGTCTTGCACCAGAAGGTCGGTGCATATGTAGAAGTATTGCTCCATAAGGTCTATGCATATTTGGATTCTAGATAAAAGTCGATGCATGTCATAGAAAGGTCGATGCTAGTGAGCTGGCGACTACAGCATAAGTCAATGCATTTTATAAAAGGGTCGATGCAAGTAAGTCATCACTCTCAAGGTCGATGCACCTTGTGCATTCACTATAAAGATAGGTCGATGCACCTTCATTACAGAGTCAGCTTGTCTGGCAAATAAGGTCTACCTGTATAACTCTAAGGTCGATGTTTCTATTCTAACATGCTATATGTGTTAGCTATACAGGCTAATGTATCTCATTTATGCATCGATGCCCTTGAAGAATTTTATGCATACACTTATATGAATTGTCTGACCTTGTGAAGCATCTGAAATTGCATTTGCTAATAATTATTACATGCTTCATCAGTCTCATAAATCTTTGATTCTATTTTAGACAGAAAGGAAGAAGCAACCCAAATCCATGCTCAAACACCTGGGTTGCATAAAGGCAGATCGCATTACTCTCACGTGGAATTTAAAGTGAAGTAGATTAAGGGCACGTGATCCAAGGCAGGAAGCTGAACTAACATCCTGCCACGTGGATCATCCTATCTTCTACTCCTGACACATGGGCACTCGAAGTGCGCATTCTGGATAAAATTACTAGGCGGGAGTGTGTCTTCCACGCGCCAAAAATTTGAAAAGCTCGTGGGACCACAGACTCGCGCTCTTCTGTATAAAAGGGGATCGAGCAGTCAAATTCGATGAAGATAGAGGGATACGAGAGAAGCTGATCAGAAGAGGAGAAAAGAGCTGAAAAGTAAGAGAGTTCCAGAGGTCGAGAGAGAAGAGTCTGAGAAGAGTTCGAGAGTGAAAGAGTCCGTTGCAGAGAGTAAGAAGAAAATAGAGTGCCGTAAGTCTGTCTGAGAGAGAGAAGTGAGATTGAGCAGAAGAGTATTGTCCTGACTTCTGGATCAGATCCAGAGTCAGATCGCTCCAGTGGAGCTACAGTTTATTCTTTCTATATTATTTTGCATTGCCTCTTTAGTTTTCTTTTTGAAATTACTGCAGGCTGTATATCAACGGAGCAAGCTGTGGTGCTCAGCGACGAGGTGTGATCCTCGGACAGCAAGCTGTGTTGCTCAGCGGGAAAGTAAGCTGTGAGGCTCAGCTGTTTATAGGGATTTCATCCCCGAAGCTGTGGATCAGCGGAGTTCAAGCTGTTTGGCAGCAGAAGCCTTACTCAGTTGAGTAAGGGGTGGATGTAGATCTCAAGCTCGAGATCGAACCACCTTAAAAATTGATCTGTCTTCTGTGTGATTGCACATCTCTTTTTACTGCAACTAGATGAATGCCTAGGATCGTCTACTGCAAGTCGTTAATGCTTTCAATATATTCATCTGTTGATTACGCCTGAGTACCCAACCTGGTTGTTTGAATGTCTTCTGAATTGTCTGTGCTAATTCATCATAAGTTGACATTGTCTTGAATTGTTCAATAGATTTACTATCTTATAGCTGATCTGTGGTCAGTTACTTAGTGGTATATAAAAATGGCTCAGTCAGAAGGATAGATTACGTCTATCTGGAAAACTGACCTTTGCGTGAGAAGATTTTCTAATCAAACCTTCGCCAGGTACTATACTGAGTTGATTGATATATTAGTTTTGGAGTTTTCAGTGATTGACAGCTATTCCTTAGCAGATTCCTTTGTTGTTAATTCAAACTGTTTTTAGTGATTCTGTTCACAGTAGTTTCTTTTAATTCCGCATTGTTATTAACTACTGTAGAATTTGAAATTGGGGTAGATCTATTCACCCCCCCTCTACATCACCCATTCATCCATTCACACATCACCCAGACCATGTGGTCTTGGGTTGGTCATCACCTTTGAGGGCTGGCCTTCACGACTGAGCTGTCGTGGCAATCCTTCTGGCGGCCTAGCCAAGGTTTTCCCCCGTTAGTCTGTTGGTCCCCCGACTGTGAGATCGGACATGCTTTCTGTACCGTTAGGAGTAGTTTATAGAGCCATGGTTTCATCGGCTACCACGTTGTGGCTGTTCCTTTCACCATTTTTGTTGTTGCTTCTCCAGTTGTCGTTCTTTTCTCTAGCGCTGTTTCTTTTACCGCCATTGTTTTGTGGTAGGATTCCACGGGACCCCTACTAAGCCAATGAGATGAGGCTCACCCCCTGCTTTTCAGGTGTAGTAGTTCCTCCTCGAGGTTCAGAGGTGCAGCGCGGAGGTTCGTAGTCTCCAGCTCGTCGGGTTGAGTGTTCACTCGGCATTGGAGTACTTTTCTCTTTCTGTAGACTGTACTTTATTTGGACTTGACTTTGTAGTTAGATATTTAATTTAAAATGTAATTTATTTTTGTTATTTAACTGTTAAATATAGATGTTCCTGCTTTATTTCTTATTCCAATGTACCTCTACACACCCCTTTTAGCCCTTCCGAGCCCTCCTGCTCGTGGGCGGCGGGCCAAGATTCGAATGGTATCGGGCATTTTCTGGTATCCGGATCTTGGGTTATTACAGATGGTATCAGAGCGAGTGTTTCTGGAGCGTACATGGGAATTTGAGATGATTGCAGTGATCAGAATCCATAGGGTCCAGTACAGTCGACAGCTGGCATAGGGTTTTGTGTTTATTTACCGCTTTGTTTCTCACTTGAGAGCTAGAGTGCGCTGCGTTGGCACTATGAAGGCGGTTTCTGCTTTCGATCAAGTGCCGGCGTGGGGCCTGAGGAATGAGATAAAGAGCTATCTTCCCCATTGGTGGTGGCCTCGGTTGTGCTACGTTGGACAGAGTTTGCCGGTAGGTGCGAGTCTGCTGTTCTGCGTTCGAGGAATCTGTGGCAAGGTCAAGTGGCTGGTGATGATTGGTCATGGTTAGGTGGCCGTAAGTGTGCTCTGAGGGAGTTATTGTCATTTTGGCCACCCTGATTTGAGGTTTACCCAGCCCCTGTGGTGTCAAGGTCATGGTTTGAGGTGACAGATCGGATGCTCTGGTCGAGAGATGTGCTTAGACGAGCGGAGGATCATCCTGGTGAGCTGTTGATTGTCGAGCCTGATCTTCTTGTTATGCTCTATGGCGTCGGAGATGACATCCCAATCCCAAATATTTTGCAAATTTCGAGGCAGGATTAGGTAGAGTGGCCCAGTGAGTTCTAAGTCCTACGCTTCTGTGCGAGAATGGGCTATGTTAGCCCTGGACTTGGTTCGAGATTGGAGGCTTGGTTCATGGACCAAATTGTGGAATTTGGGGCCATTGTACACTGCCTTGGATGCGCCCTGCGAGATGGCAGGTGAGATGTGAAGGTTCCACAGCATATTTAGGATTTGAGGATGAGCAGGAAGAGCATTGACATATGTCGATCGTGGTTCACGTTGTGGCTCTTGGCTTGGTGGTCTGCGCGACAACAGCTCAGGAGATGGATTTTTGACGACCCGAGAATCAAGAATGGATTGGTGTTAGCAAGGACAAATTCGAGGGAATGATGTCCGGTGGCTAGAAGTGTAGCAGCTTTCGAGCCTGGCCTCTTTTGTGATTTTCTTCACTCCCCGATAAGCATTTTGGCGTGTTAATGGTCTCGAGATCAAAGGCCGGTATAGGTAGGGAGCGTGTGGTAGCGGCTAGCTCAACCTCTATGGAAGAGTGTGGCTGGTGATCAGCAGAGTCAGTGCTCGAGGCGTGGTGAGTTACAGTTCGGGGAATTGTAATGATGGTGCGCCGAGAGATGTTACCGGTGTGGTCCGACGGGACACTTGGCTAATGTTGTCGGAGGAGCTGACTTGACATTATTGATGGTTTTTCTCGGTGCTGGGAGCTGTGGTTTTCAGCATGCGTGGGGTTCAAGGTCAGGTTAATCATGGAGACCTCCCGCTTTGTCGGAGGTATGTTGTTTTCTCCTTGGTCGGAGAGGATTGTGTTTTCGCTAAGTTCCATCATCTTGCAGTGCGTGTTCAGATTGGTTGGCCATTTTCTGGGTGCCATGAGGTCCGTACGAGACGTATATTGAAAGTGTAGTTGCCTGTGAGAAGCGATGCCAATTCCCTTGATGTGTAAGGCAGCGTTGGCATCATTCCGGAAGGATGAGTGCCAGTTGGGCGGTGCTGGCGAAGACTCGTGGCTGGTGTTGTGATTCCCGATGTATTGGGGATCAGAGACTGCAGAGTTGCAGGAGAATTGCTAGATTAAGAGAGAGAGTCTGTGCTCTGGGTTCGAGGTAATTGAGCTTTTCCTCACCCTATTTTCCAAAGTTAGCCAGCCGAGTTGAAGATTATCGGGATGGCGGATCTTGGGTCGCTGTGATGGGTATGTGCGTGGATCAATGTGCACAGCGGAATCCTGGTGGGCCCATAACCTACAGGTCCAGGATCGTAGCATTGGTTGCTACGGGCGGATTTTAGAGGATGAGTAGAGCATCGGAGGATTGGTTCCTTGGTATGAGTTGTCTCTGGCTATGTGAGCTATGTTGGTTACCATGCCATTGCTTGAGGCATTATGGTTTGTGGCACCGGCAGGATATAGAGTTGGGGAAATATGATAGCAAGTTTGTCGCATGAGTACCCTATTCATTTGTTGGTAGCTGTGAGCGGCTAGTGAGGCTAGCCGGGTGGTCAGCTGTGGTAAGGATCTGTGATGGTTGGAGATCTATGTGCATTGGTCGTGGCATCATCGACCAGGTTGCTGTGGTAGTAGATGGCACTTTCCTATCCTCGGAATATGTGCCGTGAATTGTTCAGGTTGTGTTCCGTGGCTCTGTAGTGAGAGCGGAGCCGAGGATTGGCATGCATCCATTTGGAATAATTGTGATGAAGTTGGGATGAGACTGTGTCATGGACGGTGCCTCTGTTTAGAAGTCCCTGGAGGGATGTTTTCAAATGAAGAGCCTTGGTCTCGTGACTAGCATGGGAGGATTTCCCTATAAGCCTGAGTCAAGAGCTGTTGTGGATCGAGGATCATGGAATCTTGTCTTTTGGTTTCGCCGTGCTCCCCAGAGAGGGTAGAGTTGGCGTGAGGATGATCGGATACGACGTCCGAGTGAGGATCGGCTAGAGATGTAGTAATGGTCAGTGCGAGAGTCAATGGATGGCCAGTTGAGATTTGGAATGTGCTTATCGGGCCAGAGGAAGTTTAGCAACCAAGAGTTTCCCATTGACGAGCAACTGGTGACCGACGTGTGGTCCTTTATAGATAGAAAATACTTAGCGAGTCGAGAATGGCCAAAGCCGTGTGCCATTGAGGCCTTGGGTGGCCGTTTATGAGATATGTCTTTTCCTAGATTTGATCTAGGATTGGTTGAAGGTTTGTGCTCAGACCGGAGCTGGTCTAGTGCTGTTATTGGCATTCGGCTTGCCAGGTATGGGATGGTTCATGGCATAGAGCCAACGGAATCGTGGCAGTTAGTTGAGATGACTGTGTGAGCTGATGAGGCTCAGTGTTGGTTGTCCCTGGTGCAGGGCGTGAGACCAGTCAGCAAAATGAGAAGCTGATGTTTGATTAGTTCACCGAGCATGGGATTTTATTGGAGGTGGTTTCTCATGACGAGGATTGCGTCTCCTCAGTGGGTGAGGCGGTGGCAGTGATGCCATGATTGGAGTTCCCTTATGGCTGAGGTAGGGCCAGACTTGTACCCTTGCATATGCTATGCTCACTCTGAGAATCAGCGTGTATTGTGCTGTGGAGCGAGATGTTTCTTGTTTGTGAAAATAGTCTGGCGGTGTCCCTCAGGAGAAATGCTTTCGCGAGAGTCAAGGTTTTTGGCTGGAGCTCTGGGAGCGTTGCCAGCTGGGTGTGTTTTTCTTCCCCTGTGCCTTGATCGTTGATGACGAAATTTCTGTAAGGAGGGGAGGACTATAACACCTGATATTTTTTTTTCATTTTTCCAGATCAAAATCCATGAGTTCGGAGCGCCTTTGTGAGTCCCAGAACGTGTTTTGTGATTTACTCAGGGTTTTTGGCTATCGAGCCTGCAGAACCCTGTGTAGGCTGACCGTCGTGATTTCAGGCTCCGGGACATTGCAGGCGCGTTGTGCATTCTTCGAGGATCATGGGAATGATTTTTCCTATTTTTGTATTTTCCATATTTATAAAATCTCAAATTGATTTCTATATAAAGCAACCTCACCCCCCTCTCTCCCCATTCTCTCATTCTCTCCCTCTCTCTTCTCCTTCTCTTCCCCTCTTCTCTGAGTGGCCGACAGAGGTGAGGAGGGTGAGATGAAGGTAGTGTGAGGGCGGCGAGTGTGTGAGGACGGGAGGAGGAATGGGGCGTGGCACGGCATGGAGCTCGTTCGCTAGTTCGGGGCACCGGCGGGGTTTCGTGAGGTGTTTCGCGTGGAAACGACGTCCTCGGTGCGCGTAATCTTCGATGGAGGTAGGGGGATGGTTCCCTAGCCTGTGTGCTTTACTTTCCTCACATTTTTTTGGTCGAGGCAAGCCGAGAGTGTATTTATTTCACGCCGGGGGTTTAAAATCATGTTTTAGGGCGTGCGATGGATTCTCTGATTTGATTGCATTTTTGCGGTTTAAACGTGCCCTATAGGTGGTCTAGAGGCTGGGGAATGGTGTCACCATATTTTCCCCATCACCCGGGGGTGATTGGGGCGTGGAATCGAACCCCTAGGTCAGGTTCGACGGGTTCTCTGCCATTTTCGGTCGACCAACCGGTTGGGTCCGGTCGACTGAACGGCACTCGCCACGGGAGGGTATTCTGGCCAGTTTGGTCAACCGAACTGCCCAGTTCGGTCGACCGAACTGCCCAGTTTGGTCGACCAATCTGGGCCAGGCTCCCAGGGCCGTTGGCCGGTCGACCGCCCATGTGGGGCTGGTCGACCGACCTCTATTGGTTGACCGACCCCGGAGCTTTGGTCGACCAAAATCCCCTGTCTTGGCCCATTTTGGCCCCCGGTCGACCCGGTTGCGACCCATTGGTCGACCTATGGCCCCGTGGATTTCTCGACACCCCGGGGGTACCGTGAGTGTGTTTTTGGGTGTCCAGAGGTGCCGTATTACCTCGATTAGTGTGTCCGTGGGTTTTAAGGGTCTGGGTGACCCTGTGCATTCCGGGTTTTGGTGTTACGCTTGATCGAGTCACCGTGGATTAGTGTGAGTGCGGAGGGCTATTCCCGCACGACGTTAGCTTCTTCGGAAAGTGGTTTCCGTGTGGGCCATGCGTATGGCCTATGGACTGAATGTTCAGTGACCCTGCCTAGGGCTGGGGGTTTTCTTAGGTTTCCCTTGGAAAAAGAAATGGCTCGGCGGTCATGTGCCACCTTAAAAGCTATATCGAACCATGGTTTTTGACCATACGGGTAGGGCCGATTGATGGCATGGACTCATTCCGTGCAATGATCTTGACCCGAGTCTCGTGGCTCAAGGACCGTTGGATTTAGTAGGTCTAGTTACCTATCCAGAGTCTGGTGGCCCTGAGCCACTTGGTACTCCGTGTTACTCACAATCGGTGCGTGTGTGACCTTCCGTGTTTCTTCTCTACGGAGAGTGTTCATGTCTAGTGACCCCTCACTAGTCGTAGTTGCTTGGGCACTCCTGTGCCGACCTACCAGGGAGTAGGTGGAGAGCTACACCCGAGAGTGATGGTTTTAGGCTGGTTGGCATAGGGACTCCCACTGTGGCGGCTCGAGTCTAGACAGGGAGGAAAACTAAGTAGAGGGCCTGACGTAGCGTAGTCAGTCAGTGTGTGCACACGTGGTCGGGGACTTCAAACGCGTGCTGATGAGCATGACCCCGACTAGACCCTTGTCGTGTGGTTACTAGTATAGTGTCTCAGTGTCGCCTGGGGTGAGGGAGACTCCTGGGGCGTGGATTAAGATGTCACTGGACGCATCCGGCCTTGCTTCTAGTGGCAAGTACTCCCGTCATGTGACTTGAGTTTCTTGTGACTCGAGGTTCAGTTTCCCGTATGTAAGACGTGATTTTTCGGGTAGCTTCCCCATGCTTTCCTGATGTAGTGGTCTAGGGTTTTCGGTAAGGTTACCGAGGTTTCTCCCTAGATGGTGTAGGGTTCACGACTGTGAGGTCGTGGCTATTCCCAGACCATGTGGTCTTGGGTTGGTCATCGCCTGTGAGGGCAGGCCTTCATGACAGAGCTGTCGTTGCAATCCTTCTGGCGGCCTAGCAAGGGCTTTCCCTGTTAGTCCGTCGGTCCCCCGACCATGATATCGGGGCGTGCTTTATGTACCGTTAGGAGTAGTTTATAGAGCCGTGGATTCATCGGCTACCGTGTTGCGGCTGTTCCTTCCACTGTTGTTGTTGTTGCTACTCCAGTTGTCGTTCTTTTCTCTAGCACTGTTTCTTTTACCGCCATTGTTTGGTGGTAGGGTTCTGTTGGACCCCTACTGAGCCAATGAGATGAGGCTCACCCCCTGCTTTTCAGGTGTAGCGGTTCCTCCATGAGGTTCGGAGGTGCAGCGCGGAGGTTCGTAGTCGCCAACTCGCTGAGCCGAGTGTTCACTCGGCATTAGAGTATGTTTCTCTTTCAGTAGACTGCACTTTATTTAGATTGGACTATGTAGTTAGATATTTAATTGAAAATGTAATTTATTTTTGTTATTTAACTGTTAAATATAGATGTTCCTGCTTTATTTCTTATTCCAATGTACCTCCACACACACCTTTTAGCCCTTGTGAGCCCTCCGGCTCGTGGGTGGCGGGCCAAGATTCGAATGGTATCGGGGATTTCCCGGTATCCTGATCTTGGGTCGTTACATTAGCCCCCATCTAGACCGGTCCTTTTCCTAGGACTGCACACACCATATAAAAAGGGAAATCAATCAAAACCACTCACATGCATTCTATGAATAAATTAAAACCTCATACATGCATTTCATGAACAAAACCAAACATCATACATGCATTCAAAGAGATTGCATCAAAAATTTGCATAAAATCCTATGTTGGTCTCCTGGGCAGAAATAAAGAGGACTTCATGCATTCACTGCAGAAAAAACTCTGAGCATATCATGTCCTTTGCATGCATACGGGTCTTGCGTCCAACATGAGAATGATCAAAATCTCACATACACATCAAGCTACATTGAGACTTCTGCCAGTCTCTCATGAGCAAAAGGAGCTCCCTGAATTTTATGAAAGTCTGAACCTGCCTTGCACGCATTAAAACTTGTATAAACCTCCCGCTGGCCTGGCCTGTAGGCCAGAACTACTTGTATATTTTCCATTAACCAAATGGAGCACCATGTATGCATCAAGGCAAATTGCACCAAGGTTGGCACGAATAAATTCTCGTCAATCTTCTATGAACAGAAATAGGGCCCTCTTCATCCAATCTGAATTTGAATGTATCCCACCTGTTGAATGTACACAGACCATACATTCCCCACACACATTAGAACTCACATCCCTTGTGAATATTAATCAAACCCCATGCATATTGCATTCCACGGGTGCTTGCTTGCTGTGAATTCCCGGTATATAAAACGGTGACTCGCGGAAGGTAGGGTTACGCCCGGTTGGAAACTGTCACTATGCATGAGTGGAAAACTCCGCCACATATCGGGAACCGTCTCTCACGATATGTAATTAAACCCCCTGATGGGGACATCAGAGCAAGACCACTAACTTTTTATTTTACATTTGAGTCCTTTTATTTGCATTTATATCCTTGGGAAAACATGTATGCAATTGTAAAGCTTTATAAGCCAATTTGTCATTCCTTAGATTGTTTGGATTTTTATGTAAAAGTCAGTAGGACCTGCAAGGGGCCCCCATCTCCTTCCCTATTGGTCCACCTAAGTCTTAGGGCCCATGTGGGGCCAGTCAAAGGTCCAAGGTGAGCTTCTAGAAGCTTGACCATTCAAAGGGGACAACGGGCTTAAAATGTCCAAGATGTCATCCCCATTTTTCAAAGGCCCCCCCTCTTAATATTTTTTTATTTTGTTCCAAACCACATGGGGAATTAAATATGTTCTATCCCCTAAGTGTCCCTCCCCTAACCTAGATCTGAGGTTAGTTTAGGTCATTTTGTATTTCATACAAATACCATGTAATTCCCATTTTACTAAAATTAATGAAGAATTAAGCATTTTTGCCAAGAGCAAGCCGAAGGGCACCCCTTGTGTCTCTCCTCTCCCCCTTGCAACAGTGATTGCTGCCCATTCTAGGGTGTGAAGCCCTCATCTTGGTGTGACTCCAAGATCTCCAACCTCTGCTGGATGCGACTTCTGGACGCCACCTTCCGTTCGTGCCGCCATCGCGCCGCCACCGCCATCACCGGAGTTCTGTCCAAATCAGGATAGAACCTCATGTCTGAAATTTTATCTTTTTTTATTATTGTCTGTTCAATCCCTAATTTTGAGAGTTTGTTCTCCCTGTCTCCCCTAATCTCCAGTTCAAATTTCGTGCCATTTGGCCTTAGTTTGATATTTTTTCCATATTTTTGTTCTTCCCCTCAGTAATATGCCATTTTGTAGATCTGCAGGACAGTGTCACCTATTTGTATTTTTCACACTCCCTTAACAATTTTTAAAAATTCCACAAAAATTCCTCAGTGTTCCCCACGTTCCCCCCTACCTCCCATAATTTTTTTAGTCTCTGTAAACATCATTTACACGTCGGTCAAAGGTTAGTTTCAGGCAGATCCCCTTCTGTCTTGAGTGTCTATCAACAGATCCATAGAAAAACATAGTCTTACAGAGCCTCCCATTTCACATCCTTTCGTTTTACTGACCCACAAAAATTATACGTGGTAGATCTGGGAGTGCTCTTTCCAACGCCACCAGTCTTGCCTCGATCTGATTCCGGATCTGAGAGAATTAATTCTTCCCGCCGAGGCGCGCAATCATGTTCCCATGTGTAGATCAGAAAAATCAGTCTGTGGATAATTCGTGCAAAAATATCAAAAGTCAACTTCTGGAACCGCCACTTCAAGGAGTCGACCAGGGACGTCCTGCCCACGTTCCACCCAAGCGGCGCCTCCAGAAGATCTCTGGAAGGTGACGTTCCTTTGAAGGCCAAGGCTTGCTGTCCAACGAGTCAGAACCGAGTCGACGCAGTACCGAGTCGGCGCAGTACCGAGTCGGACCAGCAGGCCGACTTCGCTCCGAACGCACCTCCGGATTACTTCCCGTCAACCCAGGATCGGTCCTCCCGGGCCCACTTGTAGCCCTTTACCTCCCTGCGTGGAGTGGGTAAAATAATTCACCACTATAATTAAGTTTTAACCATTCTTACCGGGAGTTACCGTAACTGGCTGGGGTCGTCTTCCCCACGCCCGGAGCGTGGAGGTATCATGTTCGCTCTCTTATCGCATTTGCTTTACCCGTATATTTTTGAATGTCGTTGCATGTGATAGGTTATTAGCCCGTTATATCATTTTTATCACCGCTGCGAGAGAGTGAGTGTGACCCGTCCCGTGACTCGATCCGAGTACATGGGGAATTAAATATGTTCTATCCCCTAAGTGTCCCTCCCCTAACTTAGATCTTAGGTTAGTTTAGGTCATTTTGTATTTCATACAAATACCATGTAATTCCAATTTTACTAAAATTAATGAAGAATTAAGCATTTTGCCAAGAGCAAGCCCAAGGGGCACCCCTTGTGTCTCTCCTCTCCCCCTTGCAGTATTGATTGCTGCCCATTCTAGGGTGTGAAGCCCTCATCTTGGTGTGACTCCAAGATATCCAACCTCTACTGGATGCGACTTCCGGCCGCTGCCTTCTGTTCGTGCCGCCATCACGGCGCTATCGCCATCGCGCCGCACCCGTTGTGTCTCTCCTCTCCCCATTGCAGTAGTGATTGCTGCCCATTCTAAGGTGTGAAGCCCTCATCTTGGTGTGACTCCAAGATATCCAACCTCTGCTGGATGCGACTTCCGGCCGCCGCCTTCTGTTCGTGCCGCCATCACGCCGCTACCGTCATCGCCGGAGTTCTGTCCAAATCAGGATAAAACCTCATCTCTGAGATTTTATATTTTTTTATTGTTGTCTGTTCAAGCCATAATTTTGAGGGTTTGTTCTCCCTGTCTCCCCTAATCTCCAGTTCCAATTTCGTGTCATTTGGCCTTAGTTTGATATTTTTCCCATATTTTTGTTTGTCCTCTCAGTAATCTGCCCTTTTGCAAATCTGCGAGACAGAGTCACCTTGTTGTAATTTTTTCACCCCCTTAGAAATTTTTAGAAAATCCACAAAAATGTCTCAGTGTTCCTCACGTTCACCCTACCTCCCATAATTTTTTTTGTCCCTAGAAAAATCATTTAGCCCTCGGTCAAAGGTCAGTTTCAGGCAGACCCCTTTCTGTCCTGAGTGTCAGAAATCCGACCCACAGAAAAAACTCAGTCTTGCAAAGCCGCCCATTTCTCATCCCTTCGTTGCATCGACCTACAAACTTTATATGTGGTGGATCTGGGAGTCCTCTTACCAACCCCACCGGTTTCACCTCGATCCGATTTCGGATATGAGAGAATTAATTTTTGCCGCCGAGGCGCGCAAATCTATTCCCTGTGCAGATCAGAAAAATCAGTCCGTGATAATTCGTGCAAAATTACCAAAAGTCAACTTCTGGAACCGCCACTTCAGGGAGTCGATCAGGGACGTCCCGCCATCGTCCCAGCCAAGCGACGCCTTCAGAAGACCTCAGGAGGGTGACGTTCCTTTGGAAACCGTGCCTTGCTGTCTAGCGAGTCAGAACCGAGTTGGCGCAGTACCGAGTAGGTGCAGGACCGAGTCGGACCAGCAGGCCGAGTTCGCCCCGAACGCACCTCCGGATTGCTGTCCGTCAACCCAGGGTCGGTCCTCCCGGGCCCCACTTGTAGCCCATTACCTCCCTGCGTGGAGTGGGCAATAAAATTCACTGTTGTAATTAAGTTTTTACCGTTGTTACCGGGAGTTACCGTACTTGGCCGGAACGTCTTCCCCACGCTCGGAGCGTGGAGGTAAACTCGCCCCCAAGCTTTATCGCATTTTGCTTATCTCGTATATCTTTGAATGTCGCTGCGAGTGTAGGTTCCTAGCTTGTTATACTTTTATTCACTGCTGCGAGGGTGAGTGAGTGTACCGTCCAGTGACTCAATCCGAGTTAACGCGGAAAAGCCGATACCCGAGACTCACGGCCGGTTTCCCAACCGCACCCGGTCCTACGTCTTCCCTCGCTTAGGGGTGATCACGAGCTAGAGTCCTAGGTCACGTGTCCGTCCTGCATCAATTTGGTATCAGAGCGCTAGTTGAGTCTAGGGTAGAAAACAAAAAAAAGGAATCATTTAAGTCGGTCTAAGTGTCACATTTGCATATCATTAATCGGTATATCAAAAGGTGTTTTCCGAACATTAGGCTACGCCTATCTGGAAGGCCGCACACTTGCGCAAGTGATCTTCGGATCGATTAACTCCGCCACGTACCGAGTCTTGGTTTAAGTCAAGGGTCCTTAGTGTGCATTAGCTAGTGCATTCCAACCTTCCATAGTCGTGTCTAGGGTCGTGTCTCCTTGTGTCGACATGTTCATGTTGTAGCTCCCTAGTTTCCAATGGACTCCTGGTCGCCCAGGCGATATGACCGTTGACCCACCCATGGGCTTGAGAACCATCCTGTCCACTTCCGTAGCCCCGAAGCCTCGGATTTTTATGGCTCCAATGACCCGGGTGACTACCTCAAGTGGGAGGCCACCATGGACACATACTTTGATTGTTATACCACGTCTGAAGCCGGACAATTCTATTTTGCCAAGGAGAGGCTTCTACACGAGGCCACCGAAAAGTGGGACCACATTGAGCGCTTGAGAGAGGTTCGGAGGCAATGGCCCATCGAGTCATGGTGGGACATGAAGAGAGAGCTTAGAAGGGTCAACCTTCCCC